>BTPG01000001.1:221628773-222119368 GCA_036245525.1 Semisulcospira habei | reverse complement strand
CTCAGCAAGATATAAGTAAATAAACTTTCCTTTTTATCTGCATGTCTGCGTGTCTATTTTGCGCGGGCCAACGGCGGCCGACGTCCTGTTGCGTGTTCTGAATTATTAGTACTTTTCCTTTCGGAGCTTTTTTTTTTTTCTTTTTTTTTTCTTTGTTGGGAATTTCTGTGCATATCATACGCTTGTAATTACTTATCTTACACAACTAGGATTTCCAGCAAATCATATCGATTGCATCACTACCCTTGAATTATCAAGGTCGGGCCATCTCCTGCTGTACATGTCAGTGTTTACTCTGATTCAGATTTAGTCGTCGGAGAATGCACATCGTGCTCTAGTCTCTCCGCACTCGATTCGGGAAACTGTGCAGTCATACGTTATTTCTCTGTTGGCAGAGTCTTTGTGCTCAGTGAATTCTCCACGATGGTGTAGTGTCAGGACTGTGGACATCATATTTTGTAACTATTTATTAGTCTGTGAATTTTTCATTATGTATTGACTTCACATGGTCCAGCCATGTTGTCCTTCGTCTTTGTGGCGTCAGTGGCGCTAGTTACGTAAAGTGTAAGCGGCACGGACTCTGCCTCGTCTAGTTAAGCTCTTAACTTGTGTCACGCTTATTAGTCCAGCAGCTTTTCGCAATTTATGCAGACTAAGTAGTTCGTCAAAAGAGTAACAATGGTTTGCAGGTACGAAACGAAAGTACTAATGCCATATAGTTTATGCATGGCAACAATATTTGTCCTTAGGATGGAGACATTTTTGTAGAAGTGTTTTTCGAAAGCTATTTTTCGATGTGAGGGAACCAGTCCTCGTACACTGCCCGGATAAGGTGCAAGACAATTTTTGTGCATAACATTGAAAATTTCAAGCATACAAGTTACAAGTTTATTCCAGTGAGTAAATTAAAATCATCAGCAAGTAAACATGCATACATATATACGATAAAATAAGTTTAAAAGTATTATTTTTAATGCGGTAAGCATAGTCGCGTCGCTAGTTTCAAAATGGCGGTCAGCGAGAAGCCTTCTAAAGAAGTCAATCAGACGCGCACGGTTGATGAAGCTTTACTTTGCTCCTGAATTGAAACAGAGATTATTTTCGATTTTGAACATCTTATCAACGTCAAATACGTTATTTTTCCTGGTCTTGAAAACAGCCTTTTCCATAGAACTCGGTCTTTTGTGGGAGGAAAGCATATCGAAAGTAAACTCCCTTTGTGCATGTTGTGCAATGTGTCTGCCGACCATCTTCAACATTCTTTGGCCGGATACAACATGCATGTTGTTCGTCTGTTTTTCAGCCTAACGGCTCTAAGTGCAGGTCTGCTCTTTTTTTTATTTATTTTATTAGTGGAGATGGGATTTTTAACTGGTCAAGCACACTCGTATCCGACTGGTCTTAAGCACAAGCCAGGCAGAGTGAAATCCATCTCCGAACCGTTTCCATCAAAATCACCATGTTCAGCTAAACACCTAAATATAAAATTTTAGTTTTTGCAACCAATTCAACCAATCCGCACTCAAGTACTCACAAGGACTCTTATGATTAAGCTTTATCAGGACTGCATGAGACACAATACAGATAGTAGCCCTCTCTATTATATTACATGTTTTATTTATTTATTTTTATTGATTCATGTATGTATTCACTTACATATTTATTTATTATTTATCCTTTTAATTATGGATGGAAGGAATTCCTTGATGCACATGATCACTATAGTGGTATGGTAGTGGTCACCAAGGAGAGGAAATTTGTTTTCAATATGCATACATCTGTGCATATTCATAATCTATCCTTTACTTAACATGCATATTTATAGGTCCCAGGTATCCCCAACTTATTTTATTAATTTATTATTTTTTTGTTTGTTTGTTTGTTTGTGATGTATGTTTGCACATACACATCAGCATAAAATGATTGATTGTACATTGTTTAACGTCCCGACAGCAACAAGACTTTCACAGGACGTGCCTGCACTGCTTGTGAAAAAACCCAAACTAAACAGTATATTGAATGTATGTCGCCAGCTGGTCTAATACACTAAATAAACCTAACTAGACCCTTTAGCAACACACATCCAATATCAAGAGCTACAAGCAGTGCAGACAGTAGGAAGAGTTTAAAAAAGGTAAATACTGGTGAATGTACCAAGGGTAGACAGAAACACACGCCCCTGAATAGAGGGGGAAAACCCACCCTGTGGGGCTGACCAGGGTCACCCTGGGAACTAAAAAGTAGTTAACCCCGCCCAAGTCCCCCAGGGTAGACCTGGGTGGGGGACATCAGCATACAAGATGAGAACATACATATACACATATATGATGTGAACATAACATGTACACATATGGTAATAGGTGCATACCACCCGCTCCCCACCCCAGATACAAAACCACAAAACAAACATCTGTGCATGTTCATAATATATCCTTTATTTGGTATTTTTATGTCCTAGTTATTTAAATTTATTATTTATTTTTGTTTGTTTGAAAAGTAGGTTTTGTTCATATGCTGATGTTCACATACACATATATGGTAATACTGCCCACTCCCAACCCCACTCCACAACCAGAGAACACCCACCAAACGACACTTACATCTGTGCATGTTCATAATCTATCCTTTACTGAGCATTCATATGTCCCAGGTATCTTGACTTACTTTATCTTTTTTATTTAACCGTCATGAGATGGCATTGGTCGCCTGCTCGACATTAAACCCAAATAAGTATATATTTAAATTATTTATTTATTTTGTTTGCTTGTAATGAAGGTTTTGTACATACACATCAGCAAACAATGATTGATTGATTGTACATTGCTTAACGTCCCGACAGCAACAAGGCTTTCTCAGGACGTGCCTGGACTGCTTGTGAAAAAAAAAAAAAACTAAACAGAAAATTGAATATATGTCGCCAGCTGGTCAAATACGTTAAATAAACCTACAACATGGGGCCTAAATAAAGCTAAGACTGTCTAGCAACACACATCCAACATCAAGAGCTACAGGCAGTGCAGACAGTTGGGAGAGTTTTAAAAAGACAAATACAGGTGAATGGACCAAGGGTAGACAGAAACACATGCCCCAGAATAGAAAGGAAACCCACCCTGTGGGGCTGACCAGGGTGACCCTGGGAACTAAAAAGTACTTAACCCCACCCAAGTCCCCCAGGGCAGACCCGGGTGGGGGCATCAGCAAACAAGAAAATATGGTAATAGGTGCCATACTGCCTGCTCCCAACCCTTACCTAAATACATACATAAAACCGCAGAACACCTACCAAAAGAAGGACATACACATCTGTGTATGTTCATAATTTTTAATCTATCCTTTACCTAGCATGCATATGTCCCAGGTACCGTAGACTTACTTTATCTTATTTATTTAAATTATTTATTTATTTTGTTTGTTTGTTTTGTTTTGTTTGTTTGTAATGTAGGTTTTGTACATACACATCAGCATACAGCTCAAGAACATACACCATGGTGCCCCTGTGCATGTGGCCACCAGTACTATTCTGTCAGATCTGTCACACCCAGCCAATCATCTCTTCGAGCTTCTGCCCTCTGGCCAGCGGTTTCGTGCTTTTAAAGCCAGACCTCTCGATTCAGATGCAATTTTTTTTCCAGAAGCTGTCCTCAATACATCACCATGCACGGAACAACGTGATTCCATGATTTGTGACATATGACTGATTTGTGTTTAATATTGTGTTTATCTATCTTTTAGTGCTGTATATAGGATGATCGCCAACTAAGTGTATAAATCAATCCAGACCAAAAAGGTGACTGCCAAGCGTGTAATATGCAAAGAAGTACCCAACGGAGAAAGAAACACGCTTAGAAAAGACGGGTACAACACAATTTATTAATATTTCGGGTAAATACCCTTTGTCAAAATAGACAAACAAACAAACATAGAGATTAGCCGCTACTTATCTTCAATGGCAGAAGGAAATGTGGCAACTGAAGGAGGTGACGTAAGTGTATGACATGATGAATGCCCTACAAGTGAGGACATATTTTACTGTCGCCATGCCACACAAAAATCCTTGTAACGTTTTACTTGGTGAATAAATGTCTTATGTCTTATACACGTACATGGTAATAGGTGCAGTATCACTCGCTCCCAACCCCAATCCAGTTACACACACAAAACCGCAGAACATCCACCAATGTACATCTGTGCATGATCATAATCTATACTTTACTTAGCATTCTTATGTCCCAGGTATCTTTGACTTACTTTATCTTATTTATTTAACTGCCATGAGATGGCCGTAGTCTACCGCGTGGCGTTAAACCCAAATAACTATTTATTAAAATTATTAATTTATGTTTGTTTGTAATGAAGGTTTTGTACATACACGGTAATAGGTGCCATACCGCCCCACTTTCAACCCCAGCCCACATACAAAATCACAGAATACCCACAAAAGACATGCACAATTGTATACTGATGGGCATTAGTGGACTGTAAAATCTATATATAGAGACTTCAGGTTAAGCAAGTGGCTTGTATTGACTGCCTGTATTTTAGCTGCCCACCTACAAATTTCATGTGTCCAGTTAACCACACTGCACATGCAGCCATCAGTTCTGTGAAAAGTACTGTTGGCCTCATGCACAGGGGCACCAAAACTTAGAGATAAGGCCCCACCTGATAACAATAACAGTACTAATAATAATATGCCTACTCAGCCACTAGTTCTGTAAACAGCACCTTTGTAAACAGTACCAGTGGCCAAATGCACACATACATCATGGATGTTGCTACCACTGATCACTTCAAACAATAGGCTGCCCAGTTCACATTTTGATACCGTGAACTAGCCTGCACATGCAGTCATCAGTTCTGTAAATAGTACTGGTGGCCACATGCACAGCGGCACCAAACTTAAAGGTGAGGCCAAAACTGCCACCTCAAACAAAACCAAACGCTACCTACACACACATATCAATGATACAGTCAACCTCTGTGTGCGTTAGGGGGAAACACGCTTAAAGTATGTGACTGTAAATCTTACAGCGAAATGTCAAAACCAGTAAGAAGATAATGTAACAGCAACAAGTACATGTATTTTGTAAACCACTCAAAACATGACAACTCATCGAGTCTAATGGTGTTATGAGTGGGTGATGGAAACACTGAAAGAAATAGTACGTGTACATTATAAAGTATGTGCCTCCTCCCCCCCCCCCCCCCCCTCCCATATCTAGCTGTTTATCATAAAACATAGATATCTCATTCATTTGATCACTTGACTGATTTATTAAATCATCTCTGTGTCACCTTTCTCCGTTTTCTTTCTCGTTTTAATCCCAATATGTCAGTGCTAATGTCAGCTGCTAAGAATCCTTGCAGCAAACTGCAAATGTCTATATGCAGACAAACTGCAAATAACACAGCAGCAAAATAAGTTCCTCTTTTGTGCAGTAGGCTACTGCTAGCAAGATAGGGTTCAATTTTAAACAAAGCATTGCATGAACTTCCAAGCGTGTTCACATTGTGCTGTGTATTTTTTTTTTCAGTGTGAAGTGTACTGTACCATCAGTGATCACTGAGACTGCAAAATTGGCACTGGCAGTGATCGCACATCACAACATAGCTTGTCAGTGCAACTGATTAAAATAAATGTTACTGCTGCATAAAATAATTAATCAAGTTCCGAAACTTTGCTCAGCCATGACAGTTAAAACCAAGTGGTGTGGCACTCTTTTTCTTTTACAGAATGCAGCATAGGTTTTGAAGATAGCGTTTGTGTTGTGGGTTACGTTTTGTTTTGGTGCTGTGTTGTCGAAATGAAACGGGCAAAGCGATGGTAAAGTGAATGGAAATAAACGTGACAAACCTTTATCAAGCCGTAAAAATGCACAAAGCAACTTGCTTTTTTTTTTTAAACAAACAAGCTTATGTAGAACAAATAAAAAAAGAACCCGTCGGCACACAGAAATTCACGTCCGCGGAGGTCGTGGCATCACGTGATGTTTTGATCACGTGATTTTGGGATACCTTATTGTTGCGAAACAATATTAATTTTGCGTTCAAGGCAAGCGTTTTCGTAATTGTTTCTTCTCTTAATATATCTAAGTGTGAAAATATTACTTTAAAAAATGAAATCCTTTTAAGTGACATATAGTGCATACTACCACTGAATACAGGAACAATGAGACCCGTGTAAACTACTGATCCCCTGTAAACATGGCCGCGAAGGTCCTGGTTTCGTCTGCAGCCATACTGGAAACAAAATGTGCTACAGAAAAATGTCTCCACCCTCCGGCGGTTTAAAACGAGTGCGCACTGCTTTTATTCATACTAGACTTTATTTTGATATACCCAAACCTTTGTTACTCTCTAGAAAATCACTATCTCGTAAACGGCTGATCGTCTATGAAGGGCAGCTGCTAGACTATATAGAATGGTCCTTGTCGCCGCATCTCGTCACGCATGAGTGGTTTTGAAAGACTGGCCAGACGTTGAAGTGTCCTGTACTGTGTAACGGCGACTAACTCCAAGCTGATCAGCAAACATGTCGACACCCCGAGTATAAGCTGATTATGGCGGCACCACCATTATCGGCATACTTCCACTATGCCAGTCACACGCTCCACTGCGGCCAGCTCAAGACTGTCTTTAGAAAAGATAATACGGACTAACGATCCAATTCAAGTGATTTTCGAAACTGAGGGCTGGAAGATACTCCTGTGGAGGAGAGCCCTACACAAAGACTATGGCGGGGAGCCTATGCCGCCTGGTATAACCCTCTCATGGAGAGACAGAGATAACCATGAAGCGTTGAAAACCAGCCCGCCCTACCCCAGTGAACTATATGAAACTATCATTCAACTGTTAAATGGCAACCAGAAACTAATTACAGTCACACTGTTCTATACCACCGGGTTGACGACGAGTTCGGGGTACTGAGGGACAGCGTTGCCAAGATGGCCGGCGCTCTAATCTCCCAACCCACTCACAGGTCATATTACATATTCAAATCTGTGCAGTTGAGGCAGTAAGTAAGAGGACCGGTGTTTTTAAAAATAATTTTTGCCTTGTTTAAAAATTTGTAGTAGGGCTGAATGTTGGAATTTGCTTGAAATTTCTGGTTAGCTGAGAGGAGACATGTTTGGTGCTTTCATTCATACCATCCTGAGCTTATCCAGTGGACAATTGTGGGCCTATGTTGAGTTGCCGTTGACGTAGTGATTTGAGGGGTATGCTGATTTCAGCTGTGCTTGGGTGTGGGGTTGGTAAGGAATCAGGTTCATAGCCAAGAAATGAGACTGTCAATGTGCTGTTTTTATTGTTATTTGTTGCAAGGCAAATTTGCAGCTGGTGGGCGGTAGTGTTTTTTTAGGGGATTGAAATATTAAGGGATGCCTGGGACTGACTATGGCTAAGAGACTGGACAGTACGGAAACGGCACTGTGTTCCGTGGCCTGTCAGGGCACCACATGCCATATGTGACATAGATCAGAAACTGGTTTAATGTTACCATATCATAGAGTTTGGACTTTTGCAGTTAGAAAACTGAGAAAATCATGAATTTTGTTTAATTTTGCCCAAAAATCGCTGCGATTGCAGTTTTATAGGCGTTTTTGCATGTTTTGCGTTGCAACACCCTGTTTACCTGCACTGTGAGCTATGTTTAGTGTGTTTGTTCATTTTTATTTTTTTTACATACAAGTAGTTATGAGTCTGACCTTTGACCTTGAGCTGTGACCTTGACCTTGAAAGGGTGGGGTTTGGGGCGTTTAGTTTGATAAATGCGAAAAAAGTCACTCTTTCAGTTATTGAAGTTGTGGGGTGGGGGCGGGGGGGGGGGGGGGGTTGGGGCGGGGGTGTTGGAGGTGGGGGGAAGGGGGGGCTTAAGGTCAAAGGTTAATATCAAAACTACAATGAAACAGTGTCAGCATGTTCATTTCATTAGACAGCTGACCTCAGAGTGAAATCAACCGCCAAAATAGTGTGACATGCAGAAGTGTTATTTTGCATGATCCAGCTACACTTGTTGACACCAGACACCAGGTCAATGAGGATGCCTGGGCATTGTCCTTTTGGCTGCCCTGAGATACACAAGGAAATGGCCTTGAGTCTGAAAGCATATTTTTCATCAATGTCAGTGTCATGGTAACCTTTTTCAGTTGTCCAGCCCACCAGAAGTCTGACCATATCTAGTCTGTTTTTCATGGTATCAGCATCAACAGCACAGTGAACGCCACAACAACACGCTTCACATAATGGGCCATAACATAAAGATGCAGTAACATTCAATGGTGTCACTTTGGGTATGACTTAGCTAGTGTCTAAGGGTTGCACTGATGGCAGATTGAATGGTGTTCAGGTGGGAGAGTTCCTCTTTTATGTCAGGGCACCACATACCATATGTGACATAGATCAGAAACTGGTTTAATATTACCATATTGAGTTTGGACTTTAAAGTTGGAAAACTGAGAAAATCATGAAAAAATTTTAATTCTGCCCAAACATCGCTGCGATTGCAGTTTTATAGGTGTTTTTGCATCTTTTGCGTTGCAACACCCTGTTTACCTGCACTGTGAGCTATGTTTAGTGTGTTTGTTTATTTATTTTTTTGTCTTACAAGTAGTCATGAGTCTGACCTTCGACCTTGAGCTGTGACCTTGACCTTGAAAGGGGTGGGGTTTGGGGTGTTTAGTTTGATAAATGCGTAAAAAAGTCACTCTTTCAGTTATTGAAGTTGTGGGGTGAGGTGGGGTGGGGGGGAGGGGGTGTTGGAGGTGGGGGGAAAGGGGGGGGGGCTTAAGATCAAAGGTTAATATCAAAACTACAATGGAACAGTGTCAGCATGTTCATTTCATTAGACAGCTGACCTCAGAGTGAAATCAACCGCCAAAATAGTGTGACGTGCAGAAGTGTTATTTTGCATGATCCAGCTACACTGGCTGCGTCTGAGGTGTCATTCTGCTGTAATTGTCATTAAGGATGTCTCTGGTGTCTATTCTGAGCCAAACACAAGCACGTTTACTCTGCATAAAGCTCATTTGAGTGCATTGTTATGGGACCAGCAGTTTCGGCCACCAGTACAGGCTTTTACAGGAATGTTCACAGGTTTGGCACACACATGCCTGCTGCATTTGCAACATGTTGAGTTCTTTTGAGACTCAGACATGTGTATTTTATACAAAAATGAACTGTACATAACCATTTTTCCCTGCTATCTCCTAAATAAGCACTCCAGACACTTGTTTGGGTATGCGGTGTGTCCCGTGTAGCATAGTTTTGGCTGTTTTGTGTAGTCTTTTGTCTGTGGGTTAGTTCAGTAGACTTAATGTTTAAATTGCACAGCTGTTTCATAACCCCTTTTGCCTGTGGAAGATTGCCAGCAGCATATAGGGCATGGTACCTGGTTACAGGCCTCTTCCTGCTTGTTGGCACCAGACAACAGGGTCAATAAGGATGCCTGGGCGTTGTCCTTTTGGCTGCCCTGAGATACACAAGGAAATGGCCTTGGGTCTGAAAGCTTATTTTTCATCAATGTCAGTGTCAAGGTAACCTTTTTCAGTTGTCCAGCCCACCAGAAGTCAGTTTGACTGTGTTGCATGTGTGTGTAAACTTGGAAAAACATAAAAAGAAGGGGGGTGGGTAGTGGAAAAATATGAAAAAAAACCCACTTTCATGTGCCTGTGTCTCAAATGCAACATTTCTGAAGATCAGATATATTACTTGATGTACATGCCAATTTTGGAGGCATTCTGACCATATCTAGTTTGTTTTTCATGGCATCAGATATGCATGATCCCAAGCATCAACAGCACAGTGAACGCCAGAACAACGCGTTTCACATAATGGGCCATAACATAAAGATGCAGTAACATTCAATGGTGTCACTTTGGGTATGACTTAGCTAGTGTCTAAGGGTTGCACTGATGGCAGATTGAATGGTGTTCAGGTTGGAGAGTTCCTCTCGCAGGCCGGTCCTTCGCCCCCTCTTGCCGTTGATCCTGTCTCGGCTAAGTGCAGCTCAAGCGATGAAGTGTCCGACACCGCAGTGAACCCCGGACAACTGCCCGCAACGCCCTCCAGCTCGCCAGGTGTCTCTGCCCAGCCAACCGTGGAGAAATCCCCGCTGGCCTGCGATTCGACCCTCACCGTCCCATTACCCAACCTAGCGGGACCTCTTCCCCCAGCGGCCCTAATGACCCCCCGCCGTCAACACACTGGCGCAACCTGATGAGGTCACGCCGCGCCCTGATGTCATCAGTCCTCTCAGCGCTGATCTCATCACCCCGCCAACTACCGAGCTCTCTGTGCTGTGTCATGGGCCTGTACTGGAGTGGAGGCTCATGATGCAAACCACCATCCGCACACTACAGGCAGAGCTACATCTGACGCGGAGAGAGCTATCAGAAGTGAAAGCTCGCTGTGCCTCCTTGTCTGACAGTCAGGCACAGCTCGACATTCTCGCCCGTGACACTGACGTCAAACTGAAAAAAAAACTGTTCCCCAGCTGACGTCCTCCAAAGACAGCCATGCCAGCAAGCTACACGACATGGGGCGGCAGCTTAAGGCACTGAGTGAGGGAGCAGAGTCAAACAAACCCAAGCCTGCTCTCTCAGAGATAGATAATATGACACTCCCAGGACAATACATTCAATAGAGCCGCATCCGTCATTAATTTACGCTATTTTTAATAACAAAATTCAGTTATCCCATTACACTCTCGTTATTTCCGAATCAACCCTTTAATTTTTAAAAAAATGATGAGCATGACGGATGCGACTCTATTGAATTTATTATCCTGGGAGTGTCATATTATCTATCTCTTATCCCAATCAAGTGATGTCAATCGAAACTTAATACTTATTAACAAGTTACAACTAACTTCTAGGAACCTGCATAGGTAACCTTTAAGAACTTATTAATTACTTACCCTAAGTTCTTACAACAACTTGACTCAAGTCACTGAGACAGATTTATCAAGATACAAGGACAATAAAAAAACTTTTTTTTAATACTCAGGTGGTGGTGCTGATGGGGTTAAATAGTTAGGCGCAAGCGACATGTCATCTTTTTGCGAAGTGTAATGAAAAAATATAAATAATTAATGCTGACATTAACTTCTTTAAACAAAATTATTATATTACATTATAAAATGAATCAAGACGAATTGCTACTTCTAAGTGATATCTGTGCTGTAGAGAACAAAGACTTTGACTCTAAAAAACAAAGGCTTATCTCTGTTGTTGTTTCTGGAAAATCAAAAGCTTTTCTCGGTAAACAATACATGACAGAAGACATAGAATCCCTTACTGCTGATGAGCTAATTAAACTACATTCTAAATATGAAAATCACATTGCTTCACTAATGACACGTGATTTGAGTCGATCTCTTGTCTGCCTATATACAAAAGCTGTAAGTCACTTCCTACCTGTTGATAGTGAAAACCTTTCACACGACCTTGAAAGTAATCCCATAGTTTCAAGTTCAATAGGCAAATTAGCATGCCTTATGTTTTACAAGTTTGGGAATTACCTTGCACCTGCTGTAACCTTACTTGTTACTAGTAGTCATATTGATTTTTCTAAAATAAATTTTAAATTAGAAGAAAATGGACGAGACGACTCCACAACAGAGCCATGTCTTGACACAGGTTCAAACAGTGACTAAGACTAAAAGTCCAGGTAGAATAGAGGCTGGAAAAAGATTAGCTGAATATAACAGACAAAAGAAATTACAGCTTCAAGCATTAACAGAAAAGACTAACACACCATCACCACTTCCACCAGAACCAACACAACCACCCAAAAGTGAGAAAAAACCAACTACAAAATATATAGTTGCTGGATTTGTTGTCGGATTTGGTTACGTAGGTTACCAATTATATAAAAAATACAAACCAAACACTCAAACAGTGTCCAAAAAATCAAACACTCCAAAAACAAAAGAAGAAGTCTCCACATTACCAGCAGTTTCAAAACCTTTGGACCCATTTTACATGCAGTAAATAAATTTATTATTATTTTAATTTTTGTAGCATAAGAAAATGAGCGACACAAAGAACTTAATGAACCTTGTCTATCACTCTGCTGTAATAAGTGGACTAACAGTTGCTTATTCTATGCTGGGGAAAAGTCTTCTCAAAATGAAATCAGCAGACCTTAGTAAATTAGATTTTGAAGACAGTGCTAAACTAGTAGTTGTTATAACAGCATCGATTGCAACAAAAGATTTTCTAGTCAAGCAAGGAATTATTCCAGAAAATATTTCTATGTAAATAAAAATATGGCAACTATAGCTGTTATGATTGGCGGTGCAGTTATAAATGCATTAGCTTTTAGTGGGTCAAACTATTTCTTTTCAAAAGTGAGTAAAGAAGAATCAGCAGAAGAAATGAAGCGACACAATGAGGCATCTGAAAAACTAGCTCAAGCTCAACAAGATTATGAGAAGCAAAGAATAGAAAAACTGGATTTTATTAATGAAAAACTAAAACTTGAGGGTCACGCACAGCATACATTTTCAAATGTCGATGACGCTATCAAAGAATACTATCTTGTAACTGGTGAAGACATATCTATTCCACAACCAAAACTTAGCGACTATTACCAACCAAGCTCAGAACAAAAAAATGGAGAAATAATATTTGTTCTAGTAGGAATGACATTAGTATATTTTACAGGAGTTTATATTGCTAGAAAAAATGGCAGATGCTAAACTATCAAAAATATATTACTCCCCAATTGGCTACTGGAAAGGGAATACTGCAGTAAAAAAATTACATGCTGCTGTGGGTGGAGATGTCAACCAAATAAAACAGTGGCTTAAAAAACAGGCAATTTGGCAGATATATCTTCCTGCTCCAAGAAAAATAACAAGACCCCATTTTGAAAACACTACCCCAAATGACACACACCAAATGGACCTCCTGTTTCTTCCGCATGACACAATAAGAAAGAAACGATACAAGTATGCATTAACTGTTGTTGACATAGCTTCAAGGTATAAGGATGCAGAACCCATAACTGACAAAAAAGCTGTAACAGTGGCCACTGCATTATCAAAAATATATAGTCGAGGTCCTTTAAAATACCCTAGGCTTGTGCAGGTTGATGATGGGAGTGAATTTAAAGGCGCTGTTAATCAGTTATTTGCAAAGCATGGAGTGCTAGTGCGGCGAGGCATACCGGGCTTGCATAGATCACAGGCTATTGTAGAAAATTTCAATAAACAATTATCAGAGAGACTTTTTAGCTATCAGTATTCTAAGGAACTCATGCATGACACACGTAACACTGAGTGGGTTAAAAGATTACCATCTGTGATAAAAGCAATGAATAATGATGGTCACCCTAAACCTGTTGATTCTATTAAATTGAAAACAATACCGTCAGAAATAAAAGCAATAACACCTCCAGACACTAACTTATTTACAAAACAGGTGAGATATTTGTATCAACCTGGTGAGGCTGAAAATGACGTTAGACGTAGGGCAACTGATCCAATTTGGTCTACATCTGTTCATAATATAAAAAAAATAGTTCCTTCAGCTAATGCAACAATATATTATCTTTATGAGCCTGCACCAAAGAGGGCATTTGTTAGAGAAGAATTACAGATTATTCCCACAGATACTGTTACCCACTTTTAACAATTTCAATTCATCAATTAGTTTATCAAGCAGATTATCAGCTATTTCTTCAGATAACTTGAGCCTGTAATGACCTGGTGCATAAGCTTTTTCCTTAGTGTGAAACACGCGTTTTGTGTCCCCAACTGCTAGAGACTTTTTATATGTTTGAATCATTTCAATATTATGTTTGTTTGATCTTAGTGTCTTGTTTGGATAATCAGGCATTAATGCACCATCTAACACTTGCTTATAATGTTCATGACGAATGTCTTTATTTTTTATTGCTGTTTTTTTAATTCCTTTGGCTTTCGACTGACTGCCTTTTTGGTGCAGTATTGAATACATTTTTGACCTCAGTCCAACGTACTCAACTATTGGCACACCATTCAGTTCATCTTTAAACTTACCAGGCACTTTCTTGTTTTGTGTGCTAAACAATGGGTGATCTTTAGGATAATCAGACGTGTCATACATGTGTAACTCTGTTTTCATGTCTTCATAAAAGTCTTCAGTAGGCACATCAATGATCATAGAGTCAGTGTCAGTGTATAGCAGACGACACTCAGGATACGTTGGTTTGAAGTAATCATAATAAAATTCAAGCATTAAAATTTTGACAACTCCAGAATAGCCATACCTATAAATACTGGCTTATCCAGTTTAACAATCTTTTTTTTGAGTGACACTGCATACAATGATGAATGAAATTCTTTATACCCTGTGTACTGAGGCTTACTTGTAAGTTTAATTGCACCCGATTCAGTTGTGACCAGTCTCACATCTTTGCGGTGATGAGGATTTTCCATAGTCTTACCAAAACAGGCATTGTTCATAAGCTTAAAGAAGTCTTTGTCAAATGCAGTGTTACCATCTCTTGCACGCAATGTTGTGTTCTTCATTATGTAATCTTTCATAAAAGCACTTTGGTCAAATTGAATTCCTCTATGAACTTTTTTTAGTACTAAACCATGCCTGATGTAAAACTGCAGCAATCGATAGTGGCAAACGTAATTGAATTTGTCATTCAAATTTGGTACAAGTTTGGTGTCTTCTTTTTTCCCAGTCAAACTCAGTTTCTCAACTGCTAATGGATAATCATTATGGTAATCATGTAGGCGGTGTGGGTACTCCAGGTCTACTTCAAAGATCCAACCCTTTTCATCATTTTGACCTCGATCCATAATATATTTTGTTAATTTTTTTATGCCATACTGTGACAAATCATACAAACAAAAGTTTTTTAATGGCAACAATTCACACATTGCAAATCCATATAAATTATTAGCATCCAAGTATGTAATAAATGACATTGGCTTTGAGGGGTCAAAGTCGTCAAGATATTTGTTGTTGGCCTTGCCATAATTGTTTGCTGCTAGACTAATACCACCTCTCAATCCACGTTCCACCATTTCACCCATCGTACGATCAGACAACAGGTCAATAAATATCTTACTGGATTTCAAAAATGCATCCCATGTCATGCCAGGACTAGTGATGTAACAAGCAGGGTCAAGACTGTAGTGTAACAAACCCTTTTCACGATAACTTTCAAATACGTCTGCTAGCAAACAAACGTCTGCTTTCAAGTACTGGTCGTGATAGTCACCAATCGTCTGACACCCTAATTTACCCCACGCATCAAGTGCATGTTGGTATTCAGAGTCAGAAATACCTTTACCAATTAGTGTAGAATAAAAATTTTCTTTTGGTGGAAGACTCCTTTCTTCAAACACAACCCAGTGATCAATGTACTCATATGGATAGACTCCTTTCTTAATCAAGTCTGGTTCAAAATATTTACTCGTTATTGGATACTCAGTCAGTCCTTCTGCCAGACTAGCAAGACCTAAAGACAAATGTTGCATAGAGTCATAAAATGCTAATTTGTCCAATCTAAAAGTCAAGTACTTCTCAGTTGTCTGGGCAATGCAACTAATTTTTCTGTACGACTCATCCACAGCCTGCATGATAATGTGTGAATCATATCCTTTGAGATTGTGGAAAAAGATTGGTAACTCGTATGTCTTAGGATCTATTTTTAATAACAAGTTACAATTGTTATGTGCAGCACCTCTGTAACATCCAGTTATGTGATCATGGTCACGAACTTTATCACCCCCCAGAGGCTGTTCACAAATCCAACACGTCTCAGCTGTATCAAATTTTAGTTTGTCTTCTTCTGTCATCACCAAAGGCATCTGACATGTTGTGAGATATTGTACTACCTGAATATACAGATGTCTCATTTCTGTTAAAAACTCAGCTGCTGCATTTTCACCCCTATAGATAACAGGCTCGGTATGCTGACCGTCAGACCTAACAAGAATGTATCCAAAAGAACACACCACTTGGTCACTTAGTTTTATAGTCTTTGGTAATGACTCTGGAACAGGACCTTTATATGGAACAACCAGTGATTCAAAATCAGCATATACTACAAACGGCAGCTTTTGCTGATTCCCATAGTTCTTAAAATACACTTGACTACCAGGATCTGGATACTTAAGTACAGTTTGTATGTCATCAGCTGACCTGCAGTGTAGGACATGTTTGTCTGCTAATTTTATGGAGGAGAATCTTTGTAAACATTTTTTACAAACTTCCTGTTTGCCCATGTGTTTTGTTGTATGATCATGAATTAGACGTGACATATTCCTGATAATTGTGTAGTGAAACTTATTGTTATCACCAATTAGCAACATGTCAACATGTTTATCTTCTGACTGCCCATAGGTTGGGGCAATTGGAGATACTCTAATTGGCTGTAACTTGTTCTCAGACTCATTATCCCATATATACACATTCACAGATATACCAGGATTTAGTTTTTCAAACAAGTCTATGTCCTCTATTTTAACAGGGAACTCAATGCCACTGAAGTTGAGTTCATTTATAAAATTGGTATAGTTAGATACACGTTCAGGTTTTGTTTTTACAAAATGCAGTTTGGCAAGTACACACCACATAAAACAGAAATTATCATTGTTCTGAATATTGACCACACCCTTTTTGTTTGCAACCTCTATTGGTAGTGGTATCCAAGATCTACCTAAAATAGGATGATATCTTGACTGCTTCAGTTGTAGTTCAAGTACAAGGCCTTCATGCCAGCCAGACCCTTGCATTTCTGCTCTGTCAATTGCTTCATGGAAGTCTGGTAACAATCTTTCTCTAAACACTTTCTCTAGTTCTCTTCTCGAATTAACTGTGTGTTGCCTTGTCGAGATATACGTTACAATAACTTCACCAACATCTCTGACAAATTCTATTTTTGCAACAATCTGAATCTTTACACTATCAGAAAGAAGGTTATTTTGTATAACTAAAAAAGATCTTTTTATTGATTCATAGACATTGTAAATATTAGATATAGGTAAGTCAGTTGTGTGAAACACGTTTCTTAATCTTTGACGGTTGTCCATCTTTTTTATTTGTCCGACAAAAAAATAAATAGAAAATTATATAGTGTAAAATGGCACTTTATTGACTGTAATCCCAACAAATCATCCACTTTCCTGGTATGTGTCTTAAGGTCTTGTGCTCATGCTGCAGGTGTAATATCACTTTATTGACAGTAACAAATTCAATATAATCATGTTGTTTACTTATTTGGTAAAATATGTGTAAACACATAATCTCAAACCAGTCACAGTTAGCATCATAAACTATAAAATCTTGTGTCTTAAGATCAACAGTCTTGTAATTATAACGTGGTGGTCTATTAGAATATATAAAAGTTACATTATATATCATGTATATTTTCGTTGGTGTTGAGAGTTTTATCAAAGGGTGTTTAACTTGTTTTTTTAAGTCATTAAAACGCACAACACCTCTGAAGCTCTGTGTGATATCAAATGCTTGCCCGCTTTGTCTGTCCATCATTTTTATGGACAAAACAAAAGGCTAAATTAACCCATACCCAGTGGGCTGATCTGTCTTTAAGATAAGCTTTAGATGCTTAGTTGATTTCAGTTTGTTTTTCACAATGACTCGTTTGTGTTTGTTGGGGATGACATCGTTTTCTCTGAGACAGTCTTCGAAGCTGTCACGATCCTTACAGTAAAACAAACAGATAAACTTTAACTGTTCACGAAAATCTTTTAGTACAGCATTATATTTCTGAGTGAGAATCCAAACACTGATGTTTGCGTGTCTACCACTGAAGGCAAGTTCTGCTAAAGTATTTCTCTTTTTGACAATGTCTTTCTCTGCAGAGCAATCATCGACAATAAATAAAGTTGACTGTCCTTCAAATTTCTTGTAAAAATATTGTAGGTATTCATTCAGTTTCTTTTCAGGATCAATTAAGTAAATGTTATGATCAGTCCAAATAAAAAAACGGTTGTGATAAGCTTTATTGTGTTTTATTGTTGGACAAAATATTACAATGTTTTCAAAGTGGTGTATGTATCTTGTTTGTAATAAGTCAAGTACAAATTCAGTTTTACCACACCCTGTCGCACCACAAAATAAGCCACAGTGTGGGTCAAGGGTCATTAGGTTCATTTTAATACACAATATAATTTTAATATATGTGTCCACTCAGTCTGCTTTCTGCAATATTGAGTTGTGCGTCATATATCAGGTACAAATATATATTTATGGCTGCAGCAGTTTCAACCTTCTTTTGTATCTGAATTGTAATCCCATCACTACCATTCTCAACAGTTCGACCTGACCCATGAAGGTAATCGTCGTCTGTACTACGCAGGTCTAACCACAGTGCATATTTGTTTGTCAGGTATTGTCCGATCCTAACATCATACAGATGTAGATCTTTACACGCAATGTTTGCTGGTTTATCTCTAATCCTTCCACCCGCAAAATACTTTGTGGTTTCGTCATAGTGTTGATAAGGTAACATTCCTGAAGCGTACACTTGATTAGGGCGGCCTTCGATTGTGCAGGACAAATGTGTAATCTTAGGATTGTAAAATTTTTCTGAATCCCGTTTGTATGGACTCACAGGTTCAACAAACAACATAAGAATACCTTTCAGTGACCTAGCTGGCGTGTTTAAGTTTATGTTCCACATTGGGTCGCTTTTGTCTTTGGGTATTAAACTATGTCTAATCACCCTGTCATAATAAATAGGCAGTCTTGACTGGTACTGACTTTGTATGAGTCTGGCTAGTTCAGTATGTGTAACAATTTCATATTCCAAGGAAATGTTAGAGATCTTATATGTTGCATCTGTGGCAGATGATTTTATAACTTTGGAGTAGTCATTGAAAGTTAGTTCAAAGCTCAGACGGTCATTCAGTGCCCCTTGATAATAAGGCAGATGAGCTGTTAGGATTTCAAACTCAAGTGGAATGTAAAATCTGGTTCCATATGTTTCTGCTATAATAACGTCATTGGCTGCTGACGTTGATTTATCTCCAGCATTGATTCGAAGTTTACCAACATTATCAGACTGTATGCCTTGGTAAATACGATCCTCTCGTTCTTCTCTTGTAAGCCACAGGTCTTTGTAACAGTAGAATACATCGGAGTCATCAAGACTAAACACTTCTTGTCCTTCAAGTTTTACTTTAATAGTTCTAACAATTGCTCTGCCAAGATTGTTAACCAGTGTTCTGTTCACATCTGCGTCTGATGAAAGTTCAATATTAAATGCTAGGCGTGCAGTGCCAGGAACGATAACGTCACTGGGGCCTAGGTTTGGAAACTTGACTGTAAGTGTTTGGTTCTGGTCTATGGTACTTGGATTGTTTGTGATGACTATTGTTTGTCGAATGCCCTTAACACCCAGAGGCTCACGTAGTTTTCTGTATGGGTCTAACTTTGATCCATAAGACTGTGTCATTTTTATTATGCACAATAAAAAATAATAAATTAATAAAACAATGGCAGCGGGAGGATTTAATCATGAAGAGTTTAAAATGGATGACATGAATGTCTCAGATACCAGTATCACAGATATGACTGGAATGGTAACTACTTCTCCTTTGTATCATGAACTGTTAAAAGACAAAGTAAACTCATTTTATGACAGTGTTAGAGCGCGCCCAGATGTAATAGATCCTAATCAATTTGAATATGATAAAGGGCACTTATTTGTAAATACAGACAGAGGGAAAATATATCTAACACATAAAAATAATCCTTCTAAGTTTAGGACTTTAAGTACAATTAAAGGTGAAGTCGGTGGTAACTCTGGGTTGGCAAGATACCTTGGTATTGGAGGGTCTCCTGTCACGCCAAGACTGGTTAGTGTTCTTCACGACACGCAAACAAAGTTACCAACAGAGCAAGAAATTGAAATAGCACCAGTAACAAGCCTACCAAAAATAGCAAACACAGTGATACAAGAAACCTCATTTACTGAAGGACAAATAAATGACGCTTTGAAAACAAAAAATGATCCACCTTTGTCAATGCGAGAGATTATTAGCTTGGATAAATCACTGCAGACAATAAGAGGTGAGATGGTTAATAATATTGCCAAACTGGGTGAACTTGATAAACACATAGAACGTGAAAAAGAGAAACTGGCTACAGCAGACAATGGAAATCTTGACACAGAAATGAAAGAAAGAATACAACACAGATTAAATGATTTGTATATAGAAAGATCAGCGAGGTTAGAAGCGATTAGTATTGGAAGACAAAAACTAAAATCACAGGTCAACAGAATTAGAGAAACTATTAAAAAAATACTTCACGAAGACACTACTCTGGCTGAGAGACTAAAAACACTTTTCAGAGAACAGGGTATCACAATTGCCAGTTTAATTACAGCTCTGGGGTTTATTATCAGTACAGTTGTGTTGGCTGTCTCCGGGGGTGGTTCTCCACCTCCAGCACCACCAACCCCAGTCCCCACAGATCCAAAAGACTTACAGTCGTGGGTAAAGAAACAACTGTCTCACATATCAGACTTGCTTAAGAAATTGGCTGTGAAAGCAATGGACGCTTTGCCTGGCATTATAGGCACTGTTGTCAGTTGGCTGATTAGTACAGCGGCAAAGGCAGTAGGGTTTATGGCAGAACATGTGTGGGTCTTTTTGGTTACAGTAGGAGGGTTGATGGTGGGTTATTTAATGAAACAGATAAAGAAGTAAAACCCCTAATCCAGTGAGGCCTATTGCCAATGCAGTTCTCTCTGACTCATGAGTGTCAGGGGTTGGTGTAGGGGTTACCGCTTGTATGAGTGCCGGTGTTGGGGCCAGGGCCGGGGCCGGGGGTGTTACCGGAGGTGTCTGTAATGATTTTAATGACTGTACGTGTGTGGTTGTGGCCCCCAAGTTTACAGATTGATTGAGACCGAGTTTTTGACCAACACCTGCAACAACTATTTCATTATTATAATTTGTTATTGTACCCATTTGGAGTTGAAGGTCAGATGGTAACATGTATAACCCGATGCCAACTACAAAGTCAACTTTTGATCTGGCATATCTGAGAACGTCTTGGTAACGTTGTATGCTAGATGGGAGATCAACTGTTGAGTTGATTGAATCTTCTAAGTTTGCGAGAAACTGTTTTTGTGCTTCAAATTTACCACTCCCATTTAAAATGTTTGATTTTGTTAATGATTGTGCTCCTAGTAAACACCAGACATATGTTCTGATAGACTCATTGACGCGCTCGACTCCCGCTTGAGTAAACCCGTCAGATTTATCTAAGACAAATGTGGTCCATGCGTTTGACTGTTTCTGTTCTATTGATCCTAACCAGACTTGTGATTTTGATGAGAATGAAGTGTAACCAGGGTAATAATCTTGAGGGTATTGTCTGTGACTCATAGCATAATACAATGTTCCCATGCCTTTGTGATCATCAAGTTTTTGTGTAAAGTCATACTTTGTACTGATGTTAAATTCATTACAGATGCGTTCAAATGCTTTCATATCCATGGGATTATTAAACTGATTAAAACTGGATTCAGTTGGTAATGGTGTATGCAGTTCTGATAGTATTCTTCTAAGCTGGTAATACATGTGGAAACGATAGACAGACTTAATCAGTTTGTTTGGGTGATTCAAATGGTCTGTAAAAGAAACGCCACAGCCTGTAGTTGAGCATAGTATAGCAAAGTTAAGTTGGTTTTGAAACATCTGTAGTGGGCTTGATGACCACCTTCTTGCAGTTGCATCATCCGTTATTGGAGGGTTTAGGTAATGATCAAAAGGGTTGGGTACTTTGACTTGAAATAAATCTTGTTCGCTTACAGCAATATCAAGCTGGTTTAGTTGAATTATTTTCTGTTCATAAGTTGGTGCGACATTATATTTGGCATCTACATTAAATTGAAATGCGTTTGTAGTGGTAATGGTTGGTGATTTAAATTCCATTGTTCTTTTTTATGTGATAATAAAAATGTTTATAACCTTAACAAATCTTGACACGGGCAAACCAGTGTGGTTAACTAATGGAATCGATAATCGAGATGGTAACAAGGCTGTGGCTATCCATGAAATGTTTTATACAGTAAAGTGGTTTAATGTAACGGATAATACAAGTTTTTATATGAGTTATGTTAATGCTGGTAATAGTGGCTTGGACACTAATACACACTTTATACCATCTGGGTATTATGACTTTTGTACTTTAGCTACATGGTTTCAAAATAATTTAAAAATTAAAGCAACTTTAAATCAGGCTAACTTGTTTGTTGAATTAGAAATTCCTACAGGCACTATACCTTTATTTTCAACTGAACTTGCATATTTACTTGGTTTAATAGACAGAAATACAATGCCTGTAAATTGGGTAATGGGTTTTACAGATAATGGTACTAGTGGATGGTATTATACGTCAGTTGTAACTAAAATAACTGGAACATATCCTGTTCATTTGTCAGTACACACATTTCTAAATGTTTATTTAAAAGAACTAAACACGACTGAAAATGTACACAATGGAAAACCATCAACTTTGTTGAGATGCTTACCAACTGGAACTGCACCCTATTGTGAAAGTGTGGTTGTTAGATTTCCTAATTTGCAGTTTAAGAAATTAGGTTCTAGTTTCTTTGAGTCACTGTGTTTATCTGTAACTAATCAGGATGGCAAACCAGTTGTGATGCATGATTTTAGTGTAGTGTTGGAAGTTAAATAATTTTATTTTTGTTTATAAAAATGAGTGGTCTTGGTCCAAAGCCTAGAATCATACCAGTTGCGTGTCCAGTAACAGAGTTAAAAGATTTGGCAGACGTACAGGATTTTGAGAAGGAGGGAGATATTGGAGAAATATATGGTTTTGAACTTGATTCAAATGGCATGTACAAGAGGAAAGTAATTGTTGACATGAAAGATGGTGAAAAACAGATTCCTAAACTTGGTCAGCTACGTGATGTTACTGTACCTACTCCACCTGTAAATAATGCGCCTTACAACTTAATACATGTGGGTAGTAAGTGGGTTGTTTCACCTGTACCGGCACCACCACCCACAATTGACTGGGACATAAAGATTGAATTTATTAGTCCTTATGTATACACTGATGATGAAGGCGCCTTAGTGTTTAGGAAGGTTGTTAATTCTGGGCCGCTTATTGTAAGCCTTGTTCCAAGTTTTGCCCTAGACAACAATAGCAGAGAAAAACTGAAAGTTGAAAATTATGAGAGACGGAGATATCTTCTTACAACTAGAAAGGGTAGATCAGATACTTCTGTTGTGTTTATGCCAGCAAGCTTAGTCGTGGCTAGAGAAGCGACAATAGTATTTGAAATTATCATGAAATCTGTTGCTACTGCTAAAGAGGCTCAAATTGCACAAGGAATTAAACTTACATGGAATGAAACAGTAACAGAATCATCAAAGGTCTTTATTGCCATTACAAAAAATGTTGATGTTATTAATGTTTCAAGCAGTATTCCCACTGTCAAGGTGGTGGTTGACAAAACAACTTTTGTTCGTCTAACTTACATAAACCTTGAACACATTGATCTTGTTGCATTTTATTATGCTAGCAAATTGTATACTTTTGAAGAGTTGCAAAATGTAATTGCTGATTAAAAAAATATTTGTCAATAAAAAAATGGTAAAATTCTATCCAGTACTACCAACGCTTGAGCCAACTGAAACAAATGTGACGACTAAAACAATGCTTGCGCCTGATCCACATATGTCAATTGCTTCAGATAAAACATTACAGGCAGATGCATTCAGATTAAATAATATTACAGAAGCTTTGAAATATTTGGAAAGTGAAGAGGCTAAGTACTCACGGTGCAAAAGGAGGTATAAGTCAGTATTTAATTCTGTTCAAAACACTTCTATGGCTATTGGTGCAGTTTCAGCTGGATTATCTGTAGGAGGTATAGCTCTGTTCGCCACAGGAATTGGGAGTTTGGCTGGAATAGCAGTTGAGTCTGTTAGCGTTGTTACATGCCTGACTTGCTTTGGTTTGGATGCCATAAACAAGAGGTTTCATACAAAGTTAGAAAAACATGAAGCATTGAGTACTTTGGCGGGTGCAAAGCTGAGCAGTCTTAAACTTATTATCAGTAAAGCATTAAATGATAATGAAATTGACGATGAAGAATTTAAGAGAGTCCAGGATGACTTAAATAACTATAAACAACAAAAATCTGAAATACAGAATAAGATGCGTAGTCAATCTCCCGTAAATGTTGAAGAACTTAAGGCCAGTTTTTTAGCAGAGGGAAAAAGGATAGGGGTACAGGAAACCACAGAAAAACTACACAATCTTTTAAACAAATAAAAATCAGATTTGGTAATCGTTTATTAATGTCATACACTTCACAGAAAAATGTCATGCCTGATTATTTAACCCCATCAGCACCACCACCTGAGTATTAAAAAAAAGTTTTTTTATTGTCCTTGTATCTTGATAAATCTGTCTCAGTGACTTGAGTCAAGTTGTTGTAAGAACTTAGGGTAAGTAATTAATAAGTTCTTAAAGGTTACCTATGCAGGTTCCTAGAAGTTAGTTGTAACTTGTTAATAAGTATTAAGTTTTGATTGACATCACTTGATTGGGATAAGAGATAGATAATATGACATTCCCAGGATAATAAATTCAATAGAGTCGCATCCGTCATGCTCATCATTTTTTTAAAAATTAAAGGGTTGATTCGGAAATAACGAGAGTGTAATGGGATAACTGAATTTTGTTATTAAAAATAGTGTAAATTAATGACGGATGCGGCTCTATTGAATGTATTGTCCTGGGAGTGTCATATTATCTATCTCTTCTCTCCGCCTCTCCCACCACCACTGACATGCAAATCATCCTCCCTGAAGTTGACATCCCCCATTTCCCCCAAATCTTCAGGTAATAGTACTGTTCAGTACCCACCCTGACGTCATCATCGAAAACATGTTTGCTGCCCAGTCAAATGGCGAGGGGAAGTAGCAGGCTCTTGGTACTGGTACTGACAACGGTGCCGCACTCAACGCTGCAACCGACTCCCGTGAGACCAATACCTCAGAATCACCAGTCACCCCGCTGGACAATATGCGAGCCCAGACCATCAGGCCAGACGTTAACACGCTCCTCATCGGCGACTCTGTCCTGAAAAGGGTCGATGCCCGGAGGATGTCTGTGGACGACGCCGTCGTGCAGAACATGTCGGTGTCGGGGCTTAGCGTTAGCGAGCTGGCGGAATGGCTGCGCAACCAACGCCAGGCACGACACATCCGTAGAGTTGTGTTTTACGTCAGCATCAACAGTTGCATGCAGCAGGACTCTGTCACTAAGCCGGCGTGGATACAGCTCCTCCGTCTTCTGACCTCTGTTTTCCCCAATGCCCACACTGAGGCCTCTGCCATCATGCCCCCGAGAGGTCAGAACCACCCACTCTTTCCCCCGCCCTCATCTCCAATGACGCCCTTAGGGAGACCTGTGAGCAGATGAGAATTCTGTTCACGACCAACCTCCATCTTCCTCACGACCAAAAGAGCCACCCCCCCCCCCCACCCCCCAAAGAAGCTCTACCAGGACGGCACCCACCCGAGTCCTGCTGGTGCCATAAAGTTGGTACTGAACATTCGCTTTGCGGGTGTTCCACGCCAGCCCCACAGCGGACACGGGATAGAGAAAATCCGCCGCGCCAGCAGCCAACCTCTTCACATCTACAACCAGGAGCAAGAGTCCCACAGGCCATTCAGCGGAGCCAGACACCAGCAGCAGGACCTGAGACGTGGTAGAACTCTGCAGAACTACGAGCAACCACAGCGCGACCAGCTTCAGGCCCACAACACCCGCCAGCCCGACCACGCCTTTGCCCCCACGTCCTCAGCAAGGTCAAGGCGGGCCAATCGTGACGTTACAGGGAGAATTCCCCAACATGCCAGTGGCTAGTGCCTACATACCAGCGGGTCACCCCTTCGCTGCGCCCGCCACAGTTACAGGCAAAACCGCCGCCCAGAGGGTGGGAACAATCGCCGCCAACAGAGACAACTCCTCCCAATCCCCTACAGACAATGCAGCTTATGGCACAGCAGCTGCTGTCGTATCTACCTGCATGTGTTTAATTTTCACCTCGTCAATACTGGAACGCAGAGACCTCTGCGGAACGAAACTTGACAATCTGAATGCAAAAGGCATAGATCCTCATGCGCCCCTGCAGCTGCACGGGCTCATGAGGATGCTGCTGGCTACAAAATGAAAATGCAAGAGGCATAGATCCCCATGAGCCCTTGCAGCTGCTCTGGTTCATGCGGATAGATACCTCATGCTGGCCGCAAAAATCTAAATGCACGGTCTCTGGAGGATAGATACCTCATGAAGGCCGCGATTATCTGTTTAAATGCAAGAGGCATTGATCCTCGTGAGCCCCTGCAGATGCACAGGCTCATGAGGATAAATACCAAAGTGCCATCTCATTACAAGCCTCAAATGCAAGAGACATAGATCCTCATGAGCTCCTGCAGTTGCACGTGCTCGGAAGGATAGCTGCCTCCTGCAGGTTACACTTGTCATATAATGAAGCATATTGGTCTACGGGAGACAACTCCTGTATAGTGGTTGTCTCTCCGGTGATTATGTCCCTTAGACTGCGCATGCCCAGTCAGTGAATAAATAGCGTGTTTGCCGCCGAGTTAAGAAATGGCTTCCCTGTATTTTGTGAGTGCATCTTTGGTTTGAATCTAAGTCCATCCAGCCCACATAGAAGCGGTAACACGACACGGTGTCAGAAGTAAACGTGCAGCATCAGTGACTGTTCATGTGAAGTGTATATTTCTGGAAGAGGACAATGTTCAAGCCATCAAAGGAATTTAACTTTCATGAGCCAGCCGCGTAGGCCGGTTGGAAAGAGCGTTTCCAGCATTTTCGTCTGGCAACAAAGCTGAACAGAGACAGTGGCGAGGTGCAGGTTAGTAGCTTTATGTACGCCTTAGGAGCAGAGGCAGGCAAGATATTCGCACCATTCAACTTGAATGACGAACAGAAGAAAGACTTTGACATTGTTGTGGGCATGTTTGACGAATATTTCCTTCCAAAGAGGAATCTCATTCATGAGAGGGCTACGTTCACGAGAATAGACCAGCATCCAGGAGAGACAGTAGAAGAGTACATTAGAAGTCTGCATGACCTTGCAACGCACTGTGAAATTCCGAATAAAGACGACTGCATTCGGGATAAACTTGTGATAGGCCTGCTAGACCAAGAACTTTCTGAGAAACTTCAACTTACAGTGAGTGAGTGAGTATAGATTGCTTTACGTCTCGCAAGCGACAAAGGCCTTCTCAGGACGTGCCTGCGCTAAATGAAGAAAAGAACTGCAAGAAGCGCAGACAGGAGGGAGAATTTCAAAAGAAAAATACAGATGAATGGACCAGAAAAACAGAAATACAAACCCCCAAAAGAGTATAACCCACCTTGCAGGGGTTAGACAAGGTGACCCTAGGAACAAAAAAGTAGACAACCCCACCAAGGTCCCCTAGGGCAGACCCGGTGGGGTTTCAACTTACAGCAAACCTAACGCTGAAGTCAGCAACTACAATGGCTTGACAACAAGAGCAGGTTAAAAGAGAGTTACAGCTACAGGGAGCCGCAGGGCACAACGTTGACAGAGTGAGCCATGGAGATAGATATCACAGAAAGAAAAACTTTCCTCAAAGGGGAGGTAGGCAGAATCAGCAGACTGGTAGCAAGATGGACCAAGCTCCAACTTGTAGGTTTGGACTATCTCACATGAAAGAACGCTTTCCAGCAATGGGAAATAAGTGCATGAAGTGTGGTAAAATGTCACATTTTGCTAGAGTGTGTAGATCAAAGACAAAGAGTGTCCAAGAAGTTGAGACTACAGATGTGAAAGAACTCTTTGTTGGATCAGTGGCGACTGACGATCCTCCTTGGCGAGTTAATCTGGTGGTGAGAGGCAAGCAGATTAGCTTCAAGATTGACACGGGCGCAGATGTCAATGTCATCAGCAGAGCAACGTGGGCGAAGCTTGGAAAGCCTTTTCTGAAACAAGATAACGTCACTATTGTCAGCCCAGGTGGGAAGTTGAGGAGCCTAGGAGTATTCAAGACTACACTCGAAACTACGCAAGCTTCCACCTACGTCATAGATGGGGAGGCAGACAACCTCCTGAGCAGAGGCACAGCCACAGAGCTTGGCCTTGTGAAGCGTATCGGAAATGTCGGTCTGGGAACAGTGAAGTGCCCGCCGGTGAAGATTCGCTTGAAGGATGGAGCGACACCATACAGTGTGACTGTCGCAAGACGAGTACCGATTCCCCTTCATGAAAAAGCGAAGAAAGAGCTTCAACGCACGAAAGATGAGGACATCATCGAGGAAATCACAGAACCAACAGAGTGGGTGTCACCCATTGTTCCTGTGATAAAACCGAACGGCGACATCAGAATTATGTTGACCTCAAGAGACTTAACAAAGCAGTGCAGAGAGAAAGGTATGTTATACCGACCGTGGATGACATTCTCCATAAGCTTCAGGGTTCCACTATCTTCACAAAACTAGAAGCGCAGAGTGGATTTTGGCAAATTCCACTGGATCCAGAGACAGCCAAACTTACGTGTTTCATCACCCAGTTTGGACGCTATTACATGAAACGGTTGCCTTTTGGTATTTCAAGTGCACCAGAGATCTTTCAACGAACGATGACTGAGATCCTGAGCAACATAGAAGGTGTCATATGCTACTTTGATGACATCTTACTCCATAGTAAGAGTGAAGTATACAAACTGTCTTGCAGAGACTGAACAGAGTGGGACTAACTCAGAACGAGAGCAAGTGTGAGTACAGGAAGCGTAAAATTGCTTTTCTTGGCAACATTGTGAGCTCCAAGGGTATCAGACCCGACCCAGCCAAGGCTGATGCCATTATCGACCTACCAAATCCAGCAGACGTCACCGAGCTGAGAAGATTTGTGGGGAGGATTAATTACCTCGGGAGATACCTTCCACAACTTTCAGCTACACTGAAACCACTGAACGACCTGCTGACTAAAGAGAGTGCATGGGCCTGGGGGCCTGAGCAGGCTGCAGCATTCCGCAAAGTTAAGGAGATGCTGACCACAGCACCGACACTGGCCTACTTCGATCCTTCCAAGCCGACCATAGTATCTGTAGACGCGAGCAGCTATGGGATCGGTGGTGTTCTGCTACAGGAAGATAGTGATGGACTACACCCTGTTGCATTCTGTTCGCGCACCCTCACGTCTTCAGAGCGTCAATACGCGCAGATCGAGAAGGAGTGTCTGGCCGCTGTGTGGACTTTTGAGCGTTTCGAGCACTACTTAACTCATTCTACCCCAACACCGAAATCCCCAAATTTTGCCGTTGTCCTCTGAAGACTGCATTGCAGTGCAGGACACAGATCGACCATGATAGTTCAAGGGTGATGCCGGAACAGCTTGGCGCCCATAGGCGCCAAGCTATTCTCGCATCACCCTTGAACTATCATGGTCAATCCATTAACTTGCTGTGGTGGGCCTGGGGTAGAATGAGTTAATGGGACTTGAAAGTTTCACATTACAAACGGACCATAAACCATTGGTTGCCCTCATCACAAAGGATCTCTCAGAAACACCCCTGAGATGCCAGTGACTTTTAATGCGACTTATGAGGTTCAAGCCTCATGCTGAGTTCAAACCTGGCAAGGACTTGGTCATTGCTGATACACTGTCCAGAAGCCCATCAGCCAACAGTGCTGCTACTACAGAAAAAGATGTTCAGGCATACGTTAGTGAAGTGACATCTTCTTGGCCAGTATCTGAGAGCAAACTACGGGAGATAAGGCAAGAGACAGATAAAGACATCTGCCTGAGAACAGTTCGTGAATACATACAGACTGGTTGGCCGACTTACAAGGCTGACGTGAAACTGGCATTCATTCATTCAGTCCTCTCTGCGCCGTCTGGTGCTTGAGGCGACGGCAAGGGAGCGCCACTTTTGTCTGTCAGCTGCTATTTTGGGTGCTGTTTGCAGAGTAAGGCCTCTGTTCTTGAGCTCTCGCTCCACGGTTCGGCGCCACGTCTCCTTTGGTCGCCCACGGTTTCTCTTCCCCTGTGGTGTCCATCTCAGTGCCACCCTTGGTAATGAGTCAGGTGACATTCTGCAAACGTGGCCTAGCCATCTCCATCTCCGTGTGGCGATGGTTTCAGCGATGCTGTCTGCGCCTGCTCTCTTCCGTAGTTCGTGAAACTGGCAGCGAGAGACTATTTTTGCTGTTCGCGGAGAACTGAGTGTTGTCAGTGGCATTGTGACAAGAGGTGATTGCATTGCCATACCCTACAGCATGCGTCCAGAAATCCTAGACAGGATCCATGATGGACACTTAGGTATCACAAAGTGTCGTGAACATGCCAGACAAGCCGTCTGGTGGCCACGGATTTCAAAGGAAATCCAAGACCGTGTTTCAGCATGCCAATGCTGTCTTGAGAAGAGGCCGTCACAGGCTAGAAAGCCTCTACTACCATCGAATATGCCAGATCGCCCGTTCCATAAGATTGGAGTGGATCTTCTTTAAGTACAAGGACGTCATTACCTTGTTTCAGTTGATTATTATTCAAGGTACATAGACATAAAAACTTTCCCAAACAACCAGACATCAAACTCAGTGATCGAGAAGTTAAAAGAGATCTTTGCCACACATGGCATTCCAGAAACTGTGATTTCAGATAACGGCCCACAGTTTGGTTCTTTCCAGTTCGCAAGATTCGCCAGAGACTGGAAGTTCAAGCACGTGACTAGCAGCCCGGGTTATCCACAAAGTAATGGTGAAGCAGAACGGGGAGTCCAAAGTGCAAAGAACATTGTAAAGCAGGATGATCAACACATGGCGCTGTTGATCTACCACGCGACGCGTATCCCTAGTTTAGGTGCGAGTCCTGCAGAACTAGCGTTTGGCCGCAGGCTGCGTACGACTATGGCTGTGCTACCTTCCACGCTAGTGCCAAAGACGGTTGATCCAAAAGTTGTACAACAGCGAGACGCCAGATCAAAGTTATACCAGAAACAGCACTTTGATCAGACAGCACGTCCCTTACCGGAGGAGGAGACCCTGTCCTTGTGAGGGGTGAACGGGAGACCGGGTGGAAGCGTCCAGGTGTGGTGATCCGTCAAATCGCACCAAGGTCATACCTGGTCAAAACTCCAAGCGGAGTACTGAGACGTAACCGTAAGCACCTTAGACGCAGTGTGCATACAGAGTCCAGCTGCTGCCAGTGAGCCGGGGCAGATGGTCGAGAACAAGGGGTTAGATCTGGCAGGGTGGTGATCAAGCCTGCAAGATTCCAGTAATTCGAGGACCTGATCTTCGTTGTGGTGTAGTTATCCATGTATGGTGAACACATGTAGAGTCGCATTTTTTTTTTTTTTTTGCGATAGATAGGTTTGTGTACAGTAAAAGCTGAGAGCTTGTGTTTTTAGGTTCAAGTTTGTTCTTTTGTTATAATTAAACAGACGCTTTGCTGATTCTCTTATTATTAATGATAGAGACGCTTTGCTGGTCGCATATAACTTGAACACTTATATTTACGGTTCGACATCGGAAAGATTTGATTTCATTTGTTAGATAAGAATTTTATTTGTCCAGTTTAGATAAGTTTTAACTAAAAGAGGGAGGTGTCATGTAATGAAGCATATTGGTCTATGGGAGACAACTCTTGTATAGTGGTTGTCTCTCTGGTGATTATGTCCCTTAGACTGCGCATGCCCAGTCAGTGAATAAATAGCGTGTTTGCCGCCGAGTTAAGAAATGGCTTCCCTGTATTTTGTGAGTGCATCTTTGGTTTGAATCTAAGTCCATCCAGCCCACATAGAAGCGGTAACACGACATCTCACATCTGCGCTTCTCGCGAGTGTAAGTTATTACGTTTAAGTACTGCTTGACAAAAGTGTGTATGGTGCCGTATCTCTATAGCTTCTGTCGCGGATACACTGACTAACTTGCCCGGACTTCTGGACTTCTCTTACATCGTTTGCGGACTAGACCGAGTGTCTTAAGTGCACGCTGCGTTGGTGTAGCGCTTTCACTTACATTCCACTGTGTGGAAGTTTTATTAAATCGTTCTCATCTAAATCGGCGTTTATTAAGCCGTACTAAAGACATTGCAGGAAATTTAACTGTGGACACTGATGGACTGTTTTATTTACAGCGATTCGTTTTATTGTGGGTGCTTCGCGGCTTAAGTTCTGTTTTCGTCGTCATTGCATGTATTTATCCGCGGCAGCTCAAACACTTCCTAAACAGACGTGGAGTATTTTGACATTGTTCCTTCAGGCTATCGGACATTGATACTTCCCGTATAAACTTCAGTTGTGGGCGCTGAACTTTTATAATCCCTGAACGTTTGATCATCAGATTTTGTATTCATACTTTATTGTTTTCTTTGATTGTTTTGTTTTCCCTTGACATTGGCTTTCCATCTTTGATTGACTTTTGCTCAACCACCGCTATTGTAGTTGCTGTTTTATTGTGAAACAAAATACAGCTGTTAGCGAAATACTCATGTCTAAAGGCAAACAAAAAGAACAAAATTTACGAGTGGGTCAACTCAATGTTTTTCATCTTTATTATAACCTGTCAGCGTTCCTTAACAGTCCGACACCGTTCGACATTTTTGACCTTACCGCCGGAGTCACGCCTAAATTCAAACATCATGATGATGCAGTGAAAATTCCTAATTTTTTTATCATGAGACGAGATTCCTCCTGTCACGATCAAACAGGAATTGCTGTATACGTTCATCACTATTGAACACTTAGTCCTAGGCATAAAGACTTAGAAACGGCTGAAGTAGAGTGTGTGTGGATTGAGGCCAAGAGCCCGTATTTCTCACCGTGATTTGTCGGGGTTCTTTGCCGTAATCCGGCGTCTACCTTCGAGTGGTATGACAATTTTACTATTAACCTAGACAAAGTTTGTAAAGGGCAAAATGACGCCATTCTTCTAGGTGACTTTAGTACAGACATGATTAAACGCCATCCCGCATGGGAAACTACATCTTCTTTTTCTTTTTTATTTGGCCTAGTACAGATAGTTAAATCCCCCACCAGAATTACCGCCACGAGCTCTACGCTCATTGACCACGTCTATACAAACAAACCGCAGGCGGTGACCGATGTTATTGTTTCAGATCTTAGTGTTAGTGACCACTGCCCCGTGATTTGTTGCTGGTCTGTAAAACTCCCCAAATTAAAGAAACATAGTCATACTACAACAACCTACAGGTCGTTTAAGCATTTCAATCGTAATGCGTTTCTACATGATCTCAGTAACATTCCTTTTGACGAGGTCCTTCTCGCAGATGATCCAAATATTGCGCTGTCCACTTGGTACAGTTTATTCCTTGGAGTATTAGACTGACATGCACCGATTAGAACAAAAAGAGTAAGGAGTGAGATACTTCCCCCTTGGTTGACAAAAGAAATAATGCATGCTATGTCGGTGCGAAATGACCTAAAAAGAGAAAAGAACTTTGATGAATTTAAAAAGCAGCAAAATCCGTGTGAGGTCAATGGTGCGCGTCGCGAGGAGGGACTTTATCCGCAACACTGTCAAGGACAACAAAGATGTGTCAGCAGTGTGGCGGGTACTGAATTCAATCACCCTAGGCAATAGCAGTAGGTCAAAAACCATCCCTAGTAATCTCTCCGCCGACACATTTAACGAACATTTTCTGTCTGTTGCGGATTTGATAACTACTCCTAATTGTGCTACTAATATGTGCTGACATATGCCCAGATTACTTAGTTAATTTCTGCAACAGAAAAACAACTGGCACACCACCATTTAATATCCCCACACTTTCTGTGCACGAAGTGGGCAAACTAATTAGTGATCTAGCTAATAAGAAGTCCTCCGGCCATGATGATATCAGCTCACAAATATTAAAGTTGTCTATACCATACATCGTAGAGATCCTTACTTATATTTACAACTTATGTATTCAAAACAATGTATTCCCTACAGACCTTAAAGTCGCAAAAGTCGTTCCACTGCCAAAATCAAAAGATCATAGTGACCCTAACAACTATAGACCCATTTCTCTGCTGTCAGTATTATCTAAGCCCCTCGAAAGGCATATACATAATCACCTGTCTGAATACTTAGAATCACGAAAGTTGTTCCATTCGTCTCAGTCCGGACTTCGCCCACGACAATCATGTCATACGGCTCTGAGCAAATTAACAGACACATGGCTTTCAAAAATGAATAATTCGCGGCTGACATGTGTAATTTATCTTGACTTTAAAAAGGCTTTCGACTTAGTGAACCACACAGTATTGATTTCCAAACTTAAGCATTATCTTCGAAACGACATGGCTATTTCGTTGTTTACGTCATACCTCGTAAACAAGAAGCAGAAAGTAATTGCAAATGGAGCCTGCTCTTCTACTAAAGATGTTAAAATCGGAGTTACGCAGGGGTCAATCTTAGGTCCTCTCTTGTTTTGTATTTACATCAATGACCTACCTCTAAGTCTAATCTACGAAGCAACACAGTGTGATATGTTCGCCGATGATACCTCAATCCACACAGCTAACAAAGACATAATTGTAGTTGAAAACGGCCTTCAACAAAGTCTCGATGATGTAAAGTCAACTCTATGATTCTGCATCCTACTAAAACAAAATTTATAATTATTGCAACACGCCAAAAGCATCAGATAAAACCATTAAAGCTTAATATATCACTCAGCAACGACATCATAGAACAGGTATTCGAACATCGTCTATTGGGGGTCACAATTGATAATCAGCTGAGGTCGCAGATGCACATTGACAATGTATGTAAAACGGTCTCTAGAAATGTCTTATGTTATCGAAATTAAAGTATTACACAGATAGTGAAACCAGAAAATTGTTCAGTAGTGCACACATCATGTCACATATAAACTACGCATCGACGGTGTGGGATTGTTGCAGTGGTGTCCACTTAAAAAGACTAAATTCTTTACATAGGAGAATGACAAAATTAATTTTTCCCGACCCGCACTTGACAACCGAGGAAAAACTCAATAAAGCTGGGTTCCTACCCCTTCAAAATCACTTTATATTTAACAAAGGGGTACTGATGTTTAAAGTGTGGAACCATAGCGCTCCAGAATCTCTAATAGATCTGTTTAAAAAATCAGATTCCTGTTATGGGAATATGAGGGGTCTTTATATTGTTCCAAAACCCCGAATAGATTTATTTAAATCCACTTTGTCATTTACGGGTTCCACACTGTGGAACTCACTCCCACATCACGTTAAAGCCACTCCGACATTATCTCGTTTCAAGACAAGTCTTTATAGATACCTGACATTACTCAAATAACAATATACGTAGACACACGAATGTACGTGTGTATTCTAACTATGATGTGTATGTGCGCGTGTATGTATGTATGTGTGTGTGTGTGTATGTGTGTGTGTGTGTGTGCGCGCGCGTTTGTGCGTGCATGCGTGTGTTTGTTTTTAGTGGACTGTATATTTTGTATTACTGTGCTTTGATGTCCCTGTTTTATGTATATTTTGTACTTAGTTAGTCGTAGTTTTAGCAACGGCAGGTACGAAAAATGATATAGTCACTGACTGTGTTAATATCTTCACCGTTGTAAAATAAAGATTCATTGATTCATTACTCGAGCGTTCATTGCCACGTTACCGTCGAGCGGTTGAACCACAAAGTGGTCAGACACCGTGGCCGCGACGTAGATATACAATTCTAAATGCGCAAAGGACACTGGGCCGATGTCGGCCACCGTTGGCCAACGCACGGCCGTGCGCGAGCCAATGGCGGCCGACGTTAGCCCGACTGACGGCCTTTGGCGTATTGTGCTGTCTCTAAGTAACAAACGCGAATCATTAGGAACTTGTCATCGGTGTCTCTGAAAAGGTGACACAGTGGGCCCGACTGGACCACACCCCCACTGGCTAACAGCCTGCGCTTACAACCAATAGTTTCCGTAGTTTCCCTAGTTTCAGCCGCTATCATCAAAACACAAACGCACATAAATAAATAGCAAAAGAATAACGTTTCCTTGGTGTGGATATAAATAAGATAACTGACTTACCCGGCCGAAAAATCGAAAATGTTTCTGAACTGTTGTCTAAACGGCAGTATGCGGAACTAAAGGAGATATTTTCGTCACTTGGAAGGTACGCAATGCTATTTTCAACCGGTTAAACAACATTTCATCGGTATCTTATTCCTATCGCATAACTTCTTTTTTTAAAACTGTAATTTAAATTACATAAAAGGCCTTGGAAACGTCTCACTTGACTGCGTACTACGTCACACCTTTCCACTAACTGAAGTTGTATCAGCGCCAAGCTAAACTGGCAATACCCTTGAATTATCATGGTCGATTCATCTCCTGCAGCAGTGCGTCGGGGCTAAATGGGTTTAACACGCTTTAAGTACAGAAAAGTGTGTGTGTTAGTAGCTTGTGGAATAACAGTAGTCTATGCGATCTTATCGCGCTGGGACGGAACAGGCCAGGGGAGTTGTACTGAAGGGTCCGGGGGAACGCACCCACCCTCGTCCCCTAAAAACACAGAAATATACACAAAAATAAAACAAAAATAAAAAGGAGAAAGGGGGGGGGGGCGGGAGGGAGGGAGAAAGTAAGGAGTAAACAACGCAGCCGAAAATGCTATCAGATGTCGGGCACTCTGAAGGACAACGTAACTGTGTTTCGTACCTTCTCCACACCTGACAGAAACCGATTCACTGTCGGAGCAAGTCGAACACTACCCACATCTACAAGAGACATAAACCCTCATGCGCCCCCGCAGTCGCGGGCGCGCATGAGGTTTTATGTCTCTTGTTAATCCTGTTCTTCGTGCCTATTGGTCATGTTGCATATTCAAATCTGGGCAGTTGAGGCAGTGCAAGGACTGGTGTATTTAAAAATAATTTTGCCTTGTTTAAAAATTTGTAGTAGGGCTGAATGTTGGAATTTGCTGGAAATGTCTGGTTAGCTGAGAGGAGACATGTTTGGTGCTTTGATTCATACTATCCTGAGCTTATCCAGTGGAGAATTGTGGCGGCCTATGTTGAGTTGCCGTTGACGTACTGATTTGAGGAGCACGCTGATTTCAGCTGTGCTTGGGTGTGGGGATGGTAAGGAACCAGTTTCATGGCCAAGAAATGAGACGGGTGGTGTTTGTTTGTTTGTTTGTTTTGGTATTTTGTGCATGGCAAATGTGCAGCTGGGGGCGGTAGTTTTTTAGGGAATTCAACTGAAAAATTAGGGGATGACTGGGACTGACTAATAGTCCAGAAGCTTTTCGCAATTTTTGCAGACTAAGTAGTTCGTCAAAAGAGTAACAATGGTTTGCAGGTACGAAACGAAAGTACTAATGCCATATAGTTTATGCATGGCAACAATATTTGTCCTTAGGATGGAGACATTTTTGTAGAAGTGTTTTTCGAAAGCTATTTTTCGATGTGAGGGAACCAGTCCTCGTACACCGCCCGGATAAGGTGCAAGACATTTTTTGTGCATAACATTGAAAATTTCAAGCATACAAGTTACAAGTTTATTCCAGTGAGTAAATTAAAATCATCAGCAAGTAAACATGCATACATATATACGATAAAATAAGTTTAAAAGTATTATTTTTAATGCGGTAAGCATAGTCGCGTCGCTAGTTTCAAAATGGCGGTCAGCGAGAAGCCTTCTAAAGAAGTCAATCAGACGCGCACGGTTGATGAAGTTTTACTTTGCTCCTGAATTGAAACAGAGATTATTATCGATTTGAACATCTTATCAACGTCAAATACGTTATTTTTCCTGGTCTTGAAAACAGCCTTTTCCACAGAACTCGGTCTTTTGTGGGAGGAAAGCATATCGAAAGTAAACTCCCTTTGTGCATGTTGTGCAATGTGTCAGCCGACCATCTTCAACATTCTTTGGCCGGATACAACATGCATGTTGTTCGTCTGTTTTTCAGCCTAACGGCTCTAAGTGCAGGTCTGCTCTTTTTTTATTTATTTTATTAGTGGAGATGGGATTTTTAACTGGTCAAGCACACTCGTCAGTATCCGACTGGTCTTAAGCACAAGCCAGGCAGAGTGAAATCCATCTCCGAACCGTTTCCATCAAAATCACCATGTTCAGCTAAACACCTAAATATAAAATTTTAGTTTTTGCAACCAATTCAACCAATCCGCACTCAAGTACTCACAAGGACTCTTATGATTAAGCTTTATCAGGACTGCATGAGACACAATACAGATAGTAGCCCTCTCTATTATATTACAGGTTTTATTTATTTATTTTTATTGATTCATGTATGTATTCACTTACATATTTATTTATTATTTATCCTTTTAATTATGGATGGAAGGAATTCCTTGATGCACATGATCACTATAGTGGTATGGTAGTGGTCACCAAGGAGAGGAAATTTGTTTTCAATATGCATACATCTGTGCATATTCATAATCTATCCTTTACTTAACATGCATATTTATAGGTCCCAGGTATCCCCAACTTATTTTATTAATTTATTATTTGTTTGTTTGTTTGTTTGTGATGTATGTTTGCACATACACATCAGCATAAAATGATTGATTGTACATTGTTTAACGTCCCGACAGCAACAAGACTTTCTCAGGACGTGCCTGCACTGCTTGTGAAAAAACCCAAACTAAACAGAATATTGAATGTATGTCGCCAGCTGGTCTAATACACTAAATAAACCTAACTAGACCCTTTAGCAACACACATCCAATATCAAGAGCTACAAGCAGTGCAGACAGTAGGAAGACTTTAAAAAAGGTAAATACTGGTGAATGTACCAAGGGTAGACAGAAACACACGCCCCTGAATAGAGGGGAAAACCCACCCTGTGGGGCTGACCAGGGTCACCCTGGGAACTAAAAAGTAGTTAACCCCGCCCAAGTCCCCCAGGGTAGACCTGGGTGGGTATGAGAACATACATATACACATATATGATGTGAACATAACATGTACACATATGGTAATAGGTGCATACCACCCGCTCCCCACCCCGCATACAAAACCACAGAACAAACATCTGTGCATGTTCATAATATATCCTTTACTTGGTATTCATATGTCCTAGTTATTTAAATTTATTATTTATTTTTATTTGTTTGAAAAGTAGGTTTTGTTCATATGCTGATGTTCACATACACATATATGGTAATACTGCCCACTCCCAACCCCACTCCACAACCAGAGAACACCCACCAAACGACACTTACATCTGTGCATGTTCATAATCTATCCTTTACTGAGCATTCATATGTCCCAGGTATCTTGACTTACTTTATCTTTTTTATTTAACCGCCATGAGATGGCATTGGTCGCCTGCTCGACATTAAACCCAAATAAGTATATATTTAAATTATTTATTTATTTTGTTTGCTTGTAATGAAGGTTTTGTACATACACATCAGCAAACAATGATTGATTGATTGTACATTGCTTAACGTCCCGACAGCAACAAGGCTTTCTCAGGACGTGCCTGCACTGCTTGTGAAAAAAAAAAAACTAAACAGAAAATTGAATGTATGTCACCAGCCGGTCAAATACGTTAAATAAACCTACAACATGGGGCCTAAATAAAGCTAAGACTGTCTAGCAACACACATCCAACATCAAGAGCTACAGGCAGTGCAGACAGTTGGGAGAGTTTTAAAAAGACAAATACAGGTGAATGGACCAAGGGTAGACAGAAACACATGCCCCAGAATAGAAAGGAAACCCACCCTGTGGGGCTGACCAGGGTGACCCTGGGAACTAAAAAGTACCTAACCCCACCCAAGTCCCCCAGGGCAGACCCGGGTGGGGGCATCAGCAAACAAGAAAATATACACATATATAGATGGTAATAGGTGCCATACTGCCTGCTCCCAACCCTTACCTAAATACACACATAACACCGCAGAACACCTACCAAAAGAAGGACATACACATCTGTGTATGTTCATAATTTTTAATCTATCCTTTACCTAGCATGCATATGTCCCAGGTACCTTAGACTTACTTTATCTTATTTATTTAAATTATTTATTTATTTTGTTTGTTTTGTTTTGTTTGTTTGTAATGTAGGTTTTGTATATACACATCAGCATACAGCTCAAGAACATACACCATGGTGCCCCTGTGCATGTGGCCACCAGTACTATTCTGACAGATCTGTCACACCCAGCCAATCATCTCTTCGAGCTTCTGCCCTCTGGCCGGCGGTTTCATGCTTTTAAAGCCAGAACCTCTCGATTCAGATGCACTTTATTTTTTCAGAAGCTGTCCTCAATACATCACCATGCACGGAACAACGTGATTCCATGATTTGTGACATATGACTGATTTGTGTTTAATATTGTGTTTATCTATCTTTTAGTGCTGTATATAGGATGATTGCCAACTAAGTGTATGACATGATGAATGCCCTACAAGTGAGGACATATTTTACTGTCGCCATGCCACACAAAAATCCTTGTAACGTTTTACTTGGTGAATAAATGTCTTATGTCTTATACACGTACATGGTAATAGGTGCAGTATCACTCGCTCCCAACCCCAATCCAGTTACACACACACAAAACTGTATACTGATGGGCATTAGTGGACTGTAAAATCTATATATAGAGACTTCAGGTTAAGCAAGTGGCTTGTATTGACTGCCTGTATTTTAGCTGCCCACCTACAAATTTCATGTGTCCAGTTAACCACACTGCACATGCAGCCATCAGTTCTGTGAAAAGTACTGTTGGCCTCATGCACAGGGGCACCAAAACTTAGAGATAAGGCCACACCTGATAACAATAACAGTACTAATAATAATATGCCTACTCAGCCACTAGTTCTGTAAACAGCACCTTTGTAAACAGTACCAGTGGCCAAATGCACACATACATCATGGATGTTGCTACCACTGATCACTTCAAACAATAGGCTGCCCAGTTCACATTTTGATACCGTGAACTAGCCTGCACATACAGTCATCAGTTCTGTAAATAGTACTGGTGGCCACATGCACAGCGGCACCAAACTTAAAGGTGAGGCCAAAACTGCCACCTCAAACAAAACCAAACGCTACCTACACACACATATCAATGATACAGTCAACCTCTGTGTGCGTTAGGGGGAACACGCTTAAAGTATGTGACTGTAAATCTTACAGCGAAATGTCAAAACCAGTAAGAAGATAATGTAACAGCAACAAGTACATGTATTTTGTAAACCACTCAAAACATGACAACTCATCGAGTCTAATGGTGTTATGAATGGGTGATGGAAACACTGAAAAAAATAGTACGTGTACATTATAAAGTATGTGCCTCCTTCCCCCCCCCCCCTCCCATAACTAGCTGTTTATCATAAAACATAGATATCTCATTCATTTGATCACTTGACTGATTTATTAAATCATCTCTGTGTCACCTTTCTCCGTTTTCTTTGTCGTTTTAATCCCAATATGTCAGTGCTAATGTCAGCTGCTAAAAATCCTTGCAGCGAACTGCAAATGTCTATATGCAGACAAACTGCAAATAACACAGCAGCAAAATAAGTTCCTCTTTTGTGCAGTAGCAAGATAGTACTTTTGTGCTAGCAAGATAGGGTTCAATTTTAAACAAAGCATTGCATGAACTTCCAAGCGTGTTCACATTGTACTGTGTATTTTTTTTTTTCCAGTGTGAAGTGTACTGTACCATCAGTGATCACTGAGACTGCAAAATTGGCACTGGCAGTGATCGCACATCACAACATAGCTTGTCAGTGCAACTGATTAAAATAAATGTTACTGCTGCATAAAATAATTAATCAAGTTCCGAAACTTTGCTCAGCCATGACAGTTAAAACCAAGTGGTGTGGCACTCTTTTTCTTTTACAGAATGCAGCATAGGTTTTGAAGATAGCGTTTGTGTTGTGGGTTACGTTTTGTTTTGGTGCTGTGTTGTCGAAATGAAACGGGCAAAGCGATGGTAAAGTGAATGGAAATAAACGTGACAAACCTTTATCAAGCCGTAAAAATGCACACAGCAACTTGACACGTTTGCTTTTTTTTTTAAACAAACAAGCTTATGTAGAACAAATAAAAAAGAACCCGTCGGCACACAGAAATTCACGTCCGCAGAGGTCGTGGCGTCACGTGATGTTTTGATCACGTGATTTTGGGATACCTTATTGTTGCGAAACGATATTAATTTTGCGTTCAAGGCAAGCGTTTTCGTAATTGTTTCTTCTCTTAATATATCTAAGTGTGAAAATATTACTTTAAAAAATGAAATCCTTTTAAGTGACATATAGTGCATACTACCACTGAATACAGGAACAATGAGACCCGTGTAAACTACTGATCCCCTGTAAACATGGCGGTAAGGTCCTGGTTTCGTCTGCAGCCATACTGGAAACAAAATGTGCTACAGAAAAATGTCTCCATCCTCCGGCGGTTTAAAACGAGTGCGCACTGCTTTTATTCATACTAGACTTCATTTTGATATACCCAAACCTTTGTTACTCTCTAGAAAATCACTATCTCGTAAACGGCTGATCGTCTATGAAGGGCAGCTGCTAGACTACTAAGGCTAAGAGACTGGACAGTACGGAAACGACACTGTAGTCCGTGACCTATTTTTGGGTTACGTTGTGTTTTTCAGTCGTGAACGCCGGCGGATGTCGGTCGGCGGTGCGCACTGTCACTGAGACGCGCAAATTGTGATCACAGGCAGCAAAGGGGTTGATATTCTCAGCCAGTGGGATCATGGAGAAATTGAAAGCTGTTCTTTCTTCTCTGACTGACTAGGCCCAGACCATCTGTACTCCAGTTAACTCATTCAGCCCCGACACATCACAGCAAGACATGGATCGAGCATCGATAGTTCAAGGGTGGTACCAGAATAGCTTGGCGCCTATGGGCGCCAAGCTGTTCTGGCACCACCCTTGAACTATCATGCTCGACCTGTCTCTAGAATTGTAATACAGTCCTTCAGAAGGCCACTTCAAAATGTGGGGATTTCGGTTCTGGGGTAGAATGTGTTAAGATCCACCCCCACCCCACACATGCAACACCACGACCGCAATCACATCCACCATTGTGACCCTCGGTATAATTCAGCGTTTCGGCCAGAGAAATGAAGGTATTGAAAGTACCTCCACCCCTCCCCCCACCCCCTCCCACCCCCACCCCCATCTCCCCACACCCCCCCCCCACCCCCACCCCCACCCCATTCCACCCTGCCCCTACTCTCGTCGTTTGATGTTCGGCCAGCAGCATAGGAAGCCGAGATAGATTTTGTAGGTATTACCGGGTGAGGTGTTACACCAGTAAATGCAGGTTCGAGTTACAGTACAAAAGTGGTAGAATATTGAAGGAACAAATTTGCTCCTTTTTGTCTACCGTATTGAAAATACGGTAGACTTTAAAAAGAGGCTGGTCGGAGCGCATTCCGCAGCATGCACATGACGTTTTTGGCGTGCGTGGCAGAAACTGATTCTGGCAATGAAGTAACAAGATAAAAATGACGTCACGTCTAGCTACGCAAACCTTGCTAGATAACGTCTTTTTGGCGCCAAAGCGCCCTATGTGTGTCTGTGTCATAGGGGCTGACGTGTTGTGCTTTGACTAAATGCAAATCCGCTGGGCCACCGCGTGCGCGTGGCCACCGCGTAACTAGCTCAAGGGTCAAGAGACAAAGAAATAGGTCAAAAATAGCCTCTTTTTTTTCTCACATACTATTCACTACTTCAGGCCCAAACTTGGTACAGGGATACAAGACGGTAAGACCTTCCTATGCACACTAATTTGGATGACCCCTCGGAAAGGTGAAGGATCGAAAAAAATCAGTAAATAAGTAAATTCGGGCCATACTTAGTTTGTTTTGAACAAAGAAAAATTCTCGAATACTGTTTTACAACTTATATCCCAAACCTGATGGTATTTGTCACACCAGGGAGGAAGAATATATACCACACTGAATTCTTGGATATTTAGTTCGATTTTAATAATTTGATTTTCTCATTCGCACGACAAACAATAGACAAGACGTATACAAACCTACACAATATTCACTCATTTCATACATGCACCTGTAATACACGCACACCCTTAACCATTCGTACAATGTTCAGAGTACTAATCACATCTCACACACTCATTGTTTCACAACGATGTCACTTCTCATTGTCTGTTGAAAATAACTGACACTAATTAAGTTGATGCTTAGATTCCTCGAACGATTACACAGTTTAACTATCCGACTGTGAATGAAGATCGATGTTGCGTCGCTGCTCGTTGATTCAGTCTCGCCACTGGTCGAACAATCAGACTATCACTCGCGATGGCCCGTCTAAGCTCCGCTGCACACCGCCTGGATCAACTTGATTATCTCGTACACCACGTTGACTACGTTCCCACTTGACTCTCACGTACACCACGTTGACTGCATTCCCACTTGACTCTCACGTACATTCATCCCACGTCACAGCTGAAGAGAGCATCTATTTAACATATAAAAAGCGTATCTCCGTATAAAAAATCAGCCATTGTTTAGATCGTTACTTCCGCCCGAATGACGACACTTGGTAACGATGACGACCCCAACGGTTTCCGGATGTTGTCGACGATTTCCGATCGTTTCCGACATCGAATAAAATATAATAACAATCAATTCGAAATGCCATGCACAGCCACGAATACGACATATTTCCGCACAACACATAACCTCTCAATTCGATCCGAATCATTACGAAATCAATCAGGTTCAACGAAACGCTTCGACCATTCGATCCATCCCCGCGCGCCGATCGCCAGACGACACCGCAAACTCGCCGATGCGCACCGAATGTCATACAGTTTCCGATCTAGAGCCAAACAACTAATACATTTCTCGAATCTACTATTTAACAAACAAATACCTACCCAAATATGTGTGAAAGTAAACCGTCGACTGTCTTTGTGCCTGTCTGCTACCGGTCCTGGCCGTTGACAAGGTCACGGTTATAGTCCTCTGGTTACGTGTAGTTCTACAACTACATATTTTGTTTTAAATACTTCCTTCTTGATCATTCTGCTCTCTAACATCTATTCTTCAATAGATTTATCATACGGCATCACCCGCATACTATACTCCTCACAAAACTCAAACTCTAGCTGAGATACTTCTCACAAAACTCAAACTCTAGCTCGAGAGCAACCTCTCATGACTTGACTGACTGTCTTAAAAATCTACAGTGACACAACCGTCCCTCCAAACAAAACATCCTAAGTCACATGTTCTTGACGTCATCAGAAAAGAACATACCGTCTCTTCAAACAAACACCCTACGTCGCATGTTGCCGACGTCATTAAAAAAAAAAGAACACACCTCATCCAACACAACACGTAGAACGAAACTTCTATCAAAAACAAAATACCGCATAATGATTAAAATAAATTGTGACAGTAAGACCTTCCTATAAATGCTAAAGGGTCACAAGATGATGTGAAAAATGATGTGAAAAATGTGTATTTTTGTTAAAATTTAGTTTTTATCAGCATTTTGGCAAAACTTTTCAACCAAATTTGGCAGTAGGTGATTAAACCGAGACCTTTTTATGCATACTAATTTGGTTCACTACTTGCAAAGGTCAAGGGTCACGAGAGGTTTTCAAAATATGAAAAATGCATTTTTTCGAAAACATGCATTTCGCAGGTACAAATGCCAGCCCGTTACTTATATTACAACACTTGAACATTCTGTTCTGGCACCACCCTTGAACTAATTTTTTTTATCTATCTCCTGATCTGTAAAGTAGCCTTCATAGGACAATAAGCAGATTTAACATTCAGCCTCAGGATGTAATAGGTTAAATCATGCACACCGGCTCACCCAACAATTGCTGGACGCTTCCTGCATATACATGCTGCCCACTCGGAAGTCCGTTTTTCATTTCAGTCCCCGGCTTCAAGCTTTTCGACATACGATGTCGGTGTGGAAAGCGTCCTTACACACTCGTATCTCCTTGAAAAGGGGGGCACGCAGTCAAAACAGTAAGACACTATACGAATAAGCATGCAGAACCTTCATAGGACTAGTTGCTACTTAGAGATTTTCAAGGCTGGAAAGCTGTTGTTACCTTTATTCAACTGTAGATATATTTTTAGGGACTGTGATTTCGGCCCTTACGGTAAGGTCTAAAATCACAGTCCAGCACACAGGTTGTCATACAGGGGCGGATCGGGGGGGGGGGGGAGGGAGATGGCCACTCGCCAAAATATTAAACAAGCAGGGGGAGGGGGGGGGGCGGTTAGCGTGTGTGTGTGGTGTGTGTGTGTGTGTGTGTGTGTGTGTGTGTGTGTGTGTGTGTGTGTGTGTGTGTGTGTGTGTGTGTGTGTGTGAAAACTCACCAGAATATCACACGGGGAGGGGGGGGGGGGGTCCAAGCACCCGAAAAGGGGACTTTGTTATAGCATTTTAAAGAATTTTGGGTGGGGGTGGGGAGTCCGGAACCCCTGGACTCTCCCCACCCCCACCCCCACCCAACCAACCCCCCCCAACCTCACCCCACCCCACCCCCACGATCCGCCCCTGTCACAGTTCGCATAAACCGTATATACTGACGAGCAAAATAAATGCGACATTTTTTATCATGGAAAAGACTTCAGTGTTTCCGGCGATGATTCCAAAAATGTCGCATTTCTTTTCCTCGTCAATACTAAAAGGACTCGGTTAGGACTGTTATGTATTACTGTTAATACGCTCTGTGTTGACATCTTTGACATAAAGTTGATGAAGGCGTACTGATGTTTTTTCAACTGTGTGCTTGCCTGTGATTATGGGCCTGTAGAGTAAGGCGGCCGTAATGTCCACAGACCATCGGACAGATCATCTGAGGTCCTCTTATGCCCAGTCTGTCTTAGAGGAAGCGGTCGTATTCACTAATTAACCCTTTTCATCCTGATACACTATTGATCGAAATACATTTTACCGTGATAGCCTGAGTCGCCAAGCTATTCTGACACCACCCTTGAACTAAAATGTTTGATGTAGCTTGTAATCTCTAATGTAGCCTTCATCATGATAGGACAATAAGCAATTTTTTTTTAATCAGCCTCAGGATGTAATGGGTTAACATTCTAGAGGGTGCGTGTGATTCGTGGCCTAACCCCATCGCCGTCAACGTGCGTGTGTCACTGGCTTTGTCGGCCTATTGCTATAATCTGGTCAGCAAATTGAGTGTGTCCCGGTTCAACCCATACTCTGAGGTAACTTGAATTTAAAACTCCGTTCCTATCCTCTTGAATCTATTCATTTTGAGGTTTCTCTTCAGTTCTAGTATCGGCAACCAGTTTCAAACAAACGGAGACTAAAAGATGGTTTGTTTCGCTGAGTGAGCTTAGCTGGCTGAAAGTTAGAACTTTATGGTTAGGGCAAGCTAGTATATTGTATATGTTTTCGCTGACGGAGAACAGATGGGATTCAGGGGGTTTCCATTCAATACTACGCATGCCCGGTCAAAGAGTCCCCGCTGTCACGGTATTTGATACAGACAGTCAGGCTAACGCAACTCCAACAGTAGCAAGCGGCGTCGCACTTTTTTCAATATTAGACCAGCTGATGAAAGAAAACACTTGCGATGGGCGTGACTGCGGAAGTGGCGACTGCCCTTTCGAAGCGTGTTTATTTCTACTCTACATTTTACCCGCTTGGCAGTCACCTTTTCTGTCTGAATTTCAGTTCTCAGTTCAAGTTTCTCCAGAATTATTTGTCTCGAAGTTTACTGAACACACTTTGATTCGTTTTAGTCGCCGGTATTAAAAACTCAGTTATACTACTGGGAGGATACTCCCATCTACCCTCCCATCCCCCCCCCCATCCCCCCCCCCCCCCACACACACACACACGGCGCCCCCGCTATTTATAGCACCGTGTGTAGCACACGTGCACAGAGTGTATGTCAAATGACTGGCTTCAGACCTAATGCAAGGGACATAATCAACAAAAAGCGTATCCTCGTTAACCCAGAGGTACCGTCCTTAGTTGAACGCTGCCGAAGCAGGCGTACTGTATGTCACTGTTTACATTTTCATGATTATTTTTGTTCAAAGTGTATAATCAATGATTTATTTATTTAACGTCTGCTCGGTCACAAGAACTGATTCATGATGCGCCGCCGTACGTTACGCCAGAATGGTGACATTTTATATCGAGTTTATTAGAAAACCGCCTATTTGTGTTCAGGTTGTTCGGCCGCGATCCGAAGCGCTATTCTTTCTTTCAGTCAATGATTGTACCACTTGTCCGTACGGGTTAAGTGATATGAAACGTCACCGTGTTGTGTTTAACCCCTTAACAGCTACTGATGATACCGTTCCGCGGCGGAAACTAAAGACGCGTAGTCATACGCGGCGTATTCTTTCGTTGGGACTGAACGGTATGTCGTCAGTCAGGTAGCAGTCAATGGGTCAAAGACAACATAAAAATGTGCGTATCCGCAGTGGCTGCACGCACAACGAGAGGGTTAATCGCGTTATAGTCTCAAATCTGATACTTCTCCGACCGCGTAATTTCTTTTCCCAACCGAGTTCCGTACCACGCGCTCCGCGCGTGGTTCTGCCAATAGGTCGCACTGCCGACAGGCAGAACTAGTGTGCGGAGCGTGCGTTTCGGAACTCGGTTGGGAAAAGAAATTACGCTACCCGGACCTCCACCGCGCATCGATAGAAGATGATTGCTTAGAACTGGATTGTTATGGCCACTGTCAGCTTGTCTCGGAGCCCACTCATGGGCATACACCTGCTTGGTTTGTCGTCCGCTCGCCATCAGTCTTTAGAGATAGATAAGTGGACATTTGATGCCCACCCCTCCCATAATCAATCGATTTATTTGGTCCTCTCGGTAATTAGACAAACCCACGCCAGCAAATACAACCAATGCTTTTATTGCCCAGTCATAATTAGTACCATTCCAAGAATCATTTAAGCAACGATTTTTTATCAGCTATCAACCCCGCGATTATTAAGGCAGATCTCCCACCCCACCTAAATAATTAATGCTGTTATTGACTTCTTTAAAAAAAAGACTAATTAATCTATCAATGATCACAGTGAGATTATATTGAATACGATTGTACACAACACTCTCTTCACAGCGTGCCGTGTGTGTTTGGTGTCTTCACTTTGCTTTTACACTAAACATAAGGACACATCTCACAAACCAGATAGGTGAGACTAGCGCTGGCAGAATTGTACACAAACCAAGAGGAATCACTCAGCGCCGGACAGACAAACAGTTAGATCCCCTGCAGGGGATCTAACTGTTTGTCTGTCCGGCGCTGAGTGATTCCTCTTGGTTTGTGTATAAGGACACATGCCTTGACACCAGTTTACAAATAGGCTGTGAGGTGTTTATGCGGTTGTTATTATACATACATCGTACAGACATACGTAACATGTGCCGCACAGACATACGCGGCTTATGCGGCACACACACAACATACGCGGCAAGAGAAAACAAAAGCTAATTAAACTACCAGCGATTACAACACAGTTGTTAGTTACCGAGTAGCTAGACAAGCCATCACGCGTCACCGGTTTTATAGCGTACACGGCCCATTCAGTGTATGTAAGAATAATCAGCTGGCTAATTTTGGCTTAGCATAGGTGAAAACTCTTTCTCGCGCCGTGTTCGCACAGTGAAGATCATTCTCTATTTTAAAACAGTCACCCAATGGCCCAATCTGTCCCCCCATGGCCCAATTTGTCCCCCTAAGGCCCATTTTGTCCCCAATGTTTTGGTGTGACCGTTTTGGATTCTATAATGTTCCAAAGCACATGTTTGCCGATGCAATCGTCCGCAAATAGTGTAGTAGGTATGTAGTGGTCTTACAGTATTGAATAGACCCGTCTATCACATGACGAGATACACCTTTCACGTCCACTGAAGTATGAATAGATTTATGTTATACCTTTCCTGCCCGGGGTGCTATGTAATTTTAATTTCCCAGCAAAACTGTTATTACGCAGTTACCACCTGCGACCCTCAAAGCCTCACACATACAATGTGGTGTGTATTCATAACCCATAGAAAACCAAGCCTTGAATCAGACACAGTGTTTGGGTTGGTTTTATTTACAGAAACCACTCTGCACCAAATTTATGGCTTGATGATTTTACTGTTACCCTCACATAGACTAAAATAAAACAAAAACGATTTCTGAGGCCTTTCAATACACCCAGTAAAACATTACGTACTGACACAGCGATCTCTGTACCTCTCTGTGCAAAGCTAGGCATAGCTGTCTCAATGACACGTTCCGCTCCACCGGTTAGGAGCCTAAACACAACAACATACATGTATACAAGTCAGCTATTGAAATACTGTTAGTCTCAGGCTTAGTCAGGAACCACCCAACATCTTACTTTCTTCATCTGAGTATGTAAATAAAACAGTTTTTTTTTTTTTTTGCAAAAGGCTTAGATTCTCAAGATTTTTTTCAGAGTCAGATCCACAAGAGCCCTTCTTTCACAAGATTTCATACATTTAATTGACTAGCTTTAAATGAATAAAATATTCTATCTGTGTTTGGGTTCTGCTTTGGCCAGGAGGTCTAATCGCTGGAAAAGTGATGTAGGATAGTATGCGCAAACTATTCTGTCTTCACTTGTGCCGCGGTTCATTTCTCAGCCTTGGAGTCCAGTTGTCAGACCACCCCCCATGAGGGTTCTCACAGGAAAGATGAACGCGTGACCCGCCAGGGTTATAGACCCCCTCCATAGGGGGTGAATGCGTGAATAACCCGGGTTACATTGTATCCTGTGAGAGCAGATGGGGAAGGCCAAAGCAGCCCTTTTATCATTTTTTTATATTTTTTCTTTTTTTTATATATTTTTTTCTATTTAAAAAATTGTTTCAATTTTTTTTATGCTAAATTTAATACAACCTGGTCAGGCTAGCCCTCCTTTAAATCTGTTTTCAGACGTCTATTAAGACATGCAAAATCTACACATTACAGCTAGTGGTAGGTCTTTCAAAGACTGAGTGGGGTAAACATAAAAACTTACTGTTCTTATAGCTGAGTGGGAAGTAAACTTAGGAAGTTACTGTTGATGTGACTTTCTATAATAATATGATTTTACTTGCCAACTAACTTCAAAGTTATCTACAACTTGCAGGTAACTTTGAAGTTAGTTGTTATAAGTTCTTTAAAGTGACTTAAAACAAGTTCTTACAAGAACCTAAACATAAGAACTTGTAAGTTCTGACCCAAGTCATTAAGATACTCGGACAGATTTCCCAAGTTACAAGGTCAATTAAAAAAACTTTTTTTTTCTCAGTAATACTCTGGTGGTGGAGCTGATGGCGTCAAATAAGCAGACATGAAAGGAGTGACATCTCTTTGCGAAGAGTATGATAAAAATAATGGATTACCAAAACTGATTTTTACTTGCTTATAAGTCCTTGAACTTTTTTCATAGTTTCTTCTGCCCCTATCTTTTTTTCCTTCCTCTAAAAAAGATTTCTTTAGTTCTTCAACATTCACGAGTTGATTACGCACCTTATTCTGAATTTCAGACTTCTGTTGTTTGTAATTGGCCAAATCATCCTGCACTCTCTTAAATTCATGATCATCAATTTTATTATCTTCCAAAGATTTACTGATAATAAGTTTAATACTGCTCAACTTTGCACCAGCTAGCGTACTCAAGGCTTCATGCTTCTGCAACTTTGTATGAAATCTTTTGTTAAGGGCTTCCAAACCAAAGCATGCCACACCTGTGGCAGCACCAACACCTTCAATAGCAATTCCTATGACACTCCCCACTCCCGTAGCAAACAGAGCTAAACCAGTGACAGATAATCCACCTGAAACCACACCCACAGCCATTGATGTGTTGTGTACAAAATTGAAAACCGTTTTATATCGTCTTTTACACCTGGAGTATTTTGCCTGTTCTCCTTCCAAATACTTCAATGCTTCTATAATATTCATTAATCGGAATGAGTCTGCCTGTAATGTTTTATCTGGAACAATAGGCTCAAGCAGCTCAGGTGGTATTTGCGGATACAAGTTCACCATTTTTTATGACAAATATTTTTTTTATTATTTAATCAGCAAATTCATTTTGCAACTCTTTAAAGGTATACATAATAAAACGAAATAAGATCTATATGTTCCAGTTTAATGTAAGTTAGATTAACTAGAGTTGTTTTATCGACCATTATTTTAACAGCAGGATTACTACTCGATACATCTATATCTATGCCTTTCCTAATAGCAATAATGACCTTTGTTGACTCTTTTACTGTGTCATCCCATGTAAGTTTGATTCCCTGTGCAATATCTGCTTCTTTTACAGAATCCACAGACCTCTTGAGAATTTCAAAAACTATTGTGGCTTCTCTAGCTATGGTAAAGCTATCTGGTACAAACACAGCAGAAGTATCTGTTCTACCCTTTCTGTTTGTAAGAAGATACCTTCGTTTTTCATATTCCTGCAGTTTTAGTTTTTCTCTGCTACTACTGATGTCTACGAAATAGCTCGGAACAAGATAGAAAAAAATACATAAGGATTAATAAATTTAAACTTTATATCCCAGTCAATTGCAGGCGCAGGCTCAGGTGGAACAGGAGCAGGTAAAACTACCCACTTATTATTCAAATGTTTAAAAACATAGAGCGCATTATGCTGAGGAATAGTCTGAACAGTAACATCACGAAGTTGACCAAGTTTAGGAAACTGTCTCTCGGTATTGTCTTTCACATCATCGATTATCTTCCGCTTGTACAATCCATTGGAATCAAGTTCAAGGCCATATACCTCTCCCTCCTCTCCTTTTTCATCAAAACCCCTCACATCACCCAAATCTTTCAACTCTATTACCGGACAGGCAACTGGTGTAATTCTCTTTGGTCCAAGACCGCTCATTTTTATAAACAAAAATAAAATTTATTTAACTTCCAACACAACAGTAAAATCATGCATCTGAACTGGTTTACCATCCTGATTAGTTACAGATAAACACAGTGATTCAAAGAAACTGGAACCTAATTTTTTAAACTGCAAATTAGGAAATCTAGCAACCACACTTTCACAATATGGGGCAGTTCCAGTCGGCAAGCATCTTAACAAAGTTGAAGGCTTTCCATTGTGTACATTTTCAGTCGTGTTCAGTTCTTTTAAATAAACATTTAGCAATGTGTGTACTGACAAATGAACAGGGTATCTTCCAGTTATTTTATCTCCAACTGTCCTAGGTAACCAACCCTCAATATTAGCACTTCCAAAACCCAATGCCCAATTCTCATCCTTAGAAGTTATATGTCTGCTTATTAAACCGAGTAAATATGCAAGTTCACATGAAATTATAGGTTGACTACCTACAGGAAAATCTAATGTAACACGTAAGTTAGCCGGATTTAAAGTTGCTTTAATTTTTTATTTACTTTGAAACCATTTAGCTAAAGTACAAAAGTCATAATACCCAGATGGTATAAAGTGGGTTTTAGTGCCCAAGCCACTATTACCAGGGGTGCTATAACTTACATGAAAACTTGTATCATCTGTTACATTAAACCACTTTACAGTGTAGAACATTTCATGGATAGCTACAGCCTTGCTACCATCGCGATTATCAATCCCATTAGTAAACCACACTGGTTTACTTGTGTCAAGATTTGTTAAGGTAATAAACATTTTTATTATTACATAAAAAAGCATAATGGTTAATGCATTTCAATTTAACGTGGATGCCAAGTACAATGTCGTGCCGACTTATGATCAGAAAATAATTCAACTAAATCAGCTCGATATAGCTTTGTCTGAAGGAGATTTATTTCAAGTGAAAGTGCCAAATCTGTATGATCATTACCTAAACCCACCAATTACAGATGATGCAACGGCAAGAAAGTGGTCCTCAAGCCCACTACAGATGTTTCAAAACCAGCTTAACTTTGCTATACTATGCTCAACTACTGGCTGTGGCATTTCTTTTACAGACCATTTGAATCACCCAAACAAACTGATTAAGTCTGTCTATCGTTTCCACACGTATTACCAGCTTAGAAGAATACTGTCAAAACTGCATACCCCACTGCCCACTGAATCCAGTTTTAACCAGTTTAACAACCCAATGGATATGAAAGCATTTGAACGCATCTGTAATGAATTTAACATCAGTACAAAGTATGTCTTTACACAAAAACTTGATGATCACAAAGGTATGGGAACATTATATTATGCTATGAGTCACAGACAATACCCTCAAGATTACTGGCCTCCCTACTCTTCATTATCATCAAAATCCGAAGTGTGGTTAGGCTCAATACAACAGAAACAGTCTAATACCTGGACTACATTTGTCTTAGACAGGAGTGACGGGTTTACTCAAGCAGGAGTCGAACGCATAAATGAGTCTATCAGAACGTATGTGTGGTGTATACTAGGTGCACAAGCTCAAACAAAATCTAATATCTTAAACGGGAGTGGGAAATTTGAAGCACAAAAACAGTTTCTTGCAAACCTTGAAGATTTAATTAACTCAGTTGTTGATCTCCCATCAAGCATACAACACTACCAAGACGTTCTCAGATATGCTAGATCAAAAGTTGACTTTGTAGTTGGCATTGGGTTATACATGTTACCATCTGACCTTCAACTCCAAATGGGGACAATAACAAATTATAATAATGAAAAAATTGTTGCAGGGCATGATCAGAAATTAGGACACAACCAATCTGTAAACTTGAGCCCAACAACCACACACCTACAACCATTAAAACCATTAATAATGCCAGTAACATTAGTAACATCATCATCATCGTCCGTACAGGCAGTAACACCAGTAATGACAGTAACAGCCCCAGCCCCGGCACCAACACCTTCACTGGCACCAGCACCAGTACAGCCAGAAACCCCAGTAAACACACATGAGTCAGAGAGAACTGCATTGGTAATAGGCCTTACTGGATTAGGGATACTACTTCTTTACCTGTTTCATTAAATATCCTATGATTAACCCTCCTACTGTCACCAAATAGACCCACACATGCTCCGCGATAAACCCTACTACCTTTGCTGCTGTACTAATCAGCCAACTGACAACACTACCTATTATGCCAGGCAAGGCATCCATTGCTTTCACAGCCAATTTCTTAAGCAAGTCTGATATATGAGACAACTGTTTTTTTACCCACGCCTGTAAATCTTTTGGGTCTGATGGAACCGGAGGAGCCGGTGGAGGCACCGGATCTGGACCACCCCCACCACCCGTAACAGCTAATACTACAGTACTGATAATAAATCCAAGAGCAGTAATTAAACTTGCAATAGTAATACCCTGTTCTCTGAAAAGTGTTTTCAATCTCTCAGCCAAAGTTGTGTCTTCGTGAAGTATTTTCTGTATAGTTTCTCTAATCCTGTTGACCTGTGTTTTCAGTTTTTCTTTCCCAATTTCAATTACTTCTAATTGCGCTGATCTTTCTATTTGCAAATCATTTAATCTGTGTTGTATTCTTTCTTTTATTTCAATGGCATCATTCTTATCATCAGCTTTACCTAATTTTTCTTTTTCTCTTTCTATGTGTTTATCAAGCTCGCCTAGTTTGGCTACATTATTCACAAGCTCACCTCTGATTGACTGCAGTGATTTATCCAACCCCACTAACTCCCGCATTGTCAAAGGAGAGTCACCCATTGTTTTCTTAGCCTCATTTATTTGCCCTTCTGTAGATGAAGTTTCTTGTATTGCCTTGTCTGCCATTTCTGGCAATCTTTTTACTTCTGTCATTTCAATTTCTTGTCCCGTCGGCAACCTTGTTTGCACGTCATGAAGAGCACTAGCAAGACGAGGTGGCAACTTTTTTTTCTTCAATACCAAGTTGTTGCAAGGCGCCAACACCACCTTCACCTTTGATTGTACTTAAAGCTCTAAACTTACCAGGGTCTCTTTTGTTAGTCAATTGTACTTTTCCTTTGTCAACAGTGTTTAAATATAAATGGCCCTTGTTATCAAGTTCAAACTGATTAGGATCTATGTTGTCTGGGCGGTCACCAACATGATCATAAAATGAGTTCACTTTGCTTTCTAAAAGTTTGTGGTGTAAACTGTAAGTATTCCTTGTACCAGTCATATCTGCCATATCTGTTGCACTAGTAACATAGTCATGCATGTCATCCATTTCAAAATCATCATGATCAAATCCTCCCGCTGCCATTGTTTTTATTAATTTAATTTTTTTTATTTTTGCATAATAAAATGACATCGGTCTATGGATCAAAGTTAGACCCATACAGAAAACTACGTGAACCTCTTGGTGTTAAGGGCATTAGGCAATCAATAGTCATCACAAACAATCCTAGTACTATAGATCAAAACCAAACTCTTACTGTCAAGTTTCCAAACCTAGGCCCCAGTGACGTTATTGTTCCTGGTACTGCTCGCCTTGCTTTTAATATTGGGCTTTTATCAGAATCAGATGCAAACAGAACACTAGTTGACAATCTTGGCAGAGCAATTATTAAGACCATTAAAGTAAAACTTGAAGGGCAGGAAGTTTTTAGTCTTGACGATGCTGACATATTCTACTGTTACAAAGATCTTTGGCTTACAAGAGAAGAAAGAAAAGACCGTATTTATCAAGGCATACAGGCTGATAATGTTTGTAAACTTTGAATAAACGCCGGAGACAAATCAACAACAGTTGTCAACGATGTTATTGTGGCAGAAACATATGGAAATAGATTTTGCATTCCACTTGAATTTGAAATCCTAACAGCGCATTTGTCTTATTATCAAGGAGCACTAAATGACCGTCTGAGTTTTGAACTAATCTTTAATGACTACTCCAAAGTTATAAAATCATCTGACACAGACGCAACATACAAGATCTCTAACATTTCTTTGGAATATGAAATTGTCACACATGCTCATCTAGCTACTCTCATTCAAAATCAGTACCAGTCAAGACTGCCGATTTATTATGATCATGTGATGAGGCACAGTTTAATGCATAAAGACAAAAGTGATCCAATGTGGAACATCAGCTTGAACACACCTGCTAGGTCACTGAAACGCATTCTTATGTTGTTTGTTAAACCGGTGAGTCCATACGGACGGGATTCAGAAAAATTCTATAATCCAAAGATTACTCATTTGTCTTGTACTATTGAAGGGCACCCTAATCAAGTCTTTGCTTCAGGCATGTTACCTTACCAGCACTGACGAGATCACAAAGTATTTTGCAGGCGGAAGACTTAGAGAAAACCCAGCAAACATAGCAAGCAAAGATCTACATCTGTACGATGTAAGAATCGCTCAATACCTGACAGACAACTATGCACTTTGGCTAGACCTGCGTAGTACAGATGATGACTACCTGCATGGGTCAGGTCGTACTGTTGAAAACGGCAGTGACAGAATTACAATCCAAATACAAAAAAAGACTGAAACCGCTGGAGCAATAAATATATATTTGTATCTGATTTATGACACACAACTGAACATTCAAAAAAGCAGACTGAGTGGACACATATATTAAAATTATAATTAGTATTAAAATGAACTTGATGACACTCGACCCACACTGTGGCTTATTTTGTGGTGCCACTGGGTGTGGGAAAACTGAATTTGTTCTTGACCTCTTACAAACAAGATACTTCTATCATTTTGAAAACATTGTGATATTTTGTCCTACTATAAAACACAACAGAGCTTATCACAACCGTTTATTCATTTGGTCTGATCATAACATCTATTTAGTCAACCCTGAGAAAAAACTGAATAACTACCTGCAGTATTTTTACAAGCAATTTGAAGGACAGACAACTTTGTTTATTGTTGATGACTGCTCTGCAGAGAGAGACATTGTTAAGAAGAGAAACACACTGGCAGAACTTGCCTTCAGTGGCAGACACGCAAATGTTAGTGTTTGGATTCTCACTCCAAAATATAATGCTGTACTGAAAGATTTTCATGAACAACTAAAATTTATCTGTTTGTTTTACTGTAAGGATCGTGACAGCTTTGAAGACTGTCTCAGAAAGAACGATGTCATCCCCAACAAACATGAACGAGACATTGTAAAAAGCAAACTGAAATCGACTAAGCATCTAAAACTTATTTTAAAGACAGATCAGCCCACAGGGTATGGGTTAGTAAATTAATTTAGCCTTTTGGTTTGTCCATAAAAAATGATGGACAGACAAAGTGGGCGAGCATTTGATATCACAGAGAGCTTCAGAGGTGTTGAGAATTTTTATGACTTAAAAACACAAGTTAGACACCCGTTTAAGCCTTTGATAAAACTCTCAACACCAACGAAGATATACATGGCATATAATGTAACTTTTGGATATTCTAATAGTCCACCACGTTATAATTACAAGACTGTTGATCTTAAGACACAAGATTTTATAGTTTATGATGCTAACTGTGACTGGTTTGAGAGTATGTGTTTACACATATTCTACCATCTAAGAAAACAACATGATTATATTGAATTTGTTACTGTCAATAAAGTGATATTACACCTGCAGCATGAGCACAAGACCTTAAGACACATACCAGGGAAGTGGTTGATTTGTTGATGAGTGAACTATATAAACTAAATTTGTTTATTGTAGGGATTACAGTCAATAAAGTGGTATTACACAAGGTGTAATTTTTCTATTTATTATTTTGTCGGACAAATAAAAATGACGGACAATGCCCAAAGCTCATCAGGCTTAAGAAACGTGTTTCACACAACAGACTTGCCTATATCCAACACTTACAGTGTCTATGAATCAATAGAAAGGTCTTTTTCTGTCGTACAAAATAATCTTCTTTCTGGTAGTGTAAAGATTCAGATTGTTGCTAAAATAGAATTTACCAGGGTAGATGGTGAAGTGATTGTATCATATATCTCAACAAGACAACACATAATAATAATAATAATAATACCGTTATTATATAGGCGCTTTTTCTCAATTTTTGGGGGAAATCGACTCAAAGCGCTGCGCCTGAAACCCAACACACACACTCACGAAACAGACACGGATTTACGCCATTTAAGACAAACACAGTACAAGACAAACGAAGGGCCAGTCAGCTACTGAAGTTACAGAGATTTTTGATTGCTTGTATTTGAAATTTGTAAAGTGGCCTGAGACCGGTACCAAAGTGGGGGGGGGGGGGTGGAAGAACCGGAGTACCCGGAGAAAGAACCCCCGACGGTTCGCCCGAATTAACGGTGACACTTACCAGAGGAGAAAAGTCCAACGCCGGAACCCGGTATCGAACCGCGCACCTTTGGCATTGGTGGCAGGCGCCTTAACCACTGCGCCACGGACCGCAGTTAATTCAAGAAGAGAATTGGAAAAAGTATTTAGAGAAAGACTGTTGCCTGACTTTCTCGAAGCAATCGACAGAGCAAAAATGCAGGGGTCTGGTTGGCATGAAGGTCATGTACATGAACTACAACTGAAGCAGTCAAGATATCATCCTATATTAGGCAAATCATGGTTGCCACTGCCAACTGAGGTTGCAAACAAAAAGGCTGTAGTCAATATTCAGAACAATGATAATCTCTGTTTCATGTGGTGTGTGCTTGCCAAACTACACTTTGTAAAAACAAAACCTGAGCGTGTATCTAACTATACCAAATTTGTAAATGAACTTAACTTCAGTGGTATAGATTTTCCTGTTAAGGTAGAGGACATAGATTTGTTTGAAAAACTAAATCCTGGTATATCTGTGAATGTGTATGTATGGGATAATGAGTCCGAGAACAAGTTACAACCAATTAGAGTATCACCAATTGCCCCAACCTACGGACATCCAGAAGATAAGCATGTTGACCTGTTACTAATAACCTCTGGCTCCGGTGATATCTTTCACTACACAATTATCAGAAGTATGCCAAGACTAATTCATCATACAACAAAACATGATGGTAAACAGGAATTTTGTAAAAAAAAAAATGTTTACAGAGGTTTTCCTCTATTAAAGTAGCACACAAACATGTCCAGCACTGTAGGTCACCTGATGACATTCAAACAATACTGAGGTATCCAGATCCGGGTAGCAAGGTATATTTTAAGAACTATGGGAATCAGCAAAAGCTGCCGTTTGTAGTGTATGCTGATTTTGAATCACTGGTTGTTCCATATGAAGGTCTTATTCCAGAATCATTACCAAAGACTATAAAACTAAGTGACCAAGTGGTGTGTTCTTTCGGATACATTATTGTTAGGTCAGACAGACAGCATTCAGAGCCTGTTATCTACAGGGGGGGGGGGGGGGGGGAATGCAGCATGTCTGTTTTTAACAGAAATGAGACAACTGTATAGTCAGGTAGTGCATTATTTCACAACATGCCAGAAGTCTTTGGTGATGACAGAAGAAGACAAACAACATTTTAATACAGCAGAGATGTGTTGGATTTGTGAACAAGCCCTCCAGGGTGATACAGTTCGTGACCATGACCACATAACTGGACGCTACAGAGGTGCTGCACATAACAATTGTAACTTGTTATTAAAAATATATCCCAAGGCATACAAGTTGCCTATCTTTTTCCACAATCTCAAGGGGTATGATTCACACATTATCATGCAGGCTGTGCATGAGTCTTACAAAAAAATTAATTGTATTGCCCAGACAACTGAAAAATACTTGACTTTTAGGTTAGACAAATTAGCATTGTATGACTCCATGCAACATTTGTCTTTAGCGATTGCTAGTCTGGCAGAAGGTCTGACTGAGTTTCCAATAACAAGCAAATATTTTGAGCCAGAGTTGATCAAAAAAGGAATCTATCCCTAAGAGTACATTGATCACTGGGTTGTGTTTGAGGAAAGGAGACTGCCACTAAAAGAGAAATTTTACTCTACACTAAATGGAAAAGGTATTTCTGACTCTGATTACAAGCATGCCCTCGATGCATGGGAAAAACTAGGGTGTGAAACGATTGGCGACTACCATGACCAGTACTTGAAAGCTAATGTTTGTTTGCTAGCAGACATATTTGAAAGTTACCGTGAAAGGGGTTTGTTACACTACAGTCTTGACTCAGCTTGCTACATAACTAGTCCTGGCATGACATGGGATGCATTTTTGAAATCCAGCAAGATATCTATAGACCTGTTGTCTGATCATACAATGGGTGAAATAGTGGAACGTGGATTGAGGGGAGGCATTAGTATAGCCGCAAACAACTATGCCAAAGCCAACAATAAATATCTTGATGACTTTGACCCCTCGAGGTCAAGGTAATTCATTACGTACTTGGACGCTAACAATTCGTATGGCTTTGCGATGTGTGAGTTATTGCCCTTGAAAAATTTTCGTCTACATGATTTGTCACAGTGTGATATAACAAAATTAACAAACGAAATTATGAATTATGACCAGAATCACAAAAAGGGTTGGATCTTTGAAGTCGACCTGGAGTACCCACACCACCTACATGATTACCACAATGATTATCCATTAGCTGTTGAGAAAATGAGTTTGACAGGAAAAAAAAGAAGACACCAAATGTTACACTATAAGTGTTAACGTCCTAACGTACCCTGAAAGTGTTAACGGCCGAAGGGCACGATCGGGCAATGACGCAGGTTCCCATGTTGTGAATTTGTGAGCGTGCATCATTGACCATGGACCGCACTGCCTGGGGCGTAAAGTACTGAATAAGTAAGGCCAAGATCGAGAAATATACCTTGTTAACAACGTAATAGGTACGGCCTGAAGGAAGATCGTGTTTTGCAAAATTTAATGGGTGACAGTAAACCACCCTTTTGACAGATTGGGGGCCAAAAGCGGTGTTTGTAATAACAAGGCCGGGTTCCCCAAATGGGTATATATTGTGGAGAGCTCAGAACGAGAGGGAGGGAAAACAAGAGCTCAGGAGAAGAAGAGCTCGGACGAGAGCTCAGGACAGAAAGCTCCGATTGTTGATTTCGCTACTAGATTGGTCCTGCCCAATCTAGTAAGGATAACCATGTACATGAAATAAAAGAATCTTCTGGAAACTCACTCTTGTCTGGCTGCGTCTTCCATCATACACCCCTTGCGTTTGGCTGTAGGGTAACAAAGCTATTCCTTTTTGGTGCCGTGACCAGGATCTTCAGAACGGGAAAAGAAAGAGAAGAAAAACTAGACTATCAGGACCAAAAGCTACAGCCAAAATAAAACGTAAGGGTGTGGAAGTGCAGACCAGCAAGAGAAAACAAGAGTCAATACAACAACCAGACAAGAGCAGGAAGAATAGAGAAGACAACAAAAGTTCGAGCCCACGACTAGACAACAAAAGTTCGAGCCCACGACTAGGCAACAAAAGTTCGAGCCCACCACGTACGTCCGCGACTCATCCAAAAGGCCAGCATCAGCCTAAGGGATCACGGGGTAAGTGACCTTACTATTTGCCATTGCTGAGTCTTGAAGAGGGGGCCAGACTATTTAGCTGGGCTGTATAGTGTTATATTTAGCAGAGCAAAAATGGCAGAGGAGGTATTCAGGATCTTAGGTGAAAAGGTGGAGGAGATGAGCCAGGCAATAAATGCCCAAAGCGTAGGACAAATGATAGGAACCTTTGATGGAAAACCCAACAAATTCAGGGAGTGGGTTAAACAGATAGATAAATACGCCATATTGACGAACACCATGCAGAGACGCCCCGTCATTGCCTACCAATCCAGTGTAGGGGTGGTCAGTGACTTTATACAAAGGTTCTTACAAACAGAGGAAGCAGGGGACTGGAATGAGCTTAAAAGGCAGCTAACAGTGAGGTTCGGCGAAATTGCTGACGAAAACCATGCGTTCGCATTGTTACAAAGGGTAAGGCAAGGATCTACAGAGAGTGTACCTGTCTATGCAGAACGTCTAATGACCCTGGCCGGCGAAGCCTTCCCGGGTCAGATGGGCGCAGCCATAGTGCAGAGACAACTAACAAACTTTTTTGTTGACGGGCTAACACACGATTCTCTAAAAATGAAAGTCCTACGGGACAATGCTAACACGCTAGATAGGGCAGTACAAGTGGCAATGCAAGAAGAAAACCTTCGCCATCGATTCGAACTACGAGCGAGAGATAACCAACCAGCTAGCCCACCAAGGCCAGTAGTTAGGGAAAGGCAGAGGCCACCGGTTAGGGAAAGAGAGGAGGCCATGGAGGTAGATCATGCCCGCCACCGGGGGTGTTTTAAGTGTGGGAAAATGGGACATCAGGCACGAAATTGTCGGTCAATAAACGCAGTAGAACAACGTCAGTCCATCCAATGTTGGAAATGTGGAGAGAGGGGCCACATCCAACGGGAATGCAGGAAGGGCAATGGGCGGTCACAAGGCAGACAAAGGTTTGGTAGACAGGAAAACTAAAGGGTTCTGCGGCACATGAGGCCGTTACGCAGAACCGGGACAGTAGCAAGAGTCAGTTATTTAGTATTAACGTAGCAGGTAGTCCAAAATGCATAGTTTTTAGAATTGGAAAGCAAAGATTTCGTAGTCTGATCGACACGGGAGCCGAGGTGTCTTTGATTAGTAAGGGGGCTTACGACAAACTTAGTCATAAGCCAAAGTTAGGAAAAGGGGGATGTTTCGCTACAGTCAGTCAGTGGAGAAGCTCTACAAGTTTTGGGGAGTTCAGAAATAGAATTTACGGTAGCGGGGCAAAAGTTTAAACATAAATTCTACGTGGTATCGGGGCTCAACAGGAATTTTATTTTGGGGAATGACTGGTTAGATAAAAACGGGGTAAGGATTTATTTTGATTTAAAGAAACTCAGAGTCGGGAGTGTGTATGTGCCCTATGAACAGGACATTCACATTTCGTCTTTAGTCAGAGTGACTAAGACGAAGGTGATAAAACCGCAGACAGCAGAGATACTCCAGGTACGGATGAAGAATGCTCCGTACTTTACAAAAGAGACACTCTTAGAGATTTCTGAAACGGACCAGGGATTCATAGCCCAGGAACCGGGACTGTTAATAACAAACACTGTAGTCAAACAAAATAATAGCCAGACGTACCACATACTGATAGTTAACAACACAAACAAGACGTATAGAGTTAGAAGGGGTTGTGTTGTAGGGAAGGTAACGACAGTACAGGAAGTACATGAAGTACAGATGGGTTCAGTGGATCGGCAGGTATCGGCAGTCGACTTGACGGAAGTAACTGCGCCGGAAAGGATGAAAGGGATAGTGTCAGAGCTCATAACAAACAATCAAGACTTGTTTGCGAGTAGCGACCTTGATTTAGGGGCGACTGACACTGTCACCATGAAACTGGATACCGGGGATCATCCCCCAATTCGAATAAAACCCTATAGAGTCCCGCTTCAAGATAGAGAGGTTGTAGACAAAGCTTTAGAAGAGATGTTACAGGCAGGGGTGATAAGACGCTCTCAGTCACCGTGGTCATTTAGTTTAGTGATAGTATCCAAGAAGGATGGCTCAAAGCGCCTGTGTGTGGACTTTCGAAAGTTGAACGAGATAACCAAGAAAACGTCATACCCACTACCATTGATAGACGATATTCTGTCACTGCTGGGGAAGGCCAAATACTTTACCAGTCTGGACCTTAAGTCGGGATACTGGCAGGTCAAAATGGCTGACCAGGAAAGCAGGGATAGAGTAGCGTTTGCATGTCACAAGGGGTTATTTGAATTTACAAAAATGCCCTTTGGTTTAGTCGGCGCCCCTGGACTGTTCATGATGCTTATGAACATCGTCCTCGCTGGGTTAGAGAGCTATGCTTGTGCCTATCTCGATGACATTTTGGTCTTCTCCGAAACAATAGAAGACCATCTGTGTCACCTTCAGACAGTCTTCGATCGATTAAGACAACATGACCTAAAGCTCAAACTAGGAAAATGTCAGTTCTTTGAGGAAGAAACAAAGTATTTAGGGTTTGTTATTAGTAGTCAGGGGATAAAGCCAGATGAGGAAAAAGTAAAAGTCATTCGTGCTATGGCAGCTCCGACCTGTGTCAGGGATTGATTGATTGATTGTACATTGCTTAACGTCCCGACAGCAACAAGGCTTTCTCAGGACGTGCCTGCACTGCTTGTGAAAAAAAAACTAAACAGAAAATTGAATGTATGTCGCCAGCCGGTCAAATACATTAAATAAACCTACAACATGGGGCATAAATAAAGCTAAGACCATTTAGCAACACACATCCAATATCAAGAGCTACAGGCAGTGCAGACAGTAGGGAGAGTTTTAAAAAGGCAAATACAGGTGAATGGACAAAGGGTAGACAGAAACACATGCCCCAGAATAGAGAGAAAAACCCACCCTGTGGGGCTGACCAGGGTGACCCTGGGAACTAAAAAATACCTAACCCCACCCAAGTCCCCCAGGGCAGACCCGGGTGGGGCTGTGTCAGGGAGTGCCGTTCATTCATTGGCATGATTGGTTTCTACCGGAAGATGATACCTAACTTCTCGAAGATGGCTGAACCAATCATAGCGCTAACGCGCAAGTATGCTAGATTCAGTTGGTCAGAAGAATGCCAAAAAGCGTTTGATTTAATGAAGGAAACATTAGCTGTAGCACCAGTGTTAGCCTATCCAGACACAAGGCGTCCGTACATCCTATATACAGATGCCAGCGACACATGTGTGGGGGCATGTCTCGCGCAAGCCTGTGATGAGGAGTCAGACATTTCCCCAGGTATAAGGGTGGAGAGACCCATCTATTTCTTATCTCATAAACTTAGTGCTAGTCAAAGGAAATGGTCAACCATAGAGAAAGAGGCATTTGCAATCCATTATGCGCTGCAAAAGTTGAATCATTATTTACACAATGCAGAGTTTGTCATCCGCACGGATCACATGCCTCTGAAGTATTTACTGAATTCACCAATGCAGAACAAGAAGGTGCAGATGTGGGCCCTCGGTATTTCGGGATATAACTGTTCAATTGAATATATCCCCGGTCCCCAAAATGTATTGGCAGACTTGCTATCTAGAATGCCAGGAGGTAAGCAGGTGTTAGAACAGGAGGAAGAAGAGGAGACAACTAGGGAGGTTAACGACAACGCTTTTGTCATCGGAGTAATAAACTCCAACCAATTCGTACCCAAACAGTTCGCTAGCTGTGCAGTAAGGACAGGATGTGACGAAGAGCTGGAAAAAGTAGATTTACCGGGGTTTGACATTATTGAGGAACAGGAAAAGGATCCTGAAATAGTACGCCTCAAGGATTTGTTAGTTAACGAGCAAGGGACCATAACGGTCAATAGAAGATACATGCTGATAGAGGACGTGTTGTACTTTTTGTCTCATCCTGATGATGAACCAGTAGCCAGATTGTATGTTCCGTCTCACTTGGTAGAGTACGTAGTCAGACAGTACCATGACGATAATGGTCATTTAGGGATCGACAAGACTCATGATACAGTCAGTAGAAAGTATTATTGGCCTAACATGTACAAACAGTTGTATGCATATATTAGTGGATGTGTCGTTTGTCAGACCAGAATGTTACAGAAGAAAAAGGCACCCGTTCAGGAAATGGAGATTCCACCATATCCATTCGCAAAATTGTCTTTGGACTTGGCAGGTCCGTTTGACCGCTCTCTCAGCGGAAATCGCTATGTCATAGCGTTTATCTGTCATCTGACAGGTTGGGTAGAGGCATTCCCCGTGCCAGACAAAACGCCGCAGTCGGTGGTGCAGCTGCTGGTAGAGGAAATCCTACCCAGACATGGCTGCCCATTGCAGATAGTCTCGGACAACGGGTCGGAAAATGTAAACAAGGTCATGGCAGAAACACTAGCAGAACTGAACATAGATCATGTCACGACCAGTCTTTATCACCCACAGTCCAATGCTAAGGTCGAGCGTTTTCATAGAACTTTTAACGACATTCTGTCCAAAAAGATACAAGAGGATTTTTCGACATGGGACGTGCATATTAACCAGGTACTAGCAGCCTATAGGGTCTGTGTTTCAGAAACTACGCAGGAATCCCCTTTCTTTTTAATATACGGTCGCGATCCAGTGCTACCGTTAGATAATATCCTGAGACCCCGAAGAAAATACGCTGGGGAAGATTTTCACAAGATAGCGCTTGAACAGCAACACAAGGCCTTCACACAGGTGTATCGGCGAATTAAGAAAGCACAGAAGAAAGGGGCTAAATATGCCAATAGAGATGTACCGCCTGTCGAGATTAAGGTCGGTGATCCAGTATACCTTCGTAATTACCGAAGACGCAATAAACTGGACAGTAAGTGGAAGTCGCACTATCGAGTAGTAGAGCAATTGTCACCTGTCACGTTCAGAGTAAGACATCAACTTGATGGTACTGAAGTCAGATCCCATGCCGAACATTTGCGGCTGGCCAAGATTAATGACTGGCCGGTCCCAAAACCCAGGGGAAGAACATTACGTAACGCCACCCAGGCTGTAGTCCCAGAGTCATCCAGTAGCGACAGTGAAGACGAAGTAGGGTTAGAAAACGCACGAGACAGACTGACTAGGGGAGTACGAAAAGAGCGCGAGCATTCTTCATCCGAGGAGGACATTCCGTTGATGGAATTACGAAAGCGCCTGAAAACAAAAGAGAGAAGGTCTCTCTCTCAGCAGTAAAAGTTAGTTGTAATAAGGGCACCTCAGACAGTTCTGATGATGTGGAAATCGACGAGGATCGTTCGATTCAGCCTAGTTTACAGACTAACGGGGTTAGGGAATTACTTGAAGCGATACTGACTCTTCTGCCACAGAAGGCTTCAAATTAGAAAATGCTACTCTCAGGCGGTATCTGAGAGAGGACTTATTGTAAATATGTAAATCATGGCACATGATTTGGGTCATTGTCAGAGACAATGGTATGTAAGCCTCTGGTGGTATCTTGGTTGTTGCAGACAACAAGATGATGAAGCTTTTTCTGAGTCTGATAGTTTTGGGGCTAGTACAGGGCTTAAATATCAATCACAACGTCGTATTTCAGAAACTCGATGAGGTTACTACGACTAGGTCGCGATGGTTGGTAACTTTTGTCATTGACTTACAGCCATACCATAACGCAATCAATAAGATCTATAGAGACGTGAAAAATGTCACCGACAACACTTGGAATGTCATTTCGCATTATTTTGAGGAAAGGAAACAGTTCGTAAAGAACTTCGCGCAGCTAGGGCAAGAATTAAAAATAGTTATGGATACCTATAATGGAATATCTGAGTCCTTTGCGGAATACAATACGCTGTATGGCCGAAGGAGAAGATCACTAATTCCGTTTGTAGGTAGTGCCCTCAATTTCCTTTTCGGTACTGTTTCTGAATCGGATTTGAGAGCCGTGCAAGACAATGTACAAGTTCTAGCAAATAATCAACAAGAGTTGGCACATGTAGTGGACGAAAGTCTGACCATAATTAATGCATCACGTGTCGAGATTTCGGAAAACAGACACACGCTTAATCAGTTAATGGAAGGTGTGACGCAACTCGATCAAAAGTTAAGTAACATAACGCAGGAAATGCAAAAGCAGGTCTACGAGTTAGAAACGTTTATTTCAACGTATCTCCAAATTGATTTGGTCATTGAAGAGGTCAAACAAATGATTCAACGCCTGACGATATATTTTGAACATCTTCAACTTCAGTTGAACATGTTATCTCTCGGCCGTTTGGCTCCAAGTACGATCACTCCGCATAACCTTTGAAAATTGTTAACGGAGGTTGAATTACGATTAGAGTCTCCCCTACACCTACCTGGGGATCCCAAGAAAGAGTTATGGAAATTTTATCAATTTCTTACTTGTACAACGATTTTGGAAAATTCACGAATTCTAGTAATTGTACCTATACCACTGCTCGATTTTAATGAGAAATTTGAAATTTATAAGGTACACAACTTGCCAGTACCATTAGTAACAGGAGATTCAAGTCGGCCTGTGCCAGAATCTATGACGGCCCAGTATGACTTGGAATCGACTACGATAGCAGTAGATGCGCAACGCACGCGGTTCGCGTTCCTCACGGAGGCTGAACTTGAAGCCTGTTCCAAACCTCTGGTAGGATTCTGCGCCATTAGAAGTGCAATATACCCTATGAATATTATTCAGTTCTGTATTACGGCTCTATTCTTAAATAATACAGACGTAATTGCAACGCACTGTCAAACAAAGGTCAAATTAGGTACAGTGTTACCTATGGCAAGGTACATAATGGATGGGATCTGGGTTATTAGTACCCACAGCCCGTTAAAGGTCAGTATTAGCTGTCATGGTAAGGGGGTCACGTACCAACAGGTCAACCCACCTTTATCGCTCATTCGTCTCAGGGAGTCGTGTACAGCTACTAGTGATAGATTGATGTTAACACCATACTATCAACAAGAGAGCCAGTACCAGGTAGAAGACAGCTTGTTAGGATGGCTCGAAAATTATGCGTTTTCAAATATAACGCTATGGCAACCATTTTATAATGCCTTACCAACTTATGACCCCATCTCTCTGCCAAAAGAGTTAGGGGAAATCAAGGAAATGCCAATGGACCATTTGATTGCTCGCCTTCGGAGCATGCGATTTGCGACACCAGAGCAAGGGTGGGCATGGTGGATATATGTTGTCATTGGATTAATAGTAGTGACTGTCATACTAATTATAGTCGGGATTGGGTATAGACGTTATAAAGGAAAAACTAGCTCGTGGTTTGGCCCCATACTATCAAGACTCGGGAAGGGTAAACGTAGGGTCACGGAGCCTACGTTGACCTCGGCGGCTGTGAATTCAGCGGACGTGCATGACGTCAAAAGAGTGAAGGACTCTACGCCGATGCTGGAGGACGGAGTACGGTTACTCCCAGACTCGAACATTGTGAAATTTTACCCGTCGCTAGGGTGAAGAAGAACTATGATTTGGATGTGGACACTCATTGGCGCAATGTTGCCGGACAATTAGTTGTATTTATGTTTTAATCAGAGTGACTATATCCTATTTGATACATCATTTTATAAAAGAATAAGTTGTATGTGCAGAATTATTATTATGGTTAATTGTGGGAAGTTAATGTATTATGAATGATTATGTAATGAAAAAAAAACCGAATCTTATGAATTAAGATTCCTTTTTTTTTCTGGTAAGATGGGGAGGAATGTTACACTATAAGTGTTAACGTCCTAACGTACCCTGAAAGTGTTAACGGCCGAAGGGCACGATCGGGCAATGACGCAGGTTCCCATGTTGTGAATTTGTGAGCGTGCATCATTGACCATGGACCGCACTGCCTGGGGCGTAAAGTACTGAATAAGTAAGGCCAAGATCGAGAAATATACCTTGTTAACAACGTAATAGGTACGGCCTGAAGGAAGATCGTGTTTTGCAAAATGTAATGGGTGACAGTAAACCACCCTTTTGACAGATTGGGGGCCAAAAGCGGTGTTTGTAATAACAAGGCCGGGTTCCCCAAATGGGTATATATTGTGGAGAGCTCAGAACGAGAGGGAGGGAAAACAAGAGCTCAGGAGAAGAAGAGCTCGGACGAGAGCTCAGGACAGAAAGCTCCGATTGTTGATTTCGCTACTAGATTGGTCCTGCCCAATCTAGTAAGGATAACCATGTACATGAAATAAAAGAATCTTCTGGAAACTCACTCTTGTCTGGCTGCGTCTTCCATCATACACCCCTTGCGTTTGGCTGTAGGGTAACACAAACTTGTGCCAAATTTGAATGACAAATTCAATTATGTTTGTCACTATCGCTTGCTGCAGTTTTACATCAGACATGGGTTAGTACTAAAGAAAGTTCACAAAGGTATTAAATTTGATCAAAGTGCTTTCATGAAAGATTACATAATGAAAAACACAACCCTTCGTGCAAGAGACGGCAACAGTGCATTTGACAAAGACTTCTTTAAGCTTATGAACAATGCCTGTTTTGGTAAGACAATAGAAAATCCTCATCACCGCAAAGATGTGAGACTGGTTACAACTGAATCAGGTGCAATTAAACTTACAGGTAAGCCACAGTACACAGGGTATAAAGAGTTTCATCCTTCATTGTATGCAGTGACACTCCAAAAAAAAGATTGTTAAACTGGACAAGCCAGTATTTATTGGTATGGCAAATCTTGAGTTATCAAAACTGTTGATGCTTGAATTTTATTATGATTACTTCAAACCAAAATATCCTGAGTGTCGACTGTCATACACTGACACTGACTCTATGATCATTGATGTGCCTACTGAAGACTTTTATGAAGACATGAAAACAGAGTTGTATATGTATGACACGTCTGACTACCCTAAGGATCACCCGCTGTACAGCACACAGAATAAGAAAGTGCCTGGTAAGTTTAAAGATGAACTAAATGGAGTGCCTATTGTTGAGTACGTAGGACTGAGATCAAAAATGTCTTCCATACTGCACCAAAAGGGCAGTCAGTCAAAAGCCAAAGGTATAAAAAAAAAACAGCGATAAAAAATAAAGACATCCGTCATGAACATTACAAGCAAGTATTAGATGGAGAACTAATGCCTGATTATCCAAACAAGATACTGAGGTCAAACAAACATAATCTTGAAATGATCCAAACACATAAAAAGTCACTTGCAGTAGGAGACACAAAACATGTGTTTCGCACTAAAGAAAAGGCTTATGCACCTGGGCATTATGCGCTTAACTCTTTCTACCCCAGCTGTGCAGCCAGCAACTTTGCCCTCTGGACCAGCCATGCAGAGAGCTGAGTGCTAAATATATGGGTGTCTTGCAAAAACTGCTATAACTTTGAAACCACTGAACCTATCTCAACCAAATTTTGGGACAGTACAGAAAAATAAATTTACAAAATGTACATGTCCTGTGTTTTATGTTTATTGACACCGGAAAGAACTAAGAGATGTTTATTTTTGCAATTTGCTTGTAAACAAAGACATTTTTAAAAGTAAATATTTCAGACTTTTAAGATACACCCCAAACATTCAATTCATTTTCTGAGTCAGTGGACTCATCTAAGTCCACTTCACAGTTGATCAGTTCATCATTTTCTTCGCTGTCATAATTCATTATAAACTCAGCAGCCTGACTAGCATTCAAAGTCCGGGAACGCCTCGCCATTGTCGAAGAAAAGTACACAAATTCCGCAAAAAAAGGCTCGAAAAACCGCCCAAACTTGCCGCGTGCACATGAGGAAGAACAAAGAAGTGGCTAAAGCTAACAGTTCCAATTAGGAACCACTACAAGCCGAATAAGAAGGGATGCAGTTTCAGGACTGCCCATTACGGATAAATCCGTAGTTGGTCGGAAAATGCTGGGCGTGCATTTACGGATAAATCCGTAGTTGGGGTAGAATGAGTTAAGTTATCTGAAGAAATAGCCAATGAACTGGTTGATAAACTAATTGATGAATTAGTTAGTGAAATAATTAAAAATGTGTAACAGTGTCTGGAGGAATAATCTGTAATTCTTCTCTGACAAATGCCCTCTGTGGGGCAGGCTCATATAGATAATAAATCGATGCATTAGCGCCAGGAACTATTTTTTATATTGTGAACAGATGTAGACCATATTGGATCAGTTGCTCTGCGTCTGACATTATTTTCGGCCTCGCCAGGTTGATATAGATATCTTACCTGTTTTGTAAACAAGCTTGTGTCTGGTGGTGTTGTTTTTATTTCTGACCTTGACGGTATTGTTTTTAATTTAATAGCATCAACAGGTTTAAGCTGGCCCTCGCTATTCATTGCTTTTATAACAGACGGTAATCTCTTAACCCACTCAGTGTTTCGAGCGTCATGCATGAGTTCTTTAGAATACTGATAGCTGAAAAGTCTCTCCTATAATTGCTTGTTAAAGTTTTCAACAATTGCCTGTGACCTGTGCACACCTGGTATGCCTCGCCTCACTAGCCCGCCATGCTTTGCAAATAGCTGATTAACAGCACCTTTAAATTCAGATCCGTCATCGACTTGCACAAGCCTAGGGTATTTTAAAGGGCCTCGACTATATATTTGTGTTAACGCAGTGGCTACCATACTAGCATTCTTGTCAGTTATGGGTTCAGCTTCCTTGTACCGTGAAGCTATTTCGACAAGAGTTAATGCATACTTGTATCGTTTCTTTCTTATTGTATCATGTGGCAGGAACAGAAGATCCATTTGATGCGTGTCATTAGGGGTAGTATTTACAAAATGAGGTCTTGTTATTTTTCTTGGAGCAGGTAAATATATTTGCCAAATTGCTTGTCTTTTGAGCCACTGTTTTATTTGTTCCAGTGTAATATCTCCACCAACAGCGACATGTAATTTCTCTATTGCAGTATTCCCTTTCCAGTAACCAATAGGGGAGTAATATATTTTTGATAGTTTATTTCCGACATCGGTCATTTCTTCTAGCAATAAAAACTCCTGTAAAATAAACAAATGTCATTCCTACTAGAACAAATATTATTTCTCCATTTCTTTGTTCTGGGCTTGGTAATAGTCGCTACGTTTTGGTTGTGGGATGGTCATGTCTTCGCCAGTAACAAGAAAATATTCTTTGATCGCATCGTCAACATTTGAAAATGTATGCTGTGCGTGACCTTCTAGCCTGAGTTTTTCATTGATGAAATCAAGTTTCTCAATTCTTTGCTTCTCATAATCCTGCTGGGCTTGTGCAAGTTTTTCAGATGCCTCATTGTGATGCTTCATTTCTTCTGCAGATTCCTCTCTCCCCATTTTTGAAAAAAAGATAGTTTGATCCACTAAATGCAAGTGCATTAACAACGGCCCCACCAATCATAATAGCTATAGTTGCCATATTTTTTTTTATTTACTTAAAAACATTTTCTGGAATAATTCCTTGCTTGATGAGAAAGTTTTTTGTTGCAATTGACGCTGTTACAACTGCTACTAATTTAGCACTGTCTTCGAAGTCTAATCTACTCAAGTCTGCCGATTTCATTTTGAGAAGACTTTTCCCAAGCATAGAATAAGCAACTGTTAGCCCGCTTATTACAGCAGAGTGATAGACAAGGTTCATTATGTTCTTTGTGTCACTCATTTTTTTATACCACAAAAATTAAAATAATAAGTTTATTCACTGCATAAGAAATGGGTCAACGGCTTTGGGTGTTGCTGGTAATGTGGCGACTTCTTGTTTTGTTTTTGGAGTGCTTGATTTTTTGGACACTGTTCGAGTCTGTGGTTTGTATTTTTTGTATAATTGGTTACCTACGTAACCAAATCCGACAACAAATCCAGCAACTATATATTTTGATGTTTTAGGTTTAGACTCAGTTGTTTGTCTCTCACTTTGTTGGGGGTGTGAGGGTGTTGGTCCTGACGGTAATGACACTGGTGCTGGGGCTGGTGCTGTTGACGGTGTGTCAGTTACATGAGCTTTTTCTGTTAATGCTTGAAGCTGTAATTTTGTTTGTCTGTTATATTCAGCTAATCTTTTCCCGGCCTCTATCCGACCTGGGCTTTTAGTCTGAGTCACTGTTTGAACCTGCGTCAAGACAGGACTCTGTTGTGGAGTCGTCTGGGTCTCGTCCATTTTCTTCTAATTTAAAATTTATTTTCGAAAAATCAATATGACTCCCAGTAACAAGCAAGGTTACCACAGGTGCAAGATAATTGCCAAACTTGTAAAACATGTGGCATGCTAATTTTCCGATTGAACTTGAAACAATGGGGTTGCTTTCAAGATCGTGTGATAAACTGTCACCATCCACAGGTAGGAAGTGACTCACAGCTTTTGTATATAGGCAGACAAGAGATCGATTCAAATCAAGGGTCATTAGTGAAGCAATGTGATTTTCATAGTTAGCATGAAGTTTGATTAGCTCATCAGCAGTGAGGGATTCTATGTCTTCTGCCATGTATTGTTTACAGAGAAAAGCTTTTGATTTTCCAGAAACAACTACAGAGAGAAGGCGCTGTTTTTTAGAGTCTAAGTCTCTGTTCTCTACAGCACATATATTGCTTAGAAGGAGTAATTCGTCTTGGTTCATTTTAAAATGTAATATAATAATTTTGTTTAAAGAAGTCAATAACAGCATTAATTATTAGGTGGGGTGGGGGATCTGCCTTAATAATCGCGGGTTGATAGCTGATCAAAAATCGTTGCTTGAATGATTCTTGGAATGGAACTAGTACAGCTAGGCGATTAAGGCATTGGCTGTATTTGTTGGAGTGGGTTTGTCTTAATACCGAGAGGACCAAATAAATCCATTGATTATGGGAGGGGTGGGCGTCAACTGTCCACTTATCTATCTCTGTCTTTCCCGTTTGTCCAGTCCGTCAGTGTGACAGACACTCCTTGGTGGAGTTATTTCCACTATATGAGTTGTCATTGATCTGTGCCATTCAAAACTCCCTCATAAATTGGTCACCTGCCGCAATATGAAGAAGATAACTATTTCTGATGTTGTAAATGATGGTCTCCGGTCACATCTCATTTCCAGTGTGGATGAGCTCACTTAGTTGTAATCAAATGCTGACCGATTTCTTTGAACAAACACGCACCACAAACACAAAAGCGTGTGGCACAGTCCAGCATCACACTATAATAATAATAATAATGAGTACTCAGTGTATAGCGCCTAACCTCAGAAATTAGAGCTCTAGGCGCTTAACAAAAGCTCATTGTACAAAAATAACTAATTACAAAAACGCAATTTACAAAAAGTATTTACTAAATGAAAACAAAAATACAGCGCACTAAGTATTTTGTATATATATATATATATATATATATATATATATATATATATATATATATATATATATATATATATATATATATATATATATATATATATATATATATATATATAAACTTAAATCTATCCAGCAGGTCCAAGATCTGTTTGGGAATATTCATGCACTAGCCTCCCCTCTCGGGGGAAGGACTGGATATTCTCCAGCGGGTTGCGGGGTGCCTGGGGGTAGTCCCTACTACTTTATGTAGCAGGTGTTCAGTGGAAGGCTTAAAATGATAGGTCTGTCATTCCTTCTCTCCCACTAACCCTCTCCGTTTCTAGAACTAGTAGGCGATGCAGTCACAAAAAGGGCAGCTGATGTCTTGATGACACAATGCAAGCTTACCAGCCTGGAATTCCATGACATTAGCGTAGCAAGAGCATTCTCAGAATTTAATGAAAAATTACGTCCCTTGAGCTATTCTGATTGAGTGCATTTTTGGGCTTTGGGCGACGCCTTTGTTAAAAGTAAAGAATAATTGCACCACAAAATTGCCTAGGTGTTGCCTTTTCAAAGTCTTCTTCCACTGCAACACCTCATAAAGTTTTCGGGATGCATTGCACGCTGTACTAACGGTGATACCAGTCAAATTCTGGAGGAAGCTTCTCGTGCATACGTTGTGTTTGCAATTTCAGGTTTCAAGGATCCGATTAGGGGGCGAGAGATACCTAGTCCACCCCAACCCAATAATGTGCACATGCGGCCACCTACTCACGACGGAACACATACTGCTAGACTGCCCGAGCATAGCCCAAACCAGAACCCTAGTAGCAGATAAACTCAACGCACCTCTCACCGTAGAAGGCCTCCTAAACCCCGACCCTAAAACATGGTCCACCACCACCAAATACACAATACACCTGCTTAATAAGCACCCACTAATCCGATACATCTAACCAAACTACAGACATGACGAGAGGTAGATCAAAAGCGATGCGTGGACATCAGCGACAACCAGTCAGAACATAACTCCCCCCCCCCCTCAACCCCCGGCCCACCCCCCCCCCCCCCACCCCCCTCTGGACGAAATCAGCGAGAGCTGGAAGTCCGTATCCTTTAAAAATAGCATAGCATAGCATTTCAGGTTACGCCGTATGCCTGCCTGAAGAGCCCCGCCCCCCCCCCCCCCCCCCCTTGGGGCGAAACCGGTTGTAGGCGGCCAAAACTTAAATCTATCCAGCAGGTCCAAGATCTGTTTGGGAATATTCATGCACTAGCCTCCCCTCTCGGGGGAAGGACTGGATATTCTCCAGCGGGTTGCGGGCGCCTGAGGGGTAGTCCCTACTACTTTATGTAGTAGGTGTTCAGTGGAAGGCTCAAAAATGATAGGTCTGTCATTCCTTCTCTCCCACTAACCCTCTCCGTTTCTAGAACTAGTAGGCGATGCAGTCACAAAAAGGGCAGCTGATGTCCTGATGACACAATGCAAGCTTACCAGCCTGGAATTCCATGGCATTAGCGTAGCAAGAGCATTCTCAGAATTTAATGAATATATATATAGATATATAATATATATATATATATATATATATATATATACCAGTTTTACACCCGACTGTGATCACTAAATTAGTGACATATTTACTCTATGATATTCTGTTTATATTTTAAACGGTACACCTTTAATTTAGGACTTCTTAGATTAATAGGCGTGTCTCTGTGTGTGTGTGTGGGGGGGGGGGGAGGGGGAGATGAACGTGGGTTTGTGAATGGGTACGTATTAGTTTGTGAGATTAGTTGTTTAGTTTTAAAGTTTTGACAGTGTGTGTAGAGCATTGGACTGATTTGTGTGATAGAGTATTAATTATTTTTTATTGTTGACTGTGATGTTTGTAATTGTAACGACATCCACACACATTCATATGCTTTATGTTCTTAAGGCAAATGGCAATAAACAGTATCTATCTATCTAAACAATCTATACACAATCAAAATTCCAAAATCACATACGCACGCACGCACACACACAAACACACTTCTACTAACAGAGATGACTTCAACATATTGGCAGGTCTGTGACAAAAATCAGTTGTAGCAGACAGAAAAAGGAAGGGTCTTTACGGTTCGCCTGAGCACCTCTATCGAATCCACGTCGGCTCGCGTGGGAGGCCATTCCAAACAACTGGGCTGTGGTACCTGAATGACTTCTCTTAAACTGGTTTTCTGATGACGTTCAACAAGTCAAAAAACGTAAAAGGTGATGCTGAAAGGGTCTGGCCGAGAAAGTCTGGTCTTGAGATCTATAGACAGGTCTGCAAACAGTCAAGAAATGAGTGTCAAACTGAGTAGAACAGATCAGACAAATTATTAGCGGGGAAAATATATGTGATACACCCACCCCTGGCACATCATTTTTGTCGGTACGCCCTTTTCAGAATTTACTCTGATGTCAGAAGATCAGCTGCGGAAGTTGACCATGAAAATCAAAAGACATATTGTTCGGTTGTTGACTCTGTCACTTCTAAATTTGTTGTCCGTCATCTTGTTGCCGGTCATCACCCTGATAGTGAACGCCAGCTTGGAGACCGGTACTGTAACCTTCTTGTTTTACGGACGCAGGTGGTAAACCCTTGCTCAGCTAGAAGTCCGGCCTCGATCCAACTGACTGATCGCAAGAACGTTGCAAGAACTTTAGGCCAGTGTTCAATCTTCCTTTCCTTTCCAATGTTTTGGACTAAACAGGTTGTTGCTAATCAGCTTATTCAGAATCTAAATAACAGTGACTGTCTTGACAAATTCTAGTCTGCCTATCGCCCTTGTTGCAGCACTGAGACTGCACTCATTTGAGTCTTCAATGACATTCTCAGTACCATCGATTCAGGGAAACTGTCAGGTCACGTTTTCGTCTGCTTGATTTCCGTGCCGCATTTAACACAATAAATCATCAGCTCATACTTGAGACACTCTGGGTAAGTGGGAATTACAGGCGTAGTGAACCGGTGGTTTGCATCGAACCTGCATGACAGATCTGTTGGAAACTGCACTATATCAGAAAAGAACTCCTTGGTGTATGGAGTGTCCCCGAGGTCGGTCCTTGGCCCACTCTTCTTTTCGTTGTACACCTCTCAACTTGGGAGGATTGTTCACGAGCAGTGTCCAGCATCAGTAGTTTACTGATGACTCGCAGATTCACACTCAGTGCACAAAGGCCATCGGGCCGATATCGGCCGACGTCGGCCCGATGGCCGTTTGCGCATTGGGTTTGCCCCAGATCCGGCCATCCGCTTCTCGTACTGCCGTAGCTCGCTTAGAGTCTTGCTGTTCGGCAGTGAAATCCTGCCCGGGATGAGCACTAACATGTTGAAGCTAAACTGACGACAAAACAGAAGCCATTCTAAGCCAGACATGAAAAGGCGGCCATTCGCAGCGTAACTGTTGGTGACGTTGATATCCCTTTCATGGACAGTGTCAGTCGCAGCATGACAGCCCACATAAACAAAGGCTAGTGTACTTTCTTCGCCTCCTTGGCAAGTTGCGCTCGCAGTATCTGACAAAGTCATCTGCAAATTCGTTTGCATTGGCACTGATCATAATTATCCAGTTGGATTACTGTAACAGCATCTTTTGGCGTCTGTCTGCCACTCAAATTAACCGCCTCCACTGAGAGAATACAAAACTCAGCAGTACGCACTGTATCCGGTACCCGGCAAATCTACTCAGTGATCACATCAAACCGGTCCTCAAAGCTATCCGGTACCGGCAAATCTACTCAGTGATCACATCAAACCGGTCCTCCCCTCCCTCCCCCCCTCCCCAGCCCCACCATACTCCTCCCCCCCCCCCACTCCCCCACCCCCATCCCTGGCTTCCTGTACAAAACAGAATTGATCATAAAATTACCTATGCCTGCCTGCACAAGTCTGCGCCTGATCACTGATCTGCAAAAACTCATACCTATCTACACATCTGCTTGTTCTCTTTGTTCGACGTGTCAGTCCTGGCTGCGCCTGCCCAGCGCGGAGGACACCAGCAAGAAATGCTATGGCTTCAGGTCATTTACAAATGCTGCTCCAAAGCTGTAGAGCTCGCTTCCGGAGTCTTTGAAAACTGCAACTTCGCTGCCTTCATTTCGAAGACAGTGGAAGACAAATTTCTTCAGCCAACAAAACTGACTGAATTTTCTCTGTTCTCTTCTGTTGCTCTTTTTCTTCTTCTTCTTTTCCCTCAACTTGAATTTGGTTAGGGTTTTTAAGTCCCTTCTATTTATAGAAGGGATTTTTTTAGGACGGGTCACGGTGGGGCGAATTTAATAGCATGTCCATTGTAACGCAGGCAGACTTGCCCCCAGTCGCACGTTCAGACTCTCGCACAACAGACGCATACACCGCCACCTACTCAGTCGGGCGCATTCACGCGGTAAAACTCAACACACTAGCTCTTTTTCTACTATGGGTCTTTATAAAATAAAAAAAAAACACTTAAAGATCACTCAAAAGCTTATGTACACCACACCTTCCCACTACACGCACATCAACACCACATACACATACACAATATAAACGTCATGCTACGTAATTTTGTCTCTCACAATCCAACCTGTTTGCTGGTGTTCTCGCTTGGTAACGTTCTGTCCTTTCACGTCTAGGCGTGTAAGTCTTCCGTCGCACGCTTCCGAGTCGTCCCGTTTTTCGTACCGTAGACGTCCTCTTAACTCGCTCCGTAGCGCAGTCCCTGCTGACCCGGGTGTCTCGGCACCGGTCGCTCACTCCCTGAGTGAAGAGATGACCTCACAATAGGTCCCTCGCCGGTAGCCTGATCTGTTGACTGACGTCTCGGCGTCACGTCACTCCGCTACACCACAAGCACTCTGTACAATAAAGTCCTAATCATAACATTTGCTAAACACACACATATTGGATGATATGAGATACATTACGTAACTTTGCTGATACACATAACTCACACGTTCATTCACACACACACGTGCTTCATAACCCGAACTACTTTCTTAACACCCCATAACTCTGTCACTACAATGAAACAGACTATAACCTAACACTCGCCATACATTCTTTCATACATTAGAAAAGACTATACCTAACCAACCACGTACTACCTTCATAACGACAAGGCATACACCTAACATTCCTTAGTTATCCATCTCCGTAAATAACTACATAGGAAAAACACCGGGTACCTCAACGAATTCCAAACCCACATAACTGAACCAAACCAATCAACGCTACACACCCGAATGAACTCTTACTAACGCATACTATCTTTAACTCAGTAGCCATTAATAATACATATAAAAACATACCTCAATTCTAGGTTTCAGCGTCTTGGAATACGGCTAGTGTGTCTGACATGCATCCGTCCACAATGACAGCATAGCCCGCACTGACTTCCCTACAGATCTGTTCGCCTGAACTCTCGCTAAAATCCCCGTGCAAAACGCTTCCCTGCGATGTCACGTGGCCTCGTACCCACTACACAGGATATTTGTCACAAGACAAACCGCTGACAAAACCGTACCATACAAAACCCTCTGTGTGAACCCTATGCGTGAGCATAGAGTTTCATCACAATTCCCCCTTCCTAGGGAAAAAAGAAACGACCGAGTTTCTTTTGAAGGCTAACTGATCGCAATACACTATCACAAAACACGAAGGAACTAATTTTGACCGTCCAGAATACGCCACCAGGGCCACCATGGGTAACGCGGATCGGCGGCCGTCGGCGGCCGGACCACCTCATCCTCCCGTACGGTCCCCGGGCACTCATCGGCACTCCCTAGTGCGGCCTGCGGGCAGAACTCGTCCCCCACAAGTGCAGGTAACGGCACGGTTTCCCCAGCCGCAAAACACGCAAGCGCAGGCCTCGACCCATCATGGTATTTCTTCAGCATGTTTGCGTGGTAGATCTTCTCTTTACCCCTCACAGAAATAAGATAGTCATCTCCGTACTCGCGGATAACTCGGTTGGGTCCCTGCCACTGAGGCAAGAGTTTCTGTGTGGTTGTGGGCGAGAAGAGCAAAACTTGCTCCCCTGGAGAAAACCTCCTTATCTTGGAGCCCTTGTCACGGTAGTGCTTCTGCACTTTTCGGGCAGCGTCCACATTGTTGTGGGCTATCTCACAAAAATCCCTGATAACGTTCTTCAGGACCAACAGATGCTGAAAGATGGTTTTGTCCTCGTCCGCGTCCTTATCCCCGGACCACGCGTTCGCAAGTAAGTCGATCGGCCCTCGCGCCTGTCGACCAAAGAGCAACTTAAAAGGGGAAAACCCAGTGCTCTCGTTCGGTAGCTCCCGATACGCGAACAACAGCGCTGGGAGGTAACGGTGACAGGACCGTGGCTGTGTCTGAACAACTTTCTTAAGCGATTGTTTCAGCGTGCCGTGAAACCGCTTCACCAGCCCGTTAGCCTGGGCGTGGTATGGTGAGATCAAAACTCTTTTGATCCCCAACATACGGTGAAACTCGCCCATCATATCAGACGTGAACTGGGTTCCCCTGTCACTAAGAACCGACGTCGGGAAGCCCACTCGAGCGAAGATCGAAAACATGGCCTCCGCCACCGATACTGTATCAATCTTCCGCAGCGGGACAGCCTCCGGGTACCGTGTCGCCACATCGATCAGAGTAAAGATGTAGCGATGGTTACCCTCTGATGGGGGTGACAACGGCCCCACAATGTCCACCACTACTCGATCGAATGGGACCTCGATGCGCGGCATCAACTGAAGGGGTACATTAGGAACCCGGCCCTTCGGGGTAGTCCTCTGACAAATGTCGCAGGAGCGACAATATTGTGCGACGTCAGTCGACACCCCGGGCCACGAAAATCTCAGACGAACACGCCCCAGCGTTCGTTTAATGCTGAAAAGACCCGCTAGCAACCCGTCATGGGCCGTCAACAACACTGTGTCACGCAGTGAAGAAGGTACCGCGACCTGCACGGCTGCCGGAACCGTGATCGGTGCGCCCTCCTTCCAAAAATGAAGCTGTAGCAAGCCGTCTTAAACTACAAACTGGTATGCGTTTACCCCAATGTCAAAGGCGGGCAGGCTAAACTTCTAACAATTGAAGTAACAAGATAAAAATTACGTCATGTCTAGTTACGTTAACCTCGCTACTGAACGTACATTTGGCGCGAAGCGCCGTATGTGCGTAATATGTATGTATGTATGTATGTATGTATGTAGGTAGGCAGGTAGGTAGGTAGGTAGGTAGGAAGGTAGGTAGGAAGGTAGGTATGTATGTATGTGTTTGTGTGTGTGTGTGTGTGTGTGTGTGTGTGTGTGTGTGTGTGTGTGTGTGTGTGTGTGTGTGTGTGTGTGTGTGTGTGTGTGTGTGTGTGTGTGTGTGTGTGTGTGTGTGTGTGTGTGTAAACAAAGAGAATCTTCGATATTTCTGTACACACAAGCTTGAAACTTGGCAAAATATTTTCTTCAGTGGGTGGTTAAGAGAGCCTCCGAGCATATTGTAATTAAATGTCTCTTTGAAGACATAAACAACCGTTTATAGGAAGTCGGTTGACCCAGATTAGAGTCCGTAATTTTTGTCATATTTACTTTAACTTTTACATATAGCTAGTTTGGAGAAAGACATTGGATGAGTTTGTTAGCCAGCTTTGTATCCTTTCAACTTCTTAGTAAAAAAAATTAATTCTTTTCAGAAAAAGAATTAAAACACTAAAAAAAACTTTACTTCTAGAGAAAGTCAGACAGTGGCGGTGACGTAAAAGAGGCAACTCCGTCAACACGCAGACACTAACATAATACTCTAAATATGGTGTTACGATTGTGGTTGTGTTGTCCTGTGATAGCATGCATGTGTTAATCGTAGGAAACGATCCCATATTTATTTGAGCTATCATGGTTACGATTCACGTACCTTTTTAGTAAGATTTTCTTTCGTTCGCGCGTAGAGCGGAATTCGCTTTGTTATTATGCTAAGTTTAACCGGAAGCTTCTAGCAAGATCGCGCGGAGAATAGCGGTCGATCTTTGTTTTGCGTAGATTCGCGGAGTATAGATTAGAACCTTCGAGCAGGTCGCGCTGTCTAGTGACCGCGTACGTGTGTCGTCAGAGGTGTAGGTCACGTTATACATTTAAATTGGGAAGTTCAGGCAGTGCAAGACCCCGTGTTTTTAAAAATAATTTTTGCCTTGTTTGAAAATTTGCAGTTGGGCTGAATGTTGGAATTTGCTGGAAATTTGTGGTTAGCTGAGAGGAGACATGTTTGGTGCTTTGATTCATACCATCCTGAGCTTATGCAGTGGACAATTGTGAGCCTATGTTGAGTTGCCTTTGACGTAGTGATTTGAGGGGCACGCTGATTTCAGCTGTGCTTGGGTGTGGGGTTGGTAAGGAGCCAGTTTCATAGCCAAGAAATGAGACGGGTGATGTGCTGGGGTTTCTTTTTTTTTTTTTTTTGTTTTTTGTATTTTGTGCATGGCAAATGTGCAGCTGGTGGGCGGTAGTGTTTTTTTTTTAGGGAATTAAAAAATTAGGGGATGACTGGGACTGACTAAGGCTAAGAGACTGAACAGTACGGAAACAGCACTGTGGTCCGTGGCCTGTAGGCAACATTCCGCTACACTGTTTTATAGACGCACAAATAGTCATAGTTGGTTTTTTGTTGTGCGCGTGAAGTTGGCAGCCAGTCGGTATGTTTTTTTGGTTTTTTTGTTTTTTTGTTGAAAGATTGTGAAACTTCTGGAAAGATTCCGGCTAGATCGTGAACTGCCTTCCATACTTTTGTGTGATATGATTGCACACTAGGATTTACTTACGCCTGTCACCCCTACCCGGGTATAGGCCGTCGACGAGAGACCTCCAGCAACTCCTGTCCTGTGCTTCTCCTTCGATTCTACTCCAGGTGGTTCCCAGTCTCTTGATGTCTGCTTGGAGGTCTCGACGCCAGGAGTTTCTCGGCCTACCTCTTTTCCTCTTTCCCTGGGGGTTCCATGACAATGCCTGCCTAGTGATACTGGAAGCTGGCTTTCTCAGACTGTGACCGATCCATCCCCATCTTCTTCGCCCAATTTCATTCTCTGCTGTTATCTGCTCTGTTCTCTCCCAGAGTCTGACGTTGCTGATCTTCTCTGGCCAGTGGATTTTCAAAATTCTTCTAAGGCAACTGTTCATGAAGGTCTGTACTCTGTTGACTGTGGTTTTTGTCAATCTCCATGTCTCTGCTCCATATAGGAGAACTGCTTTTACATTGGAGTTGAAAATCCGGACTTTGGTGTGTTGTGACAGCTCTCTGGAACTCCACACTTTTTTCAACTGGAGAAAGGCTGCTCTGGCTTTACCGATTCGTGCTCTGACATCTGCATCAGTGCCGCCTTTTTTGTCTATGATGCTCCCGAGATAGGTGAAGGACTCCACCTCCTCCAACGGGGTGCCAGCAAGCAAGACTGGTTCTTCCCTGGTTGCGTTCAGCCTCATTGTCTTTGTTTTCTGTTTGTGAATGGTGAGGCCCACTTGGGACGAGATGTCAGCAAGCCTCGTGGTCTTGTCCTGCATTTGTTGATGAGTGTGGGACAGTAATGCCAAGTCGTCTGCAAAATCGAGGTCGTCAAGCTGTGTCCACAGTGTCCACTGTATTCCACTTCGTCTGTGCTCTGTGGTCATCTTCATGACCCAGTCTATGGCCAGTAGGAAGAGGAACGGAGACAGCAGACACCCCTGCCTGACACCAGTTCTGACCTGGAGCTCTCTGGTGAACTGCCCTTCGTGGATCACGCGACATGTCATGCCATCATAGCTGCTCTTGATCAGGCGGACGAGCTTTGTGGGTACACCGTAGTGTCGTAGGAGTCTCCACAGAGTCTCTCGGTCCACGCTGTCAAATGCTTTCTCATAATCCACAAAGTTGACGTACAGCGGGGAGCTCCACTCCAGAGACTGTTCCACGATGATGCGGAGAGTGGCGATCTGGTCTGTACATGATCGGTTCTTCCTGAATCCTGCTTGCTGGTCTCTCAGCTGGGGGTCAACGGAGCTCTTCATTCTCTCTAGGATGATCCTGTTGAAGACCTTTCCTGCTACTGACAGCAAGGTGATTCCTCTGTAGTTGGAACACTTGCTGAGGTCGCCTTTCTTGGGAAGCTTGATTAGGTACCCCTCCTTCCAGTCAGCTGGCATCACCTCCTCTTCCCAGATCTTTCCAAACAGTGGGTACAGCATCTCAACTGTTGTCTCTAGGTCTGCTTTCAGAGACTCCGCTGGGATGCCATCTGGCCCTGCTGCTTTGCCATTCTTCAAAAATGCCACTGCTTTTCTGATCTCTTCCCGGCTGGGTCTGTCACAGCTGATGGGTAGGTCGGTCTCTGCCGGCTGGATGTCGGGGGGGTCGGGTGGGCTAGGTCTGTTCAGTAACTCTTCAAAATACTCGGCCCATCTGTCGAGTTGGTCTGCTCTGTCTGCAATAGGCTTGCCTTCTTTGTCTTTTACTGGTCTTTCTGTATGGCCATACTTACCCGACAATCTTCTGGTAATGTCGTAGAGCTGTTTCATGTTGCCGCTGCCTGCTGCCTTTTCTGCCTCTGCTGCCAGGCTGTCTGTGTAGGCCCTCTTGTCTGCCCTGATACTCCTGTTCACCTCGCGGTTGGCTTCCGAGTATTCCCCCTGTGCCCTTACTTTGGCTGCTCTCGTGCGACTGTTGTTGACCGCTGCTTTCTTCTGCTTCCTCGCTTCTATCTTCTTCAAGGTCTGTGCCGACAGCCAGTCCTTGTGGTGGTGTTTCCTGAACCCTACAGTGTCTTTGCAGGTTGAGTTCAGCGCCTCTCTAACTGCCTTCCCCTGCTGCTCTGTGGTGACCGCCTCCTCTTCATTTACTAGCTCCTGTAGCGCTTGAAACCGGTTGGACAGCACCAGTTTGAACTCTTCTCTAACTCCAGTTTCTCTCAGGAGGCCTACATTATAGCGCTGTCTTCTTGTTGTCTCTGTGCGGCTTTTCTTTAGCTTGAGCTTCATTCTTAAGGTAAGCAGATGGTGGTCTGAGGCGACATCTGCTCCCCTCCTCACTCGAACATCTTGAAGGGATCTTCTAAATTTCTTGCTAATGCAGATATGGTCTATTTGGTTCTCTGTTGTATGGTCAGGTGAGACCCAAGTTGCTTTGTGTATTCTTCTGTGTGGGAAGATGCTGCCTCCAATGACAAGTCGGTTTAGAGCACAAAAGTCTACAAACCTCTCCCCGTTCTCACTCATCTCCGAGCCTAGTCCCTGTCTCCCCATCACCTCTTCGTATCCGGTGTTGTCCTCCCCTATTTTGGCATTAAAATCGCCCATGACGATGGTGATGTCTCGCTCCGCACATTTGTCCACGGCACTCTGGAGTCGGTCGTAGAACTCTTGTTTCTCTTCCTCGTCACTGTCATTGGTGGGCGCATAACACTGGATGACGTTCAGCTTGAGCTTTTTCTTGGTTCTAAAGGCTGCTGTTATAATTCTTGGCCCAAGAGGTTCCCAGCCCATCAGCGCTCTCTGTGCCACTGGTGACAGCATGAGTGCTACTCCTTCTGTATGGGGGGCATTCTCCTCTTCATGACCTGAATACAGAATCATCTCCCCACTTAACAGCCTTTTCTGGCCAGACTGCGTCCATCTGGCTTCACTGATGCCTAGCAGGGAAAGGTTGTACTTTTGCATTTCCGCTGCTATCTGGGCGGCCTTGCCGCTCTGGTACATGGTCTTGACGTTCCATGTGCCCATGGTTGTATCCCTGGATAGAGAGAGGCGGCTCGGTCCTGTGGCTTCCGAAGACTTCCGGCTTTCACCACAGGACGTCATAAGTCTTCTAGTAGAAGAACCTTCCTCCTCCAGGAAAGGAATTACTGTTAGTCTTTTCGTCGGCGTTTTTGTAGCTATTTCCTTTTTTGCAGGGTGGGGAAGCTACCCCCACGCCCAACCCCCTTACTAGGAGGACCAGGGGTTTTCTGTCGGGGTCACCTTCCCTTAGACCATGTTGGTTCACGGCACCTTATTTCATTCGGTGCACCCCTCTCACGAGGGACCCCCTATCCACCACCCAGGGGACGCGCCTCAACGCCGTATGGTCCCAGCGCGAGGACACTAGGATTTGGGGCTGAAATTAGTAGCCGAATTTTTGTAGCCTATTGTAGTTATTCTAGAAAATTTCCTTCTTTATTAATATTTATGAGTTTCAGTTACGTGTTTCGTTCTGATTGGTTGCGTTGTATGATTTTCTTGGATTATTCTGGAAATTGGTTGTACTATAAAAGATTGGTGCTGGCCGGAAGCACGAATATACATTGTCTTGCATTGTCAGTTGTAGAGACACACAGTTTATCGTAGGTACGTGGCCCGTTTAGGGTGTACTTTGTGAGAGACGCAGCGTAACGGTGGTGTACGTTGTATGAGAAACTTTGTGTCGCCAGTGTGGACATTTGCAGAAGAGACATTGTATCAGTGTTGGTGCATTTGGAAATGCATTGTGTGGAGATCGCATCGCTGAATTAAAATATTGTTGCAACTGTTACTCCAGTATTGTCTACATCCTTAAGCCACGTGTGACGGGTTGCAGCTGAGTGAGCGTGCGTCTGGTGTGTTTATCATACTACGACTACGACCCAACCACGTAACATTTTGGCACCTCCGACGGGACTTCTTCAGTTGGCTCAGTGGAAAGGGTAGCAGGAGAAAACAGCCAGCAGTGAAACGCAGAGATGGCGACATCGCAAATGGAGACATTCCTGAAAATTGGAAAGGAATGTGGACTCGAAGGAGCTCAACTGCTCGAATTCGTATGTAACCCAGATTCTTCAGAAAAAGATGATCCTTAATTAACACCCATTCCCTCTCTCAGAAAGTAATACCAAAAGGTTTTCTCAAACAGTTTAAAAGGATATTTATTTCCACTATAACATCAATAATAAGTTCAATTAACCGGTTGTATGGCAACACAAAAACATCAGTGACTAGAGACAAAATAAAGCATGAGAGAGCAGACTGACGGCAACCCGATCCGTGGACACTGTAATAAACAACAAAAGAAATATATGTGCCATAACATAAAACAAAGCAATGGTTGTTTCCCATTACAAATATTCAGACTAGAACATCTAACTGAGCACACCGTGGGACCTAATACAAAATAGATCCTTCGATTTACTGCAAAACCCCTTGCAGCAAAAACACAATATATTAGGGCTATGTTATGCTTGTTTGATCTGGCCCGAGCAGATCAAGCGCAGCAAAGCTATACAAATCACCTTGTTTAAACTTATTCCATAAGTTTAATACATGTCAGTTAATACAACAGCCCTACGCGCGATTGTATCATCCGAACACCAATAAATCCACCATTTAAGTCTCATTTAAGACTGCAGGTGAAAATCTAATTACAAACACTAATCAATATATGGCTCAAAGTCAAAACACCCAAGATATTACCAATTCCACAGATGCATGTTGAGGCAAAGATACACATGGTTCTTGTACTATTGGAATCCATAAATATCCCCTGCATCACAATATAATTCGCATAAAAAAAACTCATCCTATACATTTAATGCAATCCCTAAATGAAGGGAACAATATTTCCTAATTAAAACACTTTGCCAACCTGAATTAGCATCCAAGAAGTCAGTGCATGCTCTGTCCCCGCTCAAACAATGAAAATGGCAGCGGAAGAGGAAATTGCCACAACAGGAAGTAAAAAAATCAGAACCAAAATAATCACTAAAATATTAAAAACTACACCAAAAAGTATTCCTGCAATGTTATTACAAGGTCATTTCCAAAACCAAAACTAAAAAATATGCTTAAGGAAAAACTTAAAGGAAAATTTATCTGTCTGTCTAAAAAGGGAAAACAACAAGAACAATTCTAAGCTTACTCAAAATACAACTTATTAACCTATCACAGAGGTGATATAGGTTACAGTCACCCCTCCTAAAAAAATGTTTCAATTGAGTTAAACGTAATGGAACATTTCAATCAAACGCAACACTCTAGCACCAAACTTCTTCCCAAAATATGGAACTGATGATAAAAAAACATCACAACACCCACCTACAATACATTAAAAATAGTCTTGTCATATTTACATGAGCAATACTTAAAAAAGGAGACACTTAAACAAAACACCACTTCACGCGGGGTTTTTTCTCTTTCCATTTGCACCAATTAGAAAAATAGGTACACAATTGGAATTAAGTCATTTTGGATGACAAGGCCTCCAATATAATCCCAATGTCAAACAGAACATACTCTACCGGCGTGTCTTGGAAGTGCCTGCTGAGCATACTCAATCTTTCCTGTATCTGTGTCCATTCAGGATTGTCAATACCCTTCAGCCTTGCCCTATGCATCAAGTTTAGCCTGATAACCGGTTTCCGACTACGAAAGGACCGTCTTGGCCTCTCTGTCTCTTCTTCAAACTCATCCCCCTCGGAAGTGCTATCAGTGGAATCTAGACTATCTTCATCACCTGGGGCATTATTGGCCACATCAACCTGGTTGGGTTTGGCGGGCTGTTCTGAACATGAGGGGGGTTCCCCTTCACTAGACTCAGCCCCAGAGGGTACATGATTGTTCTGATCTCTAACACTTGGAATAGGGATGTGGGTTGCCGGAGTAAACACCGGAGCTTCCGGTCTTAAAGAACCTGACACTCGAGGTGGAATTATCTCCACAGTGACCTCGCCCTCTTCAGGCTCGGAACATAACTCTGCCTCGTCCACGTGTGTCCTTTCCCGCGTGCTATTCTCTCTTTTCGGTTTGCTAGGGGTAGCCGACAGTGAAAGTTCTTTCTTTAAACATGCCCTACGATTGTCATTGATTTATGAGTCTAGTATGCCAATGGGCAGAAGGTAGTTTCTGTGCAAAGTCCTCGTAGGACCAGTGCCTTTCTCATTTTGAACAGTGTAAACTGGAAGACCTGCAATCCTTGAAATGACAGTATAAATCTCTTTTTCCCATTTGTCACTAAGTTTGGAATCAAGCTTAGGCCCTAGTTTTCGGACAAGCACCCTATCTCCAATGTATAGCTCAGCGGCGTAAGCTGAAGTATCATAGCGTGTTTTGTTTTTGAGACTTGCTTTTGCCATGTTTTCTGAGACCTTCTGGTAAGCATTGGAGAGCTGCTGTTTAAGATCTATAATGTACTGCCTAGTGGACTTTCGAGTACCCTGACCCAAATCAATGCCAAAAGCAAGATCAATTGGCAATTTGGGATGTCCGCCAAAGAAGAGAAAGGGGGGAAATCCTGTACTGCTATGCACACAGCAATTGTAGGCGTGCACAACAGAGGGAAGACTTTTCCGCCAGTCCTGTTTCTTTTCATCCTCCATGCTCCTGAGCATGTTAAAAAGGGATCTATTCCATCTTTCGACTGGGTTACTACATGGATGGTAAGGGATTGTTCTACACTTTTCTATTCCTGCCAACTGACACAACTCCTTTACCAGCTGGGATTCAAAGTCCCTACCTTGGTCAGACAGGATTCTTTGAGGGAAACCATAAATCATGAAAAAGTCTTTCCATAGTGTCTTGGCTACAGTAGTCGCTTTTTTATCTTTTGTGCAGACTGCATGACTGAACTTTGTGAAGTGGTCCATCATTACTAACACACTCTGCTTTTGGCCTTTCACTTCAATGGTTAAAAAATCAATGGAGATCAATTCTAGGGGCGAGGTTGTAACAATAGAGTTCCGAGATTGGTGATTTTTGACACTTAGCACCCCTACGAATACACCGACCACAGTGTTTTATCTGTCTTTCTAAGTCCTTTGCCATATGTGGCCAAAAGAACCGCATGCGAAGTTGTTCAACTGCATCTTCAAAATGTGTGTGGTAGAAGTCCTCATGGACCCCCTTAAGTGCAGACTTTCGGTGTGACCTAGGAAGAACTAACTGCCACCTGACACTTTCACCTTCTTCTTCTACTCTCCTAAACAGGACACCCTGATGAAGTTTTAGCTTCTTTTGCTCCCTGGCAAAGATCTTTAAATCAGGGTGGTTTAGTTCTGATGCTATGAGGTCTTTGTCGCTTTCTAAAGCGCGGGTCACTACACTAACTAAGGTGTTCATCCGCCATCTGTGCTTCTCTCCAGTTAATCCGAGTTTGGGAGGCTGAATCTCCTTTTGGCTCTAGAATATCATCAGATATCAGGGATGGGTTTCTCACCAACTGTTCCACAGCAAGAATGAAACTTGTTGCATCACCTGAGGGTCTATCTGGAGCAACCTCCGTGATTTGGGCCCTATGAGACATTAAGATCGCCTGAACCGAGTCCTGGGTGACAGAAACTAAGGCAGGGTCCGAATGATTGAACATTGAGGCCTTTTCTAGTAAGAAAGCAATGCTATCCATCGATTTTTTGTATTCCTCATCTACTTCAGGGTCAGGATTTGGTAGTCTACTCAAAGCATCTGCATCCGTGTGCAGTGAACCTTTCTCGTATTTGAGTTCAAAGTCAAAAACCGACAATGACGCCAGCCATCTGTGGCTGGTCGCATCAAGCTTGGCATTTTTCAGAATGTAACACAAAGGGTTATTATCTGTGACTACGGTGACCTTGGTACCTAGCAAGTAGTCCCTAAATTTAGCAGTCATTGCCCACTTTAAGGCGAGAAACTCCCGTTTATGGGCAGGATAGTTCTGCTCGGACTTGTTGAGGCCTCTACTTGCATAAGAGATAACCTTGTTCCTCCCATCGAACTCTTGGTATAGGACTGCACCAATCCCCACCCCAGAGGCATCACAATGCAAAGTGAAGGGTTTAGTCCTATCTGCTATCCCCAAGACAAGGTCGCTTGTCAAGGCTGTGATCAGAGACTGAAAGGATTCCTCTTGAGCCTCCCCCCCCCCCCCCCCCCCCATGATGCTGTTATATCTGAGGACAAGTACAACCGGTGGTTAGCCTTTTCCCTTGACTTTGTACTTCCACCAGGTGCATACCCAACTGTCAAATCGTTTAGCGGTCTTGCTAGTGTCGAGAAGTCAGGAATAAACCTGCTGTAGAATCCTGCGAAACCAACGAAGCTCTTAACATCTTTGACAGTTCGCGGCTTTGGCCAGTTTTTTACTGTGGCAATCTTTTCGGGGTCAGGACGGATTGAACCCTCTCAACTGAGACGAGATATCCTAGATGCCTTACCTCAGTCGCGCCAAACACACACTTTTCTGGATCTAGCCGTAGATTGAACTTTCGGAATCTTTCCAGCACTCGGATTGTGCGTTCTTCCAGTTCCTCTAACGACTTTGCATGCACCAGAATGTCATCAAGGAAAATAATCAGTTCGGTTAGGTTCATGTCTGAAAACACAGTCTCCATTAGTCGCTGGAAACATGCAGGGGCATTGACCAACCTTTGGCCAAGCCGGTCCCATTCAAACAATCCGAATGGCGTTATGAAAGCAGAAAGCTTGCTGGCCTTCTCAGTCATAGGTACTTGATAGTATGCCTTGCACAGATCTAGTGTTGTAAAATACTTAGCGCCACTGAGTGTCAACAAGTCTTCGATTTTAGGGATCGAGTAACTATCACGAACTGTCCTGGCGTTTAGCTTTCGATAATCAACACACATCCTCAATGTCCCATTCTTTTTCCTGACTGGACATAATGGACTAGCTAAGGAGAATTGGAAGGTCGAATGATCTTTGCATCACGTAAGCCCTGTATGTGCTGTTTCCAATCTTCAAAATCCTTCGGGGGAATGGGTCTGGCCCTCTCCCTGACATCAGGACCTGGCTCAAGGTTTATATCAAAAACATCAACCCTAGCCCTACCTATGTCAAACGCTCCTTGGATGAAAACATCTGTGAAAGACTGAAGTTTATCTTTGAAACGAGCACACCATTCAGGTGAAGCATTCTTGTCAAGCTTAAACTGAATCGTGTCCCCTCCACTAACATTATCACACCGAGTGCTACCTGAGAAAACAGTTCCGAGGTCAGCCTGCTGCGGGCCTATCTCATGCAAAACCCGGTTGACATAATATTCATGCTGGTAGACAAAGACATCTGCTACTACCTGGTTTTTGGAAAGCAAGATAAGAATAAGAGTACTTTATTATCTCGAAAAGAGAAATTCGCTTGTGGTACATTTATCAGTAACAAATAGTACAAACAAGACATAAAAACATTATAGCATAATTATGAACATTTTCTCCCTGCACTTGCACAGCTACAAATTCCAAATGGATATAAAGTAAACACTACAAAATCTTTACACATAACTCTTACACATCTCACACAAACATCTTTTATGGACTGAACTGAGCGGCACTTATACATTCACACCCACCTCTACATATGCATACATAATACGCGTGTTTCAACCTAGTCCTAACCCTCACTACTTATTATACAAACATCTCAGTACATTATTACACAAGCTGCATAATTAAAGTCTACCATAGTAAAATAATTAGTGGATAAACACTCAGTAACAACAATCCCAGTATGTCCATGTTCACCACCAAATGAAACGCAATATAATCACCTCTCTAAAATCAACAAGCTCCATTCCTACTGATTGCACAGGTAAAGGGGGATAGGGGGAGGAGTTAGGTTTGGGTATGCGTGGATGTACCTACAGATTGTTTAGAGTGATGGATTTGGGGATGAAACTGTGCTGTAGTCTAAGTGTTCTAGCTTTGTGCGTGCGGAGTCTGCGGCCAGAGGGGAGGAGTTCATAGAGGTGGGCAAGGACATGGGATCTGTCTGAAGCTATCCGCCTACCCTTTCTCACCACACGCTGTTCATACAGGGACTCCACACTGTTTTGCTTACTGCCAGTCACTTTGCTGCAGATGTTTACCATTCGTGCCAGGGTGTTCTTGTTCTTCACACTCAGACCTCCATACCAGCACACAGAACCGAAAGTGATGACAGACTCAATAAAAGAGCAGTAAAAAGTTTGAAGGACAGAGGGGTTCACATTCAGCTTCCTGAGTTTCTGGAGGCAGTAGATGCGTGACTGACATTTCTTGTGTATGAGGGAGGTGTTTGCGTTAAAGGACAACTTATCATCTATGACTGTTCCAAGATACTTATACTCAGTCACACGCTCAACAGACACATCATCGATCATCAGAACAGGGACAGGGGCAGGGTTTCTTCGAAAGTCTATCAGTAGTTCCTTGGTCTTACTCACATTTAGGTCTAGAAAATTATCTTTACACCAAACACTAAAACGTTCTACTTCTGCAAAGTAAGTCGCATCATTATTGGAGAGATCTTCTAAGGCAGTGTCATCCGAGTATTTTATAAGAAGGGTAGAGTCAGTGCCACTACAATCGTTAGTGTACAGTGTGAACAGCACAGGGGAGAGAACTGTACCTTGAGGGGCGCCTATGGAAGTGGACCTAAGGGATGAGAGAGCTGTTTGAAAGCGAACTGACTGGGTCCTATTTACAAGGAAGTTGACAATCCATAGGATAAGCCTTGGCCTTACATTGTAACAGAGAAGTTTTTGAGCTATGAGATAGGGTTGTATAGTGTTGAAGGCTGAAGAAAAGTCTATAAAAAGAATGCGTACAAAAGAGCCAGGTTTTTCTAAATGTGTGTATGCATGGTGCAGGAGTGTGAGTGTGGCGTCGTCTGTACATCTGTTTTGCTTGTATGCAAACTGGAAAGGATCTTGATAGGGCTTGACCTGATCGAGCAGTCTAGAAAGGACAACACGCTCAAAGCACTTCATTACTATAGAGGTGAGAGCTACAGGGCGATAGTCATTGAGTGTCTTGGGCTTGTTGTTCTTGGGGACAGGGCAGACTGTAGATGTTTTCCAGAGCCTAGGTACAGTGCAATCCTTCAGAGACCAACTAAACAAACGGCTATAAACAACAGACAATTGACTGGCACATACTCTCAAAACTCTACCGCAAATATTATCAGGGCCTACTGCTTTCTTAACATTCAGTTTGCTAAAAAGCTTCTCAACCGCCTTGCCATGGATCTCAAAGTCTTCATCAACATTGCCTGCCACATTTACTTCAAGCTGGGAAATCATGTTATCTAAATCATCCTTCAGATCATCTTTCTCAAATCTACAGTAGAACTCATTCAGTTTTTCAGAAAATTCAGTTTGTTCTTTCATTGGCATGCTACTGCTACTGAATTTTGATTTATTGTGGCCTGATAAAGTTTTAAGACTTGGAGGCTCTGTCAGATTCATTCACTACAACAATCTTGACATTAGGCAAGGATCTAGTTAATGCCCTGCATCCAACAACCTTCAGACCTGCAGGCAATGATGTTTCAGTGGGTTCTTGGAACAAAACCGAGTCCCTCGTTTCTGGAACTTTCACTCGTGCCAAACACTTGACCTCAACAGTCTCGCCTGCTGGGATCAGGACAGGGGAATTTCTTACCTTTACAACACCCACTTTCCCATCATCGCCAGAAGAAGAAAGATCGCAGGCAATGATGTTTCAGTGGGTTCTTGGAACAAAACCGAGTCCCTCGTTTCTGGAACTTTCACTCGTGCCAAACACTTGACCTCAACAGTCTCGCCTGCTGGGATCAGGACAGGGGAATTTCTTACCTTTACAACACCCACTTTCCCATCATCGCCAGAAGAAGAAAGATCATGGAGCATGAAAGCGACTTCGGGACATACAGGCAGCGTATCGACAGACCTGACATTGAGTGCCTGCTTGCAGGAATCTGCAAAGTGTTTAAGGGTGTTGGTGCCGATGATTATAGGTACCCTTTTTGAATACTCATTGTCCGAACACACCAGCATTAACACATTCACACTCTCACTCACACCAACAACGTCACTAGGCAAGTATACATTCACTCGCACAAAACCCAGATACGGAACCTGTTGTCCACCAGCACCAGTCACTTTTAAACCAAAGTCCAACTGTTCCAATGGTATGTGAGACAAATTGTTTCTGTATAAAGATTCGGTGACAAAGCTAACCTGTGACCCACTGTCAATCAAGCAACGAGCTTCCTTTTCTTCTAAGAGAATGTCTGCCTCATGACTGGGTCCAACCAGAGCCTCCAAGTCTGATTCCCCACTAGAGTCACCATAATGCAGTTCCGCAAACACTATCGTGTGATTCAGGCATAATGTGTTCTTCGAAGAATTGTGGATGTTAATGCAAACGTTAAGGTTGTCTACCTCGGCCAGGATCATGTCAAGTCCATGTGGTAAGTGTTCAGCAGTGCGAGCGGTAACATTCAAGCTCTGCCGATCACTGCAACCAGTTACTAGTCCGGTTAGCTGCATCACCTTCCAGGCTGTAGAGTGATGCTGAGAGGGCTTCGAAGAGTGACACCCCTGACGTGAAGCCCTTCTTCTAATATGTCGGCGGCTAGGTTCAGTTTGTGGGCCTGCTGTTGGTGGTCGCCTCTCGTTGCTGATCGCCCTTCATCAGCTAGATGCTGCTGCTGTTGACGTTTAGCTGCAGCAACGCGGCCTGGGTTGGCGAGGTTTGGACAGTTTCTTTTGAAGTGCGTGCCTACTTCCCCACACTTGCAGCATGGCCCCTTGGGTGCTGATGTCCCCTGTCTCGGTGTAGTCTGGTTGAAGCCTTGCGGCATCTTCTGAGCCGCAAGGGTTGCTAACTTCTCATAGTCGATCTCAGGTATGCCAGTAGTGTGGGCCGCAGCAGTCGACTGTCTGATGGGAGTTTCAGGCTGCTGACCGCCTTCCAGTTTACGGATCTGTCTTAGGACCTTGCACGGTTCCCGAGAGGCTATGCCAGGAAATCCAAAACCATTCCGGAGTTCCAGGCACAGCATGGGGTGGTACTGCTTCGCCTCGGTCATAAAAGTATGAAACACCTTCTTTGCTGCCTCAGACGGTGGGTAGGCCCCATCTTTGTTGAGGTCGGTGAAAGAGCTCCAGACTCGGGAGAAGAACTCCGACGCTAGCTCCTTTTTCTCCATCCGCAGACGGACAAATTGGAGGTACAAGTCTTCACTCGTCTGTACATACCCGTAGAATTTAGTGAGGGACTTCAGGATGTCTTGAGCAGAGCAACAGTCTTTAACTTGCTCCGCTGCAATACCACGCAGGCTGGCCTTCACTCGTCGGATGGCCTCATCAGCGTCTTGGCCCTCCTGCAAGTACTGCCCGACTCTCTCCTCCCAGTCTTTGAACATAATTTCGCCTGCTGCTTTCGGCTTTAGCCCAGTGAAGACTCCAAGCCTTGGGGCAGATGTTGGTGCCCTAACATGCACGCTGATTGGCACATGCTGTGGTGGGCTGGCCTGGTCCTGTGCAGTCAGTCTCGAACGCAGGTCTCGGTTCTCCTGCTGCAAGGCCTCCATATCTGCCACTTCCGTCTTGTTCTGCCATACTACCTCCCACACTCAACTTATCAAATCCTAATGACTATTGCTCAGAACCATTATTAGAGCATTTTCTTTTCTTTCTTTTTTTTAAAAAATAATTTAAAACAATCCCGCAAGAGCCCCCAAATATGTAACCCAGATTCTTCAGAAAAAGATGATCCTTAATTAACACCCATTCCCTCTCTCAGAAAGTAATACCAAAAGGTTTTCTCAAACAGTTTAAAAGGATATTTATTTCCACTATAACATCAATAATAAGTTCAATTAACCGGTTGTATGGCAACACAAAAACATCAGTGACTAGAGACAAAATAAAGCATGAGAGAGCAGACTGACGGCAACCCGATCCGTGGACACTGTAATAAACAACAAAAGAAATATATGTGCCATAACATAAAACAAAGCAATGGTTGTTTCCCATTACAAATATTCAGACTAGAACATCTAACTGAGCACACCGTGGGACCTAATACAAAATAGATCCTTCGATTTACTGCAAAACCCCTTGCAGCAAAAACACAATATATTAGGGCTATGTTATGCTTGTTTGATCTGGCCCGAGCAGCTCAAGCGCAACAAAGCTATACAAATCACCCTGTTTAAACTTATTTCATAAGTTTAATACATGTCGGTTAATACAACAGCCCTACGCGCGATTGTATCATCCGAACACCAAGAAATCCACCCTTTAAGTCCCATTTAAGACTGCAGGTGAAAATCTAATTACAAACACTAATCAATATATGGCTCAAAGTCAAAACACCCAAGATATTACCAATTCCACAGATGCATGTTGAGGCAAAGATACACATGGTTCTTGTACTATTGGAAAACCATAAATATCCCCTGCATCACAATATAATTCGCATAAAAAGAAACTCATCCTATACATTTAATGCAATCCCTAAATGAAGTCAACAATATTTCCTAATTAGAACACTTTACCAACCTGAATTAGCATCCAAGAAGTCAGTGCATGCTCTGTCCCCGCTCAAACAATGAAAATAGCACTGGAAGAGGAAATTGCCACAACAGGAAGTAAAAAATCAGAACCAAAATAATCACTAAAATATTACAAACTACACCAAAAAGTATTTCTGCAATGTTATTACAAGGTCATTTCCTAAACCAAAACTAAAAAAATATGCTTAAGGAAAAACTTAAAGGAAAATTTATCTGTCTGTCTAAAAAGGGAAAACAGCAAGAACAATTCTAAGCTTACTCAAAATACAACTTATTAACCTATCACAGAGGTGATATAGGTTACACGTAAAGGAGAGAGAGGAGAAAGAAGAAAAGAAACGAGAGAGAGAAGAAAAGGAGAGACTCGAGAGAGAAGAAAGAGCTAAAGAACGTGAAATCAGGAAACTCGAAATCCAAGCAGAAGAAGCAGAGAAACAGCGAAGAGAGGCAGAGAAACAGCGAGAAGAGGCAGAGAGGCAGCGTCAACACGAAATTCATCTAAAGCAGATGGAGATAGAGGCACAGACCCAGAGGGCTTCTGAAGCAACAGCATTAGCCAGCAGAGAGCAAACAGCCCGTGCGCCAAAGCTACCACCTTTCGAAGAAAATTCAGATAAGATGGACGCTTATCTGGAGCGATTCGAGCGATTCGCAAGCAGTAATAACTGGAGACAAGAGACTTGGGCTATCAAACTGAGTGCACTTCTAACTGGCAAAGCGCTTGAATTTTACACCCGCTTACCAAGAGAAGAAGCCGAAGATTATACGCAGTTGAAAGCCGCCCTGCTGAGACAGTATGACTTCACTGAAGAGGGTTACAGGCGACGATTTCGAAACTGCAAGCCTGAAGAAGGAGAAACACCCTGCCTATTTATTGAGAGAATCAGAAGCTACCTGGAGAAATGGATAGAGCTGGCTGGTTTAAACAAAGAGTACCAGGACCTGTGCGACCTCATCATCAAAGAACAAGTCCTCAACGCATGTTCTAAGGACCTGGCCGCCCACCTCAGGGAGCAAAAAGACCAGTCCCTAAAGGCCCTGGCCGACTTCGCTCAAAGATACCTTAACGCCCACAACATGAAGTTCGGGTCCAGTAAGCCGCAGCGTGTGTCTGCACCAGCAGAGGAAATCCACAATGTCAGAGACACCCCAAAATACAAGCCGTTGGAGAACCTGACATGTTTTCTCTGTGGAAAGAAATGTCACAAGGCGATACGGTGTCCTTCTAAAGATGTTCCCCGAGGCGACAATATCAGAAGATCCAACCAAGATCGCGGGATAGCAGGCAGAAGCAGTACCACGTCTCAACACAGAGCCGCTGCTGTATTAGCCAATGATGTGACGTCATCCAGTGACTTTGAGTCTAGAGAAACGCGAGTGACACCAGCGCTGATTGAATCTTTCAGAAAAAATGGACGCATCCCAGTAGGAGATGGGGCTACATTCTTACCAGTCTCAAACATCGCGCTGCCTGAGAATGAAGTGCCGAATCAGGATGTTGTGTCAGGATTCGTCGGCAAAGCATCAGTGAGAGTGTTGAGAGACACTGGTTGTAGCTGCATTATCGTGAGAGAGGACCTAGTAACTGAAGACCAGAAACTACAGGAGTGGACCACCCTCATTTTGGCCGACGGAGCTGTAAGGATTATCTCCCTTGCCAATGTCAGTGTCGACACTCCGTACCTGAAAGGAGAGCTGAAGGCGTTGTGCGTAAAGACCCCTGTCTACGATCTTATCATCGGAAACATTGATGGTGCCAGAAACGCAGACGATCCAGATCCAGAGTGGAGACCTGAAACATGTGCTGTTACCACAAGAAGTCAAGCAAAGAAGAGTCACCAGACCATCCCTCTAAAAGTGACGGACAATACGGAAGCAGCTGTGGTGAATAGGGAAAGGCTGGTGGAGCTACAAAGAGCCGACCCCACGCTTGACAAGTTCCGAGGTCAGACTGAGCCCGTGACGCGAAAGGGAAAAGAGATAACCTTCAAGACCAGAAGAGATATCCTGTACCGGATATTCGACAGCAATGGAGATAAACCTGTGCGTCAAGTAGTAGTTCCTGAACCTTTGAGAATGCAGGTGATGAAATTGGCCCATGATTCCATATTGGGAGGACACTTGGGAATCAACAAGACCCTCGATAGGATCCGAGCCGTCTTCTACTGGCCTGATATGGGAGGCGACGTCACCCGATTCTGCAGGTCGTGCGACATATGCCAGAAGACAATCTTCAAGGGAAAGGTCCCCAAGGTTCCTCTAGAGAAAATGCCACTGATCGATATGCCTTTCAAGCTGTGGACCTGGTGGGGCCAATATCCCCTCCAAGTGAAGATGGTCATCGCTACATTTTGACTCTGGTGGACTACGCTACACGTTATCCTGAGGCCATACCACTGAAGAAGATCGACACTCCAACAGTGGCAGAGTCACTCGTCGACATGTTCAGCCGTTTAGGGATTCCTGAGGAGATCCTGAGTGACCTGGGAACTCAGTTCGTCTCCTACTGCATGGAGGAAGTCAACCGGCTATTGAGCATCCGACACCTAACTACCACCCCTTATCACCCCATGTGTAATGGGCTGGTTGAAAAGTTTAATGGAACATTGAAGGCTATGCTGAAGAAACTGTGTGCTGAACAGCCAAAGTTGTGGCATAGATATATCAATGCCTTGCTCTTCGCATACCGTGAAGTTCCTCAGGATTCGACAGGGTTTTCCCTTTTGAATTACTGTACGGCAGGACTGTAAGGGGGCCCATGCACATCCTGAAGGAGCTGTGGACCAAGGATATCGACACGCCTGAGGTGAAGATCAACTACCAGTACGTCTTCGACCTGAGAGAGAAGCTGGAAGATACCCTCAGGATGGCTCGAGAAGAACTGGGGAAGGCGCAGAACAAGGGGAAGCATTACTATGATCGTAAGGCGAAACCTCGACGATTCCAGCCAGGTGACCGGGTGTTGGTTCTTCTTCCTACCGACAACAACAAACTCCTGATGCAGTGGAAGGGACCCTACATTGTCGACACGGTGGCTGGCATCAACGACTATAGAGTCAAGATCAACAACAAGGTGAAGACTTACCATGCTAATCTGCTGAAGAAATTTATTGAGAGAGGTCGTCAAGACAAAACACAGCTGGCGTCTTGCTGATGACGAAAGACTAGACGACGAAAACCTGTTTGACCTTAACGAACTTCGCCACAAGGAGGATGTAGAAGACATCCAGTTCGGTCAGAATCTGACCCAGACTCAACGAGAAGAACTGCGCGTCTTGACTCAAGAGTTCAAGCATCGGTTTACACCTGACCCAGGGACAACAGACACCATCCAGCACGATGTTAACCTGACGTCAAACGAGCCAGTTCGCAGCAACCCTTATCGTCTTCCTTATAACACGAGGGCAAACTTGAAAAAGGATATAAAAAAAATGCTGAGTCTGGAAGTCATCAGAGAGTCCAAGTCACCATGTGGGTCCCCAGTTGTCATCGTGAAGAAACCAGATGGATCCAACCGGGTGTGTGTGGACTACCGTAGACTCAATAAACTAACAGTTTTCGATCCAGAGCCAATACCCACAGCGGAAGAACTGTTCCAGAAGGTCAGTGGAGGCCGATTTTTCTCCAAAATTGACCTAAGCAAAGGGTAGTGGCAAATCAAGTTTGCAGAAAAAGATATCCCCAAGACAGCATTCGTCACACCCGACGGTCATTGGGAGTTCCTGAAGATGCCTTTTGGTATGGTGAACAGTGGTGCCACATTGAAGAGAGGACTGAAAAAGATTCTAGAAGATATGCAGAATGTGGTCTTTTACTGGGATGACATTTTGATCCATACCAAAACTTGGGGGGGGGGGGGGGGGGGGGATCACCTCAAAACCCTTCGAGAACTGTTCCAAAGACTGTCAGATGCAAATTTCACCATCCGTCCAAGCAAGTGTATTCTTGGGGCTGACAACATAGACTTCATCGGACACAAATTGAGCGAAGGTTTAAAGGGGCTACACGCCGACAACGTGCAGAAGATCAGGGATGCCCCGCGACCTACGACCAAGACGCAAGTTCGCTCATTTATGGGCTTGGCGAACTGCTACCGGGAGTTCATACCAAACTTTGCGGCAGTCACAGGTCCTCTGACTGACTTGCTAAGGAAAGGACAACCTAACGTAGTGAAGTGGGAGGAGGCCCAAGAGCGAGCATTCCAGGCAGTTCGAGACATCCTAACAGAGAAGCCTATTCTACACCTCCCTGACCCGTTGAAAACTTTCTTTCTGAGAACAGACGCCTCCAACGAAGGAGTAGGTGCAGTCTTAATGCAAGAAGATAATGGAAAACTCCACCCGGTGAGCTACGCCAGCAAAAAGTTGACCAGAGCTGAGAGAAACTACTCGACCATCGAGAAGGAGTGCCTAGCCATCATCTGGGGAGTAAGGCGATTCGAACTGTACCTTCTGGGTGTGCCATTTGTCCTCCAAACGGACCATCAGCCCTTGAACTATTTAAACTCTGCAAATTTTACAAATTCTCGTATTATGAGATGGGCGATGTTCTTGCAGAATTTTGACGTTAAACTACAATCTATGAAGGGTTCGCAGAACTTTGGAGCGGATTACCTGAGCAGAGCAGTTTAAGTGAACATTTCTGTGTCCAGAACAATTTAAAGAAACATTTCGGTGTTCATAACAGTTTAAAGGGACATGTCTTCACTCAGGACAGTTTAAAGGAACTGTGAGACGATTATTTTAAAGTAGTTGATTTGGTTTCATTTTGATGTGAAATTCTTATTATTTATGGGTTTGTGTAGGTTTACACAGCCACAACAGTATTTTAGAAGAATTTTTTTGTGAAATTTCATTCTAAAGAGGGGGGTAATGTTACGATTGTAGTTGTGTTGTCCTGTGAGAGCATACATGTGTTAATCGTAGGAAATGATCCGATATTTATTTGAGCTACCATGGTTACGATTCACGTACCTTTTTAGTAAGATTTTCTTTCGTTCGCGCGTAGAGCGGAATTCGCTTTGTTATTATGCTAAGTTTAACCGGAAGCTTCTAGCAAGGTCGCGCGGAGAATAGCGGTCGATCTTTGTTTTGCATAGATTCGCAGAGTATAGATTAGAACCTTCGAGCAGGTCGCGCTGTCTAGTGACCGCGTACCTGTGTCGTCAGAGGTGTAGGCAACATTCCGCTACACTGTTTTATAAATGCTCAAATAGTCATATTTGGGGGTTTTTTGTGCGCGAGAAGGTGGCACCCAGTCGGTATGTTTTTTTGAAAGATTGTGAAACTTCTGGACCGGCTAGATCGTGAACTGCCTTCCATACTTTTGTGTGATATGATTACACACTAGGATTTGGGGCTGAAATTAGTAGCCGAATTTTTGTTGCCTATTGTAGTTATTCTAGAAAATTTCTTTCTTTATTAATATTTATGAGTTTAAGTTACGTGGTCCGTGGCGCAGTGGTTAAGGCCGGCGCCTGCCACCAATGCCAAAGGTGTGAGGTTCGATACCTGGTTCCGGCGTCGGACTTTTCTCCTCTGGTAAGTGTCACCGTTAATTCGGGCGGACCGTCGGGGGTTCTTTCTCCGGGTATTCCGGTTCTTCCACCTCCCACCCACCCCCACCCCCCACACTTTGGTACCGGTTTCAGGCCACTTTACAAATTTCAAATACAAGCGATCAAAAATCTCTGTAACTTCAGTAGCTGAACTGGCCCTTCGTCTGTCTTGCACTGTGTCTTAAATGGCGTAAATCCGTGTCTGTTACGTGAGTGTGCGTGTTGGGTTTCAGTTCGCGGCGCTTTGAGTCGATTCGCACAAAAATTGTGAAAATGCGTCTCTATAATAACGGTATTATTATTATTATTATTATGTTTCGTTCTGATTGGTTGCGTTGTATGATTTTCTTGGATTATACTGGAAATTGGTTGTACTATAAAAGATTGGTGCTAGGAAGCACGAATATACATTGTCTTGCATTGTCAGTTGTAGAGACACACAGTTTATCGTAGGTACGTGGCCCGTATAGGGTGTACATTGTGAGAGACGCAGCGTAACGGTGGTGTACGTTGTATGAGAAACTTTGTGTCGCCAATGTGGACATTTGCAGAAGAGACATTGTATCAGTGTTGGTGCATTTGGAAATGCATTGTGTGGAGATCGCATCGCTGAATTAAAATATTGTTGGAACTGTTACTCCAGTATTGTCTACATCCTTAAGCCACGTGTGACGGGTTGCAGCTGAATGAAGTTTATTTAAAAGAACCTTACGTGCGTGCGTCTGTTGTGTTTATCATACTACGACTATGACCCAACCACGTAACATATGGCGTCATTCTCTCTGTTTCTGTCTCTCTCTCTGACTCTCTCTGTCTCTGTCTCTCTCTCTCTCTGTCTCTCTCTCTCTCTCTCTCTCTCTCTCTCTCTCTCACACACACACACACACACACACACACACACACACACACACACACACACACACAAACATGCGCGCATCTCCAGGAGGAATAGATCCTCATGCGCCCTCCAGGCGCATGAGGATCTATGCCTCTTGGAGATGTTTGGAGCGCGCGCGCACACACACATCGACGCGCTTTCAGAAGAGCATGCAGGTGACCCGTGTACTTAGTATATCATGTAGCTAGGTAAAGTCAACCTGCTTTCACACAAATTACTGAAATTGTACCGTGAAGTTCTAGTTTTGTCACCATTTTTTCAAGCCTATGAAGCGAAAGTGAAATTCATATCATGAAAAATATAAAATTACGAAAAAACTAAAACTTACGTCATGACAAATGACGTATGACAAATCAATGACGCGTATGTCCTGCGCCCCTTATAAAACTCACTGACGCATTGGCGGATCCGGCTGCGATACATTATCTATCTATCTATCTATCTATCTATCTATCTAATCTTATCTTATCTTATCTAATGTAATCTAATCTAATCTTATCTTATCTCACCTCACCTCACCTCACCTCACCTCATCTCATCTCATCTCATCTCATCTCATCTCATCTTATCTTATCTTATCTTATCTTATCTTATCTTATCTATCTAATCTCCCGTAGTCTTGCCGACCGTTGGGGCACCACTGATGACTTGGCAACCAGCTCCCTCCATTCCTCTCTGTTCTCTGCCATTCTTAGCGTATCGCGCAGCTTCAGTCCTGTCCACTCTGAGATATTGTCCTCCCATCTTTTCCTCTGTCTTTCTCTCCATTGTCCTCCTTGCACAGTGCCTTGCAGGATTGTTTTGGCAAGCCCTGCTGAACGCGTGACATGCCCATACCATTTCAGTTTGCGTTTTTTCACAATGGCTAATAGGTCTTCATAGGACCCGATGGCTTGCCTGATTCTACTTCCCACTTCCACGTTCGTGATGTGATCTCTGTATGAAATGCCAAGCAGCCTTCGAAAACATCTCATTTCAGTGGCTTGTATCCTCCTTTCAAGGTCTGCTGTGAGGGTCCATGACTCGCAGGCATACAAAAACACTGAGATGACTAAGGAGCGCATCAGTCTTATCTTGGAGCAGTGTGATGTTTCTGTCCTTCCATGTGGTCTTCAGTCTTGTCAGTGCTGTTGTTGTCTGCGCAATCCTGGACAGTATTTCTGGTTTTGATCCCTCATCTGTCACAATGGCTCCTAATTATTTGAATTTATTAAGGTAGCAGATACGGTGGCTGGACGGTTCATTTTTTCTTATTTTTCTAACAAGAGATATATTCAAGCTACATGCTTGAAATTTGGCATGGTATTGCAGGAGACATGTCTGCAACTAGGAAAAATGTTTGTTTGATACAGTTTAAAGTTTTAATATTAATTTTAATTAATTATGCTAATTTATTCTAAATTTTCAACGGCCCAAAAACCCAAACTTTTTGCCAGTGCCAATTCTAAACAGTTGTTTTTTTCCCCTTAATTCTTTTTTAGTTTTAAACTACACCATAAAATGAAGCTTTTGTCATACCAGAATTTTTATATCAGTATTTGTTTGTTTTGTACAGGCACATGAAATTTGACACTTCAAGTTTGTAATTTTGTTAATTAAAAAATTTAATATCAAAAAAACAAAAACAGCTATACTAATTTTGGTATGACAATAGCTAGGTATTGGTATGAAGAAGCTGCACACCAAATATTATGGTAATTGGTTAATATTTGTGAGTACAGTGTGGGAAAAATGAACAATACCTGGCAAATTTCGCAAACTTCGGCGAAGGAAAAATAATACACAAAACAGCACATGATCCTACCTTATGTCCACTAATACCCCCCTGCCAAGTAAGGAAATCCTTCAGCTTCATCCTGCTGGTCCTCCAGTGCCAGCCTGCACCTTCTCCTTGCTCTTCGTTGCTCATATGTTGCCCTGCCCTTTGCCCACTGTATCTGCTACCTTAACGGTTTCCAGTTTTACAATCATGACGTCAGTGCCAATGCCACTGGTGTTATTGGTCATCAGTTTGGTCTTCTCTGCTCTGATTTCCATCCCATACGCAATGGCTGTACTGTCCAGCTTTTCCACCAGCTGAGCTAGCTCCTTCTCTCTTCCTGCAAGGCCATCAATGTCGCCCGCAAAGCGCAAGTTCGTGATTGTTCTGCCTCCAATACTGACAGATCCTTCATGATCTTCCAGAGCGTCTGTCATGATTTTTTCCAGGAAGATGTTGAAAAGAGTAGGTGAGAGCAAGCAGCCTTGTCTGACTCTGACTGTAGTCCTAAACCATTTTCCTATTTTGCCGTTGAAGCAGACTGCGCTAGTGGCCTTGTTGGAAAGGTTTGCTACGACTTTGATCAGGTTGGCATTGATGTTGTATAGCTTCATTGTGGACCAAAGGGCTGCATGCCACACCCTGTCAAACGCTTTCTTAAAATCCACAAAGACATGATAGAGATCTTGCGGGTGCTGGAGGTACCTCTCACATAGAACTCTCAGGTTGAAGATCTGCTCAATTGTGCTGCGCCCTGGTCTGAGGCCTGCCTGTTTCTCAGCTATGATTTCCTCTGCCTGTGGCTTCAGCAGGATCTTTAACATGACTTTGCTTTGGGTGGCATATAAGACTGATCGTGCGATAATTCTGGCATTGATGTAAGTTGCCTTTTTGGAGGAGAGTTATTATAAGTGATTGGGTCCATGGTGTGGGCCAATCCCCTGACTGCCAGATCTTAGTGCAGATTGTTAGTAAGGCGCTTATCATGTCTTCTCCCCCTTCTTGGACTAGCTCTGCAGGGATGTTGTCTGCTCCTGCTGCCTTCCCTTTTTTCAGCGACTTCACTGCAGCCTCTACTTCTTCTCGGAGGATGGGATAGTTGCCATTGTTGGTCACGGGTGGGTTGACAAGTATGCCTGGGCCCCCTGTAGCTCGGTGGTTGTACAAATCTGAGCTATACTCTGTCCATCTCTTCAGTATGTCTTGGTCTTCCGTAAGACAGTTCCCTTCCCTATCTTGAATGATAGAGGAGCGTCCTTGTTTTACACTGGTCAGGTCTTTTACCAGCTGGTATGCTTTTTTGCTATTATTTTTGTTCAGATTTTCTTCTATGTGTTTACACTGATCTTCAATCCACTTATTCTTTGCCTTTTTTTATGCTTTTCTTGATATCCTGGTTAATTTCCCTGTATTGTTTAGCTCCTTCTACCTCTGATTTCTTTTTCTTTAATTCTCGACGCTTGTCACATAGAACAAAGATGTCAGCTGTAACCCAAGGTTTCTTTGCTTGTCGGTGTTTGCCAATGATCTCACTGGCTGTTTGGGCTACATCGGTGTTAAATGTGTCGATCAGTGTGTCCACGTCCGTGTCTTCTGCACCTAGAAGTAGCAGTGGCGCGAATTTTCCTCCTATCTTTGCCTGGAAGGCTTCCGCTACCTCTGGGTCTTTCAGCTTCTCGAGGTCAAACTTGATTCTGGTGGGACCCTGCTTGTTGACCTTCTTTAGGCGAAGTCGGAAGGTCATCATCACTAAGTCATGGTCACTTCCAATGTCTGCGCCTGGAAAACTTCTTGTCTTGGCAATGTTCACACTGGACCCCCCAGACATCCAGCCAGCAGAGACCGACCTACCCATCAGCTGTGACAGACCCAGCCGGGAAGAGATCAGAAGAGCAGTGGCATTTTTGAAGAACGGCAAAGCAGCAGGGCCAGATGGCATCCCAGCGGAGTCTCTGAAAGCAGACCTAGAGACAACAGTAGAGATGCTGTACCCACTGTTTGGAAAGATCTGGGAAGAGGAGGTGATGCCGGCTGACGGGAAGGAAGGGTACCTAATCAAGCTTCCCAAGAAAGGCGACCTCAGCAAGTGTTCCAACTACAGAGGACTCAGTTGCTGTCAGTACCAGGAACAGGATCATCCTGAAGAGAATGAAGAGCTCCGTTGCCCCCAGCTGAGAAGTACCCAACGGAGAAAGAAACACGCTTAGAAAAGACGGGTACAACACAATTTATTAATATTTCGGGTAAATACCCTTTGTCAAAATAGACAAACAAACAAACATAGAGATTAGCCGCTACTTATCTTCAATGGCAGAAGGAATGTGGCAACTGAAGGAGGTGACGTAAAATAAAAGAAAAGGAAGAACAAAAGTGCGGAAAAAGTAAAAATGACGTCGACGAAAAATCGCGTAAGAGAGAGACTCGGAAAGAACCTGAACTCACGAGAGACAAGAGTGTGTGCAAGCACGTGCAGGAGCGAGCGAAAGAAAAGGCGTGTAGATGAGGCCAGAGAGAGAGAGAGAGAGAGAGAGAGAGAGAGAGAGAGAGAGAGAGAGAGAGAGAGAGAGAGAGAGAGAGCGAGACGGAGAGAGAGAAAGAGAGAGAGAACGAATGGGGAGTACCCTTGGGCACGAAGTAGGCTGAGTGTCTAATACACAAAGCCTGCTAAACACCAACCCGAAGGCAAACTTTATATCACCTTAGAGTTGAGGACTACCTCGGGGAAAAACGGGAGGACCCCGGGAAAAAAAACCCAGCATTTAGCACGGTACACAACAAGTAATAAGTCATGAAAACAAAGCAAAGAATCAAATTCAGTAAGAGAATATTGGTATAAGTGGAGAGTAGGTAGTTGTGAAACCGTCTTCAAGGGTAACTCAAAAAATAAGGGGGGGGAGAGATAGAGAGAGAGAGAGAGAGAGAGAGAGAGAGAGAGAGATGGGGGCGGGGGGGGGGAGGGGGGGAAGGAGTAAGGAGGAAGGGAAAAAAAAAAAAAAAAAAAAAAAAAAAAAAAAAAAAGGAAGGGGGGGGGGGGGCGGAAGACAACCAGCCAGAGCCACCAACCCCACCCAACGGGCACCCACCAGCCCACAGAAAAACACACAGGCACGCAACCAGACGACCACATACATCCCCAAGGGATGCACACGATCGCCCCGCCCCAAAACCGCGTATCAAACCGTGAGCCGGAGACCCGGTGCCCGACAGGGAAGGGCAAGGGATCCAACTAAACGTTCGGCCAGCGCTGAGAAAGTCCCCAAGGGAAATGTACATATCAACCAGCGCCAACATCACCTAACTGATTAGTGAGTAGTAAATCAGTGAGGTAAAGTAGCAGACACAAGCAAGGTAAACAATGTTAATCTTTCATATTCATCCCGAGTGGCGCCACAGTGCCCAGTTTATTAATCAGAAATTTTTCACGGTCTTTCCTGGCCCAGACATTACTGGCTTGCATAAGCCAGAGGCCTTTAACTCGAATGTCTGAGACGGAGTGGTCGGCCTGATTGAAATGTCGTCCGACCGGTCTGTTGTATTGGTACTTGACAGACTGAAGATGTTCTTTGAAACGGTCGTTGATGGTTCTTTCCGTCTCTCCAACATAGAGTTGGCCGCATTTAACACAGGAGATGACATAAATCACGTTGGTGGTTTGACACGTGAAGTATCTGTCTATGTTGAATTTGTAACGTGGACCATTGACCACGGTGGAAGGGCAAATAAAAGGACACGTCTTGCAATTAGGAACATTGCACGGAGTGGAGCCGGAGGCTCTGGTGGTATGACGAGGCTTGAGAGTAGAGCGAACAAGCATGTCCCGCAAATTAATATCCCTCTTGAAAGCTACCAACGGAGGTTCAGAAAAGATAGCAGCAGATTCTTGACTGGATGACAAAAGACCCCAGTTAGAAAGAAGGATTTTACGCACCGGATTGGTGTGGGGATGGTAGATCATGGTTACGATAGGCCTGTCACTATCAGCGGTAGGTTTAGTCTGCAGTGTACTCGCGCGACTAAGTTTTTGAACCGTTTGGAGAGATCCTTGAACAACAGTATGTGGGTAGTGTCTGTCGATGAAAAATCCAGCCATTTCTTTGGATTGAACATCAAAATCTGATTCTTCGGAACATATTCTTTTTAGCCGAAGAAACTGGGAATAAGGGATGCTGTTTTTAGTTTTGGGGTTGTGAGAAGATCGGTAGTCGAGGTAGGAATGTGAGTCGGTAGGTTTGTAATGTATTGAAGTTTTCAACATTCCGCAGTCAATCCTGATGTTCATGTCCAGAAAGTCGACTGAAGTAGCTGATATAGTGTAAGTGAACTTGATGGATGGGTGGAAGTCCTGCACGAAGTGAATGAAGTCTAAAAGTGCAGCTTGGGTCATGTGAGTAGCTCCTAAACCGTCATCGATGTAGCGTTTATACATCTCAGGGACAGGCCCAGTGTATTGCTGAAGAATCTGTTGCTCAAGGAAACCCATGAAAAGGCAAGCATAGCTGGGTCCCATTTTTGTGCCCATTGCTACGCCACTGCACTGAGCAAAGGTGACGCCATCAAAGGTGAAACTGTTAAGAGAGAGAACCAATTCAGCCAGACGTAGAAGTGTATGAGTAGGAGGTTGTTTATGACTTCTTTGGTTGAGGAAGTATGCAAGTGCATTGAGGCCGTCATTGTGCGGTATAACAGTATATAGTGAAGTGACATCAAGGGAAAACAACAGTTCAGGTTTGAAAAGTTGTTTCTGGTTGACTTGGTCTATGATCTCTAGAGCATGGTTGGTGTCTTTAATGTAGGTAGGTAGAGACTGGACAAAGGGTTGGAAGATGATGTCCAGGTATTCGGAGATGTGTTCAGTGGGACAGCTGCAAGCTGACACTATGGGGCGGCCGGGATTGTTGAGTTTGTGAATTTTTGGGAGAAGGTAAAAGTTAGGTTGCTTAGGCCGCTTTTTTATGAGGAGATTAGCTGTGGAAGGAAGCTCTCCTTTAAGAATCATCTCTTTGACTGTCTTAGAGATGCGCTTTTGTGGCACCTCCGACGGGACACGAACCCGCAATCCCCGGCTTAGAGACCAGCAAGCAGGATTCAGGAAAAACCGATCATGTACAGACCAGATCGCCACTCTCCGCATCATCGTGGAGCAGTCTCTGGAGTGGAGCTCCCCGCTGTACGTCAACTTTGTGGATTACGAGAAAGCATTTGACAGCGTGGACCGAGAGACTCTGTGGAAATTCCTACGACACTAAGGTGTGTCCACAAAGCTCGTCCGCCTGATCAAGAGCAGCTACGATGGCATGACATGTCGCGTGATCCACGAAGGGCAGTTCACCAGGGAGCTCCAGGTCAGAACCGGTGTCAGGCAGGGGTGTCTGCTGTCTCCGTTCCTCTTCCTACTGGCCATAGACTGGGTCATGAAGAGGACCACAGAGCACAGACGAAGTGGAATGCAGTGGACACTGTGGACACAGCTTGACGACCTCGATTTTGCAGACGACTTGGCATTACTGTCCCACACTCATCAACAAATGCAGGACAAGACCACGAGGCTTGCTGACATATCGTCCCAAGTGGGCCTCACCATCCACAAACAGAAAACAAAGACAATGAGGCTGAACGCAACCAGGGAAGAACCAGTCTTGCTTGCTGGCACCCCGTTGGGGGAGGTGGAGTCCTTCGCCTATCTAGGGAGCATCATAGACAAAAAATGCGGCACTGATGCAAATGTCAGAGCACGAATCGGTAAAGCCAGAGCAGCCTTTCTCCAGTTGAAAAAAGTGTGGAGTTCCAGAGAGCTGTCACAACACACCAAAGTCCGGATTTTCAACTCCAACGTAAAAGCAGTTCTCCTATATGGAGCAGAGACTTGGAGATTGACAAAAACCACAGTCAACAGAGTACAGAAACAGAAGAATTTTGAAAATCCACTGGCCAGAGAAGATCAGCAACGTCAGACTCTGGGAGAGAACAGAGCAGATAACAGCAGAGAATGAAATTGGGCGAAGAAGATGGGGATGGATTGGTCACAGTCTGAGAAAGCCAGCTTCCAGTATCACTAGGCAGGCATTGTCATGGAACCCCAGGGAAAGAGGAAAAGAGGTAGGCCGAGAAACTCCTGGCGTCGAGACCTCCAAGCAGACATCAAGAGACTGGGAACCACCTAGAGTAAAATCGAAGGAGAAGGACAGGACAGGAGTCGCTGGAGGTCTCTCGTCGACGGCCTATACCCGGGTAGGGGTGACAGGCGTAAATAAGTAAGTAATGTTCACACTGGTTTGGAAGCGTCTCTTCACCATGATGTAGTCAATTTGGATATGGTGCTCTCCGTTTGGGCTGTGCCATGTCCACCTTCTGGATGCTTTGTGTGGGCCAAACGTGTTCATCAGCTTTAGATCATTTGAGCTGGCAAATTCCAGGAGCCTTAAGCCTCTGTCGTTGGTCTCTGCATTGCAGTAGCGTCCGCATGTGCCTTTCCAGTTCCTAGCAGCATCCTCTCCTATTTTGGCATTCCAGTCTCCCTGCACCACAAGAATGTCTTTCTTGGGGGTCTGGTCCAGAACTTCTTGCAGTTGGCCATAGAATTCTTCTATTTCCTCATCGCCATAGTCTGTTGTTGGGGCATAAACTTGTACAATGGTGATATTGAATGGGGTGGCCCTCAAGCGTATGGTGATAAGCCTACTGGAGACTGGCCGACAACTCATGACGGTGTTCACGATGTCTTTGTGGACGAGAAATCCGACACCCTGTTCGTGTTTGTCTTCTCTGCCACTGTAGTACAGTTTGTGGTTTTCCTGGTTGATGTTTCCCCAAGGTTCTTCCATCGTACTTCGCAAAGTCCTAGGATGGTCCAATGGTATCTGTTCATTTCGTGTGTCATTTCCTCTACCTTTCCAGGCGTTCTTAATGTTCTGACGTTCCAAGTGCCAATGCTGATGTTGTTTCTGGCACGGAGTTTTGATGGTGCACCAGTAACACACTTAAAACCTCTTTTCAATAGGAGATAATTCAGCATCAGAGTCAGGTCAAAGACAAAAGGTAGAGACTCTTGACAGCGAGGACAGCTCTCAAATAGAAAGGACTTTTTGGGTTATGGTTCATCCCATCTTGTTTCTGTTTCTGCTGTACAAAACCTCTCCCCACCAAAGCGCCATGAGCATTCTACCATAGGAGGTATATAGGCGCTATACAAATGAACACCATCATCACAGGCGGCCGTCACGTTGAATGGAGTAATCAGTAAGGCTCAGTTTCAGCATCTTGCGCTCTGACCGCACCACAACATGCGGAATCGCGAAATCGAACTATATAACTTGAACGCGGACAGCACACTGGTCGTCTTCCACGATTATCTGTCCGGGGCTGCTGCTCAGTGCAGCGAATCGAGGAAGGGATCAAGTCCTTCCGGGTGGGGGTCATGTGGGTCCAACTTTTTGTTTGGGACTTTTATCCCTGTGGGTGTCGGCCGGTACCGGGATTTCTGCAGGAATCATCGCGACAAAAACCGCTACCGACACCCAAAGCAACGCCGGATCAATCAGTTTTCAAGGGATGGTGCTCAACGAAAATGTAAAAATTGTACACTGTTGTAATTGTGACGGTACAGTGGAAAGAGGGGGGGGGGGTAGGGGGTGCTGCAATAACATTAAAGCACCCCCCCCCCACCCCCTCCTTCTCGGACCATGTTGTGGACTGGCAGTGAATGATTTTTATTTTTTTATTTTTCTTTAAAGCGGAGAGGGCGGTGCAGTAGTACCAAAGCACCCCCCCGCCCTGGATCCGGCCCTGCAAAGGGTTAACCATCCTTTCCACTGGCCAAAATAGCGGGGGTGGGGCGGGGTGGGGGTGGGGGGTAGCGGCAGCCATTTAGGGACCTTTCCCTTACTACCTACTAGCCCAAATATCGCAACATATAGAAAAGCGGGGGGGGGGGGGGGGGGGGGGGGGTGATGGTGGCTAAGGGGGCTGCATTCAGGTAATTATTGAAAAATTTTAAACAAGGGGTGGAGAGGGGGGAGGTCCAAACTCAAAAAAGGAACTTTCATATAGCATATTAAAGTAGTCTTGGGCTAAGGGAGGGGGTTGAAGGGGAGGGGGGGGGGGCAGGAGCTCTGGGACTTCCCCGCTTCAGATCTGCCCCTGGACATCCATTGTGCGCGGACAGGTTACTGTCCACTCCGATGTGGATGTCCAGTAAACCGACACTAAAAGGGCCGCCAAAGGCTGTATCTGAATCTGGATTACATTTTTCGAGGGGCTTTTCAGATAATTTGAGACCAAGTATTTTCTTGCATGATCACCGAACTGAATAAGAAAATGTATGTCACTTTTCCACACAACGTAAGTCTTGACAAAATATCATAATCACTTGAAGTTTTGTATACAGCAGTTTCCCATATATAGCATTTTTTGTTCGAACGTCACTTTTCAACACTGCATTTGGGCCACAAATGGCCCAAAACATAACATTTTCCGTATCTGAGTTTTGAGCCTTTGTAATAGTAAACGTAGCACTCTGTTAATCGGTGGCGCAGGTACTAGCCAATTGGCACGCTGCTAAACCTATCTCCTCTCCATCTAAAGCAAAAATTGCTGGGCGGAAATTCTGGCTTCTAAGTGAGCAAGGGGAAAGTACCAACCAAAACAATTTTAATAAACAAGTTATTCTTCGTGTCCATGCAGTCGTTGACGCAGAAACAAGACTTAACTCATTCGAGACGTGCCGCCTCCGGATACGAGACTTATGCCGCGTATCCACAGGCGGGACGTCTCGAATGAGTTAACCTTATGAAGCTTGCTTAACATGTTGCCGTATATTCGGCATCTATCTTGACCTGTCGGCCAGAGTGGTAGTGTGCGTTTTAACAAAACTGGCCTACAGAAGGACAAACACTGTGACCCAGGTCCCCAGTACCCCTACTGTTCGAAGATACACTTCTGTAACAGATGGTTGCGACTTGAAACCCTACACACACGGCTCTAGTTGTCACGGGTTTATTTAGACACAGGAGAATCCAGTACAGCACACGTCGTCTTAATATCAAGTAACCTGAAAATGACTCCACTCCGTTCTAGAAATACAACGCTTTCAGTACGAGAAACAGCTAACAAATAAAAAATAAAATTTAAAAAAAATTTTAAAAACAGATTGACACGGTAACGGCTGTGCAGAATAAGTAAGTGCGATTACGCTTTTGCTTTTGCTGCGTGTCCAAACTGCTGTTAAAGTTCATTAAGTGTATCGACAAGGCATAAACAAACACAAATGGTGCTGAAATGTGTCTTATGCGTAATGGTACTTTCAGTAACTCATTCGAGACGTGCCGCCTCCGGATACGCGGCATAAGCCGCGTATCCGGAGGCGGCACATCTCGAATGTGTTAAATGAGGTAGTTACATGCAACCATTAGTCCTATAGATATAGAATTTTGAGCCACACAGAAAGGGCCAGAATAAGGTCAGGCCGATGCACAAAGGCGGGCCTTTTTCCTAAAATTACAACAATACGTCGGCATTCCGGCTCCCCCCCCCCCCTGCCCCCCACCCCCCACCCCCTCTCTCTCCCTCTCCCCCCCCCCCCCCATCCTCCCCCCCCCCCACACACACACACAAAAGTTGTGTACACTGGGGGTTTGTTTTCGACTGAAGGAGCTGTTCTACAAGTACTAGTACCGTGCAAATCAGTCGCAAGACATCTTCAATACCAAGTACTACACAGACTCTGTACTTGCTGAAGTGAACAGATGTTAGAAAATGCAAAGACAAACGCTGGGATGCCTAGAATCAAAATCAGTCCTACATACAAACGCACCTGCCGGCACTGAGGTGCAAGATCAGTCAGTAGTACAAGAATACCGGCTTAGGAGAACATGTCCAAACTGACTGTGATGAAGCTCTATGCTTGTGCATAGTGCTCACACAGTAGGATTAGTACGGTACGGTTTTTGGCCTTTGTGCCGATAGTCCGTGTGGCACTAGACGCACGTGGAATTTCTAAGGAACGGTTAGCACGGAGTTTTGGTGAGTTCTGTTTAGTGAGTTCTAGGCGGAAGCTGTGTCTGTCAGAGGTCTAGATCGGTAGTGCGGGCTGTCTTGTCGTATGGAACGGTTGTGTTTGAGATACCTAGCCCGCATTCCAAGACTCTGAAGCCTAGATTTCAGGTATGTTTCTATAAATGTAGTATTGATAGTTGTTTAGTTAAAGGCAGTATGCGTTGGTAAGAGTAATGTGGTTGTATAGCGGTGTTCCGGTTTGGTTTAGTTATGTATGTTTAGAATTCGGGGAAGTAACCGGTGTTTTTGTATCGTTGTTACCGAGATAGATAAATAAAAGAATGCGAGGTGTGTATGTCTAAGCCGCTATGAAGATAGTACGTGGTTGGTTAAGCATAGTCTTTTCCAGTGTATAGAGTAATGTATAGCAAGAGTGTTAGGCTATAGTCTGTTTCAAGATAGTGACAGAGATATAGGGGTGTTACGGAAATAGACAGTTTATGAAGCACGTGTGTGTGTGTGTGAATGAACGTATGAGTTATTTGTATCAGCCAGGTTACGTGACGTTTCTCATTCATCCAATATGTTGTGTGTTTAGCAAGTGTTACGTTGGGACTTCTGTTATCTATTCAGAGTTCTTGTAAAGAGTGGAACGACGGACGCCGAGACGTCGAGTCACAGGTGGGACCTAACGTGAGGTCATCCCTCCAGCTCTTCACTGAGAGTGAGTCTGACCGGGACCAAGACACCCGAGTCAAAGCGAGAACTGCGCAACAGTACGAGAACGAGGACGTCCGTGCCAAAGAGACAGGACGGCAAGAAGAAGCGTACGACGAAGGACTTTCACGCCTAGACGTGAGAAGGACCAACGTAACCAGGCAATAACATCAAACAGGTTGGAGACAGTGTGAAACTAAAACCTAGCCTGGCAAAGATATTGTGATGTGTATGTGATGTATATAGCTTGATAGTCTTTAAAGCGTTTCTTTTTTTTATATTGTATAAAGGTTACTTTAGAAAGGGAGCCCGTGTGTTGTGTTTTACCGCATGAATGCGCCCGTCTGAGTCAGTGGCGGTGTATGCGTCTGTTGCGTGAGAGTCTGTACGTGCGACTGTGGGCAAGTCTGCGTGCGTTACACTGACTTTACCAAGTTTTACCCACTTCCATGTTCTAACTCCATGCACTTTTCCCCATGTTCCCACACTTCAAGAAATGCCTTATTGGAAGCATTTTAAACACTCGCCCAACCCTCGGAATCGCCATTTTCCAGCGTCTGTCCTCAAACTAAATGACTTCTTTGGAGCATCTCTGCAGTGGCCGGGTAGACGATTCAACAAGTGTGAGGCGGTGGCCGGGTAAATTGCTGAAAGTGTTCCTATCAATCTGCTTTACTAGAACTGACATAAATCTTAGTTGTGAGAATGCTGTTGAAAACACCTTCGTAGCGGCCCGGCACTGTGTAACCAGGGACTGCTTCCAAGGCTCCGCCGGGCTGATGTCTTGTAATGATACTGAGCCCGCCGCGCACACTCCAGCCGTCACTGAGTACACGTTGGTTGCCTCCCTCGATTGCTTTGCAGCGAATCAGTCGAGGGAGACAACCAGTGTGCCGCCAGTATTGATCTGATTTTCAATTTGCTGTTACATATAATACGTCAAGAAAGGCAGCGGCCGCGTTAGTCAGCTGAGTTGCCTAATCAAATCAATCAGTTACTCACTCGCTCACTCAATCCCAGTTCATTCATTGATCAATCCCGATCCATCCATTGACCTACCCCGATACATCTACTGCCATGGATCTACCCCGAGCCATCATGTCCATTCATTATCCATGTGTCATCATCCGCATTATGTGTCATCCATCCATCCATCCATCCAAGTTGCCGTTGAAATGAATGCCCGGACCCGGTTTGCTATCCCGCTACTGAGAGCTTTACTCAGTTACAAGCGGCTTTAGAAGAAAAGAAAGGCACAACTCAATATCCATCATGGAAAAGAAAAGACTGACTGAAGAGCGTCTACGGAGAAAAGCGAGATTTTTACTGTGTCCACTTTTGAGCGCATGATTTTGATCGTGATATAATGAAAATCTCGCTTTTCTCAAAAATTGACATAATGGCTATGGGCAAATAACAGTAGAATTCTTGACACTGACTTATGTTCAGTTCAGCAGGAAAGTCGGTGACAAATTCCGGGTGGGCGCGTTCAAGCCAAGCTCTTGCTTTACGCCCTGCCACATGACCATATCATGTTCCCTTGTCCGACTCAGTCAACTACTTTAGGAGGATCTTGTCTCTCTTCCTCAGTCTTTCTTCTCCGTCTTCACTGAATTCCGAGTCTGTCAATGTCGGCGCGACCCGATGATACTGACTTTCTTTTTTTCTTCGGTAGTTCATCCGCCATCTTGTCTCTGATTGGTTATAATTATGCAGATGACCTAAAGTCGTATAGAATAGTTATGACGTCAGCTACCATCGCCTATTAAAAGCAATCTTTTCAAGGATCCCACAAATTCAATCAAATCAGATCCCACAAAAAATTCCGGTGGGTCTTTTTTCACTTTGAATGGACGCCAAGAAAGCATTTCGTGGGACAATAGGGTGGTCACTGTTAAAGTGAGTATGTATACTGAATCGCAGTAAACGCTTTTTGCGAACTGAAGCCTGGCCTTAAAAACGGTCGGGTGTGCCTCTCAGTGAAACGTCAGGGCCTTTGCTTGAACGTCTTTTGTCCACCACGAAGGTGATTTCAAACTGAGACGGGGCACCGAAAAGAGGTCTGAACAAATTTTGTTTTCCAGCCGCTGGGTTCAAACCCACGACCTTTCGGGGCCAGAGTCAAACGCTCTTCCGACTGAGCTACCCAGCTCCCCATTATTAATCCGCTGTGCTTAGCACATCACTGACCTTCGTAAATATTCAACTTAGCGAGCGAACGGCCAGTGAGTACTGACTGTCATGTTCATGAGCGATTGTTTATCAGTTTCCATGAACCACATATTTGCCCCCGGCCCCATATCTAGAATACTTTCTTCTAGATGGATTAATGGCCGATTAAACTAGTGGTGCAGGCATAGACAGGGAGAAGTTTGTCAGCCACAGCACACGAACAGCTAGCGTAAGTGCCGTGGTCAAAAGAGGCGTGGCCTTCCGTACAGACGAATTCCAGGCTGGTAAGTTTGTGGGACCTCACCGAGCACGCGCCACAAACGCCACGCCCCCTAGCAATTGTTGCTGGGCGCCACAAGCTTTCCTGTCCCTTGGGCAATATGGCGGACGAATAGCGCGCGTGATTCGACTGAATGCGTTGCAAATTTTACTAGCCTACATTTATGCCAGGATACAAATATATGTCAAAAACGGCTCTAGATCGAGGCAAAGCAAGTTTGCGTCAAGTTTCATTATGCTATTCGTATTTATCACACAATTGGCAGTGATTCCGTTCAAGTTGCATCCGTGTTGACCGGTCGCAGATCTACAAGAACGCGGCGCCGATCCACACAAACTGTACGTGGAAAATGAGCATCAGCAAGCACAGGTCACAGAAGCTGTCAGTGCCTGCAGAGCCGGGTAGGTGTTTTTGTTCAGTATCAGTTGGTGTTGCTATAAAAAAAAAATAGCACACTTATCCGAGCCATTTTAGTCCATCTTGTCTCATCGTAGCAGGATGGCAGGGCTGCTCAGCGCTCTCTATTGCTGGCTGTGTTCAGTGTTAGGTTGAGCTGATTACTTTCACTCACAAATAGAATCGATGTGTGTGTGCGTGTGCGTGTGCGTGCGTGCGTGCGTGCGTGTGTGTGTGTGTATGTGTGTGTGTGTATGTGTGTGTGTGTGTGTGTGTGTGTGTGTGTGTGTGTGTGTGTGTGTGTGTGTGTGTGTGTGTGTGTGAAAGAGAGAGGAGAGAGGGGGAGAGAGATTGTTAATAAATAACCATGCATGTATGATTTGTATTTCAGGTTCAATGGTCACTGTTCTCATGTCATTGTGCTTCAGAAACCTCTTCAGTATTTCAAGGCAGCTAAACTGTTTGACCCAGGTGCCTAATCGACTGAGCTGCAGGGGCATGCCACAAGCCTGGTGAGCAGCAATATCAAAAGGCGCCAAGATCGCATCTGTCCCAATACTGAATAAAACCATGGTGTGCCAGCCAGGCCATTGGAGAAGCGGACGAAAAAGCCCCTAAAACATGCCACATCAACACAAGCAAGAAGTAAGCATTACCTAAAATAAAATCAAAACTATTATTAACTGGTAAATTATATTTTATTCTGGAATATGAGTGGTTCACATGCCAAAACACAACACACAGAGAATTAATGGTTCAGGTCATAAATGGATGTTTCACAGTGACACTTACTTACAATCTGATAGCATAGGAATACTAGATTCAAAACTCATTTTCATTTTATTATGAAGTCTTCAAAATTTCTCAATCAGCAAAGAGTGAGAAACAGCTTATCGTGTGGCTCTACTACAGCTGCATTAACATATGTTTGGTTTTTGGCTTGTTTTGTCATTTGTATTGCCAAATGGTCAATCTTATCTTTTAAGCACAAGTATAGTGAAAAAGGGCAGACTTTCAGCACCTACAGTGTAGGTGCTGAAAGTCTGCCCTTTTTCACTATACTTGTGCTTAAAAGATTGACCATTTGGCAACAAAAATGACAAAAAAGCCAAAACCCAAACATGTTAATGCAGTGTAGAACTGGAACAGATTGTTTAGTTGTCTCTCCTTTTTTCCTCACTCCAAATACTTCTTCTTCTGCTGGTTGCGTCTGCACACCTTTAGTTCTTTGCTGCCTTGAGATGGATTCAGATTTTCAAATTCTTGATCTGATCTCCTCCTCCAGCAGGTCTATCTTTATCTTCTAGCTTGCTATTTCAGAATTTGCACTCTTTAGCGATGGCCAGGTAGTCTAATGGTAAAATCTCTAAAAGAGAAATAAAAAAAATTATAAACAGAATTTCTAAAGCTGCACTCAATATTTGTCCACAGACCAGGAGACTGAAAAGAGAGCCAATGCCTGGGAATCAACAGGGTCGCTGACATGTGTGTCTCAACGAGGTCCCCAGTTGATCTCCTACAAGAACTGGATCGCCTTTGCTTGACCAGTTAGTGTCCAAATCCTGAGAAACGTGAGGAAAGAACAGAGAACTGACCAGTTCTAATCACTGGGTAGTGGGACAAAACAAACAACCCCCCCCCCACCACCCCCCCCAAAAAAAAACAACAAAAAAACAACAACTAGCAACATGAAACTTCCACATAGATCTAAAAAGAAAAGCAAACGTTTCTGACAAATGTCTTGACAGAATCTTTTCACACACTTTTTTTCTCAGCTGCAGCCACATTTTATGTAAACGACATGAGGACACTGCCAATAGTAAATATTTAGAAGTACTTCCTGACAGACACCTGCACAAGCGCAGCATTGTGGTTAATCCACAGTTTCCATTTCTAGGAGCAACTCAAAGTGTGCGACAGTGGCCAGACAGGCATAATCAAAGTCAAATGCCCACCCGCACATGATCCAGAAATTACACCATACTCAAGGCATGTCAGTTACCAGAATTTTGTGTGAAATTAGCTGACAACACCAGCGTGGGACTGAAGAAATCCTATTCCAACCACACGCAGGTGCAAGGCCAGCTAAATATCACAGGTTATTGTTTTTACCCAAAGGGATGTAAATGTATCGGAAATCACACCAGACATTCCATTCATGGCATCACGGTTTCACACTGTCATTTTTCTACAAAGAACAATGTAAGTCTGACTTGGAAAGTGAAATGTCATCACAGAGTGTAAGCGAAATGTTAGGTATGCACCTCTGCTGTTATTGTCAGCATATATACACAAAGATATACTTGCATCATTGTTCCGCTGCCCCACACTTGCCAGCTCAACTACAGTGTCAGGTGTATGTTGCAAGACTTGATCTTCCTGCGAAGATTTTACAGCCGGAACTTGATCTGTACTGCCCACATTTGTGAGCAGTCTGGATTTGTAGACAGGTGACTCGTCTGCTGGAATGGGTAGGGGTGCAACTCACTGGGTTCGCCATCCCACAAATGCTGAGAAGAAAAACGTTGCATGAATATATGCTCATCATAAATAGATCTAATGAAATGTGTTACTGTAGAAGTGATGTGTCGATTTGTGCTTGTCGTGATTTGTTACAATCGGAGAGTGCAAACTGAAGAAACGTAAGGGCATACACCTTTGGTTATGGTGTTTCTGGAGAGCTAATTCCATATTTAAAATCACACACACACACACACACACACACACACACACACACACACACACACACACACACACACACACACACACACACATTCATCCCAACGGTGTGCAGATCAGTGTAGCGGTACTGCCGCCTGATAGCGAGTGCTTGCACATTAATGTAGGCCCACAGTTCGCCCCGGCCGTGATACTTCCACAAGTGAATTGTAACCATTTTCAGAACAATCTAGAAAAATAGCACTTACCGCATACAAACAGCTCTGCGTTTGCTCATCAGTCCTCTAGGGGGGGGGGGGGGGGGGGGGGGTAGTATCCCGATGTTGAGATGCCGCGGCTATCAGTGTGCGGTCTACAGCAAGTTCAGTTTTATTCAGTATCAGCCCATTGCGTTGGTTTTGGGAGGGACTGAAAAAAGCCAGAAGCTTTTCTTTGATGGTTTCAGGGTAGTTTTCGTGCCGATTGCTGGTACCCCAATGGCAATGCCTAACCATTTCAGTGAAATGTATACGCGCACAAACAGTATCGCGCTTCGCCATTTCCTTGCTTAGTTACGGGGAAGCTTGTGGCACCCAGCAACAGAACCGCGCTACGGCAATTTTTTTTTCTATTTTCTGATTGGCTGAAAATGCGCGCACCAGTGAGGTCCAATTGTGTCATCAGGACATCAGCTGCCCTTTTATGACTGCATCGCTTATTAGATCTTTTGAGCCTTCCACTGAACACCTACTACATAAAGTAATAGGGACTACCCCCAGGCGCCCGCCAGAGAATATCCCGTCCTCCCCCCGAGGGGGGAAAGACTAATAGAAAATATTCCCAAACAGATGGACCTGCTGTGATTCACTTAAAGAGTTTTTGCCGCCCACGACGGGTTTCAGTTCGCCCCAAAGGGGGCTCTTCAGGTACTACGGCGTAACCTGAAATTGCAAACACGACGCATATGGCATGTACTAGAAGCCGCCTCCAGAATTTACTGGTTGCACCCACTAGTACAGCGTGGATTGCATCCCTAAAGCTTTATGAGGTGTTGCAGTGGAAGAAGATACTAATTTTGAAAAGGCAATACCTAGGCAATTTTGTGGTACAATTATTCTTTACTTTTAACAAAGGCGTCGCCCAAAGCCAAAAAATGCACTCAATCAGATTAGCTCCAAGGGACGTAATTTTTAATTAAATTCTGAGAATGCTGTGCTAATGCCATGGAATTCCAGGCTGGGAATATTTTCTATCTTCCCCCCTCGGGGGGAGGACGGGACTGATATTCTCCAGCGGATGGCGGGGTGCCTGGGGGTAGTCCCTATTAATTTATGTAGTAGGTGTTCAGTGGAAGGCTCAAAAGATCTAATAAACGATGCAGTCACAAAAGGGCAGCTGATGTCCTGATGACACAATTTACCAGCCTGGAATTCCATGGCATTAGCACAGCATTCTCAGAATTTAATTAAAAATTATGCCCCTTGGAGCTAATCTGATTGAGTGCATTATATTTTGGCTTTGGGAGACGCCTTTGTTAAAAGTAAAGAATATATACTTTTTTCCTCTAGCACGGTACTGTGAAGTGTGACCGTTGTGATTCGGGCGGATCGTCCGGGGACGGTTCAGTCTTTCTCCGGGTACTCAGTCCGGCTCGGCTTCCCGGCTCCCCCACGACTTCTTATATCAATTTCAGCCCACTTAATCAAATTCCAAACATAAACGATTTCACTGAATTTCCAAGGCCGCGCGGAACTTCAGTAGCGGCTCGCCGTTGAGATTGCCATTAGCACCATGACGTAAATGTTCTGTGTTTATCAGGACAGTGTGTGAGTGAATGCGCGTGATTCACGTGCCGGCGGCGAGTGCCGCTTCAGTGTCAGTTGGGTTCAGCTCGAGGCCGGCGGCTCCGCGGCAGCCGACTCAGTTCAGTTGAGCCATTCAGTTTTTATTGGGATAAAGCGCCTATTAAATGCGGCGCTGATCAGTTTATTTATTTGTTCGTACAGGCACTATGATCCCGGCACTAGACTCTCTAACTACTGATCCGCTCACGTCAGTGAGTGAATTCGGCCGGTATCATCGAGGCGCACGAACTGTTCAAAATTGTCAATGACTGATGATATTTCGGTGACTACTAGTATCATGATGACTGAATACACTGTCCTGTGTTAATTTATATCAATTTTTCAAGTCAGTCTCATTTTAGTGTTACACTCAGTGAAAAATAAGTTTAACCCGCACTCCGCAATCGGCCGCGGCACGGCCGGACTGATTTGAGACCCGCCGTAGCAGCCTGTGGAACCCAGCCGGGCCCGGCCGGCGGCGAGTCAACTGACTGCGGATAAGCAGCTGCGGGTTGTAACTGATCTCTCAGGGGGAAAAACGGATTTGTTCAATAGCATGTCCCCGTTGAAAGATCCTGGTAAATCAAAGTGGCACAGTTGGAGTGTGCCTGAGTTGATCAGTGTACTTCAGGTCGTACTCCATAGGATAGATTTCCCTGTCCCCAATAACCCGCCCGTCACTACTGAGGGCCGTCCATGATCACCCGGGGTGCTGTGGACGTCATAAACCCGAACTCAGTAACCAACCAACCTAACTCAGTGATCTCACTGAGGGCGGTAGCCGGCCGGCCGCCGATTCACACTCTTTGCGCCTAACCAGACATGATATAAATTAACACAGCACAGCGCACATCGTGTACAGCGTATCCTGCGCCAAAATTTTAACCTAGGACAGTGGCGTGTACCCGGGGTACAGGGTCCTAGATTGAAGAGCATGGACGATAGTGATCTCGTTCTGCTGTGTACCGTATCTATCATTAGTTCACTTCAGTATATCACAGTCTTTGTTGACAGTTATTATTCGAGAGAAATATCATGTCTTATCACCTATTACTGTTTTCGTTGTAATCTTTGTATATTTAGAAAATTTTAAAAAAAAGCTAACAACATGATGCAAGTCAACCCAGGCTAAAAGGCTGTCGGTGCAAGGGTGCACTTGTATCGAGCCATCGCGAACCTAAGGAATTCCAAGGCGGGCACCAAGCTGATCCATATGAGAATTAGGTTAACTCCCTTGATGCACATACTGTTGTTTTTCTATACACTTTACCAAATTACCAGTCACGCTATCTGCTAAATGCTTCTTCTTTTCTTTTAACGTTTCATTCTTGGCACGACGAATTTAAAATTGCTTGGAAACATTTGGCAGCTTTAAATAATATGGATACAAATGCTACAACCACAAATAGTTTGTATCCTCATTTGGTTCAAGTGTTTATTGACAAGGCTCATTCGGAAGCCATTTTTCTCTGCGCATACTGATAGCCGACTCGGTGTTTTCTAAACTCTTGGACGGCAGTCACATGGACTATAACACGTCTGTGATATACCAGGGATTGAACAAAATGTTCACGTCTATTGAAAGTTTTCTTTCCGGGATCAGCTGTTCCTAGCTTTGCCGGCAGTAAGTGTTTTGAGTGTTGTGATCAACAACCGAAACAGAAGCTCTGTGGCCTTGACACCCGAGCTACTTTTTGTCAAACAATCGGTGTGCTCGTGAGCTTTTCACGTGGATTCTATTTCATGAGGATCTTTCCATAGATTTATCCATATCGATAATCAAGTGTGTATTGGTTACTTTTCGTGTGTTTTTGCTGTCGGTCTTCCAAGAGTGAATGATCGTTTGTTTACAAATGATTTGTGAGACATGACGACCCCCTTGGGTCGGGGGCACTGTGTACTGCTCTACTTTACCCAGAAAATTCTGCTCCGCAGTTAAGACATTACTTGAAAGACATAAACGCATTTCTGTAAACATGTGGCCGCATCTTCGGGCGCGGTTTAGGTGGGAATATGTGTAATTAAAAGATGCATAAAAGACTCGTAGTCATACTGTTGAGTATCCCATCTACAGGAATGATGAGGCGCTTATCTCCACAGGGGTGTTGGCAAAGCACCAAGAAGTGGCGGCGAATCACGATTTGAGTGGATTGCTTTATAAAAATCCAGGCAGTTGTGTAAGAAATAAATCAGAATGACACTATGTGTGTGCAAGAACTTGAACAAGGACAGCTGAGGTCTGTGTTCGGCCATTACATACTGATGATGGTGATTTTGAAAATACCCCATATCGGGTACATTTCAGGCCAGGATACGTACACCTTGACTGCTATTCTACCTTGTTAGATTCTTTGCATGTTGCCAGCAATACAGACAACTCTGACAAAAATTCATTATTTTCTTGTACTCAGTAGCTTTTTTCCTCAGCTGAGTAGTGAGGCATTGCCTTATTTACCAATTGAGTGGCAATCAGCATGACTTGATACCAAGCCAGCAGTCACTGTGACCTGAGCTAAAGTTGTACAATCTACAAACATCTTGAAAAACATCTTTGGTTGTGAAGACTTTGGCCTGTTGTGGCTGGGAATCTGGCATTGTGCCAAAAACTGCCATGGTTGCAGCGTATGCAGTGTGCTGAGGCTAAGTTGAGTCAGAAATACCAGTACATGTCAACAGTTTACTATTGCTGCATATGGACAGAGTTCATTGTGATACATCTGGCACAACCCACAGAAACATGTTGGATTTTGCCAGAGGCTGACTGCAACGTGAAATCTGTTGTGTCACAGCGTAACTAGGTCATCATGATGATCATGGATGCTACAAGATCTGTGTCACAGTTTGTGAAGATTTGTTTTGTGATGGTAAGTTGAAAATCAGACATGGGACTGTTCCGAATTTTTTCGGAAATCCAAATTTTTTTCCTGCATTTTGGTTATTTTTTAGATCAAGTCAAATTTGTTGAGAAAATTTTATAAGATGAATGTAGGTGTTTTGTGAAGTTCCCCCACATGAAAATATACTGGTTGCGAGTCCTGAGACTGAATGGCTACACTGTATGTGTGCTTCTTTGCTTTCCTAGGATTTGATCTCAACCTGGTCTCATGTCTGAAAATATGACAGTGATTTTGTTCTCTATGTTAGATATTTCACACCACTAGTGAATAGTGTATTCATTTGAATACATGTATTATTTGTATTTGTCCTGGGTCGTGTATGTCTATATTTTACAAACAAAATATAATATGTCAAGATTCTTGATCACATAAACTTATATCCGTTTCACTGTTTTTGCAAAGTTGATATTGATAGACTTATGTGCACTCTGCAGTTGACTGTGAATTATGTTTCCCCTGCATCTGTTTGGACTGACCATGAAGAAACAAAATTTGTAATACTAATATTAATTACACAAATGAATAAGTAAGTTTGCTAAATTACGCTATCTTTTTTTTTTTTCTTACACTCTCACATCATAACGCCATACAGTTTAACATTCCCCAAAAGTGCCTCAAAACGTTTTTGTTTTTTGGGCACAGCTCCTGTGCTGAAAATTTTGCATCAGTCAGATTTTAAGGATGTCAATCCCATCATGTAAGCCATGCTAATCATTCATTTCTCCAGCGGGTACTATCACTATATCAGCGCTACCAATGCAGTGGCATTAATTTACTCTGTTTTGTGTTACTTTTACTTCTTACTAGTTTTAGCACACTTGTTGACTAGTACAACTTAACTGCACTACAGCTTAAATTTGTAGTCATGTTTCATCATTGTTTGTTCAGACCGTTTTGATACTGTGTCTGACACTGACAAGGAGACCTAATGTTTTCACTGTTCTGTCACCATCATAGAAGTCTGAACACTCTTTGACCTACTCTGCTTCAGGAAGAAGTACATTAATTTTATAAGTGTCACTGTGCTGTCAGTGCAGCAGGTTTGTGCTTATGAGCTTCTACAGTTTGGTGTGGCTCATGATCTATTGATACATACAAGATGTCTCTTGTAATCTGTTGTCAGCTTTCCGTGCAGAAGTGATAGCGGTTGGTAGGTTTGTGTGGTTTATCCATTACATTAGAGCCTGATGGCTGAGGGCTAGAAAAGGAGTGCCCACGGCCGCAACCTACTGCCCAGTCTTGATGCAGCTGAAAATCAGCAAGAGACAAATAGTTTTATGAGCCTCTGCAGCTGCAAGGGCTCACGAGAGTCAATGCCTCTTGCTGACCGATTTAATCTCAACTGTTCCTCAGAATGAAGGTTAAATTATTATTTAATCTTGGTTAAACGTCTAACTACCTGCCAGGGCATGTTTTGTTGGCTTTATTTTAGGGGCTTAATAGGAGAGACCATGCTATGTAAGGTAGATGATAAACCATAACCACCAAGCCGGCAAGAGGTACAAATTTTCACGGGTCTCTGCGACCCATGAGAATCTGTACAACTTGCAGATGGTTGTGGGGGGGGGGGGGGGGGGGGGGGGGGAGTTTGGGGCCATGGGGAGGAGGTGTTGAAAATAGACAGTTTCAACAAATCTCTGTTACTGTGTAGCTTAACTGGAGTATTTTCAAGCCAGTATTTGCCATTTGCTTGCATTTGTTTTTAGGTGTTTTTTCTGTTTTGTCAAAATTTCAAAAAAAAAAATGTTAAAGTTAGCTTTGCGCAGATGCAGTACCAGATTCAGATGCTACTCAAAGAGTTATACACAACCCCACACCAGCAATAATTATTTATCCCCTAACCTACTGTAGTACTAATACTATTGAGAATGATAAGGGGATGGGCTGGAAATGAGTTAAGTTGCAGTAATTATTAACAGAAAACAGTCTTGTTCAATAAATACCATCTAAACATACATGCAACTGTAATTTGTTTAGCCACTTTCAGTAGTGTTCAACACTTCTATGATGAATTATTAGCAGCACTTGGTATCAATCATCGTACTGGTTAAAGTTGCCTTATGAGTTTGTAATGAAAACATTGACTGATCTGTGGACCTCTAAGTCTAAGCAGGTTAAAGGGCAGATTATTACAGAAAGCCGTACATTTTATTTCTTATGACAGAACTGCAGGCGTCCCGAGGCATGGATCCTCGTGAACCCCTTCAGTTTTTGGAGTTCATGAGGATCTGTGCCTCATGAAACTCTTCTGGATGGTTGCTTGGGGAGTTAATGATTGAACCAGGGAAACCCCATCTCACTGTCTTCATTACCAGAACTCCAAGCCATCAATATTTTATCTTTGATTAAATCCCTCCCTTGGGTCTGAAGCCCCTAATGAGGCACTTCACACAGCCTGATGAGGTCATTAGCATTCTAATGTTCACCCCATCTAATTTCAGACTTTGTGAAAGTGAAAGATTTTCTTAACTCATGCTCTGGCGAACCAGAAGAGATGGAACAACAGTGACAGTTCAAGGGTGGTGCCAGAATAGCTTGGCAACTGAAGGCGCCAAGCTTTTCTGACACCACATTTCAACTACCATGGTCATTCTATCTCCAGCGGTAGACTGTAGTCTTAAGAGGACAACTCCCAACTTTAAGGATTGTGACCTTAACCTTAAGACTGTGTTGATGTATTGCTAGGCTTTCCACTTTTAAAACGAACATCAATTGACAAATCTTGTTTTGAAGCCTGGTTTTCCTCCAATAACTACAATGCAGTACTATTTCTGCGTGATACTGATAAAGTGAAAAGAGTAAATTTATACCATTTTGTGTTTATGGTGATGAACTTTGAATTTATTTTCTAAAGAATGTGATCTGCTATTGCTAAGAACTTCTCAAGATGGCTTGGGCTAGAAAGTTTTGTATCCCAAAAGTATGACGTTTGTTATGAAAGTTTGTATAGATTTTGATTGTCCGTAACAGGATCTGAATTGAAGGTTTTACTAAATTCACTCAAAGATTTCTCAAATAGTATGAGATTTTGTGTATTTTTTTGTTGTTGGTTGTAACACAATTTTTCACTGTTCAGTAAAGTTTTTTTTGTAGGTTATTCTAACTTTATGAAGTTACTGAGACAATTTTCACACCCTCTGAATTGAATATGAAGCACTTGAATGAAAGCATGGAAGTTTCCACTTGACTCCTGGTCATGTTCAGTCAAAGCTTGAATGCACCGTGACTTCCTGTCCTTTGGCAACAGAGGCATATTTTGTCAGGAAGAGACATAGAACTTCATGAGCCCCCACAGCTCCTGAAGACTGTGCCTTGTGCAGATAAATGGAATTTAATGTGTCGGTGTCTAGACATAATAAGAAAAGAAGGAAGGAAGTTTGATAATTAGGGCACAAGATGAAATCGGAGGAGTTACAGTCATGGTTAAGTACTTGAGATGTAAAATTTGTTGGCAAAGAAATTCTTCCTGTTGCGTTTGACCTGCATTGACACGAAGTGGGTGTTATCTGATATTACAAATCGACTGAAATATCTTGTCATTGACATTCAGTGACATCTCATATTTTGGGGATTCCTCTTTTGTCACCAATTTTATGAGAACTCTGTAAATTCCAAATGATAAAAAAGGGGCAAATTTTGTGGTGTTTTTCAGTTTGGCTTGTTGAGTTAGACTTTTAATTGTTGTTTATGAGTTATTGACATTTTTGGCTTACATGCGAAGCAAAAAGTGAGAATATATGTTTTGGGCCAGTGGTCATCCGTCCGTTGTTGTCTGTGGTAAACTGCAACATTGGCATTTTCTCAGAGCCTATTCAAGCCACAGTCTTCAAACTTGGCCCAAAGATACGTTGTAGCAAGACCTTTCTACACATACCAATTTGAGTGACTCGTCAAAGGCCAAGGTCACAGGAAATCAGGAAATAGGTTTTTTAAAAAAGCTATATTTTAAGTTAACAAAATTGATTTTTTTCTCAAATACTATTCACAACTTTAAACCCAAACTTGGTACAAAGATATCTGATGGTAGGACCTGTGTATGCAAACTTATTTGGTTGACCCCTCAGAAAGGTCAAGGGTCACAAATGCTCAGGAAATAGGTAAAATATAGCCATATTTGTGATAGAATGGTAATTATTATCAACATTTTTGCAAACTTTTCAGTCAAATTTGGCATAAAGGTAGCTGATAAGACCTTCTTATGCATACTAATTTAGTCGACTCATCGCAAAGGTCTACGGTCATATGGGATCAACAGATGAGATGTCTTTAAAATGCTTAAATTTTGAGAAAACATGTTTTTGAAAGCCTATTGTCACAAAGGTCACACATATAAGATCAGTTATACATGTGAACCATAAGGGCTTTGCCTTTCTTGTTTTAAAAGATGGTGATGTTAGTGGTGAATATACTGTTTCCACCACACTTTCGAGAGTTAGGGAAACAAAACTGAATCTATTTACATAGTTGAAAAAATGCTGCAGTCATTGCTTGAGGTGCAGTACTGAGTGATAGTCATTGTTGTGCCACACTAAAAAAGTAACAGTAAGAAGAGGTAGTACTGTCTGACATTTTAAACGTATGGAGCTGTTCAGCTTCAACTCTAATCTCTTTGCATGGGATGAAGGGTTGGGTAATTGAGATTAGAACAACACTGACGATAGTGCATGGTACCTGTAGAACTTTGTTGAAATGTTATCAGAAGAGTATGAGAAGTGGCATAATTGTCCATAACCCTTTGGCTGCCAGTAGCAGTTTTAGTCATGATTCCTGATCGTGACTAATAATAATATTGCTGCTGACACCCAAAGGGTTCAAACTCCCTTCTCCAGTGTGGGCTTTGATCGGTAACATTTTCCAATACAATGGGGCTGATTTTGTCTAGTCAGCTGAGATGTTTCTATCATTCTTTTCACAATCCTCTTAACCCTTTTGGACCCAAGGTCCCATTTCTTAAATTTTGGGGGTGTTGCCTAACAACTATGAACTAGTTGCTGGAGATGGCTTGACCAAATTCAAGGGTAGTGACAGATTAGCTTGGCGCCTGAAGGCGCCAAGCTAATCTGGCACTATCCTTGAATTATCATGGTCAAGCCATCTGCTGCTGTAGGGATCCGGGGCTAAAAGGGTTAAAATAGGCACAGGTAACAGAGGGGTGCTGCTGTCCCTTGCTTGCAATGTAGGGACTTTCATAGCAAATTTTATGGAAAGAAGAGTTGTTAATTTCATAATTAACTCGATCAGCCAGACGGCCTTATTTCCAAAATTTTGGAGGTGTCATCTAATGACTCTGACAGGCGCCAAGCTAATCTGGCACTACCCTTGAATTATCATGGTCGACCCATCTCATGCTATAGTGCGTCAGGGCTGAATGGGTTAAAGCATTACATCTTGAGGCTGATTTTGTCAAATTTGCTTATTGTCCTATGGCTGCATTACAGATTAGGAGGTATTTACAAAAGGAAAGCGCAGAATAAATTGGGAGTTTGAGGCTGCCCAGACGTGTTTGACTGTACTTGAGAAAGAAACTGAGACCCGAGACTTAGTTAGGAAATGCGTTCCCGCCCTTATATTCTCATCCCTCCCCAGACAAAAAGAACAAAACACAGACAGGGGAGGGGGGGGGGGGGGGGTTCAGAAAAAAAAAGGCTTGCTAGAAAGACTGAAACGCAGAATGCCGACGTCCGTGCCGTCGGCTGCCCCGTCCATTTGAATTACCGTGGAAGAGGTATAGATTGTCATAAGCACATGCGGCATCACTGACTCATGAGAATCTGTACCTCGCCCTGGTGCACATGGGGGGCCATTTACATGTTCAAATGAAAAAGGCCGGTTGGGTGTCAGGATTGCAGCCGATGTGTGAGGGAAGGACACCGGTCGTCAGCTGTGCCTTTCTTTCATTCAGTCACTCAGTCTTTCATTCCATACTGCAAGTGACAGATTCTCATGAGCCCCTGCAGTCGCAGGGGCTCATGAGAATCTATGCCTCTTGCTGATCAAGCTCGGCTCTTGCAGTAAGTTATGTCTCGGCTTGAACACCCTCCATTCAAACTTCAGCCTTGTGAGTGACATGTGTTGTTCCCCCCTACTGTGTGCAGGTCGTGACCTTGAGTTCAGGGGTCAGAGGTCGTGCGTGTCCCCCGGGCCAGTTGGCCCACGACGACCAGGGATTGACCAGGTGCTGCCTACCCGTCGACTGCGAGCCCCGTGAGTTAGGATTTTGAAATGAAAGTTGGAAACAGTTGCAAAATGAGTGTGCAGTTCATTTTTAATTTTTTTACATTGTTAATGTTATTATTATTTTATTAATTTTTTTTTTTTTTTTTTTTGGGGGGGTGCATAGAAGTGGTTGATGGGTGTTTTAATGTTGTTGTTTTTGTGTGTTGAGTTTTTTTTAAAGATATTTGTTCATAATTTCTTTTGGGGGGGGGGGGGGGGGGCTGTCAAACTTAGAATTTTTGTACTTGTAGTGTGATTTTTGTATGGCATATAGTACAACTTGCAAGCTGGATAAAAAATAAAAAAATCACTTGTTTTTTGTGAGAGTGAATGGGAAAACATATTTCAATGTCCATTAAGTGACACTTAAAGTTATGTTGACTTGATGATCATTGTGGTCGCTAGAATCTATCTATCTATCTATATCCCATAGTCTTGCGACCGTTGGGGCACCACTGATGACTTTGCAACCAGCTCCCTCCATTCCTCTCTGTTCTCTGCCATTCTCAGCGTATCGCCCAGCTTCAGTCCTGTCCACTCTGCGATATTGTCCTTCCATCTTTTCCTCTGTCTTCCTCTCCTTCGTCCTCCTTGCATAGTGCCTTGCAGAATTGTTTTGGCAAGCCCATCTAAACGCGTGTCATGCCCATACCACTTCAGTTTGCGTTTTTTTCACAATGGCTAATAGGTCTTCATATGGCCCGATGGCTTGCCAGATTCTGCTTCTCACTTCCTCGTTCGTGATGTGATCTCTGTATGAAATGCCAAGCAGCCTTCAAAAACATCTCATTTCAGTGGCTTGTATCCTCCTTTCAAGGTCTGCTGTGAGGGTCCATGACTTGCAGGCATACAAGAACACTGATATGACTAAGGAGCGCATCAGTCTGATCTTGGAGCAGAGTGTGATGTTTCTGTCCTTCCATATGGTCTTCAATCTTGTCAGTGCTGTTGTCGTCTGCGCAATCCTGGACAGTATTTCTGGTTTTGATCCCTCATCTGTCACATTGGCTTCTAAGTATTTGAATTTCTTAACTGTTTTCAGTTTTTGGCCTCCAACCATGATTTCAATGCCACTGGCATTATTGGTCACCAGTTTGGTCTTTTCTGCACTGATTTCCATCCCATACGCAATGGCTAGGTACTATCCAACTTTTCCACCAGCTGAGCTAGCTCCTTCTCTGTTCCTGCAAGGCCATCAATGTCATCCGCAAAGCGTGAGTTCATGATTGTTCTGGGTCGCCAGAATGGTTACAGTCAAAGCCATTTTATTACTTCCTTATTTTCTGATGTTTAATTCTGTATATTTTACACTTCACAGTGATAAATTAGATAGTACAATATAATAAAGTAGATGGCTTATTTTTGTATTGTCCATATTTTCTTATTTTTTACATTTACTTGTCTACATTTTTTTAAAATTTCAGACCATTTTGTCAGTTTTTGCGCACAAAATGGAACCAGTGACACATGTCTGCCTTGCAAATCCAGCAAATTATTCAAACGGACGTCTTCATTTGCTGTTGAAAACTGCGTTGCTTTTCCACTGGATGGGAACTGTGAACAGACAACTGGTAAGAATAGAACTGTAAAAGTTTTGAAATTGTTTTCCTTGTTCCCCTTACATAAATAACAAACATAACATTGTGTGAGTGACACCCAAAATAACGTCCTAATTTGAGGAGGGAGATGTCGGTCAACTGATGTATATTTTACCAGCAAAAGGTATAGATTCTCATGATCCCCTGCAGCTGCAGGGGCTCATGAGCGTCTGTGCCTCTTGGAGATCTATAAAAAGGGACCGCATACCAAGGAAAGATATAAAGGAAAAATTGTGTTTGCCTCCTGTTTGAGAAAAGAAAAAAATGTTTGTCATGCATAAACTCACTCTTACGCCTCCTTCACCCAGTCCCTAATCCCCTCATCCACCCCACCTGCTTTACACCCATCCTCCCACGCAATACAACATACTCGGTCACAAACGTACACACAAATTTATGCACTCACACCTTTGTTAAATGCTAATTTTAATCCCCTCAATTAATTAGTTTCAGCAAACGCAAAAAACTTTGGAGTTTGAATAGTTTTTGTTTCTTTGTTGTGTTTTTACTTAAAACATTACAGTTTTATCAGCATGCAGTGAGTACGTGCACTTTCAAAAATGGATCCAAACATGCAGTCACAAGTTCAGTGTTTGCCATAAATTGTGTACCACGCTACGTAAATCTGCATCATAAATTGTATACTACCCCATATGTATTAACTTTTATGGTCCTTCATCTTGTATGTGAATGAAATGACCTTGAAGTTGAAGTGACGCTTGACCCTGAAGTAAGTCTGCGCTTGTCAGATGTATGTTACACTTTATTGTCTTCTTGCAGGCTCCTTTTCGTTTGCAAGAACCATAGATTCTCATGAGCCCCTGCATCTGCAGGGGCTCATGAGAATCCATACCTCTTGCTTGCTGATATTTAACTCTGTTTTCATTCTCATGCTGAGATGGTCACCAGGGTTTAAAGGTTTAAATCAACGATTTGTCCGCCGGCTAAGAACTCTTTAGGTGTTTATTGCACATATCATTATCTCATAGTTGTACTTATGTCGGCTCTCTCGTGAGAGATTTGTCGTCCCAAAATTTATTGTGAGGCAGTGTTTTTGTCTTTGTGAATGTAGCAAATAGGTTATAGATCTATGTAGACAGATGGCCAGCAGAATACATTTAAACAAACTGTGTGCATACAGCGAAACGGTATAGATAATTGGGCAGGCTGTTACTCTACTGTGTTTTTGTTTGTTAGAACCACCATGACTAAACATTAAAATTGTTTGAATTTCGGGATAAAATCATAATGATTTTGTCTTCCACCTTGTCCCCTGTAAAAACAGCCAACAGCAGCATAATAGAAGTAGAGTTACCTTTGACAAAAAATCATATTATACATAGTAACTGGGCTAATTTTCAATGATAGATGATGATAATTTCTAAAAAGAGACTTCTTAGGGAGCAATATTTCAAGGAAGATGACAGCCAGACTAAAAAAGAGTGGAGTGTTTGCCTAGTACTACTAGTACTAGTGATATTATTTTACAGATGGCTGCATGGACAGTTTTGTCTGTACATGTGTGCACAGATTTCAAAATGTGTGCTGGTTTGTGATTTTGGACCTTATGGCTTCCAGCTGGAAGCTATAAGGTCCAAAATCACAGACCAGTACACACATGCATACATTTTCCCACCTGTTTGCTATGACATTGAATGCAAGCATTCTTCCATGACTGTGTTTACACCAATTTTCGCACACAATTGCATGCAATGTGTCACCCTGAAGCTGACACCCAGATATAACACTGCATGCTTGTACATGCATGCATACTATTATTAGCTTTTTCGATAAAAGGGATTAATTTGTCACTTGGAAGAATTGCTAATGCTGGATATGTGCTGACATTTTTAATGCGTCACGTCATTTTTAATGTGTCACGTCATTTTTCTGCATGCAAGTGCGACTTTCAGGAGCTAAATGCAAACAGTTGTATATTTAATTTTAAAATGTTTGATTTTTTTTTTCAAGCATTGTATACATAAGGAAGCGAGCCTTGCCACAAGAGGTATAGATCCTCATAAGCCCCAACATAAGCAGGGGCTTATGAGAATCTGTACTTCTTGCAGATTATTGCTACTGTAAACCTTCTCTTCAGTTTGTTCACAGACCCCCTGCAGACACCTGTGATTTTTTTCATGTGCAGTATAAACCCTCAGCTGCTGCTGATCCAGATGTAGACTGAAAGCACATTCACCTAGATTTGCGCAGAGGAACACAGATGTACATAGGGCTATCAATAGATTTATAATAAACCTCATGAGTCCTCACTAACTGCAAGGGCTTACTAGGATCTGTGTACTTTGCACTGTTATGTCACTGACAGATCGAGATACTTTTTTCATCACCATTTCGGAGGACCACTGATGAGTATGCAGCAGCAAGACTGAAGAGGCATATATCCTTATGAGCCCCTGCAATCTGCAGGGGCTCATGAGGATCTGTGCCTCTTTCTGACATAATTAGCACACAGGGTGTATTTTAGATAAGAGCTATCTTGTCCTATATTTCATCCAAAGAAGACTGCATGAGCCAAGGTATTCATGCTATGTGGTAAACAGAGCACATGCACCTGCCGTTTATGTGTGTGGAGTGTATGTGTGTGGAGTGTATGTGTGTGTGCGCGTGTTTGCTTGAATTACGTTACGTAGGGGCGAGTGTATACATGTATGTGCAGCGCCTCTTTTTTTTTGTTGTTGCTTGTTGTCACTGTGTGTGTATGTGAGAAAGAGACTAATGGCAGGTGTGTGCTGTACATGTAGGTATATCACTAGGTAGCAATTTCTTTGTGTGTTTTTCAGTGCAGAATGTTACACTCGTATGTTGCATGCTACAAAGAAAAGGTTGTCCTTTGTGCATTTATGTGCGAGCAAGGTCACACACACACACACACACACACACACACACACACCACACACACACACACACACACACACACACACACACTGTATTTCTTCTTCCATAGTTTCTTGCCTGTAAGACCAGTTTGCAACTTTATATTGTTACCTTGTTTGTGTTAAGAGTAATTTGTTGTATTGTTTTTGTTGCTGTTTTGTGTTTGTTTTGGGGTGAGCTAGTGTTTTAAAAACGACAACTGTGATCACCCTTCCCGTCAGTATTCCCGCCACTGTAGTGACTGTAATTATCCAGAAGTCGCAGAACCGTAAGCCGAGTATGGGGGGGGGGGGGGGGGTGGGGGTGGGGGGATAATTACCTGTCTTGAGGCACCTAAGCTGTGCAGACCTTTCATTGAAATGCGAATCCGTAAACATACACACGTACATTAACTCGTTCGAGACGTGCCGCCTCCAGATACGCTGCATAAGCCGCGTATCCGGAGGCGGCACGTCTCGAAAGAGTTACAACCGTGCCCTTTTCCCACTGTACAGCACAGATGATACCTTGTGTCGGAGGTAAACACACTAATACAAAAAGCGTTTGTAAGCACAGTTGAGCCCGGGCTTGTGACCTTGTGAGTGTGCGTCGAGAAAGGATATTAAGGCATTAGCAGCAGATAAAACACCGTGTGACTTTCCAGTTGAGGAACTGATTTACTGTCGCGCCAGCAAGAGGCACAGATTCTCCTGAGCCCCCCACAGGCCTGCGGGGGCTCATGAGGATCTGTGCCTTGTGCAGATGGGTGTAAAATGATACAACGCACTAATCGGCAGAGTTCCATCTGAGTTGGACTCGCACAGATAAAAAGCAAAGATTATTTTTTTTTTCCGCAGGAGGCATAGATCCTGATGTGCCCCCGTAGCCAGCAGAGGTTCATGAAGATCTGTGCCTCTGTGAAGAGGTTGACAGTGTTAGGGTGGGGACGTCAGAGGAGCTTATCATTCTCAGGTTTCTCTGCTATATCAGCGTAGGTAGCATGTGGTCCCATTAGCTGTAATAGCACGCACGCAGGTATGCATCCTTAACCCTTTTCAGCCTGACACTTTTGCGTGAAATCAGTTTGACTATGATAATTCAAGGGTGGTGCCAGAATAGCTTGACGCCTGAGGCACCAAGCTATTCTGGCACCACCCTTGAACTGAAAATGGCTCTATCTCTAATCTGCCTTCATTAATAAAATATAAGCAGATTTTCCAAAATCAGCCTCGGGATGTAATAGGTTAAACTGGACTGGATGCTCCATGACCCCATTTTGGCAGAGGAGCCTAATACATCGCTATGAATAAAATTTAGCTAGCATAAACTATAAAGCATCAGTGCATATCGTATCAATTAAAACGCACATGTCTGTGTCAATTTATGATGTAGTGCACATCCTACTGACAGACAAGGCAAATGATCTCCTTCGGCTAAAGAACATAGGTCTACAGGAGTGTAAATCAGGCCAACAGGCTGCATGATCATGTGTCTGTGCGACTCGTGATGAGTCATCCTACAAAAACGAAAGTTGAAATTTATTTTTTTAATGTTTACATGTTATGCATGAAAGACTGTTGCAATATTCTCAATACAAGTGCTTACGGCAGTGATGATTTTTGTCTTAGACTGTGTGTGTTGGTTTGTGATTTTTGGACCTTACGGCTGGGAGATATAAGGTCTAAATCACAGACCAGTCATCATCATCATCATCAGTCCCTTGCCCGAACTGGGCGTTGGGGGGACTGAAAGGCAGCAGCAACAGACAGTGCTCTCCACTGAGTTCTATTTTGGGCGGTGGCAAGCAAGTCTGACATCTCGATGATGAAATTTGTGGGGCACAGCAGAAGTACTTATGCTGTCAGTTATCGTGCAAGGTGACAGTTTTTAGCTGCATAAATGAGAGGTCATAATATTTGCTAATTCCATTAGCACAAGGCATAGATTCTCATGAGCCCCTGCTGGTGCAATGGCTCATGAGAATCTAAGCCCCTTGAAACAAAGCTCAGACCCATTTGCATCCCCAGATTGAAAAACATGTAGACAGGTCTAAAATCTATGATGATTTATGAAAAACTATATGTATGTGTCTTGCTTGGCAATATTGCCTCTTGAACTGAAACTGGCGGCACACTTTTATATCTTCAAACTGCTTGAGGGTATGAATGCTATCCATGAATAGTCACTGACAGTGAAGATATATCTCGGAGCCAAATACACATGTACTACATACACTATGGCAGCCATTTTGTGTTGCCAAAGACTCCGACTACCAGTATTCCGTTTATACCAGCGAAATCATGGATATGAATTCGGGAAATTTTATGTCGGAAATTGTGATTGTCTCTGGTTTCTCTTTGTCCCTCTTTGTGCATTTCATTTTCCTCGTTATTGTCTCATACTCAGACAGTGGTCATTATCTCTCACAGCATTAGACCCCAGATATTTCACAAATTGAGTGCATCTTTGTCGTTTTTCTGTGCAGGGAGTTTGAAGGCCACGTTAGAAGATGAGCAGAATTGTAACTGTCCACCCGAGGAAGGCTGGTACTACCTCAAACCTGAAGCCCTGGTTCATGGGGTGAAGCCTTGTCAGCCCATTATACCACGCTGTAGCAGGGGAAAACAACCAAATCAAAGTGGTGAGCAGAATAAAAAAGTTCCAGGGGCCAGTTACATGAGTGAGCTTAGTCCTGTGCCAGCCACTAAGCAAGGTGCTCCACTATAGTTGAGCACCTTGCTTAGTGGTTGGCGCAGGACTAAGCTCACTCATGCAACCGAGTCCAGGTAACTAAAACGAAAACTGTAGAATGATACAAGGTAGCAGTGATAAAAAATGTATTCCATTTTTTGGTTGGGCTGCTTCCCTCAGGGACAGGACAGGATCCTTGTGCTGTCCTAGAGAAAAGCAGCCCAACCAAAATGGTAAGTGGAATAAAAAATGCACAGGGTAGGTCATACGAAGAAAGAAAAAAGGAGAAGAAAAAGCTGTAGCAGTTGCCAGACAGTGTGCCACACAACAACAGACAATGTATAGACCAATTTTCATTCTTCTCAAAATGATTTTCTGCTCAGGTAGCGGGAAATTGGTTTAAGTTTTTTGTTTGTTTGTTTTTTCAACTGTTCAGATTTGTCCAACATCGTTGAAATTATCAAAAATTTTGAAATTCTTCAAACTCCCCATGAGGGATAACAGGAGCTCTGTCCTGTACCCCCTGGACATTCAAGTGCTGCTTTGCATGCTTTACATGCAAAATTTTTGCATTCAGGCATACATGATGATGTCTTAGTTCAAGATGATTTTTGAGAGAACATTGACAGAAAACAAGTGCTATGCAAATTTTATGATAGAAACATCATTTGAAATGCATTTATCTACATTTGTTTCCCCCAGGTGAATGTGAGCCTTGTCTCAGAAACTATGTGCAGGATGAGGATTCGTCTGTCAAATACTGCCGCCCACAGAGAGAGTAAGTACTGTCTGACCTGTCAAGATGTCTCTTCGTATACAGTGACCACTTGTCTAACCTGCTGGTCACATGGTCTTTTTTCCATTACTTAGATGAGCCTGCATAAGGATATCACCTGTCTAATGTAACCATTTTTTGATAGTGTCTTTGACTATGCATGTATTCCTGTTAGTTTTCTGTCCAAATAACCCCACAGTTACATTGCCCAAATGTTGGAGGTGTCATGTAAAGACTGGTACCAGTTGCGGGAGATGAATTGATCAACCATGACAATGCTAAAATAGTGCCAGTTTAGCTTGGCGCCTGATAATACCAATCTAATCTGGGACTACTCTTGAATTATCAGGGATGGGAATTGTCCGCGAAAACGTGGGATTCCGCGGGGGGAAAAATTTGTCCGCGAAATTGAAAAGGCGTCTCCGAGAAAAAACATCGTGAGTAGCAAAACGAGCAAAGCACCGGTTTTACTCCGCAGGCAGGATATGACGCGACAGGCTGCGTTCACGGCACCCACTGGTCACCCACGCAGTGCACCACGCGCTGCACAGTAACCTAGGCGGGCAGACATGTGCTCTGAAAGAAGCCATTCTTCCGGCCGAGTACGTTCTTTCATTGTTGATCAGCATGGCTTGCGTGACTCGTGTTGTGAATCGTGGCGGCAAATTTGATGAATCAAGCAGTTCTAAGAAGTGGAGATGGGACTGGATATCGGCCGAAGTATAGTTAAACAGTCATAGGTCCAACGCCAAGGGGAGGGAGAGGGCTCTGGCGTGGTGGGTGGGTGAGTGCCAAACTGTCTGAAAAACTAATTTCTGGCCCAGCGCCTGATGATGGCATCGTGTTTGTTCAGGACCCTCCTTTTTCCCTATTTAGCACCAGCCAGCAGTCCAGCGGCACTGTCCGTCCCAGAGAGCCAGCTCCATCTTTTTCTTTTGTTATATTACTCAGCTGGCAAACCGCAGGTAGTGCGTTGAGATATCTGAACTAATAATTTTTTTAATGAAAAATTCAGGCCAACTGAACTGATAGATTCGATGACAGTACACAACGTGACACCAAACTTTGAAACAATATTTCAAGAGATCGTAGAATTTAATATGTACACTACATATCTATCAGAACTCCAAATATATGCCCACACAGTTTCATATAGTATGTGCAACTCTACTTCTTTTAGTCCACGCTTTAACCAGTAATAACATCCTAACTTTAGGATACAAACGAGGCCGGTAGGGTAATAAAAGACGGGTCCCATCCAGGTATGCATCCTCAATATCTGGGGAGTTTTTGGTGATCTATGTCAATTGCAGTTGTACTGGTTTGACTTTGACACTGTTTCCAAGCAAAATGAAGAGGGGACAGAAAAGGAAGGGGAACTGTTGCGTGGGTGACAGTCAACTGCACAAGATAAACATTGGGCTGTTCGCACCAGCTTGATGAGTTTTGTGAACTCACCCTACGGTCAGGGGGTATCAGGGTTTCCCTGAAATTTCAGGCACTTGGGTGGCATTGGACCTAAGACTGTAAAGTGGGTAGAAAGTTCAGAAAGAACGCTTGGGCACAAGCTTTCTCAAAGTTGATGTGAGTGGAGCATCTTGGTGCCGAAGTTTTCAGAGTTTTTTGCCAAGGCCAATTCCCATCCTTGATTATCATGGTAGATCCGTCTCCTGCTGTAGTGTCAGAGCTAAATGGGTTAACCTTTGGCTGGCAGTAGTGCATTCTGTCATGCTAATTTCTGCAGGAATCATGGCGACAAAAAAAGCGCTACCAGCAGCCAGTAGGTTAACCCATTTAGCCCCAAATCTCTACAGTAGGAGACGGATGGACCATGATAATTCAAGGGTAGTGCCAGATGAGCTTGGCGCCTGAAGGAGCCAAGCTCATCTGGCACTACTACCCTTGAATTATCATGGTTGATCCATCTCCTGCAACAGATACATAGTCCTTACCTGGCACCTCCAAAATTTGGGAAATGGGTTAACCCTGGATAAATTTTGCAGCCTTTCACCTGTTGCAAATGTTTGATGACGTTGATGCGGACGTGATGACGGTGGATGTTGTTTCAGTTGCGTGCGACTGGGATTACAAGTAGAAATGCCTGGCAACTCTACCCATGAGGCCGTGTGTGCCAAACCCCCTCCACCCTCCACGCCTACCCCCCCCGCAGTGCAGACTTCAAGGCCAACAGCTAAAGGTAATATTTTGAAATGATTTTAGTAATTTTTGGCTCACGTGGGATATCAAAAGTGAGTCTATGCACTGGGTCTTCTGTCAAGTCCGTCGTCGTCTTTCGGTCATCCATGGTAAACTTTAATGTTGGCATTTTCTTCGAGACTATTCAAGCCACAGTCTTCAGACTTGTGGCAAGACCTTTCTGAACATGCCAATTTCAGTGGGTGCTCTGAAAGGTCAAGGTCACATGGGATCCAAGAAATGGGTGAAGTGTATATTAACCCATTTAGCCCCGACACCCTACAGCAGGAGATGGATTGACCATGATAATTCAAGGGTAGAGCCAGATGAGCTTGGCGCCTTCAGGCACCAAGCTCATCTGGCACTACCCTTGAATTATCATGGCTGATCCATCTCCTTCAACAGGTTCATAGTCCTTAAGTAGCACCTCTAAAACTTGGGAAATGTGGTCTTCGGGTTAAATAGGTTAATAGCCATATTTTGCCCCCACCTCCCCTCCTGCCCATCCCCTTCCTCCCACGCCCCCGCCCCCGCCCCTGCCCAGTTCAATACTAAAATTTAAAGCATTGTGCCAGAATAACTTGGTCTCTTTCAATCTAAAACTACCCTTGAACTATTCCCTACAGCAGTACATAGTCTCCCAAAATTATGAAAGTCATCATTAGGCGCGAATGTGTGAAAATCTGGTAACTCCTTTGCTGTGGAGGAGGAAAGGTGAACATGATCCAGCTCGAAATGACAGGTCCTCAAAAGCCCCCGCAGTTACAGGGACTCGTGAGGATCTGTTTTTTGTGCTGACACCACTTAGTATCATTTTATGTTTCGAGGATGGGTAGGGTGCTTTTGGTGTTGAATTAACAAAGATTTCAACACAGTTCCTAACTACTGGCAGTGAAGTAGTTTAACCCTTTACATCCTGAGGCTGACTCTTTTAAAATGTGTGTATTGTCCTGTGAAAGCTACATTACAGATTAGGAGATTAATCGACGATTATAGTTCAAAGGGTGGTGCCAGAATAGCTTGGTGCCTTAGGCACCAGGCTGTTCTGGCACCACCCTTTGAACTGTCAGTCAAATTTATTTTTCAAGCTAAAGTGTATCAGGATGAAAAGGGTAAAGGAATACACATTTTCTTGCAGATCCGTCTACAGTGCTGACCACCACACCAACATCGGGTTCACCTGGTGGTGGTGGTACTAGTGGTAGTGGTGAGGATCCAAGGGTGAAGCCGTCGCTGGAAAGTGAAAATGCTGACAGCCCCACTGTTTTGTAAGTCTTTGTTAATAGGGACAATATAAAGTCTTGAGAATTTGTTCGGTGCCTAACTTCCATAGCTGTAGGTGTTGTTGGTTGTAAAAATAATTAAATAATTAATTTTTAGGCATGATATGGCTACAAAGTCCTGTATGCATGTTGAATCCCTGGTGCAGTGCTAAGGCGCCTGCCATCAGTGCAAAAGATGTGAGGTTCGATACTGGGTTTCGGTGTCGGTCTCTTCTCCTCTAGTGTCACCTCTAATTTGGTCGGACCATCAGGGTCCAGCTGTTCCTCCCCATCCATTGTGGTACCAGTTTTAGGTCACTATGCAGCGAATAGGATGCTCATCGGTCATCGGTCATTGACGCATACAAATTTGAAATGACGCATTGCTCCGTCAGTGAGCCGGTCATATGACTTATTCATTTTTTAAACAATCACTGAGACCCGCAGTCCTCAATGAACAGAGTGCATCCTAGATTAGGGAGGCGGGAGGCCAGCTGCCAACAGTGATGGGTGACACTTGCCCCCTCTCTCCAGCAAATGTAAACAATACTGCAAGCATTGGCCCTGACTAGGTACACGGTCCAATATGATGCAAAACGCCTTCCGCCTGTAAGAGGCAAACATCTTCATCAGTCCCAACGGCTGCATTAACTCTAGTCTAAAGTCTCCTTTGTTGGTCTCATTGACGCTGATTTTGATCCTCGGAGTCGGTATGAGGGTGCGGCAGCGGACTGGGTCTAGATGTCTGTAGCCAGGTTTTGTTTTTCACGCAGTTCAGCAGTTCACGTATTCATAATAGACGTCTAGAAGCAAAGGAAATGGCTTAACTGTTGTCAGTGCTGCCGGTTCGTAATTTTTGCACAGATATGCGTATTTTTACATGATGTCCAAATGTTGTAATGTAAGATGTTGCAATTGATGTACCGTAGTCTCTCGTGCTCACACATGTAACCTTCGTTCTTATTTCATGGTTACACAATCAGTAACTCAATCTTGCTTTGTTCGCGTCTTGTAGTTGAAGTCCACATCATGTAATTAGTTGTACACTGATAGTCCATAAGCTAGCAGGATCTACCGTGCACCCCCCCCCTCCCCCCCCCCCCCCCCCCCCAGTACTCAAGATGGGTTTCAAAGTGTACCTTAGTACGTCATCCTGAGATGTTTAAGCCATGTTCCCCCGAAAATCTATAGGAACACACCAGAGATATAGCCGATGGCGCAAGGGTACCCCCATTCACGCTCTTTGCGGTTGCTAAAATGAGGTTGAGAAACATTTTCCTCTAAATAAATCAGAGTTCATTCGAAAGCCCAAATCAGACACTATTATGTTAAGGCACACCTTCTGCGTCCTCTGCACACAAAAAAAAACAGAATGAAAAAATATTGAATCTCTGGCTCACAGTGAAGGTATGTGTGCACCCAGTAAACAGCCATTTCCGCAAAAAAAGACAAAAATAATGTATCAGATGCCTTCAGACATTTTTTATAGCACTGGCAGTCTATTTTCAGGCTTACATCATTAAAACAGGATGTCACAATTATTGTAAACTTAACTAGGTGATTCTATTATCACTGTGAGTGCCACAGTGGTTGATTTTGTATTCCTACCCCCCCCCCCCCACCCGGGTCTGCCCTGGGGGACTTGGGTGGGGTTAGGTATTTTTTAGTTCCCAGGGTCACCCTGGTCAGCCCCACAGGGTGGGGTTTTCTCTCTATTCTGGGGCATGTGTTTCTGTCTACCCTTTGTCCATTCACCTGTATTTGCCTTTTTAAAACTCTCCCTACTGTCTGCACTGCATGTAGCTCTTGATATTGGATGTGTGTTGCTAAATGGTCTTAGCTTTATTTATGCCCCATGTTGTAGGTTTATTTAACGTATTTGACCGGCTGGCGACATACATTCAATATTCTGTTCAATATTTTTTTTCACAAGCAGTGCAGGCACGTCCTGAGAAAGCCTTGTTGCTGTCGGGACGTTAAGCAATGTACAATCAATATTCCTACCCCCAAGTTGTAAAAATAAACAAAATTAATTAGAACAAATTACTAAATTTATTCCATTTCATTTTGACCTCTCCTTACCTATTAAGTTTCAATAATGTGAGCGTAAAGTGCAAGAAAATAAGGAAAGTCGGCATCCTTTACAGTAAATTCATGGTGAATGGTAGCCTTTTCCCATTTAAAATTGCTGAATTGGGGCACATACGTTGTTTCTGATGCCCTCAAAAATTCTTTATACAACTGATAGGTCTTTCTTAGATTTTATTGGTTAGGATAGAGTACCACAGTTACTCCCAACCTGATTTTATGATGCTGTGATGCATTTAGGGGCCACAGTGGCTAAATCTGCTGCCCTACCCCCATTTTACCAGTACACAAAAGAACGCAAAATGACCATAACAATTGCTTATGTCATACTCCTCTGTTTAAATATTTTTGGTGCCAGTTTTCATAAGAAATTATGCATAATGAGCATAACAATTTGTGATCATTTCAATGTGACCCATCAATTTAATTGTAACTATTTTTAAGTGGCTGGTCTTTTAGGTGATATTTACCTAGCATAAGGCGGGTCTAGTAAGGTATCCCCTTTTCTTTTCCATTAATTTTATCTAGAAATGTGTAAATATGAATATGCATAATAAGTTTCATGGTTCCTAACAGCCTAAACAATGTTATCAAAATACTTCGTTTCCACATGTCCACCACGAGATCATCACTTCCACCTCCATTTTTTGCCTTCTTTTTTGCAACGTTCAATTACTTAATGGCCATCTTTAAATCTTATATTGTTCTGGCTGCCAATGAGTGAGCGGTCAAGAGGTCGGCAGCAGGAAAATGTTTCTCAACCTCATTTTAGCCTCCACGAAGAGCATGAATGGGGTACCCTTGCGCCATCGGCTATATCTCTGGTGTGTTCCTAAGGATTTTCAGGGAACATGGCTTAAACATCTCAGGACATACTAAGGTACACTTTGAAACCCATCTTATTGAGTACTGGGGGGTTGGGGTGGGGGGGGGGGGAGGGGGGTGCACGGTATACTCTGCTAGCTTATGGACTATGACAACCACAATCTGTTCTTGCTTTGTTGTTTTCTAGGAGAGGGCGGAGGGTGGGGGTGTCTGTCTATGACAATTTGACAAAAATGTGTTGTGGTTGGTGTCCTGGATACTAAAGCTTGAATCAGTACTGCCAGAAAACTGGCTCTTGTTGCTGAGAACCATTGTGCTCTTCACTGTAGCACAGTAATTCAGTGCTTGCACACGTTTACTGAAAAAAGCATATTATATGTAATGGAAGTCATTGAAACGCAAACCTGATTACATTAGATTGCAAAATAGCAAAAACTAAATAAAAATCCGAAATTGCCAAATATACTTGCGTTTGGTATTTTATACACCAAGTATAACACCTATAGTTGGCTGAGTGATGAATGTAACCAGTCCAAGAGTGAGTTTCTAAAGTCTGCAAGAGGCATAGACGTTCAAAAGTCCTCACGACCTAAGGGTCGTTATGAGAATCTATGCATATTGCTCCAGATTTTATCTGATAGTGTTACTCAAACTGAGGAAGTAGATGCGGACTAAGTAACGATTATAATCCACATCTGCAAGTAGCACAGATCCTCATGAGTCGCCTCTGCCCGCGGGTTCATGAAAATCTACGCCTCCGACTGGTTCCATTCATGCTCATGTTTCTCAAATTGAGTGTAACTGAAAACAGCCATGACTGTAACCAAATGGCAGGCAAGCACCGCGAAAACGTAAACAGTGAGAGAGTCTGCGGGCCAAGTTACCAAGATGTGTTGACAAGTTTGACATCGAAAATGCCGAAAAAATATATATTTATTTTGACTTATGGATTTTCAAAATGACCTATTGATTTTATGTTCCTCCGGTCATATGACTTATTGACTGCAAAACTCAACCTAATCACTGCACTATGTGAATTTCAGATACAAGTGATCAGTATCTTAGCTGACCCTTCACACCACATGAATGTCCTGTGTTTGTCTTGTACTGTGTTTGTCTTCAGAGTGAATGCATGTTTGTCACGTAAGCATGTGTGTTGGGCTCAGTTTGCAGTTCTTTGAGCTGATTCACTGAAATGGGTAAGGTATAGCGCCTGTATAATAACAGTTATTATTATTATGCATGCATGCACATAAATGTGACAAGGCAAAATCTCGAGAAAAAAATGTAGAGACCTGTGCTTATTACCTTGGGTTACTTTCTCTGTGAGTAGAGAGAGAGACTTTAAACTCAGATCTCGCCGTTAGCATGTTCAGGTGCTGTAATAGACTGATCCACTTTCTCCTCGTGAAGATTTAGTCAATTCCCCTTTTCCCGGGTCCGGCAAAAATGTACCCCACCCGGGTCTGCCCTGGGGGACTCGGGTGGGGTTAGGTATTTTTTAGTTCCCAGGGTCACCCTGGTCAGCCCCACAGGGTGGGTTTATCTCTCTATTCTGGGGCATGTGTTTCTGTCTACCTTTTGTCCATTCACCTGTATTTGCCTTTTTAAAACTCTCCCTACTGTCTGCACTGCCTGTAGCTCTTCATATTGGATGTGTGTTGCTAAATGGTCTTAGCTTTATTTAGGCCCCATGTATTAGGTTTATTTAATGTATTTGACCGGCTGGCGACATACATTCAATGTTCTGTTTAGTTTTTTCTTCACAAGCAGTGCAGGCACGTCCTGAGAAAGCCTTGTTGCTGTCGGGACGTTAAGCAATGTACAATCAATCAATCAATCCGGCAAAAATGTGTTCACGGTGCTTCACGGAAAATAGTGCGTGTGTAGACTGTTAGTATAGTAAAGCATACTATTCAACGCACACTCTTGTATTTGTAACATTTCAGTCTGTCTGAAAACATTTCTCTTTTTCCCTCTGAAAACTGCTGCTCATGCAAATCTGTTTAAATCATTGAGGCGTCTCTCACTTCAGCCCCCCACCCGGGTCTGCCCTGGGGGACTTGGGTGGGGTTAACTACTTTTTAGTTCCCAGGGTCACCCTGGTCAGCCCCACAGGGTGGGTTTTCCCTCTATTCTGGGGCATGTGTTTCTGTCTACCCTTGGTCCATTCACCTGTATTTGTCTTTTTAAAACTCTCCCAACTGTCTGCACTGCCTGTAGCTCTTGATATTGGATGTGTTTTGCTAAATGGTCTTAGCTTTATTTAGGCCCCATGGCGTAGGTTTATTTAACGTATTGGACCGGCTGGCGACATACATTCAATATTCTGTTCAATATTTTTTTTCACAAGCAGTGCAGGCACGTCCTGAGAAAGCCTTGTTGCTGTCGGGACGTTAAGCAGTGTACAATCTGATCAATCTCACTTCAGCCATACAGGGTCAGAGTACATCGAGGGTTCCGGGCGTAAGAGCCGTATCCCGTTTTCCCAGAATTTTACAGGAGAGCAGTTTGAAAGTTTTTAAGATTTATTTCTATTTAGTGCTTGAGTTCCTGGTATCAAAACATGTATCAGTTGAAAGCTTGTTTTCTCCTCTGTACTTTCAAATGAACATTTTGAAACAATCGTTTTTATTTAGCGTACATTTGGCAAATAAACAATGCTGACATTATATACGGTCCTTATGCACGCTCAGAGTAAAAGGTTTGCAGCCACCTGTGCCTGCATAAAGACAGGGCTGCTAAATGACAGTGTCAGGCACGCCCAAAAATGGCCAGTATATACGTAAACATTCCCGCCTGAGGACCGCAGCTAGGTTTCCTCCTAGGCTGCGTTTCTGAAATGGGTCATGTTGATATTGCCTGACAGCCGCAGAAAGAGTTACTGCTGTCAAGGGGTGAGGAAAAACGGACTCCTCTACGGACGGAAAAGCTCTAAATAATTATAAGGCCTTTACGCCCGGCAACTGCACGGTGAAATTGCCATTACCGGACACGGAAAAGAACCGTATAATCAAACAAGACTCTTTAGCAGGAGATAAAAACAAGCACAGAACTGCTGCATGAGTGTAAGAAGATCGTAAAACATGTACGGAAAATAGCGGTCCACAACTTAAAACTGTTCAATCTAGCAGGATCTATGTAATACGAGTCCAAGGAGAGTGACCAGTGACAGATTACATTTTCACATGCTTTTAACTGATCAGTCCACTTAAGCTGTGCACTCTATACGGAGAAAACCAACCAAACATGAAGTCAGCAAGACTGACAACAATAATGGCATTATCAAAATACAGGAACATCTCGTTACACGTGAAGAGAAAGTAACTATGCAGAAATAAAAGAGAACTCACCCACTGATGTCGTTGTGGCATGTTTGATAAGTGTCTTACCATTCACATTTCTCATTTATAAGTCATATTTTCAGTTCAAAAAGCATATGTAGCACAGGCTTTGATTTCAGTCTTCACAGTATGTCAACATTTGAAGAAGAAGGAAAAAGAAAAGAAATTCCCACATCCAAGGATTGAGTTTTCTAACACAAAATCACGTATTATTGAAATTTCAATTGCGCTTATTATGTCCATATTACAATATTTACAGTTCCTCACTGTCAAACTTGTGTCAGTGCTCAGAGTTTTATTCTGGCCAAGTGTGCCATTGCCAGACATGACTCCGAGATGATTGTTCTAATGACCTGTTCTAATCCATATCAGAGCAGTCATCCTCCATCATGTCAGGCTCGGGCAGTTTGTCCTTCGTAGCTGGAGATGTCGGGAGGCTTTCATAGAATGGGTGATGTTCAGCTGGAATGATTCCAGAGCGGCAAAGAGACAGCAGATCTTGTTTCTTGGCGAAGGACACAGGGAGCTTTGAGGCGTAGCACCTAGGTATTTGTGCAGGTAGAGGTTGTGCGCGACGCTTGCTGGACCCTATCATCTTCAGCCCTTGGAACTCTTGATCATCGAAGGAGTACTTGAAAAACATCATCTCTTCTTGACCTTTTAGAAACTGCATCACTTTGATACTGAGCCAGTTGACCTTGTTTCCCTTCAAGTCTGTCTTTGTATTTCTGATGACTGTGGATGCTACATGCTTGAAATCAAGAAAGTCACCATGCTTGAGCGGGATGACGACATAGGGTTGTCCTCGTCGTGCCATCCTCAGAATGATGTCCCAGCCACTCGGCGTGTAGATTGGAGAGTGTTTTTTGGCGAAAGTTATGGCTGCATGCATGCTGTCACATTCCATGTGGGTGTGTCCTGTTTCTAAATATTTATGACTGATAAGCTTGATGTGGCTAATGTTATTGACAGCATGAATTAGTGCTGCTGATAGGTTTTGGTTGCGGTTCTGTCCTGAACAGCAGTCAGAAAAAATGATAACTTCCTCAATATGATGGGGCAAGGATGACAGGTAAATGTACAGGCAGGTGGCAATTTCGCATGAACCGCGCTTTCCTTCGCTTTCATCCCACGTGAAACAGGTCCCTTTTCTGTCAATGAGAGAATAAACAGTGAAGTTATACACAGACAGCTTGCGCTTATAATAAAGCTGACTGACAAGTCCACACGGCGCTTGCAGCACAGCCTGCAGATCGACTGTGATGACATGCCTCTTTGGATCTTTGCCTGCCTCTCTTTTGTCACGATCTTTTTCCTCCCTTGCTCTGTCTTTCCTATCTCGGTGTTTTTCATACTCCTTTTTCTCTTCTTCCGATGCAGCAGACCCTTTCTGTTGGAACACTGCGCAAGTGACACACTGGTCTTTCTTTGGGTGATGGAACGAATAATTGAAATACTGATTAAATATATCCCTATACTTTCTGGCGGACACAGGTGTGTGACCACCACTTTGGCAAGCTTCAGTGTACAGCTCGTACATTTTGCTCAAAGTGAGGTCAGAAGAGAGGTACAACCTCTGTGTGTCCTTTCTTGTGTAATGCGACTCGACCACAGGAAAGGACGCAATGTGTTGTTTGGCGTGGTCAACAGCCTCATTACTATATTTGTTGTGGGGTGGTCGTGACTTCCCCCGTAGCTGCTGGCCTGTGAACACACCTCCAGTGCTGTTTTCCAGAGCATGGTCCACGTAGGTTTCACCAACAGCCAGGGTCGCAAGAAAAAAATTCTTGCAGACTCTGTGGACGGTGCCGTTAACAGTAAAAGAAAATACACGACAAACTCGACGTTTTTTCTCCTTTGGTTGTTGTGCATCCTCATCAAACATTGTTGCTGTTTGCCTCTGCAAAACGTTGGCACAGACAAAATCCTTCTGCCTTTCATATGATTGAAGAGCATAAAAGGCATCGAAGAGTTCTTTTCGGCTCTCCTCTGTTATGTTTTCAGAGCACTTGTACCTGCACTTTGTACAGTCCACCTCCCTCATCACCTTCGATGGTACTGTTTTGCCAGATTGGGATAGATATTGTTTGCCTTGCAGGTGTAAGGTCTTCCGAACATTTTTTTTCCACTTTTCTGGTCTGGCTTCCCGTTGTCGCGCCAGTTTCGTTTTGGGCGGACTGGAATACAAGCCTTGTTTCCTTGGTGTCACTTTATTAGATATTGAAATCGAGCTGTCTGGTTTAGGAGAGGGACATCTCTCATCATTAATCAATGCAGCTTCTGCCTCATTTGAAGTACAGCCTTTATCTGCGTCATTTGGAGAAGAGCTGCTACCTGCGTCGTGTGGAGGAGTGCTGCTACCTGCTTCGTGTGGAGGAGTGCTGTTACCTGCGTCGTGTGGAGGAGTGCTGTTACCTGCTTCGTGTGGAGGAGTGCTGTTACCTGCATCGTGTGGAGGAGTGTTGTTACCTGCGTCGTGTGGAGGAGTGCTGGTACCTGCGTCGTTTGGAGTCAAGTCCTCATCTGCATACTTGGAGGGCCTTGCGGTACACGTCTCACTGTGATGCAAAGTAGACGGGCCTGCAAGACAGCAAAATGAGAAATCTCAAACGTGTTTCAGGCCCTATTACTCACAATTATCACTTCATGTGATTAGAAGATTGGGCGCTGGGGTATGAAGGATGGTGACTGTAACGTGATAAATGCATGTATGGCTGAATTGTGCAACTCTCTCTCTCTCTCTCTCTCTCTCTCTCTCTCTCTCTCTCTCTGTGTGTGTGTGTGTGTGTGTGTGTGTGTGTGTGTGTGTGTGTGTGTGTGTGTGTGTGTGTGTGTGTGTGTGTGTGTGTTCTCACCTGCCGGATCAGCTCTTGCACGAAGGAGGGGAAGACAAACATCATAGTGAGTTGGATCAAAATCAATGAAAGCGAGGGGGATAACTGGCTGACTGTTTCTGCCAGATGAGGGGTGTATCTCGTGCTGAGACTTGAAGACATCACTGAAGTATATGACAACAGTCCTTTCTGCCCAGTCTGCGAGAGCACGAGGAAGTAAATCGGCAGCATCATTGACCCATCTTCCCGGCTTTCTGAGTTCACTGACATTTGAGTGATACCGGAGATAACGCTCATTTTCATCTTCTTCACTTCTGTTGACCATGAAATGAATGTACTCTGTAATGTTTTCTATCAGATGGTCACACAGACAGTGTCTCAGTTCCAAATGGCTGATGTCCTCCAGATGAACGACAGATGACTCGAAAAAGCAGTTACCATCAGGAACAATTTTTTGTCTGTACAATCCATTGGACGCCAAAAAGTTGTCCAACCTGCCTGTGTGATCATGCAGATTTCTCTGATGGCTCAGGTGGGCTCGAAGACTGCTTTCTTTTGCGGTCTGAAGATCGGGATCACTGTTTCTCTTCCTCTTTTTTCTTTTGTTTGCTGTTCTTTTCTTGCTTGTTGAAACCTGCTCAAAATCAGAAGGTACGTAGGAAGGGTCCGTGATCAGGTCATCGATATCGTGATTAGCTTTCATCTGCAGAGGTTCTTCGTCTGATGTGTCAAAACCAGTCTGCCATTTAAGGGGCTCCAGATCAGATTCATTAAACTGAACGGTGTTTTTCAGTGGCTCGTCGTCCGAAGTGCTGAAACTGTCATCATTTTTTTCTGCAGTGAGCGAAGCAGCAAGATGCAGGAACACATGATTGTTGTCTGATTCCATAGATGAGTGCCTGTAAACAAGACCAAGAGATTAATTAGTGCCTGTGTTCAGAAACCTACATTTTATTTATGTATAAATCAGTATACAAGGTTGGTGTAAGTTATCCAAGTTACCACGCTAGCATTCAGATCAGTTGGAAAATGTGCGTTTGTCCATGTGTGTGTGTGTGAGAGAGAGTGTGTGTGTGTGTGTGTGTGTGTGTGTGTGTGTGTGTGTGTGTGTGTGTGTGTGTGTGTGTGTGTGTGTGTGTGTGTGTGTGTGTGCTTACCTTAGTAGAAACTCGTCCCGTATTCAGCGTCCTGGCACAGGATGGTCGAATGAAAGAATAAAAACGTGTGTATAATTCGTAAAGCCAACTGTTTCTTCCGGTTTGAAAGGATGTGTCAGTCTGCACCTGGGGACTGAAACTGTGCAGGCCTGTCAAGTTAGGAATGTCTGGAATTCAGTTTCTGGCCGGTCAAGGACACAGATACTGATCTATATACATGTCACTAGTGTGGTCAGCGTAACATTTGTTTTTTTTTTTCCCGTTCTTTTCACGGCACTACGACATCTTTTCAGTTTTGAACAGTAGTTTGCCTCCTGTCACCATCTTTGATGCGTGTATGTACTTACTAATGAGCTAGCATTGAGTTGGTAACCAATATACGTGTATGGATTTGGTGACTTGCCCAATTATTTTTCCGCTTTTCATAATAGTCTACGGTTAAACACAGTGTCGGAAATCGTCAGTTATCTTTGTTGTTTAATGGCATGCCTCTAAAATGCGTGCTAGCCAGGCATGTTACTGTCTTCATGCTGTCCTTTTAGCAGGTACTTTTATTGTTTCTTTGCCAGCGGGATGATCGTAACGGCATCTACCATCTTTAAGCTTTCGAAATCGGTGTGCTTTGTTCAGACTTCTGCCTGCTTAAAAATAGTAGCTGGAGTTACGGCTCTTCAGCATGCACGATGCACCGAGTGCCTGAATGTAAACACGCGCGCGGTAGACCAGGCACATACAGATAAGGCCTTTACGCCCCCGCCACTGGTAGTAGCGCGCTTCTTATACACCGCCGTAATTCGAGACGCGGCTGTCTGGCATGCGGCTGTCTCGCCCAAAACCGTTAATTGATTTAAGTTCTCATCAATAACACCTTATATATGTGACTGATTGAAATATCGATATCACGGGATAAATCTACACACAAAAACGGTTTCAGCGATATAAAAATCACAAAATCGCCAAAATGTCGATTTACGGCCCTTACGCCCGGAACCCTCGACATGCACTAATGCTTCACACACAAATGACAGATCTACCATTCAGTTTAGCAGACCAACTGTCAATACAAGTGATCAAATCAATCTATGAAGAATATGGCAGAACACGGAAACGCAGAAATTTTCGAGCATACATAGTAAAGTCTTGTGATTCTCTCAGGGTTCATTTGATCATGTGGCTGACTGCAAGCTTTAATCCACTCTTTAGTGTCTGCCAGTCGTGAGAAAGGTTTCGGGAATGGAAAAACTGCACATGTGGATATGGATCAGGGTGTCAGAAATCTGACCTATATTCCTTGTAACAACAGGTCTTTCCAGGCATCTCCAGTGCCACTGAAATCGGCTAAAAAAAACACCAGAAAACAGACACTGTTTCATGATCGGAAAGCAATGAACGCAGTTGTTTTGCCTTTCTCAGCATGGCATAGAGAAGCACATGGTTGTGAAGCGCGCTGGTTGATTGAGGGGCTCTCTCGCACGCAGTTTGAGTGACATTTCAGGCAAAGGATGGGTCTGTCTATTGTTTACATTTGGATCCTGGTTGGTGATTTTGGACCTGTGACTTTGCAGCCATAAGGTCCAAAATTGCAGATCAATGTACACTTAGAACATCTACTGATTAGAAATAGTAGTCTTTGGTTGGAATTGTTCTGGCCTACACCCAAACCCTCCTTTTCCCATGCATGATGTGTAAATACAGTTTTGGTTTGTAGGATTGCTGTGGCCACCACCATTGCAGTTGCCGTGATTATCGTGATAGTCATCACAATCATCATCCTTGGACGAAAAAGAGGGTGGTTTGCTTATCTGTGTAAGTATAATTATGTTACGTTTCACTTAAACTTAGGGGTTTAGCATCTAAAATAACTGTGTTTGACATCTTTTTAGATTGGCAGATTCACTGTTGCTGCAGCATACAGATGTAAATGGGGCCAGCAAGAGGATGTGATCTTCATGAGCCCCTGCAACTGTGGATCTATACCTCCTGCAGTTGGATGTTGATACATAGTTGTGTACATAGTGTTGTACCAGCAGTAGTGGGTTTAACCCCTTTGTGCATGCCGTGTGGGCTTTGGCCCCTTCATGAAAAGGGGGTCGCTTGCTGCTCGACCCAGCAAAATGGCCTGTGCCGCCCACTAGACCCCTGTTGAAAGTGTCCTGAAACTTTCCATTTTCACCCATGTCATCAAAATAACTCATTCAAGACGTGCCGCACCAGGATAGTCCGTGCGCGGCATGTCTCGAATGAGAGTGAAAAGAAACAACGCATCTTGAAGCCTGTTGTATACTGTCAAATAGGCCATAATACCTTTTTCCATGGAAAGCTGTGGTCACCTATACACAGTACACATTTGGCTCTAATCTTCAGGTTGTGATTTTTTGTGGAAATGCCTGAATTATGTCAATTAAATTGAAAGATTTGTTCTTCATACCTCAACAGGCAAACGCAGACAGCATGACATTGAGAGGTCAGCCCAGCCAGGGGACCTGCCGCTGTCCAGCCGACGCAATGATAATGACAACAGCAGTGACAACTCCTGTTGCGCATGCGCAGACAGTTGTCTGTCCACCTCCAGCAAGCCCAGCAGCAGCAAGTCAGGGGCAAGTAACTCTAATGGGGTGAAGAATCCCCTGCCCATGATGGAAGCGTACGTGAATGGAAAGGGTGGATCACCCATGCACGGGTCTTTCTCGGAGCCACTTTACAACAGCATCAGTCACGACGGGTCAAAGATAAGCGATGGGAACATGGCTGTGTACAAAAACGTGCCCAATGGTCAGGTGCATCCAGCCACCATGCTGAAGCAGGAGGATTTTTATGGCTACCCGACAAAAGTCCGCATGCCTAGCGATGATGAAGATGATGATTCCTTAAAGAAGGGCCATGCTCCAGTGAAGCCCCCTCCGGTGCCACGCAAACCTGGAGACAGCAAAGACAGCAGTGACTTCAATGAAACTGACCCGCTGTTGCCCAACGAAGATGCATCTCACAATGTTACACCATTAATGGTCCCATCTGGAAGAGTTTTATCAAGAGGGGAGCAGCTGGTAAATGATGTGGGGGAGGCTCCTCGTGGTAACAGGCCAAATCTCAGTATGCTGCTGGCCTCTGTGGAGGGTCAGCCTGGAGATGACCCCGCACGTGTGCACAACATGCCCTGTTTGAGTCAGATCATGCCCTCAGCCCCCACCAGCGCTGGCAGTCAGGTCAGCGATCGCCAGCAGCAGCTGCAGCAGCAGCTACTGCAGCAACAGCTGCAGGAGGGCTCCACCTTTGCCGCCCGCGTGGTGACTGGTGTGCCACTAACGACTAGGCAGGAACCAAATGCGAGCGCAGTAACCATGGAAGAGCTGAAGCCCGTCATGCCACTCAATCCCAACCCCCCTGGGTCGGCTGGTTCGGCAGAACCCAGGGTGTTGGGGTTGAGCAGCATGACTGGGGCTTCACCCCAGCCCCGAAAACCCCAGGGTTCCCCAGCGCGCATCAAACCCTCGCAGCAGGAAGAAGTCATGATGCGGAAAGGCACTCGTGAAGTCACTCCTCACAAGAGCGCCAGAGAAGCAACTCCCCAGAAGGGCGCCAGAGAGGTCACCCCACAAAGACCCATGCAGGCTGCTAGGCCCACTACACCAGGTGGAAATTTCTCCCAAACAGGGGCAGCTTTCACTCGAGAAAGTGACGAGACTTTCAGAAAAGATGTGATACCAGCAGCCTCCCCAGAAGGTGAAGATGAAACGGGGCGGAAGAGTGTTGGGGGTAGCTCAGGCCTAGGAGAATCCCTGGACATCTCCTCGCCTCTCAGTTTACCATCAGATGATGAGGCTCGGCGTTCGAGGGCCCCATACAGAAGGAGCATCAGCGAGGCGTCTCGAAGCGTCAGTCCTTCACCAGTGCCTCTGCCACGGAGCATTTCATCACCAGAGGAGAAACACCGCACTATCGCAGTGGTCAAACGTAAGTACTACAGGAAATGTGTGCAAAGCATATATATTGTTCACTTTCAGCTTAACCCTTTCACTGCTGCTGCTAATAATGTTAGTGGGGAAAAAACGCATAGTTACATGTTTTTTGGGCCAGGCATTATGGTCAGTAGCAGTAGGGGAGTTAAACTCTTTGACATATTCACTTTGAAGAGACCACAAACTGCTTCAGTTGGTGTAGCAACACCACACAGAATGGTAAGATATATTTGAGAAAAGCTCAACTTTATTTACTCTGTGTAGTGTTTGTTGGCTCACGTGCGAAGCAAAAGTGAGTATGTTTTGGGCCAGTGGTTGGCCGTCCGTCCGTCGTCCGTGGTAAACTTTAACGTTGGCATTTTCTTGGAGACTATTCAAGCCACATTCTTCAAACATGGCCCAAGGATACTTTGTGGTAAGACCTTTCTAAACATACCAATTTGAGTGACCTCTCACAAAGGTCAAGGTCACAGGGGATGAGGAAATAGGTAAAAAATAGCTATATTTTGACATAATTTATTTTTTCTCAAATACTATTCACAACTTCAAACCCAAACTTAGTACAAAGATACCTGATGGTAAGACCTTTCTATACCTACTAATTTGGTTGATCCCTCAGAAAGGTCAAGGGTCACAAGAGCTCAGGAAATAAGTGAAAAATAGTCAGATTTTGACAAAAGATGTTTTTTTCTCAAATACTATTCACAACTTCAAACCCAAACTTGCTACAGAGATACCTGATGGTAAGACTTATCTATGCATACTAATTTGGATGACCCCCCCCGAAAAGGTCAAGGGTAACAAGCGCTCAGGAAATAGGTGCGAAATAGCCATATTTTGACAAAAGGCGTTTTTTCTCAATTTCTATTCACAACTTTAAACCCAAACTTGCTACATACCTGATGGGAAGACCTTTCTATGCACACTAATTTGGTTGATCCCTCGGAAAGGTCAAGGGTCACGAGAGCTCAGGAAATAGGTCTAAAATAGCCATATTTTGACAAAAGATGTTTTTTCTCAAATACTATTCACAACTTCAAACCCAAATTTGGTACAGAGATACCTGATGGTAAGACCTATCTATGCATACTAATTTGGATGATCCCTTGGAAAGGTCAAGGGTCACAAAAGGCTGGCAAATGTGTGTAAAATGATGATTTTTTATAAAATTGTAGGTATTTCCAAATTTTTGCAAATGTTTCAACCAAATTTGGAAATATGGAAAAATGATAAGACCTGCCTATGCATACTAATTTAGCCTACTCATCACAAAGGTCAAGGGTCACAGGGGTTGACAGATGTGTGAAAAATGCATAAATTTTCAGAAAACATGGATTTTGCTGCTGCAGAAGCCAGTCCTTGTCACAAAGGTCACAATGTAAATTGGTCATACACGGGAGCCATAATGGCTTTGCCTTTCTTGTTTTGTCATAATTGTGACTTAACCCCATGGTGCCATTTCCCATACTTTGGAGTTGTTAATCCAGACCAAAAAGGTGACTGCCAAGCATGTAATATGCAAAGAAGTACCCAACGGAGAAAGAAACACGCTTAGAAAAGACTGGTACAACACAATTTATTAATATTTCGGGTAAATACCCTTTGTCAAAATAGACAAACAAACAAACAGAGAGATTAGCCACTACTTATCTTCATTGGCAGAAGGAATGTGGCAACTTTGTTTGTCTATTTTGACAAAGGGTATGTACCCGAAATATTAATAAATTGTGTTGTACCTGTCTTTTCTAAGCGTGTTTCTTTCTCCGTTGGGTACTTCTTTGGAGTTGTTAGTTAACGACGGTGCACCAGTTGCAGAAGATTGATCGGCCATGATAATTCAAGGGTAATGCCAGATTAGTGTGGCGCCACCAGTCGCCAAGCTGATCTGGCACTACCCTTGAATTATCATTATCAATCTATGGGGCTAAATGGGTTAAACAAAGACCTCATGTCAGTGTTTTAATTGTACAATACATTCAAACATTTCTGTCAGAAGACTGCATACAAGTTAGTAAGATGGAAAGGCTTTGATAGTTCCAAATTAGTAACAGATTAGCTTTGCCACAGTGCAAGCCCAGACACCCCCTTTCCTTCCCCTAGGCGTGTTGAGGTGTACTGTCGTGCTGACTCCACTTTCTCAAGGCTCCAACTGGCAATGTAGTGTAACCCTTTGGCTGTTAGTAGGGCTTTTTGTCATAATGAGCCCTACAGGACTCATCACTAAAATGTTTGCTTCTGACAGCCAAAGGGTTAGTGTCTGACAAGATGGATTGACTGTGATGGCACAGGCGGGCTTTAAGCCCCTTCCCTGCTGCTGTACGTGCGATGTACTTACATTTTTCTTGGTTCATTCAGCGACCGAAAGCTGTCACCGTCCAAGAAACATGGATACAAATTGGTCTCGCAAGACATAGATCCTCATGAGCCCACGCTGTCACAGGGGCTCATGAAGATCTGTGTCTCTTGCAGTTGGATCATGTTCCCTTTTTTCTTGGCAGCGAAAGGGCTAGTGTAGTTTTCTCCCCTTTCCAGCTTGTCAGACCATCTTGGGTATTGTTTTTCTGGCATCACTTTAGTATCAAATAATGAGGCATTTGAATAGGTCATGGACCCCCCACCCCCTCAGACCCCCACCACAACCAATGGGTTGACTTCTCTGATGTTCTTGAAGGGTCCAGTTTTCTATGCGGACAAGGACAAGGTATTAGGGAGTGAAGCAGGAGCCTAAATGCATTTTACCCCACTCAGTTCCCAAATGTGGGTGTCACCTAACAAATATTTACCAGCCGCAGGAGATGGGTCAACCATGGTAATGCCAGGGTAGTGCCAGGTTAGCTTAGCGCCTGATGGCACCAAACTAATCTAACACTACCCTTTGATTATCATGATCAAGCCATCTTTTGCTGTATGGTGTCACAGTCAGGTCTAAATGGGTTAACAGAGATTTAATACATTCAAGACATGCTGCATTCAGAAACGCAGCTTAACTCCTTATGCCCTGAGGATGAAATTATCAAATTTTTGTAGATATCCTCTGAGGTCCGTATCCCAGTACCCTAGTTCTGGAAACAGATCGACCATGATATTTCAAGGTTGGTGTCAGAATAGCTTGGTGCCTCTAGGCTCCAAGCTATTCTGACACCAACCTTGAAACATCATGGTCGATCCACATCCTGTCGTAGTCTTTCAGGGCTTTATGGGTTAATGCCACAAGTCCGGATGTGCCCCATCTCAGTATACATTTACAAATTTCCTTCCTTTGTTTGTGGGCTAGTTGGTGGGTTTTAACCTTTTGTCTCCTAGAGGCATGGCATCCAAAATTACTGACCGGCACACATTTCTGTTGAATTGAAAAACTTTATTATCCATTGAATGTTGCACATAAAATGGAAATTTGTCTGTGGCCCACATACATGCTAACAGCTAAAACAAAAACTAAGATTACACATAATTTATCATTGTACAGAGCATCCGCAAAGTGCTGCCCCCACCCCCCCCCCCCCCCCCCCCCCCCCCCGAAAGGCGCCAGGCTAATCTGGCACTACCCTTGAATTATCATGGTCAATTGATCTCTTGCTGCAGGGCATCTAGGGCTAAGAGAGTTAATGACGATGTTGACTGAAACTTACTCCAATTTGAATTTCTCTGTTTTGTCTCACCAGCCATGCAGAGTGATTTGTCGCTGAACAACATGTCGTCAAATCAAGACCTTCCCAGTGAGCTGATGCGGCCACTGGACAGTGCAGCCCGCCATTTTCCTCTTCGCAGCCCCCGCGTATGTGGACTGCGCAGAGACGTAACTATATAACATTACATTCTGATGCTGGTTTTTTGTTTGTTTGTTTGTTTTTTTAATTTGCTTATTGACCTATAATGGCTACATTACAGATTTAGGAGATTGATCAACCATTTTAGTTCAAGGATGGTGCCAGAATAGCTTGGCGCCTCAGGCACCAAGCTATTCTGGCACCACCCTTGAAATATCACAGTCAAATTAATTTCAAGCAGTAGTGTATCAGAATGAAAGGGGTTAAAACATTTCCACATTTATGACAGCAAACTCTCAGAAATGCTGGAGGGCCTAACATTTTGATGTTAAATCTGAAGTTTGTTATTTGTGAGGAAGTTTGTTATTTTGCATTGAAAATGTGTGTGTGGAACTTCTGTTATATATGGCCTTGTTATAATCATGCAGGGTGTTGGTTTGGTAGATTCGCCTCCCATGACTTACATGCAATGCTTAGAATACAGTTTGAACACATTTGGCATTAAAAGCACTAAAGCAGGAGTGTAATCGGCTATTATATAGCTATAGGGTAGTGCTAGAGTAGGTTAGATCAGAACAGTTGATAAAACCTTTCTGGTAAATGGTAATCAAATTCTTCTTCTCCTTTTCTGCAGCTTTCCCAGGAATCTTCGGATGATCCTGATGCCACGAGACCTAAGACACCAGACAGGTTATCAGAGGAAGAAGATGAGGATGTAGAAAATAGCCCTGAAGACACTGAAAGTGATGAAAGGACTCGTGCCATGTTTTTCGGAAATAACGATTCCGATCATAGAGACGACCATGGTGGCGAGGGCAAATCAGCTGATCGTGGAAGCGATGGTTGAAACACAGAAAGCAAGAAAGTAGTAAAGTGAAACGTGTGGCAAGTGAGATAAATTTATCGTAAAATGTTGGGTGTTATCTTCATGGGTGATATCCCATTGTGTTATCAGTTTCGGGCTCTTCACGCAGTGAATCTTGGGCAATCGGTGCAGCCGATGATGGATCGAATCGTCGCCTAACCCTTTTGTGCTTGTGGCTATCGGCGCTATTTACGGTACTGATGGATGTATGCACAAGGGGGTTAAGAATTGGTGTATTTCATGTTTAAGCTCTATGTCGGTCTTCACCGTACTCTGCAGTGCCATTCACACAACAAGTGCATTTAAGGGCATATGGGAGAGGACGCAGACATGTTCTCTTTCCAGATCGATGTACAAGAGAGAGATACGGCTGTGTACTCTTTTGAAATTGATGTACATACTCTTACAACACTGGGCAGATGTAGCATCTTTTGCACTAAACGAAATACACTTGTATTGATTCTTGCATGCGATCCAGCTTTTTGCATGTTTTTGTGCGTTTGTCACCCCGCCATTTATTCTGATACCTGCTTGAGCAATGTGGCACTTCATTATAACAAAGCTGAACTTAACTACCTGTACTCACAATCAATGATGTAAAAATGGAAGACAATGCCTGTGAGGTTGTTGTGCATGCATGATCTGGGGCGAGGCAGGCTAAATATACAAGGTTGAGAAGTTGGAGAGTTTTGTCAAGTCTGTGCTGAAAGGGATGCAACATTTTGATTAACCCCCTATATGTAGTTATCGGCACTGAAGTGCCGCAGGCTACATTCACAAGAGGATTAGAGAGCGACTGTAGTTATGCATTCAAGTCCGCACAAAAAAATGTGATTCAGATAATGTGAAGAGTATTTACACCTGGTTGTTCTAAGTGCACAAATATACGGTGATATTTCTTTTGCGAAGTCAAGATGTCCAATGTTTGTGAACTTGTTTGCCGCAGAGACTGGCAAGATATTGTGAGGGAGAACCATGGCCTTGTGTTGGATATTCAAACGCATGAGCACTTGTTTGTTAAAAGCACGTTACGTGGTGTGTGATTTCGCATTGTTGAAAGTTTGATGAAGTTGATGTTTTGTGAGTTAGTTGGATTTTGGCTACTCCGCTGGTTGTGTGTTCGGACTCAGAAGCCAGAGGTGCAGATACTAAATCCAAGCTGAATGCCTACCCTTAGGCAGAATGACGTCAAAACCAGATTCCTGAGGGCTTCACTGTGCCCGGCTTTCGATAGTACCTTTGTGGTGGCATATTACAGTTGAAATGAAACTGGATGCCCATCCACCCATGCGTGGTGCTTCATTGATGGAAACTGAGGATGGAGGATGATTGTTGGAAATCAAATGTGATTTACGGGTATGTTTGCAACTTGTTGTGAAGTAACATTTCATGGTTGCGTTTGTGGTTTGAGTACCAGTGTAAAGTGTTTATTGTCAGTGTGCAGCCTCAGAGACGTTCAGCATGTAAAGTCATGAGCTCAGGGTTGATGTTCTGATGCAGGAACGTCAGTGGGCTGAACAGTAGACAAAAAGCAGTGAAGTGCAAAAACACAGGAGTCGTGGCCGGAAGCACAAAGTCTGAGCAAAAAAAAGTCAGTACAGTCGAGCCTCGCCTCGCAATGCTGTGAAGATGGTCAGTAAGAGGCATAGATTCTCATGAGCTCCTGCACGTGCGGGGGCTCATAAAAATCTATGCTTCTTGCTGTTTGTTGGGCTGGCTGTTGATCTGAGAACCTCATCTGAGAGCCAGTGGAAAGTGCTAACAATGGGCTCTGCATGGTTTGGACTAAGCTTGCATGCAGACTATAAGTTTTCCACCAAGGATGTTTTATAGGACTTGAATTGTGTGGAGCTTAAAACAAGAGAAAGTCTGCAAAGTGAGAACTTGCTAGATTTGTCTTCAGGGTTCCAAAAAATAACGCTTTAGTGGAATAATTGCCACCAAGGTAAGGTGGTAATAAAGTTGCGAAGGAATAAAAAAGAGAGACCTGAGTAAGGTGATATTATGCAGCAAAGAAACCTACAGCAACAAAAAGGTGGGAGAAAAAAGGATTGATAGATGTGGCAATACCATTAACTGGAAGTGGAGGTTACTGGATGAAGACCCTTCTTCATGGTTTTAGAGAAAGTTGATGTGTACAGTGTTTTGCACGTTGTAGTTAAAATTCAAGCTTATGTTCAAATAAGATAAATGGTACACCGGTATGTACCATTTGACTTTTCATAGCAGATGGATTCTGTAAGTTTTCGGTTTCACAGTTCTGGCTTGTTATTTGACATTAATGATGATACAGTATATTTCTGGCCAGTTATTTTTATAACATGCACCAAACTACTATAAATGTCATTGAAGGAAAAAATAACAGACAGAATTGTTTTCATACGAGCATCTCATATTGAACACTTTAACCCCCTTGGCGTGCAGCCACCAGTAGTGTTTACAATATCAGTGGCCACATGCACAGGAGGCTTAATAATCTGTGTCTTTGAGATGAAATCGGGGAGAATGAAATGATCAGCATGAAAGACAATGCACTTTTGAATAATAAGGCCTTTCGCTGTTGGTAGCACTTTTTGTCAAGATGCGACAAAGGAATCTCCTCGAATTCCTGTGGAAATCATCACGACAAAATCTGCTACTGACTCGCAAAGAGTGAAAGGCTTTGTGGTAGCTCTCTCTAGGTTTGTATTTTAAAGTTGGAGACACCTTGACGATGTCTGTGAGCATGACACATTACTGTACATATAGTTGATGGAAAATTACAACCTGAACGTCCATTATTTTCATTATATTTGACACACTGCCATATATGTAAAAGAGATTGAAGATCACATGCAACATTTGGTCTCTTAACGACACCAATGTGCAAGCAGCATCATGTGAATTACACTTGAGTGTGATTCATAGGTGAAATGTTTGTGCTTGCTGACTGGAATCGAGTTGAAACAGTGGAAGTTCAAAATGTTTCTGGTGGATTAACCCCTTCGCTGCCAGTGATCACGAATTTTGTGTCAGAAAAGTCTGCACACTGACCGACATTATCGTGAAGAACACAGGTGGAGATGAGAGAATTGGACGTAAAGAACACAGGACTAACAAGAGACCTAAATCCTCATGAGCCCCCGCAACAGCGGGGGCTCATGAGGATTTAGGTCTCCTGCAGCTGGGTAGTGTTCACCTGGCCCCGGCAGTGAAGGGAATAAAACACAAAAATAGGCGAAAGAAAAAGAAGAAGATAGTACTCGATGCTACACCATGCTGTGGTATACCGTATAAAGTGACATTCATTTTCCTTTGTGCATTCGGCCTACCGGTACTGTAAACAGTACCAGTGGCTGCATGCACTTTGTCGGTCGGTAGCGGTTTTTGCTGTGATGATTCCTGCAGCAATCATCATGACAAAAACTGCTACCAACAGCTAAATGGTTAAACATTGACAGCAACAGACTACGGCATAAAGAGAAACAATACAGTGTGCTACAAACTAAATCAAATTAATATTTTCAGGAGGAAGGCTATGATAGTCCCTGTAGTCATGACAGAAAAATACAACAGATGATATAGACTTGGCGCTTTGTTGTTTGGTGTGGATAGTTCAGCTGTTGTCTCCACAATTTTCAAGGCTGTGTGAAGAAACAAACTCCTAAATTTGTGGATGAAAACAGACTAGTAAATCTAGTGAGATTTATTTGTGCCAAGAAGAGTGTTAGTGAAACTATTTTTGTTTTGGTTATTTACGTTGTTGTGTGCCGTGTTGGAGAAATTTGAATTGGAAATATACGAAGGTATCTTTAAGCCCTTGTGCGTGCAGCCACCCGTACTGTAAACGGTACCGGTGGATGCATGCACAAAGAGTTATTTCACATTCTGTCAGACACAGGTAGAGTCGTTGCTTAAACTATTCACAGACTTACACTTATTGTGACCTGCCTGTAATTTTGCAAAGGATGTCATCGCTTGAAATATGTATTGTATGGCCTTATGAAGGTTGTTGATGGGATAGTTTATGTCTAGATGGCTGTGCACACTTGCGTGAAAAGAAATAAAATTAAAATGGCGAACTCCATTGACCAATGTTAGTAACAGTGCATTCAAGTACACACATCAACCCCCCCCCCCCCCCCCCCCCCCCTTTTAAAGCATCCCCCCCCCCCCCCCACACACACACACACATACACACATTCTCTCTCTCCGCCTGTATCCCCACCACCCCCCCTCGCCCCTCCCCCAACCCCCATCATTTACATTTTTACACAACTACATGGCTGCGACTGTGAGATGGCATTGTCTGCCTCCAGTCTGCGATTTTAGACCTTGCGTCTTAAAGATGTTAGGTCCAAACTCGCAGTCTGGTAGACTTGTTACGTCGTAATGTCGACCACAGCTGAAATGTATGCACATCACATGAACTCCCTCATGCATTCTGCCACAAGTACACCAGTAAACAGTATTTGTGGATGCATGCACAAGGGGGTAACACATAATGGCGATACAGGTTGTAACCTACCTTGAGCTTGCCAGATACTACAAGAACAAACAAACACACAAAGTAAGAAATGACAGGGTCTTTGGTTGTTTCAAAGCAGGGCTATCACAGCGTCACCAAAGGGAGAATATTGGTAGAAAATTCACTGTTGAGCACTATAACAGAAGAGGTCAACTTCTTTCGTTTTCTCCTTTATGTTATGTTTTGTTTGTTTATTATAATTAGAGTGGATGGGCATAGTTTAGAGAGACAGAAGTATGGGGCATTATGTGTTTGCTGGTCTGCAATTTTGGACCTGTGCAACGTAGGGCAATAATGTTTGTAGTATGTGCGTGAGAGATGATGAACTGTTTTATTTACAGGATAAAGTTTTAGGCAATATACTTCTTACAAACTCTCCTGTTACAAAATGAACATTAACAACAAAAAAACCCAACCAAAAACGAAACCCAAGAGAACACAGTAAATTGAAAAATAGAGAAATAAACTGAAAAAAAAAATACAAAAGTAGAGGGAGAGAGAAAGGCTTCTCCCTTACTGGATGCTAATTCATTTGAGACTTGCCCTATCGATATATGTGGGCAAGAAGCCCTGTATCCAAATGCAACATGACTCGGATGTGTTGACCCCACATGCATGCGGTCATCTGTACTGCAAACAATGCAGGTGCCTGAATGCACAAAGGAGTTTGTGCCGTGTCCGTCTTTGAAGTACTGAAGTTTGATTTAATTTTCAAGATTCAGACCTGTGATTGTGCTCAACAGTGTTTTTTTGTTGTTGTTGTACCAATCTCAGCAGTTTGTGTTGTTTTTGTATTTTCTTGTTTTCGTAGTCAGTATATCCAGTCAGTATGTTGGGCTTTTATTCAATCTGTTTATGTGAAAATGTTCAGGTAAATATACTGATATATAGTAGTTTGCTACATAGTACACCTGCACGCTTGGTTTTCATTTTCATGTGTACATATCTTGTGTGTATTTTGCATATCTTATGTTCATTTACACCAGAATGAATGTGAGCTTTGCAATTTTGTTTTGTTTTGTTCGTTGCATCCATGAAACATTAAATCAAAAACTGTACAGTCACGCTAATTGTTGATTTTTTTGTCCTCGTTAAATTATCTTGTGTCACCCTCCCAGTCTTCACGGTTTTTTTTCTTGTGTAGTTGTGTGTATTTGTAATAATTCTTTTCAAAAGATTTTAACCCTGTTGGTTATTTAACCCAAGCCTGCATTTCCCACATTTTGGAGATGTTACCAAATGGCGGCACCAGTCACAGGAGATGGGTTGACTGTGATAATTCAAGGGTAGTGCCAGATCAGCTTGGCATCTGATGGTGCCAAGCTAATCTAGCACTATTCTGGAATTATCATGGTCAATCCATCGCCTGCTGTATTGTGTAGTGCTAAATGGGTTACGTTTTGTTTTAATACTTGACACTTGAATAAGTGTGCCAGTCTGTGATTTTGGACTTGGTTCAAGCTGTAAAGTCCAAAATCACAGACCAGTGCACAAAAGAACGTGTCAAAATCAAATATTTGAAACAAAAATTTAACCCATTCTGCCCACAGCACACCAAAGCAAGATATGGCTCGATCATGATAATTTAAGGGTGGTGACAGAATAGCTTGGTGCCTATAGGTGCCAAGCTATTATGCCACCACCCTTGAACTGTCATGGTCGATCTGTCTCTTGAATTGTAATGCAGTCCTCGGAGGATAACGCCAAAAAGTGTGGTATTTTGTACCTTGGGCACAATGAGTTAAATGACAAAATCTGTGGAGCGTTCGCCATACATTCATCACTGCTGGTTAGCTCAGTAGCCTAGTTGAATACTGACCAATATCATGGACAAGTTTGTTCAATTTTTTCAACATATCTGCATCTTTTTGTAGTCGTTCAACATCCACACTAATACAATACATATATTCCAGAGCTGTATAGTGTTTTGGCATATCATCCGTCGATCAGTGTTTGCCGTTTAGTTTACATATTACATGAGTCGCCACTTTGTTTTTGTGCCCATGCATTCTCATACATTTCTTTAGAAAGGGTTGGAGGGGAATGATATTTTTAGTGAATTTAAATCGGATGTGCTTTTATATTTGTATAGAAAAATAACAAATAGTTTATGTACTTAACTGTATTAGCACTCATAATAGTTGCTACATGTTTAACTCATTCGAGATGTGCGGCCTCCGGATACTCGGCTTAAAGCTGCGTATCCTGAGGCGGCATGTCTCGAATGAGTTGACCCATTCAGCCCTGAAAGAAAAATATGATTGTCAAAAAGGGTTTTGGGTGTTTTTTTTTTTTTTTAATTTGCTGCTGAAATGTTCGGACGTGGCATGGCTATCAGTTAACTCATTCAAGACAACCCTCATCAAAAGCTGCAAAAGTGTCAGATATTGTTGCCAGCAGCAACGTTATACAACACTTCCACAGCTGTTGATGCAGGGCATCTTGAATGAGTGGTAAAATTGTAAGCTTGTAGTTGTGAATCTTTGAGGCTAAGAAAAATGTTCATTCTCCAGGTTGTTAATGTTATGTCATCATCCATCTTTGTCACTCATCCACTCTCACCCTTTTTTTTACACAGTAGCGTCAGTAATTGTAAAGTATGGTGCTTTTTCATTGGTGCTGGTCTTTGATTTTGACCTTGCAACATTGAGCTGTAACTAAGGTCCAAATTCACAGGCCGGCACCTGTTTCATGGTTCCAGCGCCATTTGGTCTTTGTGGCCTTGGCATTAAAAGTCCTAAAATTGGTAATTTGTGTACAGGTCTGTGATTTTGGAATTTACCTTCTCGGCTGTAAGGTACAAAGTCACAGACCAGCGCACATCGAGGTCAGTCACATTTTACCATCGCAAACGGCAAAGTACTTAAACTTTTAAACGCATGCACCGTGTGTGTCATTATCAATGTTTTTACATACATTGTACTTGCCCTTTCACCTCCAACGCTGACATTTCTCACCGGCATATGTCACCCCCACCCCAACACTCCAAGCACACACCCCTGCATTGTCCTCTTCGCCACCCACCCCACCCCCCCACCCCCCCCCCCCCACCCCCAACCCAACCAGTTCAGTGCCCCTTACCCACCCATCCCTCTGCATTTTAATTTAATTACTTTTCACTTTTTCTGTTTAGCAGAGGTGGTAGATTTCCCATCAATTTTTTGGTCAGTATTATTTTGTTATATGAAAGTTTAAAAGCTAAAAGCACAGGCCGACAAATTATTTAGTTTTGTTACTGTGTGCTGGTCTGTGATCTTGGACCTTATGATATGCACAAGGTCCAAGATCACATATCCCCACATTCTTGTATTACATGATTCTCGTTTTAAAGGGAGAAAAAAATATGCGTGTTATATTCTTAAAATTCAAACAGTGGTATGCTTTGGAAATAGAGGAAAGTATTTCTGTTAGTTGTGAAAGTTCAGAAGTATAATCTAAAGTAAAATGTACTTACTACTATCTTTATCATAGTCATGTACCATGTGTCATTCTAAATGTGATTTTCATTTCTAGCAGCATGTTTTAAATGTGCACATATAAAAATATAAAGAGAAATTTTAGGTGCTGTTTGATACTCAAAATTTTTATCTTTATGAAGTCTGTTTTACCCTACGCGATCGAATTGTCTTGGTAAGTGTCCTGTTACTGTTTCCTTTTTGTTTTCCTTGACATGTATTTGTCCAGTTTGATGCATTTTAAATGTAACCCCCTTGTGCGTGCAGCTACCGGTACTGTTAACATTTAGTCCCAAGGCCACTTGTTTTCAAATTTTAGAGGTGTCCCTTAACTCATTCAGCCCGACGCACGTATTTCCCAAATTTTGGAGGCATCATCTAATGACTATGCACCTGTTGCAGGAGATGGATCAACCATGATAATTCAAGGGTAGTGCCAGATTAGCTTGGCGGAAACAGGTGCCAAGCTAATCTGGCACTACCCTTGAATTATCATGGTCAACCCATCTCCTGCTGTAGTGCATCAGGGCTGAATGGGTTAACAATTGTGTACCAGTTCCAGGAGATGGACCAACCATAATTCAAGGGTAGTGCCAGATTAGCATGGCGCCTGATGGTGCCAAGCTAATCTGGCACGACTATCATGGTTGATCCAATTCCTGCTGTAGTTCATGGGGGCTAAATGGATCAACTGTACTGCTTTGCACCTGCACTGTTTGTATAACGTGTACAGTTGTAAGATGACTCTTAGAGGATGCAAAGAGGGGTGACCTCCCCCAACAAAAGGCAAAGATTCTCATGTGCCCCTGCAGACTGCAGGGGCTTGTGAGAATCTATGCCTTTTGCAGGTGGAAGGAGTGCACGAGACATTGTACACTGATACTTGTAAGTTTTGTGTTTTGTGTGGTATTCTACAACATTTGTACAATATTTTACTCACATTGTATCAGTCCATGTAAAAATGTACATGATCCAAAACAGTGCTTTGATCATTAATTGTTGGTGACATGTACTTGTAGCATTTTACGTATATTGTTTTTTGCTGTAAATAGCTGCTTCACGGTGATTGTTAAAGCAAAAGACAAAAGCAACAATCATGGGATGTAATACACTAGCGTTGACACACTGGTCATCTACTTTGAGGAAGCTGAACAGTGTGTTGCTCTGATGGAGAAGATTCTACTTGCTGGCAAATGGTATTTGCTTTCTTCAATTTTCAGATTTTGTTTAAATAAATAACTTGTTTTCAGTAACAGTGTACTTATATAATAGGTTCAGATTCACATGTGTTGATTAAACTCTTCAGTAAGATAACAACGTCTGAATGTTGGTTGTTTCGGGGTTTTTTAGGGGAGATGTGGGGAGAGGAATATATTATTAGGTTTTTATTTGGCTCTCTACTGTTCTAAATGTCATCATGCAGGCACAAGTGTGCATACACTCACACGGACATACACATATATACAGGCATTCATGAACACACAGACACACACACACAAATACTTCATTGTGAGGTCTGATGTCTCGAACAACGTACAGTATTAAAAAAGAACTCTCCGCTTACAGGAAAGCATGTGTTGTAATTATACATTTGGTGGTATATACACCTGAGATATATGCTCTTATTCACATTTGCAATGGGGTAAACAAAGATAAATTTACACTTTAATCAGCTGCATGGCAGTAGAGTCTTTTAACTCGTTCCAGGGGCCCACATCAATAGCTGCGAAAGTGTTGTACAATTGCAAGACTATAAGACGCTTCTGCAGCTATTGATGCAGGTTGCTTTGAGTGAGTTAACTCCCCATGTGCATGCAGCCACCTGTACTGTTTACGGTAATCGTGGCTGCATGCACAAGGAGGTTACAGCAATTTGTACGGTTGTTTTCATATAATGAGCATACCCTGCAAGTATATATTTCTGTGTTCATTTTTGCGGCCATATCATTAACATCGATAAACATTTATATGTACGTAGTAATTGAAATGCATGAAATCAAACTTTTGACGTTGGATTTTGAAATTTCCTGTGGATTGAATGCAAACAGACAAAACAGAACGATGGTCTGCAAATAGTTTTCTGGGTCTCCATTTGTTTTGCAGTAAAAATGTGTGTGCATGCCTCAAAAATTGTAAGGCCCTTGTAAATTGGGCACACATCTGTTTGCAGAACTTTACCTGTATACTGCTAACCTGCTTAACCCTTTTAAGCCCATGACCGCATTTACAAACTTTTGGAGGCGTCTAACGACTATGTAGCAGTAGGGTGCATGGAAATTTGGCTCTAGGTGGAGGCATGGAATGTATGCCCCTGCAGAAACCACAGTAAAATGTGGTCTTCTTTGCAGGTAAGCAGAAATTCCTTCTCTTCCTCCAGTATTGCCGATGGTGTGCTGAAGAGGTCGCCAAGACCGAAACAGCTGTCCACACCGGCTCAATATCTGGACCCCCACTTGGGGGACCTAGATTTAAATTTCCATGCACCTAGGGGCTGGAACAGTGGATATGTGATACGCCCCCCTTCGGGGGGGGGGGGGGGGGGGGGGGGTTCCATATGCATTGCTTTCAGTCTCGTACTTAGCGCCCCCTCTTTCCTATCTTTTTTGTGTGTGCTTGGACCAAAGTAGATCTATGATCATTGGTCTATCATGCACACTTCTCTCCCTTGACAGTGCTTTTTCGTACTCACTTGGTAGTTTTTTCTAAATTACAAGCACTGGCAGTCAACCCTTTCGGTCTAGTTTTTTACTACAATTTCGACTGCAACCCTTTCCCCCTTTTTAGTAGGTTCTCTCTTAGGGTGCATGGAAATTTGGCTGTAGGTGGAGGCATGGAATGTATGCCCCTGCAGAAACCACAGTAAAATGTGGTCTTCTTTGCAGGTAAGCAGAAATTCCTTCTCTTCCTCCAGTATTGCCGATGGTGTGCATTGGGGGGGTTCCATATGCATTGCTTTCAGTCTCTTACTTAGCGCCCCCTCTTTCCTATCTTTTTTTTTTTGTGTGTGCTTGGACCAAAGTAGATCTATGATCATTGGTTTATCATGCACACTTCTCTCCCTTGACAGTGCTTTTTCGTACTCACTTGGTATTTTTTTCTATGTACCAGTAGTAGGAGATGTACTGATCATGATAATTCAAGGGTAGTGCCAGATGAGCTTGGCGCCAAGCTCATCTGGCACTACCCTTGAATTACCATGGTCGATCCATCGCATGGTGTGCGTTGGGGCTAAATGAGTTAACTTGATACTGTGGGTATATTACCGCTGGCTGTCAGCATCTCTTTTTGTTGCTACTGACATCCAAAGGGTCAATAGAATTCATATTGCAGGGGCAAGTATATAATACATGTACAACAAATTTACCAACAATACAGTAATACCTGCACTAATAATTTTGAATTAAAAAAAAGAAAGAAACGTGTTTCAAAATAACAGTGGCCATAATTTTAACATTTTGGCAGTCAGTGGCGATTGTTAAGGTCATCCTTGCAGGATTCATCTTGACAAAAAAGTTGTTACTGATAGCCAAATGATTGAAAATACTGCATTAACCCTATCGCAAAAATTAAGTCCGACTATGATAGTTCAAGGGAGATGCCAGAATACCTTGGCGCCTCAGGCGCCAAGCTATTCTAGCACCAACCTTGAACTAAAATGGTTGATCTATCTCCTAATCTGTATTGTAGCCTTCATAGGACAATAAGCAGATTTTTAAAAAGAAATTCAGCCTCAGGTTGTAATGGATTAACTTAACACAATATAGCATCTTGGTAAAGGGAAGGGGGGTGTGGATGGATATATTTTCACTTGCTGAAGAACATTTGTTTATTGTTTTGTTGGTTTGTTCAACAAAGTGTCTGATCTTTCTTTGTTCCCCATGAAGATCAAGGCATGCGGATCCTTGCCAGTTAGCTTCACACATTTTATCTTCTTCTCATATCATTGATTACCAGCGCGCACAGATTTCGTTCACAAATTTCATGCCGATATCCTAGCTTTTAATTCAAGTTGCGGAGTGACTGCTTCTGCCCGGCCAGTTTTTCATTGTGTCGCCAGCTGCGCAGATGCGTTGACCATGATATTTCAAGTGTAGTGCACGATGAGCTTGGTGACTGAGGCACCAAGCTCATCAGGCTCTACCTTGAACTACCATTGGCAACAGACGTTTCTGAAATGCTCTTTTCAGGGCAATGTGCTAATCTAGCACTACCCTTGAACCAGAACAGTTGATTTACCTCGTGCAACCTGTGTAGCAGACATGTCTTAAACTGCAAAGCATTTGAGTCTGAATTTACCCTCCTTGTGCCTGCAGTCCCCTGGTACTGCTAACAGTGCCGGTGACTGCATGCTCAAGGGGGTTAAAGGTGACAGATTGCAATTATAATTTGAATTTCTGCGTTCATGTTTGTAAAATTTTGTTTGTGCTTACGTGACAGACGATCGAGTCACAGCGGCACTATGAGCTCTGATGGCATGACAGTCACGTTGGTACATATGTACCGCCGTTTGTCACCTTTTAATTAATTACATCACGAACACACCATCAATAGCTTTGTAGTAAGTTTTACTATGCTGTTAATGCGAAAATACATGTAATATAATTACTTTGAAGAAGATTGAAGTCTTGTTCTGTTCATGTGGTTTCTGTGGATGGATGGGTGGTTGTGTGTGGCTGAGGATTTTGTAGACCAAAGTAGTGACTGCTAAGGCTGCGAAATACTATCTAAGCAAAACCAACAATTTAGAAAGGACCATGCATTTAATTTCAAATGATGCACTTTAGTTCCTAAGCATTTTTTATCTTTCTTGTTTTTGGTTTTCTTTGGATATTTCATGTCAGTTCAACCCTTATCATTCAGAATACACCAGTGTGTGAAATAAGTTTGACTAAAATAGTTCAAAGGTAGTGCCAGAATAGCTTGGTGCCTCTAGGCACCAAGCTATTCTGGCACAACCCTTGAACTAAAGCCATTGGTCTATATCCTTATCTGTAAGTAATATAATGTAGCTTGCATATGGCAGTGTACAAATGTGAAGCTTTCAGCCTCAGTATGATATGGGTTAACCCATTCTGTGCCAGTTGACGCAGATCGTGTTTCTGCAATCTTCATTAATTCAACACTGAAATACCCATGCTGTCCCAGAAACATGGATTCAAAGTGGTGTCAACAAGAGGCATTGATCTTCATAACCACCCGCAACTGTGGGGGCTCATGAGGACCTATGCTTCTTGCAGTTGGGCGGTGTTCAAATTTTCTCAGCCCTGAATGGGTTAAAGCTTTTTTTTTAAACATTGAACAAATATGTATACTGGTATGTGTATCAGAGTAGCTAGCTCATTACATCCTGAATATGAAATTATCCATTTTTTGTTGTCTACATCACATTTCTAGAGACAGATCAACCATGATAATTCAAAGGTGGCGTCAGAATAGTGGGGCTCCTACAGGCGCCAAGCTATTCTAACCACCCTTGAACTCTAATGGTCAACCCACATTCTGTCGTAGCATGTCAGAGCTTAACCCATATCATACTGAGGCTAAAAGCTTCAAATTTGGACACTGCCATATGCAAGCTACATTATAGTACTTACAGATAAGGATATAGAACAATGGCTTTAGTTCAAGGGTGGTGCCAGCATAGCTTGGCGCCTATAGGCGCCAAGCTATTGTCACTACCCTTGAACTATTTTAGTCACACTTATTTCACAAACTGGTGTATTCCGAATGATAAGGGTTAATGGGCTAATATGTAGTTGATTCACTTGGCAAGCACAAGATTAAGGAGACACTAAACATACCCTAGGCTACCATGGCCCAGCAATCTGTCCGGATGTGAACATTTTTTGTTTGTTTGTGTTACCAGTTGGATGTTGTATTGTATGCATCGCCATTTGGATGTGAGTGGTTTGAACTCTTTTAACTACCATAATGAAATGAGGTATTTTATAATGGAAACCATTTCATTCTGGGAGTTCGTACCCAGTGCGCAAAGGCCATCGAGCCGACGTTGGCCCCTGCACGTTAGTGGGTAGTGATTGATACAGATACACAGCCTTGATGAAAAGTGTGACAGATCCATTTGAAACAACTGATGCTCCATCAGTACATGTACATTTACATCTGTACAAATCAAAATATATTTTAACATCACTGAAGTACAAATACTGCACTATATGTGTATGTAAAGCGGAATTTATTTCAGCAACAGTGAATTAAAACAGCTGCATGTGAACATCTCAAAACTTCAATATTTATTTACCCCCACCCGGGTCTGCCCTGGGGGACTTGGGTGGGGTTAGGTATTTTTTAGTTCCCAGGGTCACCCTGGTCAGCCCCACAGGGTGGGTTTTTCTCTCTATTCTGGGGCATGTGTTTCTGTCTACCCTTTGTCCATTCACCTGTATTTGCCTTTTTAAAACTCTCCCTACTGTCTGCACTGCCTGTAGCTCTTGATATTGGCTGTGTGTTGCTAAATGGTCTTAGCTTTATTTAGGCCCCATGTGTTAGGTTTATTTAACGTATTTGACCGGCTGGCGACATACATTCAATGTTCTGTTTATTTTTTTTTTCACAAGCAGTGCAGGCACGTCCTGAAAAAGCCTTGTTGCTGTCGGGACGTTAAGCAATGTACAATCAATGTACAATCAATTCAATATTTATTTCAACAATGTACAACACAAATACGTATAATCACACATATCCAGAGGCTTCCCGGTAGTCTCATCACCTCACCACCCCTTTCCCAATACAGCAAAACCTGTTTTTAATTAACAACTTAGGAGAGATTGATTGACTGGTTAGAGACACTTGATGGTCTTTCGTGACAGATGACACTTTTCACTCATCAAGACTTCTGACTGTAATAACTTTTACAACCTTTGGAGGCATCTATAAAGAGTGTACCATGTGTGGGAGATGGATCAAACAATATTAGTTCAAGGGTAATGCCAGGTTAGCTTGACATCTGTGAAGGCGCCAAGCTGATATCTGGCATTGCACATGGCTGTCCTATATCTTGCTGTGATGTCACAATTAAGGCTTAAAGGAAAATCAACTATTTTCTTTACTTGCAAGATTAAAAGTATCTGCATGTTCATTTGTGATAATTTAATTTTTGTTTGTTTTGGTGGTTATAGCCTAGTGTTCCTGTTAGTCTTTGTTTCTGTTGGGATGTTAAGCAGTGTACAACCATCACATCAGATAGATACAGACAACAGATGTACTCCAACAATTTGTGATCAGTTTGCCTCCAGCTACCTGGCATTTGGCGAGCCTGCACCACTAATTAGTGGCAGCCTTCTGGCCTTTCGGCAATGTGCTGTACAAGTGACCTTTTTGCAAGAGGCACAGATTTTCATCAGCCCTGCAGCTGCAGGGGCTAATGAGAATCTATGCCTCTTGCAGACAGACATCAGCTCTATTTACATCCTCAAACTATTCCATGTCAAATATACACAGACCTTCCTTTTGTAGGAGGCATAGATGCTCATGAGTCCCAGCAGCAGAACCTGTGCCTGTTGCTGACAGAAAGTAGCTCTATTTCTTCAGTTCCAGGGGGAGAGGTGTAATTACACTATTGTTTAGACAATCTGCAGCACAGAGACCTGTAACTATGGAAACTGGTCATATTCCACCATTTACCCATACAGATGGTACTAGAACAGAAATAGGCAAGAATGCCTCTCTAACCACTGGACTGATTTGATCCAACATTTTTGTTCATACCATACCTCGCTTAACTGTTTTGATAAATAAAAAAAAATTTAAAAAAAAACATTGTTGTTTACAAGGTCAAAGGATAAGGTCATGGCATCTACATTCATGTGAGTCTTTGTGCACATGACATTTTTTTCAACCACTTGACGGATTCATCTAAGTCTTAGGTGATCTCAGGTGTTGCAACTGCTGCATGTGGTGAAATCTGAAGCCAAATATGTTACACAAACTAGATCAGTGGATGTCAGGGTAACATATATATCAGCAATATTATGCTTACCCTTATGTGTGACCTCGCAAAACGTTGGTCATTAAAAAAAAAAATCAGCAAAACTATGAGTTGCTATGCACATGATGGTTTTGCTATTATCTTTCCAGCATATATTTGCATCCCCTCGGCATAAAAATGTCTGCACATTTGTTCAACGTGTGTGCAGTACATCATGTTTAGGGATTTCTCAATTGTTTCAAAACTGAGTATTTAAATTTGATAAATAGCTGATGCAAATTGCACTCCATTTTACATCAACTTTAATGCACATGTTCTTTTGTGTACTTGGTTGCACACTTTGTGGGCCTTTCAAGTGATGACTGCTTCACTTTGTAGTAACTAAAATAATGAATCAACATATACTATGCGCCATTGTGGTGGCGCAGCAGCATCATCAAAATGCGTTTAACTTGGGAATGGTTTTGTTATGTTATGTGTGTTTCAGTTGTATGTGTGTGCATAGATTACATTTTTTAGAGGAAGTGAGATTCTGCAGACATACATTTTTGCTTATAGCCCACTGCTCCTGGGGCCTCAGTGCGATATAAATGCTCTTTATTATTTATTATTATTACTACAACTATAGATTAAAACATTCAAGATGTGCTGCACTATCTGAATGTGGCATGTCTGGAATTAGTTATCTCTACATATTCAAATTGCAGAAGTTTCATAACGTGATATTGCTCACATATCACACTTCAGTATCATTTGCGCATAAACATTGATAGCTCAAGGGTATGCCTGATTAGCTTGGCACCTTTCAGGTGCCAAGCTAATCAGGCATTACCCTTGAGGTGTCAAGGTCAAATCCTAATACACAGCAATGTCCACAAGTTCTGAGTTGCTTTTTTCTGAGGGGTACCTACATTCTCCAGAGACATGGGACATAACAGTTCTAGTGTGGTGCCAGAGTAGTGTGGCACCTTCGGACACCAGTTAACCCTTATATTTTGGGAATACACCAGTGTGTGAAATAAGTTTGACTAAAATAGTTCAAAGGTAGTGCCAGAATAGCTTGGCACCTAGAGGCGCCAAGCTATTCTGGCACCACCCTTAAACTAAAGCCATAAGTACTATAATGTAGCTTGCATATGGCAGTGTAAAACTGATTTGAAGCTTTTAACCTCAGTATGATATGGGTCAACCATTCTGGCACCAACCTTGAATTGTATCATAGTATAAGTGCACCATTGTTCGACATTTCAGCGCTGAGCTATTCTGGCATGGTGCACAGTACTATCACGCAATAAGCATTATCCCATATCATACTGAGGCTAAAAGCTTCAAATTTGCACACTGCCATATGCAAGCTACATTATGTTACTTACAGATAAGGATATGGACCAATGGCTTTGGTTCAAGGGTGGTGCCAGAATAGCTTGGTGCCTAGAGGCACCAAGCTATTCTGGCACTACCCTTAACTATTTTAGTCAAACTTATTTCACACACTGGTGTATTCCAAATGATAAGGGTATTGTTACGATTTCTTTATGGGAACCGGTGTGTGCATAGTACTAGCTCACAGTCACACTGGCTGTCCCCCTTGATTTGCTGTGCTGATTCCATATAGCCAAACAAAGGAGACAACCAGTGTGACTCGCAGAAAGACTTGTACTGCGAGGTAGTACCACAGATGCCAAGTTCAAAATAGCGTTGGGGCGTATGAGAGCATAGGGAACAGCTGGGTTGTGGGTTCAAGTCCCCGTCTTGGTCCCGGTAGCTGGACTCGCAACCCAGAGAAACAAGATGGTCTTGTTCAATAGCATGTCTGTTGAAAGTGGCACAGGTGTAGTGTACCTGCAGATTTGATCTGTGTACATGCCATACTCTATATGCAATACATGGCCCTGTCCCCCATAACCTGCCTATTAGGGGCCGGCCATTATATCACTCCGGTGCCTTGGACGTTAACCCATTACATCCTGAAGCTGATTTTTTGATGATAGTCCTATGAAGGCTAAATTACAGATTATGAGATGATAAACCATTTTAGTTCAAGGGTGGTACCAGAATACCTTAGCACCTCAGGTGCCAAAGCTTTTCTGGCGCCACCCTTGAACTATCATAGTCAAATCAATTTCAGGCAGTAGTGTATCAGAATGAACTGGGTTAAACCCCGAACTAACCAACCAGTACCATGCATGTGCAGGCTCACGCCATGAAACTGTGACATTATACAAGCTTTTCATCCAAGCTCACTAGTTTGACAAGACCTTTCCACAATATTTTCTGTTCACACACACCCTTTCCTCCCCAGCACTACCAGCACAGATGTCTCCAGCACTCCAGGAACATTTAACACATTTTGTCCCAGAACCGAAATCCCCAAATTTTGAAGTTGCCCTCTGAAGGACTGTATTACAATTCTAGAGACAGCTCAAGCATGATAGTTTAAGTGTGGTGCTTGGTGCCTACGCTATTCTGGCACCACCCTTAAATTATCATACTCAATCCATGTCTTGCTGTGGTGTGTCGGGGGGGGGGGGGGGGGGGGGGGGGGGGGGGGGGCTCTGAATGAGTTAGTGAATCAATTGCCAGACAAAAGTAATAAACTCACACCATTCCTTTGGATTGTAAACCTGACCATATAGTGGCCTGACCTTACATGATAGTGGCTTGATAATAGGCTTGCGCCAGATGTTTCAACTCAAAAGTAAATTTGAGCAGTTATTCACAATCTCATGTTGATTTTGTCAGCGACAGCTTGTAGATGATTTATCTTTTCGTTAAATTGCAACAAAATTGTACCTTTAAAATATCTAACATTTAAACAAGATGGGATGAACCATAACCCACAAAGTACCTTCTATATGAGATGTGTCCTCGCTGTCAAGTGTCTCTCCCTTTTGTCTTTGACCTGATTCTGATGTTGAAATATCTCCTATTGAAAAGGTCTCACAGATCTGCCAATGCACCAGTGAGCTCTGTAAGGGGCACAGGATATACGCGTCGTTGGTTTGTCAAACGTAATTTGTCATGACGCAAGTTTTAGTTTTTACGTAATTGTATATTTTACGTGATATGAGTTTCACTTTCGCTTCAAGGCTTGAGGAAATAGTGACAAAAATAGAATTTCATGGTACAATTTCAGTCTTGCTATAATTTGTGTGAAAGCAGGTTGAATTTACCTAGCTACATGATGCATGCTCTTTAAGCGCGTATGTAAGTGTGTGCTTGTTAGTGCGCACGCGCTCCAAACATCTCCAAGAGGCATAGATCCTCAGTCATGCACCCAGAGAGAGCACGAGGATCTAGTTCCTCCTGGAGATGCGCACGTGTTTGTGTGTGAGAGAGAGAGAGAGACTGGAGAGAGAGCACGCGTGAGAGAGAGAGAGCACGCGTGAGAGAGAGATTTGAATCATATTTAGAGTATTGTACACAAACCAAGGGGAATCACTCAGCGCTTGACAGACAAACAGTTAGATCCCCTGCCCCCGCCTATCAGGCACCCATTCGCCAGCCCACAGAGAAATACGCAGGTATAGAACAAGACGATCATCTACATCCCTAATAAGGATGCATCAGGTCTCGCCTATAACCCATGTCTTTCTCCGGAACTTAGGAAGTAGGCAGGAGAAACATACATACACAAACACGAAGGTGCATTACTATATGTGGTCGGGTAAATAGCCTGATTTCCCACAGTAGATGCACAGAACATTACACAACAATGTCACAGTAACGATACAAATTTGCCTCGAGTTATAGATACTCACAAACCAGATAGGTGAGGCTAGCGCTGGCAGAATTGTACACAAACCAAGGGGAATCACTCAGCGCTTGACAGACAAACAGTTAGATCCCCTGAGTATTTAGAGTATTGTGTCAATGTCTGTATGGTGACGGAGTTGCTTCTTTTACATCACCGCCACTGTATGACTTTCTCCAGAAGTCAAAGTTTTTTTTTAATGTTTTAATTTTTGTCTAGAAAGAATTAATTTTTACTGAAGAAGTTGAAATGGTACAAAGCTGGCTAATGAACACATCCAATGTCTTTCTCCAAACTAGCTATATCCGGCGGGTCACCTGCGTACTCTTCTGCCGAAAGCTTGACGATGTGTGTGTGTGTGTGTGCGTGCGTGTGTGCCGGTGTGTGTGCGCGCGCGCGCTTTAGTGCGTGCATGCGCAGGCTCTCCAAATTACCAAGAGACATAGATTCTCATGCGCTCTCCGGGCGTATGAGGATCTATGTCTCTTGCCGGTGATGTGCGCATATCTGTGAGAGAGTCTGAGAGAGAGAGACTCAGACGGAGCGCCGTGCTAGAGAGAATTACGTCATATTTAGAGTATTATGTCAGTGTCTGCGAGGTGACGGGAGTTGCCTCTTTTACGTCCCCGCCATTGTCTCATTTTCTATAGAAGTCAAGGTTTTTTTAGTGTTTTAATTCTTTTCTGAAAAGAATTAAATTTTACTAAAGAAGTTAAAAGGACACAAAGCTGGCTAACGAACTCATCCATGTCTTTCTGCAAACTAGCTATATCCGAAATTTTAAGTAAATATGACAAAAATTACGGACTCTAATCTGGGTCAACCGCTTTCCTATCACGGTTGTTTATGTTTTCAGTGAGATTTAATTACAATATGCTCCGAGGCTCTCTTAGCCACCCCTTTACGAAACTATTTCGCTACTAAGTTTCAAGCTTGTGTGTACAGAAATGTTGGAGATTCTCTTGTTTACATACATACGCACACACATACAATATACATACATACGACGCTTCGCACCAAATGTACGTTCAGCAGTGAGGTTAGCATAACTAGACATGACATAATTTTTATCTTGTTACTTCAATTGTGAGAGGTTTAGGCCTGCCCGCCTTTGACATCATGGACATGCTATTGATTCGCCCCACCGTGTCCCGTCCTAAAAAGTCCCTTCTATAAATAGAAGGGACTTTAAAAATTAGCCAAATCAAATGGCCATATTTTCTGTGCTAGTCTGTGATTTTTAGCCTTAGGGTCCAGGACAGCAATTTTTGGCTTTGGGCGACACCTTTGTTTAAAAGTAAAGAACATATATATGTACACATACACAACATTCAACTAAAACATGACACGTGTGAACATCAGACAACAATGTATTGACCAGACATTGTAAGCATATCAATTATCATACACTGAGAGTCAAATTTCAACATGTGTGGTCTTTCTGCAACATATATGTATCTGATTCACTTATTCATAACTTAGAAATGTACACAATTCAGATGTTACCAAAATACATAACTGGTATATCACAACAACTACTTCATGAAAACGTTACGCATTCAATATGAAACACCAATAGTCAGGAACAACTCTTACAACATTCAGCCACAAGTACTGTTAACCCTTATCATTCGGAATACACCAGTGTGTGACATACGTTTGACTAAAATAGTTCAAGGGTAGTGCCAGAATAGCTTGGCGCTAGGCTATTCTGGCACTACCCTTGAACTAAAGCAATTGGTCTATATCCGTATCTGTAAGTACTATAATGTAGCTTGCATGGCAGTGTACAAATTCGAAGCCTTTAGCCTCAGTATGATATGGGTTATACAGTACCGCTGACAGCAGTGAACATTAACCCTTTGGCTGCTGGTAGCATTTTTTGTCGACATGATTTCTGCAGGAGTCACCTCGACAAAAAGTGCAACCGACAGCGAACAGGTTAACAAGACAATCAAGACACTGCAGAAGGCGATGGATCGGCCATGATATATGGTTCCCTATGCTGCTCGTCAGATTCTTAACCCATTACATCCTGAGACTCATTTTCCAAAAATGTGCTTATTGTCCTATCAAGGCCACATTACAGATTATAGACAGAGCATTTTAGTTCAAGGGTGATTTTAGTTAGGCACCGCACCACCCTTGAAGTATCATAGTCAAATTACTTTCATGCAGTATTGTATCAGGATGAAAAGGGTTAAAACACCCACTGAAGGACTATAATATCTCCAGGGTTGTGCCTGATTGTTTTAGCTTGGCACCATGCTTGAATATCCTGTTTGATCAATTAATCCATCTCCTGCAGCTGATATGAACTTGTTTATAGACAACTACCAAAAAAAAAACACAAAAAAACAAACAACCAATTTACCATTAATTTTAGATATAAACAAAACGCTATGGGACTAAATTAGTAAATTTTGTGTATTGTCATATTAACCCATATTATACGGGACCTCTGAAAAACCCACGTTCCAACATTGTTATAAGTGAAGTTTCATGCCCACATATTCTCTGTAATCTTTGAGCTACCAATAGTTTAAACAAACAAAATCAAATTAATTTGGATTTCTTGAGTCTCTCCTGTGATGAAAATATGCATCTCAAAGATTCATGCGAGTAACACCATGCTGGCAGCAGGATAGAAAAGGACAAGCAAAAAGTTCGTGTACCCCTGACATTTTCAAAGTGATATGGCTGGAGATGGATCAAATGTGACAGCTTGAGGGCAGTGTGTGAAGAATAGAGACCACCAGTGTGATTTATGCTACCATTTTCAACAGATCTGTTCTTACAAATATACTCAAGACATTAAAAAAATGTCTTGCTACTTAGAAATCTCTGCATAATTTATATTGGTGAACGTTGGACATATGTGTGCTGGTCTGTGATTTTGGACCTTGCAGCCTGTGGATGCAAGGTCCAAATCACAAACAGTCACATAAATCATATTTGCCTGGGGATAAAACGGAATGTCTCCTAATGATGTGGGCTGTAATTGTGTGATGACAGCTGCAAAACCACAAATTCTTCTCACAAGATTTTAACGAGAAACAGCTATGAGAAGATCTGTATTGGAAAAGGCCTTCAAGTCTAGAGTGAGTAAAGCGTTTGTTTTTTCCATCAAGCACAGACAATATATTATTGACTTTTATCCCCATTCCGGATGCAGCCACCAGTAATGGTCACCTAAATGCAGCCACCAGTACTGTGGAGATTTACCAGTGACTGCAAGCTAAAGGGGTTTAGCTGTGGACTATTCACGTCAAGAGTAATCACTTAAAAAAAAAAATCATTTTTTATACCTTCACCAGCAGAAAAATGTGAACACCAGTTATCTGCAAGAGACAAAAAAAAAAAAAAAAAAAAAAAAAAAAAAAACACACTTCATGAGCTCCCACAGATGTGGGGGCTCATAATGTTCTTTTCCTTTTGCTGACGAGTTCCTTTCCACATTTCTTGGGTTATTTTGTGTTGAAATTATTTCAAAGCTTTTATTTATTCCCAATAGCCAGTGGGCATAAATAAAAGCTTTGAAACAATTTAAACACAAAGGGTTATTAAGGTTTCTATTCTAATGACCTTTAGCTTGACCAGGCAACATTTATTGATTGATTGATTGATTGTACATTGCTTAACGTCCCGACAGCAACAAGGCTTTCTCAGGACGTGCCTGCACTGCTTGTGAAAAAAAAACTAAACAGAACATTGAATGTATGTCGCCAGCCGGTCAAATACATTAAATAAACCTAACACATGGGGCCTAAATAAAGCTAAGACCATTTAGCAACACACATCCAATATCAAGAGCTACAGGCAGTGCAGACAGTAGGGAGAGTTTTAAAAAGGCAAATACAGGTGAATGGACAAAGGGTAGACAGAAACACATGCCCCAGAATAGAGAGAAAAACCCACCCTGTGGGGCTGACCAGGGTGACCCTGGGAACTAAAAAATACCTAACCCCACCCAAGTCCCCCAGGGCAGACCCGGGTGGGGCAACATTTATTGAGGGAAGAGCTGACCGTATAGTGCACATTATACATTTTTTACAGTCCACAGTGACCAAAATAAAACCCCAGTGCCCATGTCTCATTTTACTGCCTGAGCAACAAGTTTTTTGTTTTCACAATAGTAGCAGGCTCAGGCATACACCCGGACAGCTGGCAATGAAGTGAAGCATGAGCACTGGTGTGCCAGGTTTTGTTGGGTCCCTGAGGACTATGAAATTATGTCACTTGCAAAGCTGACTGTGCAATACATAATGAACTCTGGAAAAATGTATTTTCTCTTTCCTCACAGCACTTTGATGCCATTAGATCACCAGTTCTTAACTTTTCTAAAACAGACATTACTAAATCAAATGAAAGGTTGGAATGGAGTTGCTTGAGGGATGTAAGGGTGGGACAAAGCACAATGTTCTCTCTGCGTGCGTGTGTGTGTGTGTGTGTGTGTGTGTGTGTGTGTGTGTGTGTGTGTAAGGAAACTGGAGTTTCATAATTTAAGGGTGTGGGGGTGGAATTCTGGAAAAAATATTGATAAACTACCCACAATGTTGATGCATACAAGCTAATGAAAGCAAAAAAAAAAAAAAAAAAAAAAAAAAAAAAAAAGAATGCACACACACAAAACAAATAAACAACATAAAAAAATGCAAAGTGTAGATATAAAAATGTTATAGCTTACTCATGTCACACCATGACTATACACAAAATATTTTTAAGATCATAACACATGCTGGTCTGTGATGTTGGACCTTGTGACTGGGTCGCAAGGTTAAAAAACATAGACTAGCACAATATATGAATTCACAACAATCACAAAAAATTGAACAACAGAATAAATTATGAGGCACCTTCAGGAAATGGAACATTGTATGCACACATATTGTTCAATTTTACACATGTATGTACGTGAACACAGATATTCCATATCACAATCTCTTCTCTCTTCACGGAAACCATTTGTCATGCTCATGACTGAAAATTGTGCTCTAGCTGAATTGCAATGGATAATAGAGCGGGTACCATGTCAATGGCAAAGCAGCTGATAATTACTGTAAATGTGAAACTGGGTGGCACTGGTAGACCTCTAGAGCTTAATCCTTTGAACTAAATGACTTCCATTCCACAGAATAGAAGTCATATAGTTTTCGGAGGTCAAGGGCTCACCTTCACACTCACAGAATGTCACACTTTTCTTCCACATGCTATGTGTTACTGCCATATTTTTTGCAAAATGGCAAACGTTCACACCATCCTGATCACAACTAAGAGTTGTCAAGTTAAACTAAAAAAAGAAAACACAATGTTCATAACCACAAATGTCACGATTGTGTTTCTTTGCCAAACTATGAATATCCACACATTAAACAGTCACCTTAATCTAGTTCAACTGAGACTAGGTTTCAGTCTGAAATATATATCTTGTATACTACTTACTTACTTACACCCTCCAGACCACAAAGGTGACTGCCAAGCGTGTAAAATGCACAGAAGTACCGAACGATAAAGAAACGCGCTTAGAAAAGACGGGGACAACACAATTTATTAATATTTCGGGTAAATACCCTTTGTCAAAATAGACAAACAAACAGAGAAATCAGCCGCTACTTATCTTCTTTCGTAGAAGGGATGTGGCAACTGAAGGAGGTCTGATGATGATGTCACCTCCTTCAGTTGCCACATCCCTTCTACGAAAGAAGATAAGTAGCGGCTGATTTCTCTGTTTGTCTATTTTGACAAAGGGTATTTACCCGAAATATTAATAAATTGTGTTGTCCCCATCTTTTCTAAGCGCTTTTCTTTATCGTTTGGTACTTCTTTACTTACGCCTGTCACCCCTCCCAGGGTATAGGCCATCGACGAGAGACCTCCAGCGACTCAAGTCCTGTGCTTCTGTTACGATTATGGTTGTGTTGTTTTGTGAGAGCGTGCGTGCATAGATCGTAGGTAACGATCCGACGTTTTATTAGAACTATCACGTAACGCGCAAGCTAGATAGGCTAGAAGTTGAACAGCGAGCAGTCATCAACCATCTTCAGCAAAAGGAGTTGGACAGTCTGCAGGACGACGTTGAGTGCCACCATGAAGAACAAATGGGGTTGCTGAATCGCCGGGTGAACGAGGACCGCGAGCGAGACAGAGCTCCTCTGACAAAGGAGATGTTGAAGCTGCAGGAAGAGGATAACGAGAGAGGTAACCAGAAACTGGTGTATGAACATAAAAATCAAGAGGTCGTCGAAGATTTGATCACCATGAGAGAGACGATGCAGAGCCTACTCATTGATGAGGACGATGATGGCAATGTCGATGGAGTGATGTCCCCCAAAATGAAGCTCAGCCTTTTCGCAGACGTGGACGCGACCATCAGGAAAGCCAACGAGAGCGGCAAGAACAGTGAGAACGGAAAAAATGACGACAGCGTCGACAAAGAAGAAGCAGCTGATAAGAAGCAGCTGATAAGAAAAGTGGTGAAGATGACGCAGAGGAGGCAAAGGTCAATATCCACGTTGTGAAGAGTAAAAGTGAGCCGATGTTGGAGATGAGAGATGATGATGGTGATAATGACGAAAATGTAGAGGAGGAGGAAAAGCTGGTCTACGACGAAGCGGAACTTATGAGACTGATCGACAGCGATAAGCAGACAGTGTTTGACCCAGGACCAGTAACCTTTGAACTGTGTGAACTGTAAACTGTATTCATGATTTGACATTGTTCCAGAGGTGAACTTTGACATTCATTTTTTTAAATTTAATCTATGGTTCGTAGAACTTTGAAGCTATTTACCTGTGCAGGACAGTGTGAAGGAGCATGTTTTCATTCAGGACATTTTGGAAAGAACCATGAGTTAATTATTGTTGTGCAGTTGATTTGATTTTCGATGTGAAATTTGTGATATTTATGGTTTTGTGTAGGTTTACACAACCACAATCGTATTTTTGGATTTGAGAAGAAATTTTGTGAAATTTCGTTCTAAAAGGAGGGGGGGGGGGGGGGGGGGGGGGTAATGTTACGATTATGGTTGTGTTGTTTTGTGAGAGCGTGCGTGCATAGATCGTAGTAACGATCCGACGTTTTATTAGAACTATCACGTTTTCTAATTATGTACCTTTTCAGTAAATTTCACATTCGTTTATGAATAGTGCACTCTTGAGGATCTGTTGCCGCACGGAGTTGAGTCAGGAAAGATCTAGATGAAACTCCAATATTCTTTTATTCACCGCACGCGTGTGTTACTGTTAGCAGTTAGTATCCGTGCACTTATAGTTGTTTACAAGATTTGAAGCGGTCAAGGTCACGACCTGTTTAGTGTACGCATGCGTGAAGTTAGGACGAGTGGGGATTTACCTAATTTTAGAGCTGATAAATAACAGCCAGATTTTTATTGAATGTTCCAGTGAGAATGTACCTTTTGAGTTTTAGTTACGCAGTTTGTTTCGATTGGCTGTGGTGTACGATTTTGCTCGATTGTGCTAGAAAACATACCACTATAAAAGATCGTGCTAGGAAGCATCCGTGTACATTGTTCAGTCGTAGGATTGCGATGTAACAGAGTCTGTACATTGTTCAGTTGTAGAATTGCGATGTAACAGCGTCGGTACAGTGTTCAGTTGTAGAATTGCATTGTATCGTAAAACACTTTGATATTGAGAGAGCGTTATGCAAGATATCGCGCTTCATTGTCAGTAACGGAGATCTGCAGTGAATGCTGATGTACATTGTATGAGAGACGCTTTGTGTCAAAGCTGAGAAGACTTTGTACTATTGTTGGTGAAATTGTGAACGCATTTTGTGGAGATCGCATCGCTGAAATAAAATATTGTTGGAACTGTTACTCCAGTATTGTCTACATCTTTAAGCCACGTGTGACGGATTGCAGTTGAACGGAGGTTTATTTAAAAGAACTCTACGTGCGTGCCGTCTGGTGTGATATCATACTACGACCACGATTCAACCACATAACAGCTTCTCCTTCGATTTTACTCCAGGTGGTTCCCAGTTTTGTTATGTCTGCTTGGAGGTCTCGACGCCAGGTGTTTCTCGGCCTGCCTCTTTTCCTCTTTCCCTGGGGGTTCCATGACAATGCCTGCCTAGTGATACTGGAAACTGCTTTCTCAGACTGTGACCAATCCATCCCCATCTTCTTCGCCCAATTTCATTCTCTGCTATTATCTGCTCTGTTCTCTCCCAGAGTCTGATGTTGCTGATCTTCTCTGGCCAGTGGATTTTCAAGATTCTTCTAAGGCAACTGTTTATGAAGATCTGTACTCTGTTGAATGTGTTTTTTGTCAACCTCCAAGTCTCTGCTCCATATAATAGGAGAACTGCTTTTACGTTTGAGTTGAAAATCCGGATTTTGGTGTGTTGTGACAGCTCTCTGGAACTCCACACTTTTTTCAACTGAAGAAAGGCTGCTCTTGCTTTACCGATTCATGCTCTGACATCTGCATCAGTGCTGCCTTTTTTGTCGATGATGCTCCCAAGATAGGTGAAGAACTCTACCTCCTCCAACGGGGTGCCAGCAAGCAGACTGGTTCTTCCCTGGTTGCGTTCAGCCTCATTGTCTTTGTTTTCTGTTTGTGGATGGTGAGGCCCACTTGGGACGCGATGTCAGCAAGCCTCGTGGTCTTGTCCTGCATTTGTTGATGAGTGTGGGACAGTAAAGCCAAGTCGTCTGCAAAATCGAGGTCGTCAAGCTGTGTCCACAGAATTCTGTTTCTTCTCTACTCAGTGGTCCTCTTCATGACCCAGATCTTGTATACTATGTGATGTACAAATATCAGTCCTCAAACACACACAAAATCAGCTGTAAAAGTTGACCACCACTCAACCAAACTACATGTACATGGTATGTACACACCCAGTGCAACAAAGGCAATAAGAGAAAAAAATCACTTTGAGTGTATATTCTGCAGTAAAGATGGTAGACTAGCACTGTCAGACATAACGCAAGCAATAGTATACAGCACGCCCATCAGCAAGTTCAAGTGTGCCACCTTTTGTGGCATCATGTCCAGGTCCTTTCTTCTGAACTCCTTTTCTAGTTTGAATGCTATGAATATTGATGCCACAGGCAAAAACATCCATGGCGTAAGATGCAACCCTGATAAGATAAACATAAGGTATGGTATGAACAGAAGAACACAGAAGAGGGCATATGATCCTGACTGTCCAAGGAGAATTGCCATGGTTACAATGCCAGCTTGCTTGTCCGAGTCCATATCTCTTGTGTTATTGCTGTGCAAGATGGCTTCAGTGTTTAGCGCGAGAGGAATTGCGTAGAAGAACGGAACAAGAGTCAGCTGTCCAGCCTGAGACAAAAAAGCAAACACCACTGTGAGAGGTCCGAACGTGAACACAATAAGTAAGTCACCCAAGGCGATGTACTTAAGTCCAAGTCCTCCCGTATACAGAAAGCTACTCGACAGGCCACAGAAATACACCAGGGCTATATGCTCCAGTTTAGCTGTGGACAAAAATGCCAACACGAGGCATCCAATACACCCACAGATGTAGAAGAATCCTCCGAACCACGCAACATCATTCGGTGATAAAATCTTGTCCACCAACGTTCTGTCATCACTTTTCTTGTTGTCGATGCCACGCATATAGTCATAGTAAGAGTTGACGAGATTTCCTGCTGCGTGCACTGATAAGGCTGTGCAAACTGTGGTCAGAAATATAAAAGGATCAAAAGACCCTGTAGACTTGTAGGCTAGAGTAGATCCAAGGGCAACGGGTGTAATTGAAGCAGTGAACGACCAAGGACGGAGGGCAACAAAGTAATTCGCAAGTATAGTCCGAACGTCCCGCCGTGACTGGTTACTGTCTGTTCCAACACCTGATGTTGAGTTGGTTACATGACCAGCTTCATTGTGGTAGTCGGTAGTACCCTGATCTACCCCTGATGTAATATTACCATTGGAGGTCGGACGAGCCGCCGATTGCTGCATCGTGGTTATATTCTATCGTTTCAGAACGAGAAACCAAACGTCCAGGAAGAGAAGATACGACCACTGGTCGCAATCGACGCGGCGAATGTCATACCGTTGCTGCTGTGTTTGATACTTATGACTGACGTAAAGCAGTCTGTCATTGCCGCACGCGTAGCGGAAGTTGACCAGAAGATTATTTCCGGAAATAACTTCATCACAATTTGAAAAACATGTACAATCAAAACTTTTAAATACAATCTTGTTTATTAAGATATTATTGGTGTATGTATACCAGAAATAAAAAACAAACATTTTAATTTAAATTTTTACACGCGAGATTGCGCGAGACATCATGAGACCTGAGAAGCGAAAACACCTTACGGCTCCGTCTCCATGAAATGCCAACTATGTCTTGTTACACGGACGTTTTGTGCTGACAGGATATCTGTGTCGTTATTGATTATAGGTACGTAATTTGTCTTTTCGCGATAGCAATCTTGAGGTGAAGACCTTTATGTAAATTCGCTTGCGAGTACAAGTTGCACCACAAATGTCGGCCATTTAATCGTCTGCTCGCTCAGTGAGACGTATACTGTATCATGCTGCAACACTTCTGTGGCGTGTATAAATTTTCAGACACGGTCTTAAATGCGTGCATGGCGTTGGTGCTCCGTTGTCTTACAAAATGCCTTGTGTGCAGGTTTCAGTTGCTTGCAGGAGGTCCGGATTCACCGGCTACAAGAGCAGAATGTCCTCTACAACTCAAATGCTGAACCATTTCATCACTGGATTAAAAAGCCGCAGCGAGGAAGTGCGACTAAAATCGGCAAACGATTTGTACCACTTCGTCACCACAGAGCTCTGTGAGCTGTCCCCAACAGAGATCACCCAGTTTCTAGACGAATTCAACCATCATTTGTTTGAAATGGTATCCAGTGCAGACAATAGTGAGAAAAAGGGAGGGATTCTTGCTATAGGTGAGCATGTAGTTTTGCAATATGCAAGCACCAAACAATAACAAAATAAGGAAATATATGAACATTAAATTTTGGCCTTGGATTGCAAATGAGCTGGGCCTTGACCTTGGTAATTATTCATGCATACAAGTGAGCATGCACAGCAAAGTATTTTGGCTGAAGTTACTGTAATAGTGTACTTTTTCAGACATTGTACCCCATGTACGCTGTCCAGTTTTAAACTGTCTAATACTTTTTAAGTCATAGGAGAGAGGTCATGTGAACTTGAATAGGCCAACGATGACATTTGCTTCTGTACGAAAACGAATCTCATTCTGTGGGGTAAAGAAAGTTCAACAATGCATGAATGTGTAGAAGAATTAAATGAGTATAATGTCTTAGACTACCGCATGTTTACACAGTAAGACTAGCAACGGATGTCAAGTGTGAAAGCTCCTGGCTACACACATGCACGCTGAGTGTGGGTGGAACTCATTCTGTTGGTGTGCAGATTAGGCTGCTGTCAAAACTTCTTTCTTCTGGCAACAGATCATATAATGTATGTGAAGTTCATCACGTTTCTTTTATATGTTACGCGCACACTTAATCAAGAAAGTGCTCAGCTGGAAACTGGCCGCTTTGTGGCATGTTGAGCGACATTCTTGTAGGAAGTGAGACTTGAAAAGTCTTGGACAGTTTACACCGGACAACGTACATGGTGTACTGTTCAAAACTGGACAGTGTACGCTGGGTACACAGCCCTGAAAATGGCGAGTAATTTACTCGCCATGGCGAGTGAATTTTTTTGGGGGCGAGTAAAAAAAAATACCCACTCGCCAAATGCAAGTGTGCTCGTGCGTTTTCCAATCCAACGGCTAACCGCCAGTCGAACATCAGGTACGCCGGTGCGTGACTTGACTGCACCGTGAGCCGCCTCTAACATCACTTTGCGGCAGTAGCCGAACACGTCACTCGAACTGTGCGTACCATAACAGAGGTCGGTGACAGTCATTCTATTTTTAGTGCGAGTGTAACAGGGCGGGCAAACTGTTAGTTTATGTGTGGTGTCAGCATGTTATTACAAAGTGCGCGCTACATGTTGAACGCGTTACTTGCTGTGACGTCACCATAATACTATTATGGGATACGGCATCGTGCGTTTCGCTTTCGATCTTGAACGAAGTTGTACATGGTGGAGAAAAAGCAAAGGAAGAGCTGAAATGCTTCGGATTCTTCAATCCGGCACCGTCTGATCTTGATAATCGCTAAGAAAAAAGTTGCACTTCGACACCGCCATCTCCATCGACAAGCGACAGTACCAGAATGCTACCCTGGGCCGTGTGTGGCACCGCCGCTACGACACAGTTTTCAGTGGTCATGGCTTTGCTGAGTGTATTTCCATGGCTAAAGCTCGACGGCACTCGAATGGCATATGCAATGAGCACTGAGGCAAACTCAAAAAGCAAGTCCAGAAATTTGAACAGAAATAAGTTTGTCAGTTTTTTTCAAAAATCGTGGTCGATCCATCTTCCGGTACACAGTTATTAGGCAAAAATTGGAGAAACAAATTTTTAAGTACATCAGTTCACACACACACACACACACACACACACACACACACACACACACACACACACACACACACACACACACAGAGAGAGTTTAGACAAGTCACACTTTGGTTGTCAATCTGCCGCGTTCAGCAGAAAACGCTATATTCTCTGTTACAATACAATATCAAACGATCCTACAAATAAATAAATAGATATAAATATGTTTTTCTGTGTGTGAGAGAGCGAGGGAGACAGGCTTTTGCGCGATAGCTCACCAGTTAAAGAATCAGTATCATGGAAAGGACACACACACACTGTCACAACACATTTGAAGAGGAGAGAGCGAAATGAGATTTATTTTAATGATTGATTGATTGTACATTGCTTAACGTCCCGACAGCAACAAGGCTTTCTCAGGGTGTGCCTGCACTGCTTGTGAAAAAAAAAGAAACAGAATATTGAATGCATGTCGCCAGCCGGTCCAATACGTTAAATAAACCTACGCCATGGGGCTTAAATAAAGCTAAGACCATTTAGCAACACACATCCAATATCAAGAGCTACAGGCAGTGCAGACAGTTGGCAGAGTTTTAAAAAGACAAATACGGGTGAATGGACCAAGGGTAGACAGAAACACATGCCCCAGAATAGAGGGAAAAACCCACCCTGTGGGGGCTGACCAGGGTGACCCTAGGAACTAAAAAGTAGTTAACCCCACCCAAGTCCCCCAGGGCAGACCTGGGTGGGGATAATTTATTTTATAAAAAAACAAAACAAAACAAAAAACAGAATATTGAATGTATGTCGCCAGCTGGTCCAAAACGTTAAATAAACCTATGACATGGGGCCTAAATAAAGCTAAGAGTAAGACCATTTAGCAACACACATCCAATATCAAGAGCTACAGGCAGTGCAGACAGTTGGGAGAGTTTTAAAAGACAAATACAGGTGAATAGACCAAGGGTAGACAGAAACACATGCCCCAGAATAGAGGGGAAAAACCCACCCTGTGGGGCTGACCAGGGTGACCCTGGGAACTAAAAAGTAGTTAACCCCACCCAAGTCCCCCAGGGCAGACCCGGGTGGGATAATTTATTTTAAGGAACATACAGATGATGCAGTTTTTCTTAAATAAATCTGCGAACCCTCTATAATGCTATGATGAGGGTCTGTGTAGCCTCTAAAATTTATACCTGGGGGTCTACAGACCCTTTAACCTGTTGTACAAACAGAAGCCCAGCTCTACTTACAAAAAAATAATAAATAAAAAATCCCACCACAGTTCACATGGGGACTTTGTCAGTTATTTCTCCACTTGATACTATCAAAAGCTTGAGAAGTCAGGACATAAACATGAACTTGGTTATGATTGTCTGTTCAAATATTTGTTCTCAATGCCTCTGGGCAGAAAACACTCTCTAACATTGGGCGTCAAACACTTGTGGTACATTATATTGTTGAGTTGGGCTATTTTCAGTACTAGTGAATTTTCAGTTTTGGCTAGTAACATTTTCAGTTTGGCTAGTAAAACTTGGAAGTCACTAGCCAAATCTGGTGGGCAAAATTTTAGACTTTCAGGGCTGGTACAGTATCCGAAAAAGTATACTATCGTGACCATTTTAGTGGTATTTTGCTGTTTTGCTGTCACTGTGTAAATGAGCCCTTTGGCAATAATTCACCATTTCCCTTACAGAAAACTACATTAAAGGTTCATATTTCTTTGCAGGTGTCCTCATTAATATGCTTGTTTGATTTTAAGCCATTCATTGAATAGTATTGCCAGATTATCAACTGAAGTAAAATAAATGAAAAAATATACTTGCATACTGTTTTAAAATATGCTGTTTCATTTCATGTGAATTATTATCCCATGCAGATGTACATCACATTGTGTGATTATCCCTAGCAGTGTGAAAGAAATTTGCAATCTCATGAAATTCTTTTTTTCTGCAGTAAGCCTGATAGGAGTGGAGATTGGCAATGTGTCCACACGCATGAGTCGTTTTGCTAACTACCTGCGGAATCTGATGCCATGCAATGATGCTGTTGTCATGGAGATGGCTGCCAAAGCCATGGGAGTGTTAGCCCTCTCCTCAGGAACATATGCGGCTGAATACGTAGAGTTTGAAGTGCGCCGAGCGATAGAGTGGCTGGGGGCTGACAAGAACGAAGGGCGCAGACATGCCGCGGTGAGAATATACTTTGTGATTATTTTTTTAATGAACAGATTAACCTTTTGGACACCGCAGCAGTCAGAGGAGATGGACCAGCCATGTAGTTTAACGGTAGTGCCAGATTAGCTTTGTGCTACCATTGAACTTCATGTTGCATCCATTAACTCCTGAAGTTGCAGAGGTCATTATGTGGCATGAAGGGATTAATGTTAACAGGTTGCATAATCTGTCATGACATTGATCACTTAATTTTGCTTGAAATAGCACTTTAATCTTTAATCCATCCCTGACTTAAATATGATTTACAGGTAACCTTTATGAAAATGTGAGCTGAGTGGCAAATAGAAGCTATTTTGAATTTACCGCCGTGAGATGGCCTTAATTGCCTGCTCAGCGTTAAACCCAAAGAACTATTTTGAATTTAGTTTAAGTTTGCGTATATTGTGCTGTCTTATAGCACAATTTGTATGCTTTTGTTTGATAGGTACTGGTACTGAAAGAACTGGCCGTGAATACACCAACATTCTTCTTCCAACAAGTGCAGCAGTTCTTTGATGCCATCTTCAATGCCATTCGCGACCCCAAGGTAAGATACTGAAAATAAAATAAAACTGTTGAAAAAGTTGTGCACAGCATTTTTTCTTCTCATGGCACTGGCAGGGTTTTTATATTTGGTGATAATTTTCAGCTTAAAAATTGTTCAGTTTGTGGCCTTTGGTTTGAAACCAAAGTCAAACTTCAAAAGAAGTTAAAAGCAGAAGATTCTTTTCATGTCATGACAAGATTTAAAATGTTTACAATAAATGATATTTGTTGGGTGTCTTTGGGACCCCTTGCGATTAAGTTGGATGGAGTCCTTCTATGGGTCCCCCTTAAAATAATTTTAAACACGTCAAGCCCTAAACTTAAAATATCTGAACTTTGTAGTTGGCGTCTGGAGACTGCATTACATTTCAGGAGACAAATTCAAAGGGATAGATCAGGAGGAGTGCCAGATAGGTTGGTGCTTCAGGGTGCCAAACTATTCTGGCACCACCCTTGAACTGTCATGTTCGATTCATTATTGCGTTGTACTTGTAGCATATCGGGGCTGAAATTGTTTATATCAATGATTTTTGTTGTTCCTATTAAAAATAGGAACAACTCTGAAATTGGGCTTGTCGGAGCGTGTTCCGGAGCATGCACATGACGTTTTGGGCATGCAGGCTCAACATTTTGGCAAAGAAGTAACAAGATGAAAATGATGTCATGTCTAGCTACACAAACCTTGCTGAAGAACTTACTTTTGGCGCCAAGCGCCGTGGGTGTATGTGACAGCGACTAGAGCCCAAGTTTGAGGGTGGACTAGCTTGAAATTTTTGTGATATTGTCCTTAAAAGAATAACCTGGAGGTATTAAAAAAAATTGTTTGATTAAGACGCACATTGGTGAGAAAATGGCCGTTTCACAAAAAAAACGGTTGATCCAAACTGGAGTCCGTAATTTTTCTTATTTTTACTAGATATTTTGCGACAGCAACTAGAGCCCACGTTTGAGGGTGGACAAGCTTGAAATTTTTGTGATATTGTCTTTAAAAACTAATAAAAGAATAACCTGGAGGTATTTAAAAAAAAATGTTTGATTAAGACGCACATTGGCGAGAAAATGGCCGTTTCACAAAAAACGGTTGATCCACACTGGAGTCTGTAATTTTTCTTATTTTACTAAGATATTTTGCATGTTGATAGATTACAGGAAGACATTGAAACTGGTTAACCAGCATTGTACGTCTTCAACTTTTTGAGTAATAATGAGATATTTTGGAAAATAAATAGTTTCATGTTTTTGGGATTAATTTCACGAATTATTTGGGATTAACCTGAAAACAATTGAATATTATATTACAATAAAAACAATCTTCTCATTAATAATCACATGATTTTTCATAAACGGTATTTACATAAGCCTGCAGTTTGTCTCGGCTGTCGGGTATGATCAGGTCAAATTGTGACATGTAAGCCCTGGTTGTAAAAATCAGATAATTTTCTGCACCACTTCGTTTTCTCAAAACACATTACCGATAGTATTACAACTAGGAAATGTTTCTTAGCTAGTCTAATTTTAGCCCAAAATTGTTGTGTACGATAATGGCCATGATGGCAGGAGAGGGGCGCCATAGGTTAGGCAGAAACCTGGTAGCCTCCCTTCCAGTTCAACCACGCATGTGCTCAGTGCTCAAACAACCAGTCAGTTTCTTCGCTAGTCGCATGCGGTTGTGTACGCCTGTGGCTCCCTTCGGGTGTAGCTTTGGCTATCGTTGGACTTGGTTTCGAGAATTCTACTGTGAGAGAGGGGTTGTGGCCTTTGGGCTTGGACGCTTTCATGTGTGCGTTGTTTTGAGAGGACTTCTTAGACGACGCTGGTGAGCTGTACTCACTGGTCGGCCGGTCGCCTTCAACTTCTTGTGCCCTTGGGCTTCGACCTTGGCCTACCTCGTGGCAGGAAGGCCCTGGTTCTGTGGCTGGCGGCGCGTTCCTTGTCGACTCTGGTGACTGTCGTCTCTGCGCCCGGCACCGGTCCCTGCGTGGCCTGTCAGAACCGGTTGGCGCCATTTTGGTAGGACGGCTTCGGGCTTCACTGCTTGCACCGCTCTTCGTCCCTCTCCTTTCCCAGCATGGCGAGGTAAAATCTCGGTCACTGCTTCCGTACGGCGCTCAGGAGAGTGTTAGAGCGCCGCACGCCAGCATACGCCGTATCTTCTTCGTTCGTTTCCGCGATTCATTTGCCTGCCGGCTGCGGCAGGTTCGTTTACCTTCAAATAGATTGTTCTGCTTTGTGTTGCAGTTGGCAAGTCCGCACCTGTATCAGATGTGGACAATTCCAGTGGCCGAGTGACGGACATGAGGTGTGCCTGCCCTGTTCAACCTGTAACTCTTCACAGCCGTGCCTGGTCTGCGCCCCCTTGCGGGAAGAGCAATGGACTCAGCTGTGGGGTTTCTACCGTCGTGAACTTCCGACACCAGCACGGATACAGGGCCAAACACCGGTAAGAACCACAGACCCGACTAGTGGGTATTACCTGGTGAGAGGACAGTCTACGCCGCGCCCTAAGCCGCGAGCCCGTCCTCCTGTGCCGGTAGCGAACACAGACCCGACTAGTGCGCGCTGTCCGGTAGCAGAGACTAGAACTGAAGTTTCAGTCAGGCCCGCTTCTTTGAACAATAAAGACACGCCGGTAATCACCACAGACCCGACTAGTGGTGCTTACCAGACGTTAGAACGCTCTCCATCGCGACTTCAGTCGCTAGCTCGTTCTACTACACCGGCAGCAGGCACAGACCCGACTAGTGCACGCTGTCCGGCTCCGCCGATCCTTTCGGCTCGAGAGAGGGTACAGTTACAGGCTTCAGTACCGGTAGCGGTCTCGACACAGGAGATGCCCGCTTCCCAGCAGAAGGATACTCCTCCTCCACGCATCGACAGAGTTCCGCGTTCAGGTACGGACCGTTATGCGCCTCGTTCCAGAGAGCAGAAGCACCGGATGGTCTCCCGCTCTTCTCGCCACCGTTCACCTTCTAGGGACAGGTCACCGCGGCGTAGACATGCCTCCCGATCTTCCCGTACCAGTAGGCCTTCGCGGACGGTATCCGGGGTCGGATCTCCGCAAGTGGTTCATCGGTCCAGACCGCATTCCCCAGATGAGAGACACTCTCCTCGTAGAGCGCGCCAATCTTCTACTCCACGCTCTAGGCCGTCGTCGTCCAGAGTCAGTCGCCTTTACCGCCGCCACTCCCGTTCTAGGAGTCCCCGCTCTCGCAGTGAGCCCTCCCCACGGGATAGGAAATCGCCTCGACGCTACGCTCATCGTTCTCGGTCTGGGTCTCAAGTAACTTCCCCAGTCCGTTCGTGTCGTCACTGCGCCGTGGGGGTTTCTCCGGCTAAGGCCTCGGTTACTTCCTGGCTTGTCGCGGAGGCTGGGCCCACACTCTTAGCTCGAACTGGCCCCCCCACCTCACGCTGCACTTAGAGGATGACGCTCTCAGCCTAGCTCCTGAGGACTCAGTTTCGGTGTTACTTCAGGACGACAGCCCCACGCGCCCTATCCCCGCGCCCCCTGACTTGGATCAAGATGAGCAGGAGCAACATCCGTCGGCGGTAGGACACAGGTTGGAGACTCTACGTGCCCTGGACGAGGCAGCTCGCATCATCTCGGCGTGCCTTCCGCCAGAAGACTGTCCTCCTTCTCCGCCTGTGAAGAAGAAAGCTGCGGCCTATGTAGATGCGGAGCTCCATACCAAGACCTTTAAGACTCTTCCTCAACCTCCGGGTTTCAGCAGCCTTCGGGATGCGTTCTCAGCTCGACTCGCTCAGGGACACTTGGGCGCCGCTGGATTCTTCAATGACTCTTAAGTGGCCGGCAGACCTACACGTTTTTTTGGCAATCTTGGTATGTGGGACATACTCAGAGCTTTACCTGCGCCCTACCCAAACCGGACCCGGCTGCTTGGGCCCTGGCAGCTATTCCGCCACGGACCCCTCTGCTTCCGGGCGTCGATCAGACAGCTAATCTCATACGCAACGCCTTAGCCTCCGCGGGATTCCTTGACCTTCTGACTCAAGCCATGGTTCGTCGCGTCGAGGAGGCTTGGCATCCGTCCCTCACGCCGCTGCTGGGAGATCTGCTCGCTCTAGCCGTCTCTGGTAACCGTGCCTCCTACCACACCTGTGTCAACGCTATGGCTGTGGCGGCCAACTGTGACCTGTTGCGTCGGGATTTCCTCCTCCGCTCCTGTCCTCTCCCCAATGACCTGAAGCTTCAACTTCGTCAGGCGCCCCTTGGCGGAGAACTTCTCTTCGGCCCCACGTGGTTGGCAGTTAAGGAAGCGAATAAGGACACCTGGCCAAGTCGTACAGTTCCTACTCCCTTTCAGCATACCCGCAGGACCCAGGGTCGCCCCCTGCGGGCGGCCAGACCCGGTTCCCGGCCTTACACCAGAGGTGGACGTCTTCCCCCCAGGCCCCCTGCCTTCCCCCGCGCCCACCCTACTGCAGGATCCTCTTCGGCTGCCGCTTCCAGGACCTGACCCAAGCCTGCCCGGCGCCCCGGGCGGGGCAGGGCTTACTGACGTTCTCCCCCTTCGGGCCCCGTCGACCGCGCTGGGATCTCCGGTCGGCGGGAGGCTCGCGCTGCACAGCGCCGCCTGGCAGGCGCTGTTTCCGGACGACCCCTGGATTCTCTCGACCATCTCCTTAGGTCTGCGGATCTCGTTTCGGTCCCCGCCCCCACTGCGACGTACTCCGGCATGGACCTTGGTTCCGACAGATCAGCTCAAGGCAGACGCTCTGCGCAACGAGGTGGCCGCCTTCGGAAAGCAGCGACAGAGGTGGTGACTCGACTCGACTCCCCAGCCTTCTACAGCCGACTCTTTGTAGTTCCCAAGCCAGGCGGCAAGTGGCGTCCTGTGATCGACCAGTCAGCGCTCAACAAGTTTATAATAGCTCCACGCTTTCGCATGGAGACAGCTCGGGCCCTGTGTGCCTCGGTGCAACCTTTCGACTTCGCAATCAGCCTGGACCTCTCGGATGCGTACCTTCACGTGCCCATGCACCCAGTGTCCAGACATTATCTACGCTTCGCCTTCGATGGTGTGGTATACCAGTTCCGCGCACTTCCCTTCGACCTCAACCTCAGCCCATGGGTCTTCACACTCATCATGGACGCCGTCGTGGCCAAGGCCCGACGGACTTCCACGAGCCCCACGTCCAACTATCTGGACGACCTTCTACTGAAGAATCAGACCCCGGCCGCCTTGGAAGTGGACCGGGATGCCTTGCTTCAGCTCCTCAAGACGCTGGGCTTCATAGTCAACTTCGGCAAGTCCGACCTCGTTCCGTCGCGCCATTTCGTTCACCTAGGCATGGAGTTCTGCACTGACCGCAACATCGTCCGGCTGCCCGAACCCCGCATTCAGAAGCTGGCGGATCTAGCTCGGCAGGTATCCCAGATGTCTTCGATCCCCGCCAGGCAGTGGCTTCAGCTGCTGGGTCTGATGAGCACTGCAGCAGACCTAATTCCGTTAGGGCGTCTCTACTCCCGGCCGCTACAGTTGCACCTTCTTCTACACTGGCGTCCGTCGACTTCCGACCTAGAGTCTCCGGTTCCGATTCCTTCGTTGCTCCGTCCTCACCTTCTACGCTGGGCGGACCCCCTCTGGCTCGCGACAGGAGTGCCGCTGTTCTCACCACCGCCCTCCTTCTCCATCTGCGTAGACGCGAGCCTCTCCGGTTGGGGAGCGCACCTTCTACCCTCCTTCGAGACGGCCTCCGGCCAGTGGGACCTGGATCTCCGGGACTGACACATCAACTGGTTGGAATTGGAAGCCGTCTGGCAAGCCCTTCGCGTGTGGGAGTCTCGCCTTCTTCACCGGGAGCTACTGGTGTTGTCGGACAACTCTACAGTCGTCGCCTACATCCAGAAGCAAGGTGGGACCCGCTCCCCATCTCTCTGCATCCACCTTTATCAAGTGCTCCGGTGGTGCGAGGATCGGGACATTTCTCTCTGCGCGCGTCACATCCCGGGTCATCTGAATGTGCTGGCCGACTCCCTCTCCCGTCGCGGTCAACTACTACACACCGAGTGGTCACTGCGTCCAGACATCTTTCAGATGATCGGCGCTACCTGGGAGTCACCCATGATCGACCTTTTTGCCATGAGATGGAATCACCAACTCCCTCTGTTCGTCTCGCCGATTCCAGACCCCTTGGCCTGGGCAGTGGACGCCCTCTCCATCTCCTGGGATGGGCTGGTCGCCTACGCCTACCCACCGACGGTGCTCGTCCCCAAGGTCCTTCTCAAGCTGAGAGGCAGCAACACGATCTTGTTTCTGGTGGCCCCGTTCTGTTGGACCAGGTCATGGACGACCGACCTCCTGAATCTGGCGACGGCCCCCCCACTACCGCTCCCCACTCCACGAACGATGCTCAGGCAACCTCGGCAGACACTGTACCATCCTTGTCCAGAACGTCTCCTCCTCCACGCCTGGAGGTTGTCCGGCAAGCCCTCACCGCTAGAGGCTTCTCAGGTGCGGCAGTGGACGCGATCGCTACAGCCCGCAGAGCCTTGACCAGACGAGTTTACAAAGGCAAGTGGAGAGTTCTCAGCACCTGGTGTGACGACAGACGCCTCTCCCCCACCGAGTTGACAGTCCCTCAGCTGGCGGATTTCTTCCTCTGGCTTTTTCATGACCAGCGTTTAGCTCCCATCACCATTCGAGGTTACCTGGCCATGATCGCTGATACTTACAGGCATCTGGGACGCCCCGACCCGGGTTCCTGCAAAGACCTTGCCGATCTGATGGGCCACTTCGGTCTTCATCGTCCCGCTCTACGTACACTGTTGCCACGTTGGGACCTACCTTGGGTGCTTACTTGGCTCAACTCGGCCCGCTTTGAGCCAATACAGCTGGCGAGACTACCGGACGTGACGAGGAAGACCTGCTTCTTGCTAGCCCTCGCCTCAGCCTCCAGAGTCAGTGAGTTGCACGCCCTCTCTACTCGCCCCACCTGTTTGCAGTTCCGGACGGACGGTTCGGTGCAGCTGCTTCCTGACCCGACCTTCCTAGCCAAGACCAGATCTCCACTCTTGGCACCACAATTGTTCACCATACTACCACTCAGAGAACCACGCTCCAATCGAGAGTCCAGACAGCAGGACCCGGTTCGAGCTTTATGTGTGTACCTGCGCCGGACCAAGCCACTACGTAGGGGACGCACCCGCCTTTTTCTTCCTCTGTCCCCAGGTAGAAAGGACATCTCAGCCCAGACTATATCCTCCTGGCTTCGGTGGGTGATACGATCCGCCTACCAGGAACTCGCCCCTGATACAGCCAAACGCATGAGGATCAGGGCGCACGAGATCAGAGCCATGGCCACAAGCCTCGCATTCGAACGCAACTGTGCGGTCAAGGACATCGTGCTGGCCGTGGGCTGGCGCACAGAGAACACCTTCGCTCGCTTCTACCTGAGGGACCTCTCCGGCCAGCGGCAGAACCTAGCGCTGGTGGGAGACATCGTGGCGGCGCAACACTCCCTCCCGGCGCCCTAGGCGCCGTAAGTATCTTCACTAAAATTAGAGGGAGGTTGCTTGGGGTGGACTACTCTAGTAGCTTCGATGGCAGGGGTAGGGGTGGTTTAGCGGCGCCCGCCTCCTTTTCGGGATTCTTCTTAGTTGTAATACCATCGGTAATGTGTTTTGAGAAAACAAACGTATTTTTCTTTAAAATAAGTTTTTTTGAAAAATACTTACCGATGGTATTACTCGAAGGTCCCTCCCACCTGCCCCGCTCGTCGCTGCTCCGCTAAGAAACTGACTGGTTGTTTGAGCACTGAGCACATGCGTGGTTGAACTGGAAGGGAGGCTATCGGGTTTCCGCCTAACCTATGGCGCCCCTCTCCTGCCATCATGGCCATTATCGTACACAACAATTTTGGGCTAAAATTAGACTAGCTAAGAAACATTTCCTAGTTGTAATACCATCGGTAAGTATTTTTCAAAAAACTTATTTTAAAGAAAAATACATTTTTCGGCGTAATTTTTAAAACAGCTAACATAACTTTGATTTTTCTTTTATGAAAAAACTATCGTCTCATTAATCTCCGCAAGATTTTTCATGAACAGTGTTTGCATAAGCCTGCTGTTTGTCCCGGCTCTTTGGTATGATTAGGTCAAATTGTGACCTGTATGCCCTAGGTGTGAATATCAGGTAGAAAATTGAAAAGTTTGATCCTCTAATACATAAAATGTTAGCACTGCGATGAGTGACGTATAACATCAAGTCGTCACTATGAACATGGCATCATGGGACTAACGATGCCATGACATGAAGCTTGAAGTTCTTTTTAAGAATAGCTATCTCTACGCCAGCCCACAGGCACAGAGCTTACAAATGGCAGGAAGCGCCATGTGTTTCTCTTTATTTCTGCCCCACCCGGGTCTGCCCTGGGGGACTTGGGTGGGGTTAGGTATTTTTTAGTTCCCAGGGTCACCCTGGTCAGCCTCACAGGGTGGGTTTTTCTCTCTATTCTGGGGCATGTGTTTCTGTCTACCCTTTGTCCATTCACCTGTATTTTCCTTTTTAAAACTCTCCCTACTGTCTGCACTGCCTGTAGCTCTTGATATTGGATGTATGTTGCTAAATGGTCTTAGCTTTATTTACGCCCCACGTGTTAGGTTTATTTAATGTATTTGACCGGCTGGCGACATACATTCAATGTTCTGTTTATTTTTTTTCACAAGCAGTGCAGGCACGTCCTGAGAAAGCCTTGTTGCTGTCAGGACGTTAAGCAATGTACAATGTACAATGTCTTTATTTCTGGGTGCCAATGTGTGTGGATCAGAGGGTGGGTTAGGGTAGAAGGAGATGTATGTGAAGGATAAGCTTGAAAATAAGAACAACTTTGGGCTGAGGTCCCATCTTGTTATTGTTATGTTTATTGTACTCTGGTCATCATCTGCGCTTCACACTTTTCATGTTTATATCACATATCACATCTTTGTGATTAGAAAAGAGAGCACAATTTTATTTATTTTTGTACATTTCAGCTGAATGTTCGTGAAAGTTCTATTGATGCTTTGAGAGCAGCTCTTGCTGTAACATCGCAAAGGGAGACAAAAGCAACCCAGCGCTCACATTGGTACAAGGTAAGTCTTGTGTGTTGACGCCCTATGAGAAAGGTAGCATGCTTAAGTGAAAATATTGTAATCTGTTTGAAAGCTTTTGAGAAACAGGGGTCACACTTATGAAGAAAACAGCATTTTTTCTCACACAAGGTCATTTTTTTGTTTGTTTGCTGAATACATTAAGTGCAGTTAGTCTGTAATCATAAAAAAAAAACATTCTTCAAAGAGATGAGGGTGGATAGGAGGGTGCAATTTTAGAATAATAATAATATAATATAGGTATTATTATTATTTATTATTATTATTATTAGGGTGCAATTTTTCTCCATGATTTGTGGACACAGCATTCTCATTAGCTGGAATTCCAATGTCATTTGCTTGAGAGACATTTTGTGTGGGCTTTTATGAAGTCCGCCAGCCACGTTGATCAGCAGGGATATTTACAACCTTCTAGCTGTGGTAGTAAAATAATTATGATGTTGTTCAGGTGTGTTCACACTAGAACTGCTTTCTCACGGTAGTTATTTGACGGGTTGCCAGGGCTTTTTGAATCACTCTCCAAGACTAATGATTAGCAAATGCTGGGACTGTTACGGTCAATTATCCCTGTGTTTATGCTCAAATGAGTACTGCTGTGTGATTTTGGACCATCTGGCTAGAAGCTGTAAGGTCCAGAATCACAGACCAGCATGGTACAAGTGTTTCTGTGACTAGCTTGCTATGCAGCAATGCTTCGACAAAGCGCAAGAGCAGCCAGAAGAGTCTGAACTGAAGGAGAAGAAGATGAATCGCGATGATTGGGTTCACGGATCTCTGCTTGTCATCAATGAGCTTCTTCGCTGCAGTAATGTGGAAGGAGAGGTATGGCAAAACAGTTTGTAGTCAAGTTTAACCCATTCACATAATTAACACGGTCCAACGGCAAGAGACAGTGATCATCATAAACCTTTTCACTTATGGGGGCTCTTCAGGATAATATGCCTCTTGCTGACACTCCGCCGTGAGATGGCCTTAGTCGCCTGCTTAGCGTTAAACCCAAATAACTAACTAACTTGCTGACACCACTTTGAATCTTTTTTCCTGGTATGGTCAGCCCAGTTCATAGCTAAGAATAAGTTAACACGATCCAGAGACATAGATCATCGTGAGCCCCGCAGTTGCGGGGTATCTTAACCCTTATCATTCGGAATACACCAGCGTGAGAAATATGTGTGAGTAAAATAGTGCAAGGGTAGTGCCAGAATAGCTTGGCACCACTAGGCGCCAAGCTATTCTGGCACTACCCTTAAACTAAAGTCATTGGTCTATATCCTTATCTGTAAGTACTATAATGTAGCTTGCATATGGCAGTGTACAAATTTGAAGCTTTTAGCCTCAGTATGATAAGGGTTAAGGATCAATGTCTCCTACTGATGCCACTTTGTCCATTTTCCTGGGATGGCTGAGGCCGTTTGGCGTTAAAGGAACAAAGATTTCAGAAACACATTCTGCATCCAGTGGCAGTGAACGTGTTGTCCCCCTTGTACTTGCTGCCTTTGGTACAAGATGTTACTTAACCCATTACATCCTGATTTGGTAAAATTTGCTTATTGTCCTATGAAGGCTACATTACAGATTAAGGGATAATAATAATAATAATAATAAGAGTACTTTATTATCTCGAAAAGAGAAATTCGCTTGTGGTACATTTATCAGTAACAAATAGTACAAACAAGACATAAAAACATTATAGCATAATTATGAACAACTGTCTTAGTTCAAGGGTGGTGCCAAAATAGCTTGGCGCCTCAGGTGCCAAGCTATTCTGGCACCATCCTTGAACTATCAGTCAAATTTATTTAAAGCAGTGTGTGTATCAGGATAAAAAGGGTTAAGGGTTATGTCTTATCTAACTGCTGATATCTTTCTGAGCATGCCAGTAACACATATTTGTGGTGGAGTGTGTTGCAGTAGATACGTCATCACATGTACACAGTGATGCCAGAAAGATCTCTCTCCCTCAGGACTCAAAGCTGACGCCACAGGCATGGGATTACCATTGCATAGTTGGTCACTTCACATGAGTAGTGACAATAGCACCAGATAGGTTAGATCTGAGAATTCATTGCGCAGTTGAGTCACATTCTTTACAGAACTATACAGAGTGCCTGAATTTGCACAGCCCTTTTTAAATATTAACTGAAGCAAATTCCTGCTGCTGCTCTCACTGGCGATGCACCTGTTGTGTGCATGATAGGGTGAGATTGAAAGTGGGACTGATGAAGTCCAGGCAGACCGTTTGACTTAACTTTGGCTTAGAAAACGTTAAAAAACCCAAATTACAACTGCTAACAAAATGGCTGATGAAAATCTAAAACAATACATCTTGGGAATCTTTAAAGTAGAATTTCAGTGTGTTCTGTGTGGTTTTGTGTAGGAGAATCTAAATCACACAACTCAACTGCACTCTAGACTCTCAGATCTAACCTACCTTGGTGCTATTTACTGCTACCCGAGTTAAGAAGTGACCAACTATGTAATGATAATCCCATGCCTGTGGTGTTAGCGGTCAGTCCTGAATAAAGAGGGAGAGAGAGATCTTTTTGGCGTCACTGTGTGTGTGTGTGTGTGTGTGATGACATTGATATTTTGGCATCACTGGACTGTGCGGGAAATTGCGGTCTGGTGTTTTTCCGTCGGATATCAAGTCCTCCCTTTTCTCTCTAAGATCGTTGAGAAGTGTCGCAACTTCTCGACCATCTGAACCTGAATCATCTTTTTAGTCCCAATCAGTCTTCTTACCGTGCAGGTTATTCCACTAAAACTGCCCCCCACCCGGGTCTGCCCTGGAGGACTTGGGTGGGGTTAACTACTTTTTAGTTCCCAGGGTCACCCTGGTCAGCCCCACAGGGTGGGTTTTCCCCTCTATTCTGAGGCATGTGTTTCTGTCTGCCCTTGGTCCATTCACCTGTATTTTCCTTTTTAAACTCTCCCTACTGTCTGCGCTTTCTATAGCTCTTGATATTGGATGTGTGTTGCTAAATGGTCTTAGGTTTATTTAGCATATTAGACTGGCTGGCAACATACATTCAATATTCAGTTTTTTTATTTATTCACAAGCAGTGCAGGCACGTCCTGAGAAAGTCTTGTTGCTGATGGGACGTTAAGCAATGAACAACCAACCAACTAAAACTGCCCTTGAAAAAATTCTAAATGACCTGCTGGGGGCTCTTGATGATGGCAAAGTATCTGTTCTTGCACTATTAGACCTATCTGCTGCCTTTGATACGATTGACCATGACAGTTTTGCTACAACGTCTCTATTCTATGTATGGCATTCTTTAAACTGCTTTGTCATGGTTTAGAACATATCTGACGGACAAAACTTGTTGCATAGTAGTTCATGATAATCTTTCCAGCCCATCCACCCTGCACTTTGGCTTCCCTCAAGGCTCAGTTCTTGGACCAGTCCTCTTTAACCTGTATGTTCAGCCTCTGGCCAGTGTCTTTAACCATTTTTCCATATCACATCGTGCGTTTGCAGATGATACTCAGCTCCATGACTCATGTTCACCTGATCAGATTATGGGCTCAATTGAGAGACTTCAGGAGTGTGTCTCGGAGACTAAGATTTGGATGACTTCAAACAAATTACAGTTGAATGATTGAAAAACGGAGGCCATGATTGTTGCTTTCTCGAGGTTGACGAAGATGCTGACACTCCCCCAGTCATTACAAATCTGTGGTGCCACTGTCTCCTTCTCCCCGCATGTAAAAAATCTGGGTGTCACATTCGATAGTAGCCTGTCCATGCACCTTCATGTAAATGTTTGCAGATCTGCCTATACTGAACTGCAGCATATTGCTTAATAATAATAATAATACATGGTATTTATATGGTGCATTTCTCATATTTATAATATAACTCAATGCATGCCAAAACAACACACACACACAAAAAACCGTCCTGAAGCAACTAAAGTACATGTGTGTGCTTTTGTTTTGTCTAAATTAGACTATTGCAATGCTCTTCTGGCTGGCTGTTCCAAGTGTCTGATTGGCAAACTCCAGAAAATTCAAAACTCAGCTGCGAGGTTGATTCTTAGAGTCCCTAGATCGGATCATATCACACCCCATCTGTCTACTCTTCACTGGTTACCTGTAACAGCTAGGATTTAGTATTAAATTTCATGCATGACTCACAGTTGTATTACCTGTTCCTGCCCACACTACCTTGCCTCTCTTCTTCAGCTGTATACGCCCTCAAGACAGAATTTGTGCTCTGCTGCCGACTCTCAAGTCCTACGTATCCCTCTTGTCAAAACAAAGTCGTTCGGTGAGAGGCCATTCAGGTACCAGTGCCCAGTTGTTTGGAATGACCTCCCACGCGAGCTGAGATACGTGGAGTCAAGAGAGGCATTCAGGCGAGCCCTAAAACCCCATCTATTTTTTGTCTGCTACTAATGACTTTTGTTACAGACCTGTTGAAGTCATCTCTGTCTCTATTAGTAGTAGTGTGTGTTTGTGTGCGCGCATGCGTGAGTGCGAGTATGAGTCCATAAGCATAGCTTTTTTGAATGGTGACTTTAAAGATTGTTTATAGACTGCATTGTTTTGTTGTTGTTTTTTTTTTGTTTGTTTTTTTTTGTTTAAAAAGATACTTTTTGTAAATTGTGTTTATGTAATTAGCTATTTTTGTACAATTAGCTTTTGTTAAGCACCTAGAGCTCTAATCAGAGGTTAGGCACTATACAAGTACTCATCATTATTAGTATCATTATAAATTGTAATTATGTATATTATTATGATGTCCCTGGTTGCGAGTAATGGGAGACTTTCTAGATTGCTTCTCATGAAAAATCTTAAGCAAAAACAAATAAGGCTCAAAACTATCAATTTTTGAAGCTTGAGATACCAGCTGACACATTCATCAAATAAAAAGGCCTCAGCAACTGATATGTCATGCTCACCTTGCTGAAAGTTTTCTGTCTGTAACATCAGACTTTTTGTAGTTGCACTCAGAATTCAACGGACCAAAACGAATGCCTTTTACAAGAAAATCGCTTTGATATCACAGAAGTGACCTGGATGCTTCTTTTATATTCTTACTCATTGTTGAATGTGTTTTTAATGTGTTCTGTGAAATGGCTGCTTTTTTCCGGGGTTGTGGGGGTGGGGTCTGAGAGACAGGTTATTATCAACGCAAGTGGGTGTGGGACCATGGATCAGTCAGGTTCTTAGTACTGGTTAGCCTCAACAAGGGACTCGCTGAGATTATAAAAAAAAAATCTGTTTTCAACTTCTTTGTGTAGGTAAGTCCATCCACCTTGAAACCAAACTGAATTGTTATGGCGAGAACAAAACTAATGGGTTTAATTGAGAAAATGTGATTGCAATTTATTTTATTTTCACAATAGTTGTGTGTGTTCAGTTTTTCATTTTTTTTTCTTTTTTGATATTCGTTTAAAGTTTTTCACAACTTTTATGACATTACACACTCTTTCTCTTTCCCCCCTCTATTCTGCTGATGAGTGTCATGTGGCTATATGGGACTAAGGAAAATCTGTCCCTAGTGTCACACGTGGCTATGTGGGGACAAAGAAAAATCTGTCCCTATCACACATGGCTATGTGGGGACTAAGGAAAATCTGTCCCTAGTATCGCACGTGGCTATGTGGGGACAAAGGGAAGTCTGTCCCTATAGTCACAATTGGCTATGTGGGGACAAAGGAAAATCTGTCCCTAGTGTCACACGTGGCTATGTGGGGACAAAGGCAAATCTGTCCCTAGTGTCACACGCAGGGTTGGAAGATTTAACGATTTAACAAATTAAATTTTTGGTTAAAGAAAATTTAACACTTTAATGTTTTTAAAAAGTTAAAGAAAATTCAACGAATTAAAAAATAAAAGTAACGATTATCGATTTCTTTCGTTAAAAATTTCGTTACTTCAGTTCGTTTTACCGCCACGAACAACAGGTGCCTATGCGCAAAGCCGGTTTGACCCAGTTGCAGCTGGTTTGAGGCGGTTTGGAGGATCTATGCCTCTGGGTGAAAAACTTAACGGATCCCCTTTGCTTGAGAAGATCACGAGCGTATATTATCCCAGGAAGAGGCATAGATCCTAATGAGCCCCCTGCAGTTGCGGGGGCTCATGAGGATCTATGCCTCTTTCAGTTGGGTGGTTTTCGTTTCAGGAGTGAGAAGGCAGATTGCACTCGTACAGCAAAGATTGGACAGGTGAAAAACTTAACGGATCCCCTTTGCTTGAGAAAATCACGAGCGTAGATTATCCCAGCAAGAGGCATAGATGCTCACAAGCCCCCGCAGTTGCGGGGGCTCATGAGGATCTATGCCTCTTTCAGTTGGGTGGTTTTCGTTTCAGGAGTAAAAAAGCAGATGGTACAGCAACGATTGGACAGGTGAAAAACTTGAGGGATCCACTTTGCTTGAGCGAAACAAGAGCGCAGATTATCCCAGCAAGAGGCATAGATCCTCATGAGCCCCCGCAGTTGCGGGGGCTCATGAGGATCTATGCCTCTTACAGTTGGGGGTGGGGTGGGGGTTCGTTTCAGGAGTGAGAAGGCAGATGGTACAGCAACGATTGGACAGCACAGGGAAAACCTGCATACATGTAGTAGGCATAGATCACCACCAACCCCCAGCCCCCCCACCCAAGACTGCTGAGTTCTTGAGGATCTATGGCTCTTGCAGATGAGTGGATTTGTCAGCAGAGCGAAATAAGATCAAACAAGCCTGAATTGTTCCATTTTTAGTCGCATGACTTTTTCTTGCGCTGTGCAGTTTTCCGAGGTTTGTTTTTTTTTTTTTTTTTTCTTCCCCCTTCTCTTAACTACTGCATGTATCTGGCCAGATAGTGTTTTAGATAGTGGGTAGAGAAGGAAATCTGGTGGCGTGTCACTTTTCAAGTGCATGCCACTTTTGTTGTCTGATCTGAGCAATAAATGATCATTCATGTATTTAACGCAAATTTATTTCATTAAAAAGAAAAATTAAAGAAAATTTATTTCTTTAATTTTAAAAAAAAAGTAAAGAAAATTTATTTCTTTAACCTTTTACCAGAATTAAAGAAAAGTTATTTCATTAAAGAAAAAAAGTAATGACTATCAATCCTGGTCACACGTGGCTATATGGGGACAAGGAAAATCTGTCCCTAGTGTCACACGTGGCTATGTGGGGAGAAAGGAAAATCTGTCCCTAGTGTCACACGTGGCTATGTGGGGACAAAGGAAATCTGTCCCTAGTGTCACACATGGCTATGTGGTGACAAAAGAAAATCTGTCCCTAGTGTCGGACGTGGCTATATGGGGACTTAGGAAAATCTGTCCCTAGTGTCACACATGGCTATATGGGGACTAAGGAAATTCTGTCTCTTTTCCAAATGTCTGAAACGTGTTAGCAAAATGTAATGACATGTTTCTGAAATATGATGGCAGAATTGTGTCCTAAATGACCACGTCTTTCTCTTTCTCCAGAGGTTGCGCCAGGAAATTGAAGAAGTTTCTGCCCAACAGAGTCAGCATGAAAGAATTTCAAAGGTAACCTTTAACTAATGTAAGAGAAAAGGAGGGGGGGGGGGGATTGGGGGGGGGGGAGGATTATGAAAAGGTTTTGTTATGTGGTAGTAGTTGTCATAGTATGATGCAATCACACCAGACGCTCTCACGTTCTCACCTCACTCCGTTGCAACTCATCACGCGTGGCACAAGGTTGTAGACCACTCTGGAGTAAAAGTTTCAACAATACTTTATTCTCACGGTGCAATCTCGGCACAATGCATCCACAAATGCATCCACACTTTGATAAACTGTCTCATACAATGCATCCGCAGTTTTAATACACTGTGTCTCCCATACAATGCATACACATATTTCCTAACACCCTCTTTTATACTATTACAGATTTCCAGAACAATCAGGCAATTTACACAACTCGACCAATCGGAAAAGAAAACGTAACCAAAACTCATTAATATTCATTAGAAAGAACGCTCTAGATCTATCAACAATCTTCCACTAACATCTAGGCGCATTTAGTAAAATGTTGCGAAATGTGGCCAACGTGTACTATAAAACTTTGATGTCATATTTGAGGTCACTAGAATAATCCTGCCTTTACTAGAACCTTCCAGGTAAATCTAGGTAGGACTTTAGCATCAATGTAGCGAGATGTGCAACTTTCTAGCTACACAACAAAATTGATCGCAATCCTATTTGCAAAAGAAAATGAATCACACTAAAACGGTATGTGATTATTATCTAAAATAACTGAACACCGGATCTTTCTTATGATCAACATACACATGACCTAAAAAGAATAACACAACCACAAACGTAACTGGTTTTAGACTTATTTATTTCAGTTTTCACTTTTGATTTACTAAGAAACTGTGTGTTTTATGTTGAAAAGTGTTCTGCACCTGTGTTAATATGGAAGAATTCTGTGTTGTTGCTATATTTAAGTCCCTTCTATTTATAGAAGGGACTTTTTAGGACGGGTCATGGTGGGGCGAATTTAATAGCATGTCCATGATGTCAAAGGTGGGCAGGCTAAAAATCGAACAATTGAAGTAACAAGATAAAAATTACGTCATGTCTAGTTACGCTAACCTCGCTGCAGAACATACATTTGGAGGGAAGCGCCATATATGCGTATGAATGTATGTGCGTATGTATGTATGTGCGTATGTATGTATGTGTGTGCGTATTCTATATGTAAACAAGAATCTCCAATATTTCTGTACACACAAGCTTGAAACTTGTCGAAATACTTTCTTAAGTGGGTGGCTAAGAGAGCCTCCCAGCATATTGTAATTGAATGTCTCTTTGAAGACAGTCGGTTGACCCAGATTAGAGTCCGTAATTTTTGTCATATTTATTTGAACTTTTGCATATTAAAAAAATTATAGCTAGTTTGGAGAAAGACATTGGATGAGTTCGTTAGCCCGCTTTGTATCATTTCAACTTCTTTAGTAAAAATTAATTCTTTTCAGAAAAGAACTAAAACACGCAAAAACCTTTACTTCTAGAGAAAGTCGGACAGTGGCGGTGACGTAAAAGAGGCAGCTCCGTCACCACGCAGACACTGACATAATACTCTAAATATGACGTCATTCTCTCTCGCGCGTGCGGCTCTCTCTCTCTCTCACACACACATGCGCGCATCTCCAGGAGGAATAGTTCCTTATGCGCCCTCCAGGCGCATAAGGATCTATACCTCTTGGAGATGTTTGGAGCGCGCGCGTGCGCGCACACACTAATGCGCACACACACATCGACGCGCTTTCAGAAGAGCATGCAGGTGACCCGTGTACATAGTATATCATGTAGCTAGGTAAAGTCGACCTGCTTTCATACAAATTATAGCAAGACTGAAATTGTACCGTGAAGTTCTAGTTTTGTCACCATTTTCTCAAGCCTATGAAGTGAAAGTGAAATATAAAATTACGTAAAAACTAAAACTTACGTCATGACAAATGATGTTTGACGTTGATTTAATAAATTATTATGTGTGGAATGATGCTTGCTGGTCTGTGGTTTTGCACCTTATGGCTGAAGCTGTAAGGTCCAAAATCACACACCCGCACACAAATTGAATGTCAAAATTTATTCACCTATCTGGAGATTGCTCCCCTTAACTCATTCAAGACGTGCCGCCTCCAGATACGCGGCTTAAGTTGTGTATCCAGAGGTGGCACATATTGAATGAGGTAATACCAGCACACATGTTGACCTGTGACGTTTTACGTACTTTTCAGGAGATGGGTTCCAAATCCCGTTCAAACGGCAGCATGTCCACACTGCAGCAGCTGCAGCAGAAATCCACGCCCCTTGTCATCTTTGGGTTGGGAGGCAGGAACATGCATCAGAAGGCTCCAGTCTATGAAAGCAAAACTTGTAAAGACCTGATGAGCTCTAATTTTGACAAGGTGTGTACAGTGAACTTCAAATGTTACAAAATGCTTGGGCACTCACATTTTTGTTGACTCATGTGTGATAGCAAAAGTGAGTATGTCCATCAGTCGTCCTTCTGATTGTCGATTACTTGTCGTCCGTGGTAATCTTAAACGTTTGCATTTTCCTGAAGACAATTCAAGCCACTGTCAAGCCATTGAAGACAATTCAAGCCACTGTCTGAACATTGCCCCAAAGATGCTTTTTGGGGAGACTTCTGTAAACATGTCAATGACTGCATAATACATCATAAACACTGAATGACCTCTCTTGATGGTCAAGGTCACAGGGATTTAGCATTGGTCTAAAGTGTTTGAATGAGGAAATCTTGGATATTATTTCAGACTTTTTAATCACATTTGATGCAGAGATGCCTGATGATAGGACCTTTTTGTGCATGTTAATTGAGTTGATTCCTTTAAAAGGTTAAGGGTCACAATATGAAAGAGGATGTGTGGACAATGTTATTTTGGGGCTTAATATTGCTCGTCATTTGTTTTGCCTGGAATGATTCTGTAAATGAGTAGATTCTGGGACAGGTGTGCGAGTACATGATGCGCTACAAGATGAGTCGCAGCTTCTTCGTGCAACAAGCTTTGCTAGCCTCCCTTCCTCGCCTCGCTGCCTTCAACAAGGAAGCCTTCTCTCGCATGTAAGTATGTTTACATGCTAAGGCTGGACTTGCACACCAAGGAACACTTAGAATATATGCTCAGAAACTATTGTGTTGTGTACTTTATTTCTTCAAAAACATTATCGATGGTATTACTGATAGGAAGATATACTTAGCCTGTCAATTTCAGCCTCCAAAATTGTTGTGTGTTGCTACACAACCAGGGACGTAACTCTAGCAAGCAGTTACCTAATCCCCTGAGTTGCATCCTTATCCTCTGGGTAGCCTCCCTTCCTAATCTCGCCACGGCTTTACCAGCCAGTGCTGGCGCCTAGCACTTAGTTCGCTTCCAGCTGCCAGCGAGATAAGGCGCCGCGAGGTCACATTCCACTCTCGCCCGCTCATTCTATTTATATCGCTTGCTACTGTGGGGTACACGGCGTGACCGGCGCTCTGCCGCTATAACAACTACCTACACATTTGTATTCATAACACATCTCTGCCTACAGTGACTGTTGTGGAAGCAACATCGTTCAAAAGTTGAAATTCTCACCTACACGCTGATACCAAATATGACAACATTACGACTTGCACTTGTGTAGCAGGTTATGGTGAAAATAAAGAGAACGGGAATTTGTTGATGTACGATGTCGGTGTTTGTTGTGAAATTGACAAAGTTCCCACAGCCATAACACGAAGACGCTACTTTTTCCAACGAAACACACTTGCATGCATAAGGGTCAGCATGCCTACAGTAAGTATCACTTACCGGATTTTGGATTCATGGTGGGGGACGAAAGCAGGAAGGTGGTTAATGAGGTCACTGACAGGTCGCGTGTTGTGCGGTACACGGCGTGACCGGCGCTCTGCCGCTATAACAACTACCTACTGGTTTGTATTCATAACACAAATCTGCCTGAAGTGACTGTTGTGGAAGCAACATCGTTCAAAAGTTGAAATTCTCACCTACACACTGATACCAAACATGACAACATTACGACTTACACTTGTTTTGTGTAGCAGGTTATGGTGAAAATAAAGGGAAAGGGAATTTGTTGATGTCGGTGTTTGTTGTGAAATTGACAAAGTTCCCACAGCCATAACATGAAGACGCTACTTTTTCCAACGAAACACACTTGTATGCATAAGGGTCAGCATGCCTACAGTAAGTATCACTTAGCGGATTTTGGATTCATGGTGGGGGACGAAAGCAGGAGGGTGGTTAATGAGGTCACTGACAGGTCGCGTGTTGTGCGGTACACGGCGTGACCGGCGCTCTGCCGCTATAACAACTACCTACTGGTTTGTATTCATAACACATCTGCCTGAAGTGACTGTTGTGGAAGCAACATCGTTCAAAAGTTGAAATTCTCACCTACACACTGATACCAAACATGACAACATTACGACTTACACTTGTGTAGTAGGTTATGGTAAAAATAAAGGGAACGGGAATTTGTTGATGTCGGTGTTTGTTGTGAAATTGACAAAGTTCCCACAGCCATAACACAAAGACGCTACTTTTCCCAACGAAACACACTTGCGTGCATAAGGGTCAGCATGCCTACAGTAAGTATCACTTACCGGATTTTGGATTCATAGTGGGGGACAGAAGCAGGAGGGTGGTTAATGAGGTCACTGACAGGTCGCGTGTTCTGGCATTTCTCGCCCGCAGCCGTCTCGGTACTCCACAGACTGCTATTGCCATCCCGAAATACGATCAGTCCATAACAGGTCACAATATTCAACAGTGTTTTTAAACATACCTTGAGGTTTAACACATGTTCTGACACACTAGACATAAGAACCGTTTTACGGGGAGTAGACGTCGGCGGAATAAAAACTTGTATACCACTATCACCTTCATTAGTGCTGTTATCAGTGTCGGTGTTATGAGTGTCACATTCCGCGGATCGAAACGATCGTTTCTTTCCATGCCGGGAACCCCGCTTCGCTGGTCATCCTCCTTTACCTAGCTGCATGAAGTGAACACACGCGACACATTCTTCAACACTCGTATTTGGATGAAACATGGTCCAAATGTGTTGTGATGAGGCAATATCAGACGCCGCATTTCGCGTTGTCTCCTCGGACACACGTGTTTCAGTCGAGTCTATCCGTTTCATCCGACAATAGCAACTCCTACACATTGTTTTGGAGTGCATCATGTCTTTGTCTTCCTGGATATTAATTCCATAACACTTGTGGATTAAGTGTTCATAATTGATACAAAGAAATGACTTTTTATCCGTGTATCTCTTTTGTGATCTCTCGCCACATATTCTGCACAATGCATTAACTCTCATTGCATGGAACACACCTGTGTGTACACAGACTGTACGTGTTTCAGCAGACTCCATCATGATCAAAAGTTAAATCAAAAGTACATTTACAAGGTTGACTGTTAGTGTTACACTATTTCCCCAAGAAAGAAACGTGGCTATCTCCTCAATAGTATCCGTGTAACTAAGCCCTCTCTTTCCCCAATGCCGGGAGTGTACACCAAGTCGGATGTCTGGAACTTGTCTGTCGACACCTGTCAGTGACCTCATTAATTACCCTCCTGCTTCCGTCCCCCACCATGAACCCAAAATCCATTAAGTGATACGTACTGTAGGCATGCTAACCCTTATGCATGCAAGTGTGTTTCACTGGGAAAAGTAGCGTCTTTGTGTTATGGCTGTGGGAACTTTGTCAATTTCACAATAAATTCTCGTTTTCGTACATCAACAAATTCCCGTTCTCTTTATTTTCACCATGACCTGCTACACAAGTGCAAGTCGTAATGTTGTCATGTTTGGTATCAGTGTGTAGGTGAGAATTTCAACATTTGAACGATGTTGCTTCCACAACAGTCACTGTAGGCAGAGATGTGTTATGAATACAAATGTGTAGGTAGTTGTTATAGCGGCAGAGAGCCGGTCACGCCGTGTACCGCTCAGTAGTGCGATATAAATAGAATGAGCGGGCGAGAGTGGAACTCGCGGCAGCCTTATCTCTCTGGCAGCTGGAAGCGAACTAAGTGTCGGCTATGGTAAAGGCGTGTCGCGAGAGTGCGTTATTGCCAGTTCTATGCTTAGCTTCCATCTTGTGTGGTTTACTCGTCATCAGTCTCCAAGTTTTCTTCATCTCTATCATTCATCCTTTGGTTTCGCTAGGCTCAACATGGCCAGGTAAGGCCTCGGTCATTGCCTCACCCGGCGATTGTGGCTGACTGGGGCAATTTCCGTGGAATTGCGGCGTTTTGTCGTTCGTTTCGATTTCGACCGTCGGTTGCAACGGTCATGTGCTCGGTGCTGTGGCCTCTGGTCTACGCGTGATTCTTTTATTTTTTGTTTCCTGTTGCAGTGCTTAGCTTAAAACCTGCACCGCCTGTGGCGATTTCCAGTGGCCCAGTGATTCCCACCTGTGCTGCCTCCCTTGTTTGGGCTGTGCTTCCGACCACACTTGTGTTACTTGCGCCACATGGGAGGAGGACCGTTGGTCTGAACTTTGGCGTTTGTTTTCTCAAAACTATTACTGATGGCATGACTAGTAGGAAGGTATACTTAGCATACCGATTTAGTCTAAGCATCCGTTGTGTACACTACACAACTAAGGAGGCGACTTCAGGGAGTCGTTACCAAGAAACCCTGAGTGACCTCCCTTATATCCGGTGACGTGTTTCCCACCAGTCTTTTTATGCTTAGCTCACCGGAACAATTGTGTTTAGCCTAGGTGGCATTTCTTTGACGGGTTTTGTCGTTTTATCAGTGTGTTTGTGGGACTTCAATTTATCAAATGCACAATTCGCTGCCGAAAAAGTTCAGGCAATGGATATCACGAGGTTAAAAGGTTCGATTCACAAAGCATCTTTGCACATAGAGACAAATAATTTTAAGCTTGCCAATTAAGGTTGCTTTTAGTTTTAGATCACGATTAGTTCAAGGAGCAGTGATAGAGTTTTCGGAAATCTCAGGACAACATAAACCATCCCCTGAGCTTTATTACACAGACGAGCAAACTCAGGCTATAAAATTAGAACCTCTGAACCTGGCCACAGATCCCCCCTTGCGCCTTCCCACCCCCCGCACGATGCTCAAGCAGCCACGATAGTGTCTTTACCACCCGTGCCCGGATCGGTTGCTCCTTCACCTTCGAGATTGTGTGGCAGGCCCTCGCCGCAAGAGACTTCTCGACAGTCCTGCAGTTCTGGTGCACCTCCCAGCAGCTCTCCCCCACGGATCTGACTATGCCGCAGCTGGTCGAGTTCTTTTGTGGCTCTTCGTCCAGCAGAACCTCGCCCCCATCACCATCAGGGGATATTTGGCCATGATTGCAGACACTTACCGCCACTTGGGCCGCCCGGAACCAGGGCCCTGCAAAGACCTCTCGGACCTGGTGGCGCACTTAGACCTTCAGCGGCCGGTCTCACGGTCTCTGGTCCCGCGCTGGGACTTGGCATGGGTACTGACTTGGCTCAACTCTGCCTGCTTTGAGCCTCTCTCCCCTTGGCACGGTTCAGCGACCTGACCAGGAAAATATGCTTCCTTTTGGCACTCGCCACAGCATCACAGTTCCAACTACAGAGGAATCACCTTGCTGTCAGTACCAGGAAAGGTCTTCAACAGGATCATCCTGGAGAGAATGAAGAGCTCCGTTGACCCCCAGCTGAGAGACCAGCAAGCAGGATTCAGGAAGAACCGATCATGTACAGACCAGATCTCCACTCTCCGCATCATCGTGGAACAGTCTCTGGAGTGGAGCTCCCCGCTGTACATCAACTTTGTGGATTATGAGAAAGCATTTGACAGTGTGGACCGAGAGACTCTGTGGAAACTCCTACGACACTACCGTGTACCCATAAAGCTCGTCCGCCTGATCAAGAGCAGCTACGATGGTATGACATGTCGCGTGATCCACGAAGGGCAGTTCACCAGGGAGCTCCAGGTCAGAACTGGTGTCAGGCAGGGGTGTCTGCTGTCTCCGTTCCTCTTCCTACTGGCCATAGACTGGGTCATGAAGATGACCACAGAGCACAGACGAAGTGGAATACAGTGGACACTGTGGACACAGCTTGACGACCTCGATTTTGCAGACGACTTGGCATTACTGTCCCACACTCGTCAACAAATGCAGGACAAGACCACGAGGCTTGCTGACATCTCGTCCCAAGTGGGCCTCACCATTCACAAACAGAAAACAAAGACAATGAGGCTGAACGCAACCAGGGAGGAACCAGTCTTGCTTGCTGGCACCCCGTTGGAGGAGGTGGAGTCCTTCACCTATCTTGGGAGCCTCATAGACAAAAAAGGCGGCACTGATGCAGATGTCAGAGCACGAATCGGTAAAGCCAGAGCAGCCTTTCTCCAGCTGAAAAAAGTGTGGAGTTCCAGAGAGCTGTCACAACACACCAAAGTCCGGATCTTCAACTCCAATGTAAAAGCAGTTCTCCTATATGGAGCAGAGACTTGGAGATTGACAAAAACCACAGTCAACAGAGTACAGACCTTCATGAACAGTTGCCTTAGAAGAATTTTGAAAATCCACTGGCCAGAGAAGATCAGCAACGTCAGACACTGGGAGAGAACAGAGCAGATAACAGCAGAGAATGAAATTGGGCGAAGAAGATGGGGATGGATCGGTCACAGTCTGAGAAAGCCAGCTTCCAGTATCACTAGGCAGGCATTGTCATGGAACCCCCAGGGAAAGAGGAAAAGAGGTAGGCCGAGAAACTCCTGGCGTCGAGACCTCCAAGCAGACATCAAGAGACTGGGAACCACCTGGAGTAGAATCGAAGGAGAAGCACAGGACAGGAGTTGCTGGAGGTCTCTCGTCGACGGCCTATACCCGGGTAGGGGTGACAGGCGTAAGTAAGTAAGTAACAGCATCACAGTTGAGTGAGTTACATGCGCTCTGTGCGCCCCGCCTCTCTACAATTTCTGGACCGATGGTTCGGTGCAGCTTTTCACCGACCAGTCCTTCTTAGCCAAGAATGGCCCACCCACAGCCGCTCCACAGATCATAATGATGCACCCCCCTCAGACGTGCGGACCAGACCCCGGAGTCCCATCAACAGGACCCGGTCCGAGCGCTGCGAATTTACCTGCGCAGAACAAAGCCGCTCAGACAAGGGCGTGCCCGCCTTTTCCTGCCCTTGGCCCCGGGCAGACGTGATATCTCCGCGCAGACGATCTCGTCCTGGCTACGCTGGGTCATCCGGTCTGCATACTCAAAACTCTCCCCAGAGAGAGCAAAGACGATGCGCATATGGGCACACGAAGTGAGGGCAGTGGCAACGAGTATCGCATTAGACCGCAACTGCACAGTACGCGACATTGTGGCGGCCGTGGGCTGGTGGGTGGAATCCACCTTTGCCCGCTTCTACCCGAGCGACCTATCCGGCCAACGTGATAACCTGGCCCTGGTGGGGGACATCTCGGCGGCGCAGCACTCCCTCCGGGCGCCTTAGGTCCGCATAGCTCAAATCGTCGGAAGTTGGACACATGTAGAGGGCCTTGATAACCTAAAGCATGGGGGGTGCATTCCTTGCGATTTTTCGCTTGGTGGTTTGGTATTATAGGCTGCACCCATTCTTATTAGTCATGCCATCGGTAATAGTTTTGAGAAAACAAATGTATTTTTTCTCTAAAATGTATTTTTTCGAAAAATACTTACCGATGGCATGACTCGGAGGTCCCTCCCTCCTGCCCCGCTTGCCGCTATTGAGCTAAGGCAAAAGACTGGTGGGAAACACGTCACCGGATATGGAGGTAAGGGAGGCCACACAGGGTTTCTTGGTAACGACTCCCTGAAGTCGCCTCCTTAGTTGTGTAGTGTACACAACGGATGCTTAGGCTAAATCGGTATGCTAAGTATACCTGCCTATTAGTCATGCCATTGGTAAGTATTTTTCGAAAAAAATACATTTTAGAGAAAAATACATTTTTATCGTCGCAAGCACCCCATGTCCGCCAAGGCGCCAGCCCACCCAGCCCCTCAAAACTCAGACACAGTCGGCGTTTCTTATCGGCGCTCCCAGTCACCGGACCCCGGTCGCCTACTATCCCCGCACTCCCGCTCTACGGAGATGGGACCCTTGTGGCACTTTTCCACCCCGGCCTTCTGCGTGGGTTGTGATATACCTTGCGAGACCTTACACTCACGCTCCCTGGAGCACTTTTCGCAGTCAGCCCTGCGCACCCGCTCTACAGAGATGGGTCTCTCGCGGAGGTACCCCCCTCTCCCTCAGGGGAGGAGACACCGGCCCCTGACTGGCCCTGTCGCGGTTCCCGACCAGCCAGGCGTGGCCTTGCCCCCGTGCACATTTGAGCCGTCGCGTCGCCATCGGTCGTCCCCTCACGACTCTTTGCACAGCGCTTCGGGGCTTCCAGTGTCTCCTTGCGCCCCGGCTAGGAGCCGGTCTCCGTGCACCCGTCTAACATATGGTAAGTCCTCTCGGCAACAATCTCGCCACTCCGGTCGGATAGATTCACCTGGGACTCCGCCTCCCCGGGACATTCAACTTTGGGGTTGTACGCGCACACGGACCAACGATAGCCGTGATCATCGCACTTCTTTGGTCTTACGTCGTTCGCGGCGCTCCTCTTCTGGACAGGTGGATCTGCTTCACGCCAAGCAGCCTTCCCCTCCACGTCGCAGCCGACGTCATCACGTAACGGGCCGAGACAGTCCCGTTCCCGTTCCTGGTTTTCTTCTCGCCATAGTTCTCGCCACCGACCACTTCTTCATGTGAGCCGACGGCGCAGTCCCTCCCCCATGAGGCGCCGGTCTTCTTCTTCTTCTTCTGTTGGCAGTAGGAGCTCTCGGCGACATTGGCGCCAACGCTCCTCTCCCATCCTTCGGCAGTCCTCTCCTCGCTCACGTTTCGGTCCTGTTCCTCTGGTCCTTCACCGCGGAACAGACAGTCATGCACCGCGTGACGGTCGCCCACTCCACGGACCCTGTTCACCCTGGCGCTTGGCAGCGGCTGTCAACGACGAAGTTTTTAGCCTCCATCCTGAGGATTCTGCCTCCGCCTTTGGTGCTTTGGAACACCTTTCCGCGTCTCTGAGTCCTTTGCCCATGGATTATCAGCACAGCTGTTCGGTGTCTTCTTCCCACTTCGCTCCAGACATCGAGACGCAGTGGTTGCTTGAAGAGGCCACGGGTCTCATTTTGCATTTTCTTCCACAGGAGGCTTTTCCGCCCAGCCCTTCTCTGAAGAGAAAGGCTTCAGCTTCTGTGGATGCTACCCTTCAGCCTAAGCATCTCAAATCCCTCCCGCAACCACTGGGCTTCAGGGATCTCGCGGACGCATTTTCGGTGCAGTTGCCTCTTGGACACTCAACGGACCCTGTTTTCTTTTTCGATGCCAGGTGGCCTGAGGGCATCGACATCCGTTTTCGCCAGAGCTGGTACGCGGGTCACTCTCGGGCGTTTTCGTGCCCTTTACCTTCGCTGGATGCCGCTGCGGATTTTCAAGTGGGTGGTCGCTGCGCCGCCTTTTCCCGGGTTCCTCGGGGCGTTGACAAGACGGCTATCCTAATCTGCAATGCACTGTCCTGCTCGGGTTTCTTGGACCTCGCGACCCAGGCGATTGTCAGTGCTCTCGAGGACAATTGGGACCCTCAGTCTACCGCTCCGCTGCTTGAGGTGTATTCTCTGGCGGCTGTGGCTAACCAGGCATCTTACAACACCTCTACCAACGCGATGGCTGCAGCAATCAACTGTGATTTAATCCGGGGGGATGCGGTGCTTGCTGCTTGTTCAGGGTTACCTTCTTTGGTCAAATCTCAGCTACGCCAGGCTCCCATCGGCGGTCCCATGCTGTTTGGCTCCATCTGGCAGGCCGTTAAGGACATCTGACCTACGTCTCGCCCGCCCTTTTCTCGCTTTTGTGCGGCCCGCAAGGCCGTGGGTCGCGCCCTGTGGTCCTACAGAACCGCCTCACGCCCAGTTTCCAGTGTGCCTCTTGGCCCCGCCCGTCCCCCCCATTTTGGCCACTCACGCGCCCTCCCGGCCCCGGCCTCTGCCTGGCCTGGTTGCGGACGGCGGCCCGGGCGGGGGAGAGCCCAATGACTCCCCTCCCGCACTGCCCCCGCCGACTTATCTCGGGTCACTGGTCGGCGGGCGGCTCTCCCAGCACAGCGACACTTGGCGGTCGCTGTTGCCGGACGACCCTTGGATCCTCTCTACCATCTCGGCGGGTCTCCAACTCACTTTTCAACGCCCTCCGCCTCTTCGGCGCTCCCCGCTTTGGACTCGGATGCCGAGCGATCAGGTCAAAGTGGAGGCGTTGCAGGGCATGGTGGCAGCGTTGCTTCACAAATCAGCCACGGAGGTCGTACTACGACACGACTCTCTGGCTTTCTACAGCCGTCTCTTCGTTGTCCCGAAAGTCGGACGGAAGTTGGCGCCCGGTGATCGATCTCGCGGCTTTAAACAAGTTTCTTGCTGCCCCTTCCTTCCGTATGGAAACAGACAGAGCCCTCCAAGCCGCGGTCCACCCCATGGATTTTGCAGTCAGTCTGGATCTTGCCGATGCCTACCTTCATGTGCCTATGCACCCTTTGGCTCGCCGTTACTTATGCTTCTCATTTCGCGGGGTGGTTTATCAGTTCTGAGCCAAGCCCTTTGGTCTCAACCTCAGTTCCTGGGTCTTCACCAGGATCATGGATGCGGTGGTCGCACGCGCTCGGCGGTCATCTTAGTCCAACCTCCAACTACCTCGACGACCTGCTCCTCCGGAATCCGGACGAGACCCGCTTGTTCCCCGACAGGGACGTGCTGCTCTCCCTTCTTCACCAACTCGATTTCCTGGTCAACTTCGGCAAGTCGGACCTCTCGCCGTCCCGCAGATTTATCCACCTTGGTTTGGATTTTCGGACCGACTTGAACTTGGTACACCTTCCCCAGGCTCGGATTGAGAAGTTAGCAGCTTTGGCCCTGCAGGTGTATCATGCCACCGAGGCTCCAGCGCGGATGTGGTTGCAGTTGTTAGGTCTCATGAGCGCAGCGGCGGACTTGCTTCCGCTCGGCCGGCTCTACTTGCGGCCGCTTCAACTACATCCCCTCCTTCTCTGGCGTCCGTCTTCGGGGGATTTGATTCTTGATTCGCGTCAGGAGTTCCCTTAGCGTCCCCGCTACCCTACCTGTCGATCTGCACGTTTGCCAGTCTTTCCGGAACACCCGGAGGTCGGGGCGTGGGAGGGCCCAGTGACTCTCTCCCGGCTTTGCCCCCACCGATTTCTGCAGGGTCTCCAGTCGGCGGGAGGCTAGCAAGGCACAGCGATGAGTGGCGTTCACTGCTGCCGGAAGACCCTAGGATTCTCGACACGATCTCGGAAGGCCTTCAGATCTCATTTCGGCCCCTTCCCCCCCCCCGCTGAGACGCTCCCGACTCTGGACGCGCATGCCGGTCAACCAGTGTGCCTATCAGGGAGAGATCGCCGCTCTGCTCCAGAAGGCCTCCACGGAGGTAGTAGCCCGCCACGCCATTCTACAGTCAGCTCTTCCTTGTTTCAAAGCCCAGCGGCAGGTGGCGACCAGTCATAGACCTCGCGGCCTTCAACAAGTTTATTGTCAACCCCCCCTTCCACATGGAAACGGCAAGAATCTTAAGAGCCTCGGTGCAGCCTGTGGACTATGCTGTCAGTCACGACCTCTCGGATGCGTACCTTCACATTCCCATGCACCCTGCCTCTCACCATTACCTGCGATTCGCTCTCCGCGGAGTGGTCTATCAGTTTCAAGCCCGAGCCTTTGGTCTTAACCTCAGCCCTTGGGTCTTTATGAGGATCATGTACGCTGTAGTGGCTAGAGTCAGGCAGGCTTCCTCGAGCCCTACCTCCAATTATCTTGACAACCTGCTCCTCAGGAACCAGGAGGCGGCCTCGCTAGAGGCGGACAGGGACGCGCTTCTTTGCCAGCTCGGGTTCATCGTCAACAGAGGGAAGTCGGACCTCGTTCCGTCTCGCAGGTTGGTCCACCTGGGCATGGAGTTTTTGACCGACCTCAACAAGGTGCGTCTTCTGGAGGCTCGGATTCTAAAGTTGGCATCGCTAGCCCACCAGGTGTCTCTAGCCGACGCAGTTCCAGCCAGGACTTGGCTCCAGCTCTTGGGTCTAATCAGTGCGGCTGCAGACCTGTTACCCCTCGGCAGGCTCTACTCGCGACTGCTCCAGCTCCATCTGCTGCTCCACTGGCGACCGTCCTCCAGAGATCTCGCGGCCATGATCACAGTCCCACTGTTGGTCCGGCCTCACCTACTCAGATGGGCAGAGCAGTCTTGGTTGGCGACGGGAGTCCCACTCTTCACCCCCCCCCCCCCCCCCCCCCCCCCCCCCCCCCCGCCACAGTTCTCGCTCTGCTCGGACGCAAGCCTTGTCGGCTGGGGGAACACTTACTGCCGGAATTCAGCACCGTCTTGGAGCAGTGGGCATTGGGACTCCGAGACAAGCACATCAACTGGCTAAAGTTGAAAGCCGTCTGGCTGGCGCTCATCAACTGGGAGTCGCGGGTCAATGGCCAGGAAGTTCTGATCCTGTCCGACAGTGCGACGGTGGTACCCTATATCCAGAAGCAAGGCGGCACTCGGTCCCCGGCCCCCTGCATGCTTCTGTACCAGATTCTCCTGTTGGGCAGAGATCGTGGGGTCGCGCTCCTAGCACGACACATCCCGGGCCACCTGAATGTTCTCGCAGACTCCCTCTCTCATCAAGGGCAGCTCCTCCACACCAAGTGGTCCCTCCAGCCGGACATCTTCCGGATGATCTTTGCGCACTGGGAGACACCCATGATCAACCTGTTTGTGACCAGATGGAACAAGCAGCTTCCGCTATTTGTCTTGCCCATCCCGGACCCGCTCGCATAGGCAGTGGACGCACCGCCCGTCTTCTGGGAGGGCCTCGTGGCCTACGCTTATCCTCCTTCAGTGTTGGGGCCCAAGGTCCTTCTCAAGCTCCAGGGATGCAACACGGTCTTACTCCTTGTGGCCCCATTCAGTTGGAACAGGAGTTGGACGACAGACCTCTTGAGCCTCGCTAGGGACCCTCCTCTCTGGCTTCCCACGCCTCGCACAATGCTGAAGCAGCCCAGGCAGAATCTCTTCCACCCTTGTCCGGATAGATGTCTTCTTCACGCCTGGAGGATGTGCGGCAAGCCCTCACTGCTCAAGGTTTCTTGAATGCAGCAGTGGAGGCGATTGCTGCAGCCCGGAGACCATCCACCCGCCGGGTGTACGAAGGTGATGAGTCTCCGCCCGCTCACAGGTTTTGACCGGTCCCAGACGTCCCGACTGCAGAACCCGGTATGAGCGTTGAAAGTCTCTCTGCGCAGAGTAAAGCCCATCAGGAGAGGCCACACTCGCCTCTTCCTGCCCTTGGCCCCGGGTCGAGCTGACATTTCCGCCCAGATGATCTCGTCCTGGCTGCGATGGGTCATCCGCTCCGCATACAAGGATATCTCCCCGGAGGGGGCTAAGAGATTGCTGATGTGGGTACACGGGGTCAGAACTGTCGCCGCGAGCATCACATTCAACCGCAGCTGCGCAGTCGGAGACATTGTAGTGGCTGTCGGGTGGCGAGCAGAGTCCACCTTCGCCCGCTTCTATCTCCCAAAACCTCTCCAGCCAACGAGACGACCTGGCCCTCATCGGAGACCTCTGGGAGGCGCCTTAGGTAACACTTAGCTGAAATCGTCGGGAGGTTACCCCTCGAGGCTAAGCTTATAGCATTGGTGGGCCTTTTGGGCGGCACCCTCCTCCTTTTCGCTATTCTTCCTTACAGTAATGCCATCGGTATAGATTTTGAGGAAACAAATGTATTTTTCTCTAAAAGATATTTTTACGAAAAATACTTACCGTTGGCATTACTCAAAGGTCCCTCCCACCTACCCCGCTTGCCGCGACCACGCTAAGAGTAAGACTGGCGTGACTGCATTGCTCACGTGCCCTTATGGAGGGAAGGGAGACTACCCAGGGTCCTTGGTTACAACTCCCTAGAGTTGCGTCCCTTGTGTAGGCACACACAAAGTGTTCTTAGGCTGAAATTGGTAAGCTAAGGGTTATTTTCCATATAGTAATGCCATCGGTAAGTATTTTTCGAAAAAATATCTTTTAGAGAAAAATACATGTTGCAGCTATCTGTCGGAGGCAGTGAACCTGCTGCTGCTGTCACTGAAACGCGACCGAGACCGCACGCAGGCATTCCAGGCCATCGGTTACCTCGCAATCTCGGTTCAGAACGAAATGTTCAGACACCTGCCCCGTTTGATGGAGATCATCAGGACTTCGTTGCCTCCCAAGGACTACTCCTCTAAGTATGTAGCCAGTAATGATTCTTTACAGTCCCTCAGCCATCCAACCCCATCCCTGCAACATTTGGATGGAAAAGGTGGGGGCTCCGTCTGCAAGAGACGCAGAGCCTCATGAGCCCCTGCTTATGCAGGGGCTCATGAGGCTATGTGCCTCTTGTGTTTTAGGCTGTCTTATTTATTTATAAAGTGTTTTGCTTACGCAGGGGCTCATGAGGCTTGCCTCTTGTGTTTTAGGCTGTCTTATTTACTTAAAAAGTGTTTTGCTTATGCAGGGGCTCATGAGGCTGTCTTATTAAAAAGTGTTTTTCTTACAGCTGTGTGCTGAAATCATTTGCAGTAACAGAGCATATCTTTGGTCTGTGATTTTGGACCTTATGTTCAAATGCCATAAGCTCCAAAATCACAGAGCAGCACACAGTACTTTTAACTCATGAAATTTTTGCTTTGATGGTTAAAGCGGTCTGCTCCAGGGCAGGCTTTGATTGCTAAAATTTGCTGACAGAATGGGTTGTCGGTGTTGTCTTGCCTCAACTGAGACTTTTCTACCCTTTTCACAATTCATGTGAGTAGGCATGTGTAACAGAGCTTTTCTACTGCCTGATGTGCGCAGCTTCCTATGTACAGTGGAGAAGAAGAGCAGGGAAGTTTTCATTTCATGACAAGTTTAGTTAGCCTTTTTTTGCCCAGCATTATTGTAAGACATGCGAAAACATGTATAAAGAAAACATTGACTCTTCATTGCATGTCCCTTTAACCCTTTGCACGTCAGTAGCAGTCATCTTGATGAATACTGCTACCGACACACAAAGGGTTATCCCATATCATACTGAGGATTAAAGCTTCAAATTTGTACATTGCCATATGCAAGCTACATTATAGTACTTACAGATAAGGATATAGACCAATGTCTTTAGTTCAAGGGTGGTGCCAGAATAGCTATTCTGGCACTACCCTTGAACTATTTTAGTCAAACGTATTTCACACACTGGTGTATTCTGAATGATAAGGGTTAATGTATAGTCTGATGGATGGTATTTATCTAAGCTATAAGGTCCAACATAACGGACGGACGGGCATACCCCATTTTAAGCCATGAAAGTCTCTATTTGTTGTCGGTGCTGTGTCTGACAGCAGATTGTTTGTAGATCCCCATTTTTCAGGAAAACACGCCACTTCATTGTGGACCCAGCTGTCTTCACATGCATCAGTATGCTGGCGAGAGCCATGGGCCCCGAGATGACGCACGACGTTAAAGAACTTCTCGAAAGCATGTTTGCTACAGGCCTCAGGTAAGAGTGAAAATATGCTCGGAAATAACAAACAAAGAAAGGAACACTCTTCTGAATATCAAGGACAAAACAGAATGAATGCAGGTTGCCCATCCAGCCCGATCCATCTGCAAGAGTCATAGATTCTCATGAGCCCTTGCAGATGAAGGGGCTCATGAGAATCTGTCTCTTGTGTTCAGAGAGCTTCTTAATTTGGTACCCTCAGATTGAGGGAAATCAGTCATGTGAAGCAAGCAGAGACTGCAGTTTAGTCAGATTGCTTACATTGCCTTTGTACTGACATGGATGACAGCCTTAAGCCCTGGCAGCTGATTCAGCTTTTTCAAAATCCAAGAAAGCTGAATTTCAAATTTTGGTCTCAGACAGAGCATCCCTTCAGCCAGCTTGTTCTACCTGCAAGAGGCATAAATTCTCACGGGCCCCTGAATCCACACGGGCTCATGAGAATTCATGTCTCTTGCTGGCCCTGCCATGGATCGTTTTTAGTCTGTTGAGTTTTTCGCACTATCACCCTTGTATTGATCATTTGATCACAGGCACAGTTGACCTTCAGACCACCTCAGAATTAGGTCAGTCAGGGAAGGACTAATTTAGTTTGTAAATAAGTTCTGATAAAGGGATATGTCTACAGTGAGCTATTGATATAACAGAATATCAAAGGACCGTAATCTGTTTGTTATAAGCAAAGCAATTTACATATAAAAACCACTGCGAGATGGCCTTAGTCGCCTAATAACTAACTACATAGAAAAAGTGTGGTGGGTACCTCTGAAAAAGTGTTGTTATATTTGACCTTTTCATAAGCCAAGCGGATTTTTTTTTTACAGCCCAGCTCTAACCGCAGCACTTCGGGAACTAGCCACTCACATCCCACAGCTGAAGAAAGACATCCAGGATGGCCTGCTAAAATCACTCTCCTACATCCTCATGGGCAACCAGAACTACAGACACCCAAGTCAGTTGCATTTCCAGACCAGACTTTACATGATAATACTTCTCTGAAGTCACTTTCACAGCTTTGTTGTCTTCTAAGTGCTGCATACAGGTTTTGAGAGATGGATTGCGCATTAAATAGCTGAAGGGTAGCTGATAAGCCTGCCTTCAGGTTGCTCCATCTCTTACAGTTCGCCTCAAATGCATGGGTGATGGTCTTCAGTACTGGAGACTATTTCAGCTGTTTTTTTAAGACTCTACAGTCCTTCAGTTCCATTCACAAGAGGCATATATTTTAATGAGACGCTGCAGCGGCACTCTTGCTGGTGTGGTTCAGCAAAATGTTTGTCCACAAATTGAGTTATTCCACTTCAGTATCATTAAAAATAGCTTGATTGATCCCTTTATTTATCCCTTAAAGGGCATTTGCAATTTTGTGGATCGGGGAACAGTAAGAACAAAATCATTAATACGAAGACATTCTAAATACTAAAATCTGTAAATATCTCTTAACCCATATCATACTGAGACTAAAAGCTTCAAATTTGTACACTGCCATATGCAAGCTACATTAGATCTAACTGCAGGGGATCTAACTGTTGTCTGTCCAGCGCTGTGATTCCCCTTGGTTTGCATACAAAGCTACATTATAGTACTTACAGATAAGGATATAGACCAATGGCTTTAGTTTAAGGGTGGTGCCAGAATAGCTTGATGCCTAGAGGCGCCAAGCTATTTTGCCACCACCCTTGAACTAGTTTAGCCAAACTTATTTGACACACTGGTGTATTCCGAATGATAGGGTTAATACTGATATATTCCAAATCTGTAAAGAACAGCTAATTATAAGATCTATTAAAATCACTAAAAACATAACCATTAATTAATTCTAAAACATTTAAAAATCTATTATGATTTTATAATACTGACATGCTATCAGCATAGTATTTCATCTGTGATGAAAGTGACATGTTTTATGTTGTAATACCCCACCCGGGTCTGCCCTGGGGGACTTGGGTGGGGTTAGGTATTTTTTAGTTCCCAGGGTCACCCTGGTCAGCCCCACAGGGTGGGGTTTTCTCTCTATTCTGGGGCATGTGTTTCTGTCTACCCGAGGTCCATTCACCTGTATTTGCCTTTTTTAAACTCTCCCTACTGTCTGCACTGCCTGTAGCTCTTGATATTGGATGTGTGTTGCTAAATGGTCTTAGCTTTATTTAGGCCCCATGTGTTAGGTTTATTTAATGTGTTTGACCAGCTGGCGACATACATTCAATGTTCTGTTTAGTTGGTTGTTTTTTTTCACAAGCAGTGCAGGCACGTCCTGAGAAAGCCTTGTTGCTGTCGGGACGTTAAGCAATGTACAATCAATCAATCATTTTATGTTGTAATATGTTGTTACGATTGTGGTTGTGTTGTTTTGTGAGAGCGTGCGTGCATAAATCGTAGGTAACGATCCGACGTTTTATTTGAGCTATCACGATGCCTAATCACATACCTTTTCAGTGAGTTTCACTTTCGTTTACAAATAGTGCAGTCTCAAGTATCTGTTGCCGCACGGAGTTGAGTCAGGAAAAGTCTAGATGATACTTCAATATTCTTTTTGTTTACCGTGCGCGTGTGTTAGCGGTTAGTATCCGTGCACTTATAGCTTGTTTACCAGACTGTACGGTCAAGGTCGCGACCTGTTTCGTGTACGCATGCATGAAGTTAGGATGAGTGGGGATTCACCTATTTTTTTAGCTAGTAAATAATAGCCAGACTTTTACAGAATATTCCAGTCTGAATGTACCTTTGAGTTTTAGTTACGCAGTTTGTTTCGATTGGTTGTGTTGTACGATTTTGCTCGATTGTGCTAGAAAACATACTACTATAAAAGAGTCGTGCTAGGAATCACCTGGGTACATTGTTCAGTCGTAGGATTGCGATGTAACAGAGTCTGTACGTTGTTCAGTTGTAGAATTGCGATGTAACAGCGTCGGTACAGTGTTCAGTTGTATAATTATATTGTAATCGTATATCAGTGTTCAGTTGTATAATTGTATCGTAAAACGCTTTGATATTGAGAGAGTGTTATGCAAGATATCGTGCTTCATTGTCAGTAACGGAGATCTGCAGTGAATGCTGATGTACATTGTATGAGAGACGCATTGTGTCAAAGTTGGACATTTTGCTGAGAAGATAATGTGAATGTGACGTGTATAGATGGCATGTGATAAATATTTATTCTATTTATTCTTGCCTTTTTTGTTAATATTGTTGTTCATACAGTTGTTTTTTTCTTTTTGTGGATAATGTTTTTCAAGTTTATCCAGGGCTTGTTGTTTGCAAATGCAGTTAAATATCCATAGGTAGCCTGTGGACTGTCTACAGTCATTTCAAAATTTTCAGGCTGTCACCCAGCTGAGTTTGTAAATTTGAAAGGTGCCCTCTGAGGACTGTGCACAGTTCTTGCTGTTGCCCTGATTTCTTAGTGCCATGAATGTATATCATTTTAGACCACTCACTGCTGAATGGCGAAGTGAATATGTTAGTTACCAACTTACTTTAACCTATTAGATCCCGAGGCTTATTTTTTTAAATTTGCTTCTTGTCCCATGAAGGCAACATTACAGATTAGGAGATAGATCAACTATTTTAGTTCAAGGGTGGTGCCAGAATAGCTTGGCGCCTCAGGCGCCAAGTTATTCTGGCACCACCATGGAACTCATAGTGAAATTTATTTCAAGCAATGGGTGGATCAAAATGAAAAGGGTTAAATTAAAAATCCAATCTTCAAGCCAAATCCCTGTTGTAATCAGGTTTTTTTTTTTTTGCAGCATTTCCTATTTTGGGATGGGTGTCAGTTTAAAAAAAAAAAACTTTTCCCTTCGGTCACCACACTTTTCTATGACTTACGTGAGACAATAATAAAAACGGCAGTATTATTTTTTTTGTAAAGAAAATTTCTCACACTTGTTTTTCTCTCCATTTCAGCCATGACAGCTGGTGAATCGCATGATGTGACGAGCATCACTCTGGCTCTGCGCACTCTAGGCAGCTTTGACTTTGAAGGTAGCTTAAACTTTTCTACTGGATTCTACTGGATTCTGTCAGTTTTTGTGAGAGTTGGATCAACACTGATAGCTGAACCCCTTTGTACATGCAGCCAAAGGTGCTGTTTTTCCATACCTGTGGCTGCATGCACTGGGGGTTAACTCATTCAAGATGTGCCATATCTGCATGCTGCACATCTTGAATGTGTTAACCCTTTGGGTGTCGGTATTGATTTTGGTCATGCAGGAATCACCTTGACCAAGAATTGCTGCTGACACTGTTTTGGTGGTTGTCAGTGGTTTTTGTCACGATTATTCCTGCAAAAGTGATCGCGGCAAAAACGCTACCGACAGCCAAAGGGTTAACAGGTTGTGCCTGGTTGGATTGGTGCCTCCTCATACCAAGCTTATTGCTAAATCAGGCACTACCCTTGAGCTGTCACGTTTGATCTGTCTTTATCTGCCACACCTTCTCCTCACCACTCTTGCCCATTGAATTTTTTCTATGACTTGTGTTGGTCACTAACACATAGATTGTTTTTCTCATTCTAGATGGAGGTCACAGTAAGTTGCTGACCTTTCTTTTTATGATCAACATATTATTCTTTATGTATCGCCATGTTTATTATCAGTGGGGGTTTTTCTTTGTTTTTGTTAGGTACGAAAGACCATCCATATTTTTACTGTCAAACTTGCTACCTTTTCTTGTTCATTAAGATTGTTTATTTTTCAGGAATGTTTTTCATTTATATCATGCTTCAGGATTATTCAATAATACTTACTTTCAGTTTTCAGGGATGCCACCTCTTGCTTTTGCATGTTTTCAAATGTTTTATTTCAAGAATGTATTGTGTGTGAAGTGGGGGTGGGATGGAAATGGTGGGTGGGTGTATTAGCTCATCATTCTCATTAAGCACTGTACTGGTATTCACATTTAACCCTTTGTGTGTCGGTAGCGGTTTTAGTTGTGATGATTCTTGCAGGAATCATCACGACTAAAACTGCTATCGACTTCCAAAGGGTTAAAGTATATGGACTCTGCTTAGGAGGGTCAAAATTATTGACCATTTCTGTAGCAGAATTTGCCCTCTTTTTACAGTGAGGCCTTGAATATCACTTGTAATATAAAACTGACATTTTCCCTTGTCTTACCCGACACCCATAAAATAAAATTAAAAGCACACTGCTTTGATCATGTCCTATTTTTTTTGTATCTGAAGAATTGACATGGCTTATTTCAATTCATTGACAAAATTGTGTAAAGAAGAACTTTAAAACCTGTCAAGTTTTGAAAAATGAAAATCTGGTGTGTTTTTTGCGGCATTACATTTTGCTGCTTCACAGCATTTTCCTCCCAACTGCTACAATTATTGCTTTGTGTGTGTGTTGCAATTTTACATTTTCCTCATACTTTATCATTTATTATTCCTTTCCTGTGGAAATCTTTACAAATAACATCGATTTATTGAACTAATTCACATTTTAAAATTCTGTGCGGTATAATATATCACGTGCACACAGTCCCAACACACAAAGTAAAAGCAGAACATGTAGTTGTAGGATAGAGCCCACCTCCACTAACACATCCTTGCTTTATTAAAATTTCAATTTTAACCCCTTTACTGCTGAGGAAAAGTGAACACAATCCAACTGCAAGAGAGAAAGCTCCTCATGGTCCCATAGTCGTGGGGGCTCATGAGGATCTATGTCTTTTGCTGATACCAATTTGTGTCCACATTCCTCGGACGCTTGTGGCTTTTGGTCGAATGAACTGAGATTTCAGAAACAAAGTATGTGTCCAGTGACAGGGAAGGGGTTAAGATTAGAATAGACTTAATGTGATATTAAAATTCTTCTGAATCTGAGTGAAATGTGTGCCTTTTGCTACTAGCGCTTGGTGTAGATGTCGGTAAGACTTGCAGAGTGTGTAATGCTGCATCCAGCTTGTTTTGTTGAAATGCCTTTTGCACGTCGTACAAAATGAATTCTGATAGTAGCTGTCTAGAAGTTTCCTCACTTGCCATTTTCACTTGTTAGATGCATTGGTAATTTTCCTTAGAATGTTTGTTTTTTTTTAAAATGATTTAACAAAAGTGAGACCACATGCTTGGCCATCATTCATCATCTGTCTGTTGTCCGGCATCCTTCTGTCATCCATGGTAAACTTGGCATTTTCATGGAGAATATTCAGTCAAACTTGGCCCAAGGATACTTTGTGGCCAGACCTGTCTAAACATACCAGTTTCAGTGACCTCTCAAAGGTCAAGGTCAATGGCTTGTCAGAAAACAAGACTGCTGAGGAGATGCAGGTGCATACAATTTCTCATGTCAAGAGAATCAGGGGGAATATTCATGAAAGCAGAAGAAATGGGAAAGGATGAGAGGGGGAGGGGGAGTTGGATGTGTTGCAAAGTCGGGAGTCTTCTGCCAGAATCGGGATGGAGACTTGACAGGTATTAATCAACTCAGTTCTTTTTCTTCTGACCATTTTTTTCTGTATGTTTCTTTCTGTACCACTTCATAGATTATTTTTCATTTCATTGACACGCATTTGGGTCTTGCGTTGACCTGGTTTGTGTACAGACTTTTTCATTACAGGTCACTCACTGACCCAGTTTGTCAAGCACTGTGCTGAGCACTACTTAGCCAGTGAACACAAGGAGATCAGGCTTGAAGCCGTTCAGACCTGTGCCAGACTACTTACACCACTGCTTACTGTAAGTGCTGGCATACTTTTAACCCATATCATACTGAGGCTAAAAGCTTCAAATTTGTACACAGCCATATGCAAGCTACATTATAGTACTTACAGATAAGGATATAGACCAATGGCTTTAGTTCAAGGGTGGTGCCAGAATAGCTTGGCGCCCAGAGGTGCCAAGCTATTCTGGCACTACCCTTGAACTATTTTAGTCAAACTTATTTCACACTCTGGTGTATTCCGAATGATAAGGGTTAATCTCCTTGTGCATGCAGCCACCACTACTGTCGATGATTAAAAATTCCAATTCCATGTACACCCAGTGTGTTCTGCTCTGTAAGTGCAGGCAGACTTTTAGTATTCAATGCCTTTCGTGTACACACATATGTGTTATGGTTTGTATGTACTTTGATTTTAAGTGCTTTGTATGTTCACACAGATGGTTGGTTTCTGGTGTGTAAGTGCATGTGAACTTTTAATTTTCATTACCTTTCATGTACACACAAATGTGTTCTGGTCTGTACGTGCAAGCACTCTTTTCATGTTAGTGTGCCAGCGCATCTGAGGTTCACACTGATGGGTTCTGATCTTGAAGCGCTGGTGTACATTCAGTTTTCAATGCCTTTCAAGTACACACAGGTACACATGTACTGGTCTGTAATTTAGGACCTTCTGGCCTCTCTGCCACAGGTATAAAATCATAAGTATGCTAACACACTGTGCAATTTAACATCATTTTACCTAAATGCCATGTCACTTCCAATAACAATTGTAATTGTTTCCTCAAAAACATTACCGATGACATGACTACTAGGAAGTGTCTACTACTTGCTCAATTTAAGCCTAAGAACCCGTTGTGTTACAACACAACCCGGGAGGCACTCGGGGAATCCCCAGAGGGGCCGAGAGTTGTCTCCCGTCCCTGCCCTACCAGTTCCGGGTCACGTGGTAGACCAACTAGTCGTCCTACTTAGCTCGCGCTGTGAAGACGTGTTCAGCTTTAACCTGGGACTCTACCTGTCCTGCTTCGACCGGTGACCGGTCGTCTGGCTTACGCTCGACTTCGGACTTCGTGTTCTCCTCTGCCTGTGTGGCAGTGCATCTCTCCTGCGGGTTCCTGCTGAGGGGGCTTCGTTTGCCTGGGCTACCATTGCCTCTGCGCCTTCCTGGTGTGGCCCGCCTTTCTGCCTTGCGCCGGGCTGGTGTTATGGAGGTCCCCCCCCCCATCCCCGCTTCGTCGGAGAGGTAAGGTAGCGGTAACAGCCCTCGGCTGGGCCCCGAGCCGGGCCCCAGCTGCACCTGGGGCGCCTCGTTTCTCTTTCGTATGTCGTTTATTCTGACACCCGACACTTGTCTTAGCTTGGCGGGGCCCCTCGTGCCCTCGCCGTTAGCAGGTGGCTAGCATCGGTTGTTCAGTGGCACTGCGTTTTGCTTGTAATTTGTTGTACCATTGCACGCCTGACGCTCATCTTAACTTGGTGAAGACCCTCGTGCCCTCGCTGTTTACGGGTGGTTAGCGCCACCGTTGGTCAGCAGCGCTTCGTTTCGTTTGTACTTTGTTGTACCATTGTGCGCCTGACGTTCGTCTTAGCCTGGCGTGGCCCCTTGTGCCCTCGCCTTTTTAGCGTGTTGTGTCTGACTGTGTCACAGTTGATTCGACCATAGGCTCCGCTTGGTCGTTTGTATTATGCTCTCAGGTGCCCCCACTCAGTCGCCTAGCATGCCTGATACGTGTTGCAGCTCCCAGGTGCTTACATGCTCTCGGTATGGCGACTTCCAGTGGCCGACGGATGACCATGCGGTCTGCCTCCCCTGTGCTGGCTGCTCCTCGGACCACCTCTGTGATGTCTGCTCATCCTGGCCCGAGCTACGGTGGTCACATCTTTGGAGTTTCTACCGGCGCGAGCGCCCCTTGCCAGCTAGCGACCAACCGACTCCTTTGCTGCCCCCTTCAGCTTCTGGAAAAGTGACCGCACCTCCCCGACCCGGCCTTTTGGAACGAACGACACGTCGGACATATGCCAAAGGTGCTTACCACAGGACTGCGTCCACTGCCAAGCCCACCGACCCTTCCGAGGGGTCTAAATGCCAGCAGAGTGCCCGCCTCACTGAGCCTGGCCTGCAGCATCGCGCCTTGCGCTGTGCCTTAATAACTGGCAGTCCTCGTATGTCTCCTCGGAAAGCCCGCTGACTCCTCCGAGGGGTCTAAATGCCGGCATTGAGCCCGGCCAGCAGAGACTTGCGCCCCGGCGTTTGAAGTCCAGCCACGGAGCCGACTCCTCCCGTTCCGCCACTAGCTCCAGACACTCTCGCTCGCCGACGAGCGCCGTCGGAAGAACAGGACCACACACCATGATCGCGGCCTCAGCCCCGACCCTCCTCGTCCTCATCGCGCGCCGCTTCGTCTCGCGCTCCCTCCCGACGTTCTGTTCCCTCGCCCCGATGCTCTCGACGCAGATTGTCTTCTCCCCGGAGGCCCCTCCCGCCCCCCCCCCCCCCCCCCCCCCCCCCCCCCCCCGCCCCGCCCCAAGGAGTTCGCCTGTGAGGGATCGTCGTCCTCGCTCCTGGCATCGCAGTCACTCCCCCCGTGACAGACACCCGCCGCGCACCAGCCCAGTGTCGCCTCGCCGTGCCTCGCTGCGTTCGTCGCCCCCTCGCCGTCTACACGTCTTGTCCCTGGAGAGCCGTGGACCACAGGATACCCGTGTTACGTCACTTCGGGCTCCTGCTACTGAGGTCTCCTCCCACGCGCCCTCCCGCCCCATGGATGATGAGGCCCTGAGTCTACTCCCCGAGGACTCCGTCTCGGCCCTGGGCGACGTGGACAGCCGCTCGCCCCGCTCCCGCGATGAGCCGGACTCCCCTAGGCTTCCGTCGGCTTATCGTGCGGAGACGCTGCTGGCCCTCGACGAGGCCGCTCGGATCATCGCCGCGACCCTTCCTGCAGATGCCTGCCCTGCGTTCCCCCCCCCCCCCCCCCCATCAACCCCCCTCAAGAGGAAGGTCTCCGCCTTCGTCGACGCGGGCCGTCAAGTGAAGAAGTTCAAGTCCCTCCCCCAGCCATCCGGCTTCAAAGACCTGTGAGATGCCTTCTCCGCCCACCTCCAGCAAGCCTCCGGTCGCGATGCCGATTACTTTTCGGACCGTAGGTGGCCAGCCGGACTTGACATCACCTTCCGCTGCGACTTTTACGCGGGCCATTCCCAGTCATTCTCCGCTACTCTCCCTCCGGTGGATCCTCCGGCCTTGGCACAAGCGGGCAGCCCCACTCTGCTCAGACGTTCCTTCCTGTGCGGGCTGGATAGGACAGCTACTCTTATCCGTAACACCTTGGCTTGTTCAGGATTCCTGGAGCTCCTGACCCATGGAGGACGCCTGGCATCCTTCGATCACACTCTTACTGGGAGACCTCCTTGCTCTCGCAGAAGTGGCCAACCGGGCGGCGTACCATTCTTCGGTCAACGCCATGTCAGCCGCTGCCAATTGCGACGATGCGTCGGGATTCCTTGCTTTAAGCCTGCCGTGGGATGCCTACTGATCTGCGTACTCAGCTGTGTTGCGCCCCCCTTGGAGGTACTCTGCTCTTCGGCGATTCGTGGCAATCGGTGAAGGACGCCAACTCCGACCACTGGCCCCGCAACGCTGCCCCCCCCCCCCCCCGTGCTTTTCAGCTGCCCGCTAGGCCGTGGGTCGCACCCTGCGGACGTCAAGACCCTCCTCCGCTTCCGCCCCTGCGCCCCCTCGTGGACCCCCGCCTTCGGTCGGGCTAGACCTGTCCATTTCCGCGCCCCCTCCTGGCCCCGCCCTGCCCGCCGCCCTAGGCGCGGACGGGCCCCCTGACTTCTCCCCGCCTCTGCCCCTGCTGACCTCTCTGGGGTCCCCTGTCGGCGGAAGGCTAACCCTCTACAGCGACAGGTGGCTTTCGCTGTTTCCCGACGACCCCTGGATATACGCTCCACCATTGCCGACGGCCTCCGGATTGTCTCTCGCTCGCCGCCGCCGCTACGACGATCACCCCTTTGGACCGAGATTCCGAGCGACCACCTCAAGGCCTCCACCCTGCGCGGAGAGGTCACCTCCCTTCTGCAGAAGGCCGCCACAGAGGTGGTGCGGCGCCCCGACTCTCCAGCCTTGTACAGCCACCTCTTCGTCGTGCCAAAGCCAGGCGGGAAGTGGCGACGCGTCATCGACCTCTCGGCTCTGAACAAGCATATCTCGGCTCCAACCTTTCGTATGGAGACCGCCAGGGCCTTGAGGGCCGCTGTGCAGCCCGGAGACTTTGCGGCCAGCCTGGACTTGTCTGACGCATATCTCCACGTCCCGATGCACCAGGCCTCCAGGAGATACCTCCATTTTGCAGTTGACTGTCGTCTACCAGTTTTGGGCCTTCCCAATCGGTCTCAACCTCAGCCCTTGGGTGTTCAGCCACATCATGGATGCCACAGTGGCCAAGGCCCGACAGGCGTCCTCCAGTCCGATGTCAAACTACTTAGACGACCTCCTCCTACGCAACCAGTCGGAGGCCGACCTGATGACGGACAGGGATGCACTGCTTCGCCTGTTATCACGCTTGGGCTTCCTGATCAATGCGGGCAAGTCGGACCTCACTCCTTCACGCCGTTTTGTCCATCTCGGCATGGAATTTGCAACTGACCTCAACCGAGTACGTCTACCAGAGCCGCGGATACAGAAGATTGCCGCCCTAGCCGGCCAGTTAGCCCAGGAGGATGCGTCCCCCGCCAGAGTGTGGCTTCAGCTTCTCGGGTTAATGAACGCTGCCGCGGATCTTCTTCCCCTCGGTCGTCTTTACTCCTGGCCGCTACAGCTGCACCTCCTGCTCCATTGGCGTCCGTCCTCTGGCGACATGACTGCCCTGGTGCCAGTGACTAAGATGCTACTTCCCCATCTTTGGCGTTGGGCGGACACTTCTTGGCTCGCCTCGGGAGTCCCACTGGCCTCTCCGCCCCCGCAGCTCTCCCTCTGTGTCGATGCAAGTCTCTCCGGTTGGGGTGCCCACCTTCTGTCGCGGTTCCTCACGACGTCTGGCCCCTGACCACCGGAGCTGGCGGACACTCACATCAACTGGTTGGAGATGCAAGCAGTCTGGCAAGCCCTCATCGCTTGGGAGGTTCACCTGCATCACCAGGATCTACTCGTCCTCTCAGACAACACGACGGTGGTGTCCTACATTCAGAAACAGGGCGGGACGCGCTCCACCGACCTGTGCATGCTCCTCTACCATATGATGCGCTGGTGTGAGGACCGTGGCATTTCTCTCCGAGCCTGACACATTCCAGGACACCTGAATGTTTTGGCTTACTCTCTCTCCCGGCACGGCCAGTTTCTGCACATGGAATGGACGCTCCGCAGGGACATCTTTTGGATGATCTGCGCTCATTGGGTGACCCCTATGATCGACCTGTTCGCCACGAGGCGGAATCACCAGCTTCCTCTCTTCGTCTCCCCGATCCCAGACCCCCTTGCCTGGGCGGTCGATGCGCTATCCATTCCCTGGGACGGTCTCATCGCTTACCCTGACCCCCCCGACGGTTGTCGTTCCCAAAGTCCTCCTCAAGCTTCGAGGATGCAATGCGGTCGTCTTGTTGGTCGCCCCGTTCTCCTGGAACCGCTCTTGGACCACCGATCTCCTCAGTCTCGCCACAGGCCCCCCCCCCCACCCCCCACCCCCCTGCTGCTACCTACTCCAAGCACCATGCTCAAGCAACCCCGCCAGACACTTTTCCACCTGTGCCCGGAGCGGCTCCTCCTTCACGCTTGAAGATTGTGTGGCAAGCCCTCACCTCTAGAGGCTTCTCAAGTGCAGCAGTGGAGGCGATCGCTACTGCCGACAGACCCTCGACCAGACGTGTCTACGAGGGAAAATGGCAAGTACTGTGCTCCTGGTGCGATGACCGGCGCCTCGCCCCCACCGAACTGACGAATCCCCAGCTCATGGACTTCTTCCTCCGACTCTTTGGAGACCAAGAGTTGGCCCCTATCACCATCAGGGGGTACCTGTCCATGATTGCTGACACATACCGCACCTCGGCCGGCCGGATCCCGGCGACTGTAAAGACCTCGCTGACCTTATGACTCATTTCGGCCTGCAATGACCAGTTCCCCGCTTGCTCATTCCTCGCTGGGACCTACCCTGTGTATTGACGTGGCTTAACTCTGCCAGGTTCGAACCACTGCCCTTGGCCCGCTTCGCGGATGTGACTCAGAAGACATGCTTCCTGTTGGCCCTTGCCACCGCGGCCCGAGTTAGCGAGCTACACGCGCTGTCAGCGCTCCCTGCCCGCCTGCAGTTCAGAGCGGATGGTTCAGTACAGCTCCTCTTTACCCTGCCTTCCTTGCCAAGACTAGGTTTTCCCTGACCGCGCCACAGGTGATCACCTTACGGCCGCTGAGGAATATGAATTTTCCCCGGGAGACCAGGCAACAAGATCCTGTGCGCGCCCTTCGTGTTTACCTGCGACGATCCAAAGCCGTCCGGAGAGGACGCCCGCACCTCTTCCTACCGTTGAAACCCGGAAGATCTGACATATCAGCCCAGACGATATCGTCCTGGCTACGCTGGGTCATACGGTCCGCCTACCAGGACCTCTCCCCGCAGGGAGCAAAGAGGCTTCACATACGTGTACACGAGGTACGGGCCATGGCCACGAGCGTCGCGTTCGACCGAAACTGTGCTGTCAAAGACATCGTGGCGGCCGTGGGCTGGAAGACAGAATTGATCTTCGCCCGCTTCTACCTCAGGGATCTGGCAGGCCAGCGAGACAACCTCGCACTGGTGGAGGACATCTCTGCGGCACAACACTCCCTCCCGGCGCCACAGGCGCCGTAGGTACGCACTTAGCTAAAATTGTCGGGAGTTTGCGACATGGAGGACGACTCTGGTTACCCCTTACGGGTGTTTTGAACGCGGCACCCGCCTTCTTATAGCAATTCTTCCTAGTAGTCATGTCATCGGTAATGTTTTTGAGGAAACAAATTAATTTTTCTCTAAAATATATTTTTTCGAAAATATTTACAGATGACATGACTCGGAGGACCCTCCCACCTGCCCCGCTTGCCGCTGGCGAGCTAAGTTTTCTGACTGGTTGGTCTACCACGTGACCCGGAACCGGTAGGGCAGGGATGGGAAACAACTCTCAGCCCCTCTAGGGGTTCCCCGAGTGCCTCCCGGGGTGTGTTGTAACACAATGGGTTCTTAGGCTAAAATTGAACAACTAAACCCACCCACCGACACGGCCACACCCTCGACTGGATCATCACCCGCACCTCCGATCAACTCTTTCTCGATTCTGACACCTCCTCTGTGCTTCCCTCTGACCACCTCGCTATTCTCGTCTCCCTCAACCTACCTCCCCCGAAAAAAACCAAGCTCATTGTCTCTCGTTGCAAAATAAAATCTGTCAACCGCGAGAGCTTCTTCGACGAAGCTGTCGACCTTCTCTTGGACCCCGCCCCCTCTCCCGATCTTGCATTCCATTTCGAGTCCTCCCTTCGAAAACTTCTAGACACCCATGCCCCTGTCACCACCTGCTCCATACCCAACCGACTCCCCTCCCCCTGGCTCACTGATGACATAGCCGAGGCCAAGCGCGAGCGCCGACAAGCGGAACGCCGCTGGCGCTCATCTGACATCACCGTTCACAGACAGATCTTCCAAACAACTAGATCCAAAGTCTGCAAAATGATCTCCGACTCTAAAAGCAAACACCTTCAAAACCAAATCCTGGAATTCACTTCTTCCAAAACCCTCTACGCCACCATGAACACACTCCTAGGCACTTCTAAAGACTCTCCTCTCCCCAACACACACAGCAAAGAAGAACTCCCGTCCGCTTTTTCTACCTATTTTTCGGACAAAATCCAAACTCTGCGCAACGCACTCGACACTGCCTTCTCCGCCTTGCCCTCCCGACCCCACCTTTTCCGGCACTCCCCTCTCGTCCTTCCGCCCCGTCTCTCAGGATGAAGTCCTCAAGACCATAAAGTCCATGCCCTTCAAAACCTGCGAACTAGACCCCCTCCCAGCTTCTCTCTAACGTGACGACCCCACCCGGGTCTGCCCTGGGGGACTTGGGTGGGGTTAGGTACTTTTTAGTTCCCAGGGTCACCCTGGTCAGCCCCACAGGGTGGGTTTTTCTCTCTATTCTGGGGCATGTGTTTCTGTCTACCCTTTGCCCATTCACCTGTATTTGCCTTTTAAAAACTCTCCCTACTGTCTGCACTGCCTGTAGCTCTTGATATTGGATGTGTGTTGCTAAATGGTCTTAGCTTTATTTAGCCCCATGTGTTAGGTTTATTTAACGTATTTGACCGGCTGGCGACATACATTCAATGTTCTGTTTTTTTTTTTTTTTCACAAGCAGTGCAGGCACGTCCTGAGAAAGCCTTGTTGCTGTCGGGACGTTAAGCAATGTACAATCAATCAATCAATCTAACGTGACGGCCTTCCAAAACTTCTGCCTTTCATTACCGACATCATCAACGCATCTCTAGAAAACAGCTCCGTCCCCGATATCTTCAAGTCCGCCATCGTCCGTCCTCTCCTCAAAAAACACAACCTCGACCCAAACGAACTCAAGAACTATCGCCCAGTCTCCAATCTCTCTTTCCTGTCCAAGCTTCTTGAGAAGGTTGTTCTCAACCAGCTCAACCTCCACCTCACCGACAACAACCTCCTCAGTCCATTCCAGTCTGCCTATCTGCACCCCTGCAGACGACAAAGTCATCATCCTTGGCGACTTCAACGCCAGAGTGGGCCAAGACTCTGAAGCCTGGAAAGGAGTCCTCGGCAAGCATGGCGTTGGGAACTGCAATGACAATGGTCGCCTACTGTTGGAGCTCTGTGCAGAGCAGCAACTTGTCATCACCAACACCACTTTCCAGCAAAAGGACAGTCGAAAGACCACCTGGATGCATCCTCGCTCCAAGCACTGGCACCTTATCGACTATGTCCTAGTGCGTCAGAGGGACCGCAGTGACGTCCTCCTCACCAGAGTGATGCCCAGCGCAGAGTGCCACACTGACCACCGCCTTGTTCGCTGCAAACTCAGGCTCCGCCTCAAGCTGAAACCCAAGAAAGGCGGCCCTCCCAAGAAAAAGCTTGATGTTGCCAGCCTTCAGCGTGACGACAAGAAAGCTGCCCTTCAGGCCGATTTACAGCGCATGCTCAAAGACACAGTTGATCCAGCAGACTCCTCTCCTGAAACACTCTGGGAACAACTGAAAACTGCTATTGTAAAATCCTCTGTGGAAGTCTTGGGCTTTGCTAGAAAGAGGAACAAAGACTGGTTTGACGAAAACGACGTAGAGATCCAGGAACTTCTAGCAAAAAAAAGAGCCGCCCACCAGGCCCACCTAGCCCAGCCTTCCTGCCCTGTGAAGAAGTCTGCCTTCCGCCTCACCTGCAGCAGTCTCCAGCTCAAGCTTAGACGGCTCCAGAACGAGTGGTGGTCCAGACTCGCACAGAGGACCCAGCTCTGCGCTGACAACGGTGACTACAGGGGCTTCTACGAAGCACTGAAAGCAGTGTATGGCCCTAGGCACCTGGTACAAAGTCCCCTGCGAAGCGCTGATGGACAGGCACTCCTCACAGATAATACCTCCATCTTGAACCGCTGGTCGGAATACTTTCAGGACCTCTTCGGCGCTGAACGCACTGTTCAAGAAACAGTCATCCTCCAAATTCCACACCTTCCACTAAAGGTTGAATTGGACGAACCGCCCACCGCCGAAGAGACCCTCACAGCCATCCACCAGCTCAAGAGTGGCAAAGCAGCAGGCATTGACGGAATCCCGCCAGAGATCTGGAAACATGGAGGCCCAGCACTGCACAACAAGCTCCACGACCTCTTCCTCTGCTGCTGGGAAAAAGGAACACTACCAAAGGATCTCCGTGATGCAGTCATCATCACCCTTTACAAGAACAAAGGAGAGAAGTCTGCCTGCTCTAATTATCGTGGAATTACCCTGCTGTCCATTGCCGGGAAAAATTCTCGCAAGGTTGCTCCTGAATCGGCTGGTACCTGCCATCGCTGAAGACCACCTCACAGAGGGCCAGTGTGGCTTCAGAGCCAACAGGAGTACCACCGACATGGTCTTTGTGCTGAGACAGCTTCAGGAGAAGTGCCGCGAGCAGAACAAAGGGCTGTACGTAACGTTTGTCGACCTAACAAAAGCGTTTGACACTGTGAGCAGGCAAGGTATGTGGCAGATCCTGGAGCGACTAGGTTGTCCCCCAAAGTTCCTCAACATGATCGTCCAGCTCCACGAGGACCAGCAAGGCCAGGTCAGACTAAACAGTGACCTCTCAGAACCATTCCCCATTCGCAACGGCGTGAAGCAAGGCTGCGTGCTGGCACCGACCCTCTTCACCATCTTCTTCAGCATGATGTTGAAGCAGGCCACAGTGGACCTCGACGATGACGACGCAGTGTACATCAGGTATCGTCTCGATGGCAGCCTGTTCAACCTCAGACGACTGCAGGCCCACACGAAAACCCTAGACCAACTGATTCGTGAGCTGCTCTTCGCTGATGACGCTGCCCTCGTTGCACACACAGAGAGAGCCTTGCAGCGCATTACGTCCTGCTTCGCAGATGCTGCCCAGCTCGTTGGACTTGAGGTCAGTCTGAAAAAGACAGAGGTCCTTCATCAGCCGGCACCCAAGGAAGAGCATCGCCCTCCCCACATCACCATCGGCGAGTCCGAACTGAAGTCTGTACACCAGTTTACCTACCTTGGCTGCATCATCACGTCAGACGCCAAGCTGGACAAGGAGCTGGACAACAGGCTGGCAAAAGCGAACAGTGCTTTTGGGCGACTATTCAAACGGGTGTGGCACAATCAACAGCTGAAAAAAGGCACCAAGATCAGCGTGTACAGAGCTGTTGTCCTCACCACCCTGCTGTACGGTTCCGAGTCCTGGGCCCTCTACCGCAGCCAACTACGACTCCTCGAACGCTTTCACCAGCGCTGCCTGCGTACCATCCTCAGCATTCACTGGAGTGACTATGTCACCAACGTCGAGGTCCTTGAACAGGCGGAAACTGTGAGCATCGAGGCTTTGCTGCTGCGGACACAGCTTCGCTGGGCGGGGCACGTCTCCAGGATGGAGGATCATCGCCTACCCAAGATCACTCTGTTCGGCGAGCTCGCCACTGGACACCGAGACAGAGGGGCACCAAAGAAGAGATACAAAGACGGTCTCAAGAAGTCGCTTAGTGCCTGCCAAATCGACCACCGCCAGTGGTCTTCGCTTGCTGCGGACCGTGACACCTGGCGCTCCACCATTCACAAGGCAGCCGTCTCCTTTGAGGACTCTCGCAGAGCTAACCTTAAGGACAAGCGGCTTAGAAGAAAAAACAGAGTTGTCGTAACTCAGAACCCTGACCAGACCTTCCCCTGCAGCCACTGCGGTCGAACCTGCCTGTCCCGGATTGGCCTCCGCAGCCACGAAAATGCCTGCAGACGACGTGGGCAAGCCCTATAGAATCTTCGTTCGCGAAGTCAAGCCAAGTTAGTTATCGCAAACATCACAGCACTGAAACAGCCCTTCTACATATCTTAAACGATATGCTTCTCTCCACAGACTCGGTCAACATCTCCCTTCTTACACTACTCGATCTCTCTGCTGCCTTTGACACTATAGACCACTCTATCCTCCTCCACCGACTCCACCACTCCTTCAGCATCACTGACTCTGTTCACTCCTGGTTTCTCTCCTACCTCTCCGACAGACAGCAGTCCATCACCATCAACGGCGTCTCTTCCATCCCAGTCACGCTCTCCTGCGGAGTTCCACAGGGGTCCGTCCTGGGCCCGGTCCTTTTCACACTCTACACCTCTCCTCTGTCCAACATCATCCAGTCTCACCGCATACACCACCACCTCTACGCTGACGACTCACAACTGCTAGACAAAGACAAACTCGACAACACTCAGTCACTACTGACTCGCACGGCTGACTGCTACGAAGACGTGAAAAACTGGATGACGGCAAACAAGCTTAAACTGAACGACGACAAAACGGAAGCCATGCTGGTAGGCACTCGCCAGAAACTCTCCCAGCTCCCTCCCTCTCTCCACCTTCAACTCGATAGCACCCCCATCTCCCTCTCTGACTCGGCCAAGAACCTCGGCGTCATCCTCGATTCCTCTCTGTCCATGACCAGCTTCATCTCCGCCACGGCCCAGGCATGCTATTTCCACCTCCGCCGCATCAGTCAGATCAGAAAATACCTCACTACCGAAGCTGCCACCAAACTTGCTGTCTCTCTCATCTTATCTCGCATCGACTACTGCAATTCTCTCCTTTCCGGCCTCCGTCACTCCACCACTTTCACTCTCCAACGCGTCCAGAACAACGCTGCCCACCTTGTCCTCAGAAAGAAAAAATCCGACCACATCACTCCCCTGCTCAAACTCCTTCACTGGCTTCCCATCCCCCAACGCATCCAATACAAAATTCTGTCTCTCTGCTACAAATCCCTGAACAACTGCGCTCCTGCATATCTTTCCAACTTACTTCACCCCTACACACCTTCCCACTCCCTCCGCTCTGCCTCCGACCCTCTCCGCCTCCACATCCCTCACACCAAACTCAACACTCTCGGCCCCCGCTCCTTCTCCGTCTATGGTCCATCCACCTGGAACACTCTCCCACTCTCTTTCCGTCAGAAACACTCTCTCTCCTCCTTCCAGTCCGCCCTCAAAACTCACCTCTTTCATCAGTTTTAGCACTATATCACCACACTCCCCACCCCAAGCTGACCGTCGTAATGTATTTCACTATTTGTGGTACGTGAGTCATTGTCTAAAGCGTGCGCATGCGTTCGCGAGTTGTGAGTGCGCACTTAGAGTTATAATTATAAGATAAGCGCATTATAAATACCGTAATTATTATTATTATTATTAAGTAGTAGACACTTCCTAGTAGTCATGTCATTGGTAAGTATTTTTCGAAAAAATATATTTTAGAGAAAAATTAATGTTTCTATGTAATGGCTTGGTGGCTTTCATTTTGGATTGTCTGTTATGACCATAACACCCTTAAAATACCTCAGCAGGAGATTGATCAGCCATGATAGTTCAAGGATAGTGCAAGATTAGCTTGGCACCTTATTCAGGCGCCAAGCTAATCTGGCACTACCCTTAAACTGTCATGGCTGATCCACAGTTGGTGTGCGATCTTTACAGACACTCCAATGTTGTGAATACAATACAATACAACAATACAATACAATAATACTTTATTAATCCCTCATGGGGAAATTCACATTTTTTGCCACCACAGGTGCTGCTTACATTCACTCACTCGCTCATTCCACAAATTACAATAACAGAGCTACACAATGGACAATGACTCGGACGGGTGAAGCCCGTCGCCAAGGCATCTAATGGCCAGCGCCAGTGGCCTCATCCCGACCCGAACCTCCCTGACAAAAACAGAATGCTAAGACGAAATTTTTTCCAGAACCTAGCCTGATCATTGCTGGAGTGCCAATTAAGGTGGCCGAGGAGGCAAAGTTTCTGGGGGTCATTTTTGACAAAAGACTTACCTTCCGCAACCATATTAATTACCTTAGAACCTCTTGTCAGAAGGCTCTCGACATTCTTCGTGTCGTCGGTCGTACTGACTGGGGTGCGGACCGTACTGTCTTACTTCGTCTGTACCGGGCCCTTGTTCGGTCCAAACTGGATTACGGCTCTGTGGTGTATGGCTCAGCTTCCAAGTCTGTGCTACAGCGTCTGAACACAATTCACCATCAGGGTCTGCGGATATGTCTTGGGGCCTTCAGGACGTCTCCAGTTCCTAGTCTGTATGCCGAGGCAGGGGAGCCTTCTCTCAAGCTCCGCCGCATCCGCCTCATGCTCAGCTACGTTCTGAAACTGAAGGCCCATCCAGACAATCCTGCCTCTGATTGTGTCTTTAACCCGTCGTTTGCAGAGATTTATGATACCCATCCGGGAGCTGTCCGTCCACTTTCTTTCCGTGTCCGACCTCATCTGCAGGCGGCCGGATTGGACCTGGACAGAGTTTCGGAATCCCTGCAACACATCACTCCACCTTGGCTCTTACCAGTTCCTGATATCTTGCTGGATTTGACTGCCCACAAGAAAGACTCTACTCCACCAGCCATATACCAACAGAGCCTCAATGAACTGCTTTCAATTTTTCCTGGCTATTGTCGTATCTATACGGATGGGTCAAAGTCTGAGGATGGGAGAGTGGCTGCGGCCGCAGTGTCCTCTCGCCATCCTAGACACCCATTTAAGCACCGCCTCCCAGACCACTCATCTGTATTTAGTGCGGAACTGCAGGCGGTTCTGCTGGCACTCAGGCATGCTTATCGATCTAGAGAAAGGAACTTCCTGATTCTGTCTGACTCGCTTTCTGCCCTGCAGGCCCTTCAGGGCACGGGAAATGACCACCCACTGCTGGTGCAGATCAGAGAGCTCCACGCAGACTTGATGAAGGAATATTATGACATCATTTTTATTTGGGTGCCTGGGCATGTGGGCATCGAAGGCAACAGGATCGCAGATTCTGCTGCCAATGATGCACGCAATGACCCTGTCCTTGACGCACAGACTGTTTATAGTGATTTTAGACATGTGACTAGTGCGTACGTGGCCCGTGAGTGGCAGTCCGAGTGGGACAAAGAGGAAGCTAACAAGCTGCATGAAGCCCTTCCTAAGTTGTCCGACGGTCTACCTTATCGCTGCGGCAGCCGCCGTGAGGAGACTGTCCTGGCTCGGCTCTACATCGGGCACACGTATGTTACACACTCTTATTTACTAAAACAGGAGGAGCGTCCATGGTGTTATGCCTGCGACGAGCAGTACTCTGTTCAACACTTTTTGTTTTGTGCTGATCTAATCGACACAAGGCATAAACATTTCACAGCAGACTCCTTGAAGGTTTTGTTCCGGGATGTGCCCCCGGACAAGATCTTCAGTTTTCTGAGAGAGTGCCATATTTTTAATAAGATTTGAGCGTTTATAGACTATGATATTTCTATTATTTTGACCTTTTTGAGAGTCTTTCGACGTTTTCTTTAAAGACCTGTGCGACATTTTAGCCCGATATATTTTTAAGGTATATTTACATCATGTCTTAAGACCTTTCTTTTAGTCTGGCTGACCAGATTTTTAACCTTCCCGCCGTGAGATGGCCTTAGTTGCCTGCTCGGCGTTAAACCCAAATAACTAACTCCCTGACAAAAACAGAATGCTAAGACAGCCCTATGTCTCCTGAACACACTATTATAATGTTCTTTATTAAGTTCCTACTTGGCTAAAACTAGTACATAAAACAAGTTAACAACAGAAACAAAATATCCGCGTCGATATGGAGATAATCTCTGATCAAGGCAACATAAAACTGAACAACGGTCAAACAGCACCTGGGGGCCCGTCGCCGCCATAGTACAGTGCCGGTGTTTAGACATTCGCTCCGGCATAAACAGTCGCCACCACTGAACTTAACTAGTATATAACTTCATATTCATTTTAAAAATAAACGTAGTAGAACTACATTATTAGCGTGAAAGCAGTCCGATGGTTTCTAAAAAAGTACACATGCAGCTGTTCAGTAAGAAACACAGTCACTGCGTCTGGGAGGTGTTATTACATCATTCGGCTGGAATGTGGGGCCTGAAGCTTGGTGGTACTGTACTGGCTTCGTTGAGTGCACTAGGCTAGGGCAGGCCTTTATGTTGAGCGTGGCGTGCCGGAAGAGCTACTCCTGAGATGAAATGATGAAAGGGGAGGAAAGCACGTTGGGTGTGTTGCCACAGCATAGCGCGCGCTGTTCTTCTGAAATCCGCTTGGTACAACAAGAATCAGCGTGTATAACTCCCAGCATAGCAGCACAGCGGAGAAAAATGTGAAATCCAATTAACAGTCACAGCACATCAAATTTACAAAAGTCATCAAAAAGAAATACCGGTCGTGATGCAGCATTGCAGGGCCTGACATTGTATATCAAACGAAGGTACCAATGGCTAGAATTTTGTCGGTGGCGACCATTTCTGCCGGAGCAGGAGGCCAGGAGGTGTTGCATGACCGCCATCTTGTCTATCTAATAAAGTCAGTACTGGTATTACTAAGATGAATATTGCAGTGAAATGAAAACTGAAAGAGGCCACCACCATCAAGTACACTCAAGTGCACGCAAACACACCCTCTGACCTTTGTTCTTAGTTTTCTCACTTTTTCCAGTTGCTGGCGACCAATCAGAACCAGATCAGCATGTCGGCCATAACCACTGTCGCGGACGTTCTCAGCAAGCTCCTCGTGGTTGGCATCACAGATTTAGGTCAGTAATGGGGAAAATAGGACCTATGTGTAGTTTTATATTGGTTTTTTTGCTTATTGATTCTTGATTGCTCGAGTCTTTTATATCACTTTCAGTGCCAAATATAAGAATAAGAATAAGAGTACTTTATTATCTCGAAAAGAGAAATTCGTCTCGCCACCTCAGGTGCAACTCGCAATCACACACACTCACACAACAGTTTAGCTACAAAGTGGACAATGACTCGGGACGGGTGAAGCCTGTCGCCAAGGCATCTGAAGGCTGGCACCAGTGGCCTCATCCTGACCCGAACCTCCCTGACAAAAACAGAATACTAAGACAACCCTATCTATGTCTCCTGAACACACTATTATGTGTTCTTTCCTAAAGTTCCTACTTGAATAAACCTAGTACATGAAATATAAGTTAACAACAGAAACAAAATACCGTTGACAGAGAAATGATCTCAGATCTAGGCTACATAAAAACGGCAGTCAAAGCTGCACCTGGGGGCCCGTCGCCATAGTACAGCGCCGATATTTAGAGGGCACTGCTCCGACAAAGTCCGTCAACTCACATTATAAATATGAGAAATGCACCATATAAATACTATGTATTATTTTTATTATATGTTTTACATATAAATATCATTCTAGTATCTGCCATGAGTCATTATAATAAAATACCCTCACACAGTCCTGTTCATTTCACTGGCACACTGCTTGTTGGGAAATGTCTGTCAACAACGAAGGTCCGCGAGCCAGGCAGATACTACATAAACACGGCCGCCGAGGAGGAAACGCAGTAACTAAGAAAGTAGTAAAGCTTGCTGGTAGATGCTTCTCTGTATGCTTTCACGCTTTTCTGTGGAGTCAGACAGAATAAAGAAAAATCTGGCACCAGTCTGCAAACACTGTAGGATGAGCCCGGAATAGCACATGATTAGTAATTCCACAGTTCATCTGCACGCTTTTCTTTGACTATATAGGCTATAAATTCAGTCCGACTGTTACACTGAAGATGAAGACGATTCGACTCGGTATTACAAGATAAAGATGATATTCTATCAAATAAGTTGTTGAAAAAGTACATCAATGTTTCCCAGGAACTTGATGGCACGACACTGCCTGGAAAATAATAATTATAGGCGTTGCTTTAAAGCACAGTTGACGGATTTTGCCGGAGCGGCCGGCCAGGAGATGATGCCTGGCCGCCATCTTGCCCCCTGGATAATTGGATATATCTATGCTTTTTTTTAAGAGGTCCCAACTACACTGTTACATGTTGGTTGTGTATACTCTGCTTATATGACAAACTGTACATATAACAATTGATCATTGATCAGGTGTGCACAGATGATAAGGGCCTTGTTGCTGCAGAAAAGGGTTTTCATTCACATTACAAGTTAACCCTTAACATCCTGATACGCTCTTATATGAGTTAAATTTGACCATGATAGTTTAATGCTGGTGCCAGAACAGCTTGGCACCCAGGGGCGCCAAGAAGTCCTGGCACCAGCATTGAACTATCATGGTCAATCTATTGTCGAAACTGAAATGTAGCCTTTATAGGACAACTTGCTAATGTGAAAAAATCAAGCTCAGAATCTAATGGGTTAATGTACATACCTTGTAGCTCTGAGTTTGGGGACCAAAGACTCGGTCATGTTATAATCGATTTAGTGGTGGTGTGGCTAGCATTATGATGAAGATGACCGCTATTTTTACTGCTTCTCATTTCTCAGACCCTGACATCCGTTTCTGTGTGCTGACGTGTCTTGATGAGCGGTTTGACCCTCACCTTGCACAGGCAGAGAATCTCACGGCCCTCTCCCATGCCCTTCAGGATGAGGCGTTTGAAATCCGTGAGCGAGCGACGTGCATGATTGGTCGACTGAGCAGCAAAAATCCGGCTTACATCATGCCCACTCTGCGTAAACTGCTGCTGCAGGTGAGATTCATGGGATGGGACCTTTCTCTATGTGTGCTGGTGTACTGTAGTAATGCAATAGCAGGGGAAGAAGAAATAGTAGCCTGTAGTGAATTTCTGGTCTTGAAATAAGCAAAGTTGATTGTACTTTTACCCCTTCACTGCTGAGAAAAGGTGAACAACACCCGACTGCAAGAGGTATAGATCCTCATGCGCCCCTGCAGTTGTGGGGACTCGAGAGGATCTATAACTCCTGCTGATACCAATTTGTATCCATGTTCCTTGGACAGGTTGTGTTTTGGCTGTCAAATGAACAAAGATTTCACAAACAAGATGTACATACACTGGCAGGGAAGGGGTTAGAACTCTCCTCTTGCATTTGTAAAAATGATTGCTCTTGTGTTTTGTGTAGAATCTGACAGAGCTGCAGCACAGTGGTGTTGGACGCATCAAGGAGCATGCTGCCCGTATGTTGGGTCATCTGGTGGCCAACACAGCTCGCCTCATCAAACCCTACATGGAGCCTATTCTTTCTGTAAGCCGTTTTCTCTTCTTTGTCCCCATTTGTTCTCACAGCTATCCCTCCTATTGTGTTCAAGTGCGAACCTCATTTTGCTAGCAGCAAGAGGTGGATCAAGCACGAACGTTGAAGGGTAGCTTTTTATTAGCTTTGTGTCTTGGGAGGCACCGTACTTAAACTATGGAAACTGTCACTGTCATTTGTCTGTATATCTGATGTCGGCAGCTTGTGTCAGCACAGCTGAATAGATGCACAGGTGATCAGTGATCTAGCCTGAATTATCTGACTGCAAGAGACTTTTCCAGTAGCGAAACATCTTTGGGCCCACGATGGCCACAGCCATGTGCAGCCATCGTGGGCCCAAGAATCTTTGCTTATGGCGATACATATACAAGAGACTGCATGCACCTGCAGGGGTTCATGACAATTTATGTCTTTGTGGCATAGATCAGCTCATTTCATTCATTCATCCATGTTATGTGAGTATAGACTGCAGTGTAAGCACCTCACACACTTTGTCCTTGCATTGATTGTTTGATCACACCTTTGATTGCTTGCACTAGCATATGTTTTTGTCTACCCTTGCCTGACCTAATAGATGATTTGTGGAAGTCAGAAGTAGGTCAAAATTGCACGTGTTTAGAAAATAACCAGTAGATTAAAAGCCCATTCAAAAATGTGATATCATATTTGTTTTCTCAAAACTCTTAGTCTTATCGATGGCATTACTAATAGGAATTCAATTTCAGCCCCAAAAAACGTTGTGTATACATCACAACCAGGGGGGCGACTCTAGGGAGCAGTTACCAGGACAGACCTGCCTACTCTTACGATTTCGCCATATTTCTTACGAGTTTGGGTGTTTTTTTAGGGTCTTCCGGTCATATATCAAGTTTCTACGGTAGCTTTATACGGTATTTTGGGGTTTGTTTTGGCAAAAAGACAGTTTGATTTGTGCCATTTCTGCCGGTAGTAGTAAGCCTGTGCCTGATTGGCTACTGTGGCTGACCTATAATTTTATCTAGCCAATTGAAAATCGCGTCTTTGTTCGCGTTCATTCTAGCGGATGGGATCGCTTTACTTTCTTAGTTTGAGGTTCACGGTCAGCGCGAAATCATGCCTCCAAAACGAGTACACGAAACAGATGACGAAACAGAAGCGGATGAACGTCTGTATAATTCGTTTTTTAATGATATGTGTATTATGAAACACTTAATAATAAAAACACAACAGGGAACATCTAAGCCCTGTCCTTTGGAAGCAAGGTCTGCTGTCGTTTTAAATGCACGTGTTTACAAACATGGCGACATACGTTCCATCGAGTGACAGTGACACAGAATTTACAGCTATTTCGGAGTAAATTGGCAACAATCCAGTTTCCGAGTCAGAGGGAAGTGACATAAGTGTGTCTAGTGTGCATACTAGTGATCTGTCGGACTGTGATGCCGAAGATACCAGAGTATTTCTGCAGTGTTTACCGAGGCGACCACTGCAAGATGGCGGCGGCGATGCTATCTGGCATCAGCGGCCAATTTCAGACCCTGTTTTGCAGCCTTTCACGCGATATGTGTTGGAAGCAACACCAATTGATTATTTGTATCAGTATTTCCCTGCAGAAATGTTCAAAACATTCGCCCAACAGACGAACTTGGCGATCAATTTGTAGCAACTTCCGCCGACGAGATACGTGAACTTCGATTACCTGAAGGATTATCAGTGGATTGCCTGATCATTGTGATCACTAATGTAAAATTATCTCACGCCACTATCACACACATTCATATTTTCACACACTGACACATTTTGTTTAATGTCTTTTGTTTGTCCTTTACAATCAAAATAATCAAGGTGCATTTTTTCAGTTAATTTACCTTTAATTAATTGCAGTAAATATTATAAACAGGTACCAATTTATACTCCACCACAACATGAAGTACTATCCATCCATATGTGAGCTAAGAAAAAAAAAAACAGACTTCACTTATACATCTGTCTATTCCAAAAAGTTATAAATGCTTTGGTGAAGTAGCCCATTTTCTCAATAATTTTCTTACTATCTTCTAGGTACAGGACAATGTATGTTCTTAATCTTATAGGTGATTAATGAACACCCCCCCCCCCCCCCCCCCCCCCCTGTTTGTTTTTTTGGCCCCAGGAAGCAAGGTTTATCGTCCAGTTGAACTATAATCTTACTGACAGTCTCGCAAATCTTACTGAGAGTTTTCCAAAATCTTCATGAACATGTAGGCAGGTCTGCCAGGAAACCCTGGGTTGCCTCCCCTGCCTCCCTATCCGGTCACGTGCCCTTAGTACCCACCAGTCTTTGCGCTTAGCTCACCAAGACTGGTTGTGTTCAGCCTGCTTCGTTTTGGTACGCCTACCCGGCACCGGCCTCCACGTGGCGTGGGTGGGCAGTCCACTCGGTCCCTGACTGAGTGGGCTAGCAGACGGGTGCCATCTTTGTCCAGGATTAGGACTTGATGTCAGCAGATATGTTGTTCAGTCTTTTTCACTGGTCCGGTTTTTAAGGAGCTGTGCTTACCCAGGTCTTACCATGTTGGATTGGTCCTTAAAAATACGCGTGAGCTTTTGGTCCTTTGGATCCCAAGTGTTTGCCGTGCTTGGAGACCCGTGTCGGGTGAGAAGAGGATCCTGGTGGCTGAAACACTCCACTTTGGCCTTGACTTCTGCCTAAACGGGAGGCTAGTCGTACCGGACTAGTCAATCGGCTCTTGTCACGTCGAGCCCTATCCCCCTGTTGACATGCGGGTTGTTATACGGAGCACCATGCTATAGCCTCTGATGCTGATTAGGTGCTTTACGCCAGTATTCCCCTGTATTCAACAGTGTGATAGAAGGCGGTGGCTCAAACGGTTCAATCGGGCTTACCCCCTTGAGTATATCTTTCGGGCAGTCTCCATTGTGCGTCGGCTGGAGACCCGCCGACAATTGCACTTTCCCTTGTTGGGCTCGGTGGCGGGCGGGGGATGAATATCTATCATGTTCGTTCGGCAGCCTGTCTCGGAAGACAATGGAGTATGCGCTTTCTGGGTCAGTCACTGGAGTGACCTCTCCAGTGCGCAAGCCTGGGCGAAGTGTGTGGAGATCCTGGGATGCCCAGTCGTCAAGATCCCCCTCTCGGCCTCGCTGATGTATCCAAAGGAATGCAAAGCAGTACGTTTGGCATCAGTTTGGCTGCAGGAGCTGCCAGAACAGTGCGTGAATACAGGCAGCTGTCTGCCTTCGGGGCTCCACTCCTGATTTGAAGGGTTTACTCCCCCACATTTGGCCGTTGGATCCAACCTGATCTCCTCCGTCCTCTAGCCGTTGGCTGTCAGAAACAGCTCATCCGCCTAGTGGTGCAATGTGAACACCACCCCCTCACGTGGTTTAGCCCACCAGCTGAGGTAATATACTATAATATGGAAAATATCAAAAAACCAAAACTAGCACCAAAGCGGCACATAGCCGCCGACATTGTCATTGAGAACGATAGTGACTCTGACTGTGAGGAAGCGACACCTCAGGCGGCGGCCGCCTGGCCTCGCTTTCTCATTATCCACAGCAAAGTTAAAGAGAAGCCTGTTTCAAAGCTGCACCCTTTCCTGGTAGGGGAGACCCTCAGGAGCCGTGTTGGCAGGCCTGAGGCCCAGCGCCTCAGGTCTGGTGACTTGTTGGTAGAGTGCCGTACCCGGGCACACTCCAATGGGCTACTGAGGCTCTCCTCCATCGGAGACACTCCAGTGGAGGTCACTCCCCACAAAACAATGAATTCCTCTAGAGGAGTCATTAAAGATCAAGCATTGGCCGAACTGTCTGAAGATGAACTTGTACGGAACCTTAAGTCACAGGGGGTGACCTACGTCAGGCGCTTCATTTCCAAACGAGGTGGTAGGGAGATCCGTCTCCCTACCATCATCCTGACGTTTGGCAACCCCACAGCTCCTACTACCATCTGGGGAGGTTACTACTCCCTAAAAGTGAAAAAGTACGTCCCTCTCCCCCTTCGGTGCTTTAAGTGCCAAAAGTATGGCCAGGCAGAGGCTCTATGCGCCCGTTGCACTAAGCCCGCACACTCTGCTGAGTCCTGCACAGCCATCCCCCTGTGTGTGAATTGCCAGGGGGCGCATATGGCTTCGGACAAGAAGTGCCCTCGTTGGATCTCCGAGTGCAGGATTCAGCAGGTGCGTGTGGAGAAGGGGCTGTCCTTTGCGGACGCAAAAAAACTGGTTGACGGTCCTGGTGCAGCTGAGGCGGCGCCAAACTCAAATAACAACTTTGTGTATACTTTCAGTGCTGCGGTGGCAGGCAAGCGCCCCACCAAAGACTTCTCTTGTCAAACCCCAACTTCTTGGTTGGGGGCGGAGCCTCGGATCCTCTCACCCCTGGAGAGTAACCCTCCTCCGGTGGTGACGAGGAGCCAGGGAACGCAGAGGGTGGACGCTACCGGTCCGGTGGCACCACCTTCTGCTGCCCCTAAGCCTCAGCCCCCACCCAAACCTGCTAGTTTGTCAACACCAAAGGTTTCTGGCTCTGGTCAGCCTTCTAAGGCCGCTAACTCTAGCGGCAGGACCGCTGCCCAGGACCAGAAGTCAAAGAAATCTATGGGACCGCTGTGCGCACGGGCCCAGAAGGGAAACACTGATGTCCCCCTTCAAAACAAATATGCTGCATTGGAGGAGCAGATGGAGGGAGTGGAAGTTGCTGATGCTGCGGCAGCTCCACCCCCTTCATCTCCTAAGAACCAGAGGAGGCCCGGGAGCCGGCCCCCCTCTGTTTCTCCGACTCCTTCCAAGGCAAAGGAAAAAGGGGGGAAAACTCCGCACCCCCAGATAAGACATAATCATGGACTCTCTGCTTCAGTGGAATTGTCGTGGTTTTCAAGCTAACTTTGAGGAATTACGTCTTTTAGTCAAGTGCTATAACCCCTCAGTAATATCTCTTCAGGAGACTTACCTGAAGACTTCTGACCCTGTGTCCTTTAATGGTTTTAACGCTTTACATAAAGGCTCTGATTCGGAGAGGCGCTCGGGTGGAGTGGCTCTTCTCATTAGTAGCCAAATTTTATGTAGCCCCGTTAGCATCGACACCTGTCTTCAGGCTGTCGCAGCTCGGGTTACCTTGAAGAAGACCATAACCATATGCAGTATTTACCTGCCACCATCCCTACGGGTCTGTAGTAATGATTTTTTTAATTTAGTTGACCAACTGCCCCTCCCTTTATTCTCATGGGGGATTTTAACGGTCACGCTCACCTTTGGGGTAGTGACCACTATGATGGCAGAGGTCAGATGTTAGAAGATTTTTTTTCTCAACTTAACCTATGTGTCTTTAACGATGGTTCACCTACATACTCTAACCCAGGTTCAGGATCTAGTTCTGTTCTAGACCTCACTGTGTGTGATCCTTCTCTCATGCTAGACTTTGACTGGAAGGTTAACGATGACCTGTGTGGTAGTGACCACTTCCCAGTAGTCCTGTCATCGGTCAGCTGTGGGGAGGATCCGCCGGTGGGGCGCTGGAATCTTAAGAAAGCTAACTGGCCTCTGTTCGCCTCCCTCTGTCAGTCTCGTATTACAGAGGAGGTGGTCATATCATCTGAAGAACCTATTTCTTCTTTTACTACTATTTTGTTGGACGTAGCGGGTGAAACCATCCCTAAAACTTCCGCATCAGTCCCTCGAAAGCCGAGAGTACCATGGTTCAACGAAGAGTGCCGCAAGGCCCAAATAGCGCGCAAATCTGCTCAGCGACGTGCTTTCCGTAATCCGTCGCAAGTGAATATTTTAACCTTTAAAAGGCAGAGGGCGAAAGCCCGTTACATTTTTAAACGTGAACGCCGTGCTTCCTGGAGATGCTTCGTCTCATCTTTAACTTCTCGGACTCCTTCCCAGAAAGTATGGAAGGCTGTTCGGAGAATTAGGGGCAGGGGTCTTAGAGATGGTGCCAGTTTGGTTACAGATAAAAAAGCTGTGGCCAATTTGCTTGCCTCCACCATTGCCCATAATTCTTCAACGGAGCATTATTCACCTTTCTTCCAGAGAGAGAAGGAGAAACGAGAGTCTCGTATTTGTGATTTTGAGTCCGATAACTCAGAAGACTATAATGTCCCGTTTACATTATCAGAATTGCAGCAAGCTTTGCAGAAATGTAATGACTCTGCTGCTGGCATAGATACCGTCCACTATCAATTCCTAAAGCATCTGCCTGAGAGGTCGCTCCTTGTACTTCTAAACAGACAAAGTTTTGCATCACACACTTGAACGGTAAATAAGACAGTCATGAAAAACCAAAGGTAGTCGAGACTCGCTGCCTCCATGCGCGAGCACCACTTGTGACCCAGTTTCTCGGCTCGCCTGGAACAAACTAAGTGGCCACTTTTAGCGCTGGGCCAAACAGCCATGTTGGCGCTCTCACCCACAGCATCAGGGCCTCGCAGTGAGCAGCCGTTCGTCAAGCTCAGCGGAATCTTCCCTGCGTCCCGGGTCCAGCCCTCCCCTCCGGACCTCTGCACCTCGCGGGAGCAGGCGCGCGTCGGTAGCCACGCTTCGTTCATCGCGTGGGGACTCCCGCTCCCCTCCACTGTCTGCAGGGAACGATGACGAGGCCCTCAGCCTCCACCCGGAGGACTCGGTGTCCGCCCTGGGGCTGATGGACATCCGCTCGGCGTCCCCTAGCGCGCCGTCATCCCTGTCAGAGCCATCGGTCTGCGCGGCTCTGACTTCTCAGACTCTTTGCTCCCTGACTGAGGCCTCCTGGCTCATTGCGTCCTTCCTCCCCCCGGGTTCCTGCCCTCCCTCTCCCCCCCAGAAGAAGAAGGCCGCACCGATGGTGGACGCACCCCGGCAGCCCAAGCGCTTCAAGTCTCTCCCGCAGCCGCCTACCCGGCACCGGCCTCCACGTGGCGTAGGTGGGTAGTCCGCTCAGTCCCTGACTGAGTGGGCTAACGGACGGGTGCCATCTTTGTCCAGGATTAGGATGTCAGCAGATATGTTGTTCAGCCTTTTCACTGGTCCGGTTTTTAAGGAGCTGTGCTAACCTAGGTCGTACCATGTTAGATTGGTCCTTAAAAATACTCGTGACTTTTTGGTCCTTTGGATCCCAAGTGTTTGCCGTGCTTGGAGACCCGTGTCGGGGGAGAAGAGGATCCTGGTGGCTGAGGTTCCCTTTGGGCTGCGGCTCACTGGTGCCAACACTCCACTTCGGCCTTGACTTCTACCTAAACGGGAGGCTAGTCGTACCGGCCTAGTCAATCAGCTCTTGTCACGTTGAGCCCTATCCCACTGTTGACATGCGGGTTGCTATACGGAGCACCATGCTATAGCTTCTGCTGCTGATTAGGTGCTTTACGCCAGTATTCCCCTGCATTCAACGGTGTGATAGAAGGCGGTGGCTCAAACGGTTCAATCGGGCTTACCCCCTTGAGTATATCTTTCGGGCAGTATCCATTGTGCATCGGCTGGAGACCCGCCGACAGTTGCACTTTCCCTTGTTGGGCTCGGTGGCGGGCGGGGACCCCTGGGGGATGAATATCTCTACTAATATAATATGGATAAAACCAAAAAACCAAAACTAGCACAGAAACGGCACATAGACACCGACATTGCACATGACGGTGATTCAGACTGTGAGGAAGCGACGCCTCAGGCGTCGGCCGTATGGCCTCGCTTCCTCATTGTCCATAGCAAGGTGAAGGAGAAACCAGTTACCAAGCTGCATCCTTTTCTGGTGGGGGAGACCCTCAGGAGCCGTGTTGGCAGGCCTGACGCCCAGCGCCTCAGGTCTGGTGACTTGCTGGTGGAGTGCCGTACTCGGGCACACTCCAGCGGGCTACTGGAGCTCTCTTCCATCGGAGACACTCCTGTGGAAGTAGAACCCCACAAAACTATGAATTCGTCAAGAGGCGTAATCAAAGATCAAGCTTTGGCAGAACTGTCAGAAGATGAACTTGTAAGGAACCTTAAGTCTCAGGGGGTGACTTACGTCAGGCGCTTCGCTTCCAAGCGAGGTGGTGGGGAGATCCGTCTCCCTACCATCATCCTGACGTTTGGCACCCCCACCCCTCCTACTACCATCTGGGGAGGTTACTACTCCCTGAGAGTGAAAAAGTACGTCCCTCTTCCCCTCCGGTGCTTTAAGTGCCAAAAGTATGGCCATGGGCAGAAGACATGCCGTCAGGCAGAGGCTTCATGCGCCCATTGCACTAGGCCCGGACACTCTGCTGAGTCCTGCACAGCCAACCCCCTGTGCGTGAATTGCCAGGGGGCGCATATGGCTTCGGATAAGAAATGCCCTCGTTGGATATCCGAGTGCAAGATTCAGCAGGTGCGTGTGGAGAAGGGGCTGTCCTTTCTGGATGCCAAAAAACTGGTTGAAGGCCCTGGTGCAGCTGCGGCTGCCCCAACCTCTAACACCTCAGTGTATACTTTTAGTGCAGCGGTGGCAGGCAAGCGCCCCACCAAAGACTTTTCATGTCAGACCCCAACTTCTTGGTTGGGGGCGGAGCCTCGGCTCATCTCGCCCCTGGAGAGTAACCCTCCTCCGGTGGTGACAAGGAGCCAGGGAACGCAGAAGGCGGACACTGCCGGTCCGGTTGTGCCGCCTTCTGTTGCCCCTAAGCCTCAGCCCCCACCCAAACCTGTTAGTCAGTCAACTCCAAAGGCTTCTGGCTCTGGTCAGCCTTCTAAGGCCGCTAACTCTAGCGGCAGGAACGCTGCCCAGGAATAGAAGTCTAAGAAATCTATGGGACCGCTGTGCGCACGGGCCCAGAAGGGGAACACTGATGTCCCCCTTCAAAACAAATATGCTGCACTGGAGGAGCGGATGGAGGGAGTGGAAGTTGTTGTTGCTGATGCTGCGGCAGCTCCACCCCCTTCCTCTCCGAAGAACCAGAGGAGGCCTGGGTCTTCAACTCCTTCCAAGGTAAAGGAAAAAGGGGGGAAAACTCCTTACCCCCAGATAAGACTTAATCATGGACTCTTTGCTTCAGTGGAATTGTCGTGGTTTTCGAGCTAACTTTGAGGAATTACGTCTTTTAGTCAAGTTCTATAACCCCTCAGTAATATCTCTTCAGGAGACTTACCTGAAGACTTCTGACCCTGTGTCTTTTAATGGTTTTAATGTTATACATAAAGGCTCTGATTCGGAGAGGCGCTCGGGTGGAGCGGCTCTTCTCATTAGTAGCCAAATTTTATGTAGCCCCGTTAGCATCGACACCTGTCTTCAGGCTGTCGCTGCTCGGGTTACCTTAAAAAAGACCATAATCATATGTAGTATTTACCTGCCACCATCACTGCGGGTCTGTAGCAATGATATTTTTAACTTAGTAGATCAACTGCCCCCTCCCTTTATTCTCATGGGGGATTTTAACGGTCATGCTCACCTTTGGGGTAGTGACCACTATGATGGCAGAGGTCAGATGTTAGAAGATGTTTTTTCTCAACTTAACCTATGTGTCTTTAACGATGGCTCACCTACATACTCTAACCCAGGTTCCGGATCTAGTTCTGTTCTAGACCTCACTGTGTGTGATCCTTCTCTCATGCTGGACTTTGACTGGAAGGTTCACGACGACCTGTGTGGTAGTGACCACTTCCCAGTAGTCCTGTCATCGGTCAGCTGTGAGGAGGATTCGCCGGTGGGGCGCTGGAATCTCAAGAAAGCTAACTGGTCTCTGTTTGCCTCTCTCTGTCAGTCTCGTCTTACAGAGGAGGTGGTCATGTCAGCTGAAGAACCTGTTTCTTGTTTTACTTCTATTTTGTTGGAGGTTGCAGGTGAAACCATCCCTAGAACTTCCACATCACTCCCTCGGAAGCCGAGAGTACCATGGTTCAATGAAGAGTGCCGCAAGGCCCAAACAATGCGCAAATCTGCTCAGCAACGTGCTTTTCGTAATCCGTCGCAAGCAAATATTTTAACCTTTAAAAGACAGCGGGCGAAAGCCCGTTACATTTTTAAACGTGAACGCCGTGCTTCCTGGAGACGCTTTGTCTCATCTTTATCTTCTAGGACTCCGTCCCAAAAAGTCTGGAAGGCTGTTCGAAGAATTAGGGGCAGGGGTGGCTCGGCTTCTGTCGGCCATCTTAGAGATGGTGCCAGTTTGGTCACAGATAAAAAGGCTGTGGCCAATTTGCTTGCCTCCACCATTGCCCATAATTCTTCAACAGAGCATTATTCACCTTTCTTCCAGAGAGAGAAGGAGAAGCGAGAATCTTGTGCTTGTGATTTTATATCGGATAACTTGGAAGACTATAATGCCCCTTTTACGTTTTCAGAATTGCAGCAAGCCATGCAGAAATGTACTGACTCTGCTGCTGGATTAGATACCATCCATTATCAGCTCATAACACATCTGCCTGAGGATTCACTCCTTGTACTTCTGAAGGCCTTTAACCATATCTGGATAACCGGTCATTTTCCGCCATCTTGGCGCCAGGCTGTGGTTGTGCCAATTCCCAAGCCGGGTAAGGATCCTTCCGACCCGGGCAACTACCGGCCAATAGCTTTGACATCATGTTTATGTAAAACTATGGAACGCTTGGTCAACGCCCGACTGGTGTGGCATCTTGAGTCACAGGGTCTCATCACAGACCTCCAGTGCGGTTTCTGGCGCTTCCGTAGTACAACTGACCATCTAGTCCGCTTTGAGTCTTTTATCCGAGATACTTTTGTCAACAAGCAGCATGTCTATGCAATTTTCTTTGATCTTGAAAAGGCATATGACACTACCTGGAAGCTTGGTATAATGTCTGATTTGTCGGACATGGGTTTTAAAGGGCATCTGCCCGTTTTTATTCACAATTTTTTGTCCAACAGGTCGTTCCATGTCCGTGTGGGCTCCACCCTCTCCGACTCCTTTGAACAGGAGATGGGTGTCCCGCAGGGCAGTATTCTATCTCCTGTTTTATTTAGCATTAAAATAAATAACATTGTAAAGGCCATCAAGGATGATTCTGAATGCTCTTTGTTTGTGGACGACTTTGCTTTGTGTGCACGAGGTCGAGGACTTGCGTCCCTTGAGAGGCGCTTGCAGCTGTGCGTTGATCGAATCCAGGGGTGGGTGTCTCTCAATGGATTCAGATTCTCGCCCTCCAAGACAGTCTGTGTGCATTTTACTAACCAGACGAAATTTTTTCCAGAACCTAGCCTGAGCATTGCTGGAGTGCCAATTAAGGTGGCCGAAGAGGCAAAGTTTTTGGGGGTCATCTTTGACAAAAGACTGACCTTCTGCAACCATGTTAACTACCTTAGAACCTCTTGTCGGAAGGCCCTCGACATTCTTCGTGTCGTTGGTCGTACTGAGTGGGGTGCAGACCGCATCGTCTTACTTCGACTGTACCGGGCCCTTGTTCGGTCCAAACTGGATTACGGCTCTGTGGTATATGGCTCGGCTTCCAAGTCTGTTCTGCAGCGTCTGAACACAATTCACCATCAAGGTCTGCGCATATGTCTGGGAGCCTTCAGGACATCTCCAGTTCCTAGTCTGTATGCAGAGGCAGGGGAGCCTTCTCTCAGGCTCCGCCGCATCCGCCTCATGCTCAGCTACGTTCTGAAGCTGAAGGCCCATCCAGAAAATCCTGCCTATGATTGTGTTTTTAACCCGTCGTTTGCAGAGATTTACGATGCCCATCCGGGAGCTGTCCGTCCACTTTCCTTCCGTGTCCGACCTCATCTGCAGGCGGCCGGAGTGGACCTGGACAAAGTTTCGGAATCTCTGCAACACGTCACTCCACCCTGGCCACTACCAGTTCCTGACATCTTGCTGGACTTGACTGCCCACAAGAAGGATTGTACTCCACCAGCCATATACCAACAGAGCCTCAATGAACTCCTTTCAATTTTTCCTGGCTATTGTCGTCTTTATACGGATGGGTCCAAGTCTGAGGATGGAAGAGTGGCTGCGGCTGCAGTGTCCTCTCGCCATCCTAGACGCCCATTTAAGCTCCGTCTCCCTGACCATTCCTCTGTATTTAGTGCAGAACTGCAGGCCATTCTGCTAGCACTCAAGCATGCCTATCAGTCTCGGGAAAGGAACTTCCTGATTCTGTCTGACTCACTTTCTGCCCTGCATGCCCTTCAGGGCGCGGGAACTGACCATCCACTGCTGGTGCAGATTAGAGAGCTCTACGCGGACTTGATGAAGGAATATTATGACATCATTTTTATTTGGGTCCCAGGCCATGTGGGCATCGAAGGCAACAGAATCGCAGATTCTGCTGCCAACAGTGCCCGCAGTGACCCTGTCCCTGACACACAGACTGTCTATAGTGATTTTAAACCTGTTATTAGTGCGTACATAGCCCGCGAGTGGCAGTCCGAGTGGGACAAAGAGGAAGGGAACAAGCTTCATGAAGCTCTTCCTAAGTTGTCTGACAGTCTACCTTTCCGCTCACCCGGGTCTGCCCTGGGGGACTTGGGTGGGGTTAGGTACTTTTTAGTTCCCAGGGTCACCCTGGTCAGCCCCACAGGGTGAGTTTTTCTCTCAATTCTGGGGCATGTATTTCTGTCTACCCGAAGTCCATTCACCTGTATTTGCCTTTTTAAAACTCTCCCTACTGTCTGCACTGCCTGTAGCTCTTGATATTGGATGTGTGTTGCTAAATGGTCTTAGCTTTATTTAGGCCCCATGTGTTAGGTTTATTTAATGTATTTGACCGGCTGGCGACATACATTCAATGTTCTATTTAGTTGTTTTTTTCACAAGCAGTGCAGGCACGTCCTGAGAAAGCCTTGTTGCTGTCGGGACGTTAAGCAATGTACAATCAATCTACCTTTCCGCTGCGGCAGCCGCCATGAGGAGACTGTCCTTGCTCGGCTCCACATCGGGCACACATATGTTACTCACTCTTACTTACTTAAACAGGATGAGCGTCCATGGTGTTTTGCCTGTGATGAGCAGTTTTCTGTTCGACACTTTTTGCTGTATTGTGCTGACCTAATTGACACCAGATATAAACACTTCACAGCAGACTCCTTGAAGGTTTTGTTCCGGGATGTTCCCCTGGACAAAATCTTCAATTTTTTGAGAGAATGCAATATTTTTAACAAGATCTGAGCATTCCTAGACTATGTGAATCTTTTTTATTTGCCCTCTTTGAGAGTCTGTAGACGTTTCTTTTCCAGACATGTGCGACATTTTAGCCTGAGATTTTTAATCTATATTTACATCTTGTCTTAAGACCTTGCTTTTAGTCTGGCTGACCATATTTTTACCCATCCCGCCGTGAGATGGCCTTAGTCGCCTGCTCGGCGTTAAACCCAAATAACCAACCAACCAATCTCTCCCGCAGCCTCTGGCATTTTGGGATCTTACGGAGGCGTTTTCCACACACCTTCGGTGACTAGGGCTTCTTTTCCGATGCCAGATGGCCGTCCGGGATGGACATCAGCTTCCGCCCACAGTAGTATGCGGGTTGCTCCCAGGCATTCTCCGGTCCCCTGCCGGCAATAGACAAGGCGGCACTGCTGCAGACGTGCCCCCACGGCCACGGATCCCACTCAGTTTGGAGAGGACGGCGAAGCTAGTTCGGAAGTCCTTGTTGTGTGCAGGCTTCCTCGAGATGGCGATGCAGGCGGTGGTACGATGCCTCGAGGAAACCTGGGACCTTTCTGCCTCGGCCCCTCTCCACGGCATACACTCTGTGCTGGTAGCGGCGAACAGAGCGACGTTTCACTCCTCGGTTAACGCCATGGCGGCGGCCGCCAACTGCGATCTGATGCCGCGCGGTGCCCTGCTGGGGCTCTGCTCCTCACTCCCAGCGTCGGTAAAGGCTGAACTTCGACCCGAGCGTCGGTAAAGGCTCAACTTCGACAGGCACCGTTCGGGTGATCTCTGCTGTTCGGACCGACCTGACGGGCCGTCAAGGAGTGTTCTAAGGATCTCTGACCAGCCACAACCGTTTCCTCCGCTACCTGCTTTCAGTAGGCCCGCAGAGCCATGGGTCGCGCCCTGCGGTCCTTCAGCCCCCCAGCCACTCGCCTACCCAGAGACTGAGGTGCGCCCCGCCCTCCTCCTGCGCGCTCGCGCGCTTTCCCCACACCCGCCCCTGCCTGGCCCAGAGGCCCGGGTGGGGCTGGGCCCACTGACTTGTCTCCCGTCCCCCCGCCGATTCCTGTATGGTCTCCAGTCAGCGGGAGGCTAGCGCTCCACAGAGGCGCGTGGCGCCGTCTGTTCCAGGACGACCCTTGGATTCTCTCGACCATCTCGGAGGGCCTGAGGAGCTCTTTCCAGGCTCCCCCTTCGTTGCGACACTCCCCCCCGGTGGACGCGGGTACCGGGGGATAGGGGCAAGGGGGAAGTGCTTCACGACGAGGTAGTTGCTCTGCTCCGGAAGGAGGCCATGGAAGTAGTCTCACGTATCGACTACCCGGCCTTCTACAGCCGTCTCTTCCTCGTGCCCAAGCCCGGCGGCAAGTGGCGCCCGGTCATCGACATCTCAGCGCTAAACAGGTACATTGCAGCCACATGTTTCCGGATGAGACAGCCAGAGCGTTGAGGGCAGCGGTGCGACCCCAAGACTTCGTCGTGAGCCTCGACCTCACGGATGCATACCTCCACATTCCCTTGCATTCGGTGTCCCGTCGATATCTTCACTTCGCCTTCCGCGGAGTAGTATACCAGTTTCGGGCTCTGCCCTTCGGACTCAACCTCAGCCCATTAGTAATGCCATCAGCAGGTTTATTGACGGAGTCGTCTCCAGGTTCCGACAAATGGCCTCGAGTCCAACCTCCAACTACCTGGGCAATCTGCTCCTCCGGAACCAGAGGCCGACGGCCTTAGCAGAGGACTGGGATTATGGAGGACAGCAGCTCGGATTCTTGGTCAATGGATGCAAGTCCGATCTCACTCCCTCGGGCAGGTTTATTCACCTAGGCATGGAGTTCCTGACCGACCTCACCCGCGTGCGGCTCCCCGGCGGGCGAATTCAGAAGATGGCAGAGCTGGCACTCCAAGTCTCTCGCGTGGAAACTCTCCCGGTCAGAGTCTGGCTCCAGTTGCTGGGTCTCCTAAGCGCTGCCCTTCGGCAGGCTCTACTCTTGCCCGATCCAACTGCATCTGCTCCTCCACTGGCCCCCATCCTCCGGCGATCTGGTGGCCCTGGTCCCTGTGTCGCCATAAGTCAGGTCTCATCTCCAGCGGTGGGCGGACAAATCCTGGTTAGTGTCGGGGGGGATCCACTCTCTCCGGCTGGGGAGCATTACTGCTGCCGGAGTTCTTCGCAACCTCGGGCAGCTGGCCATGGGACCAGGCAGACACATCAACTGGCTGAAGCTGTAGGCCGTTGGTGGGCGCTCATCACCTGGGATGATCGCCTCGTTCAGCAGGAGACCCTGGTTCTCATGTACCAAGCCTTCCTGTGGTGCAGGAAGCAGGGCATCGCGCTTCAGGAGTGGCACATCCCGGGCCATCTGAACGTCCTCAAGGACTCCCTCGCACGTCGCGGCCAGCTTCTCCACAGAGTGGTCCTGGCGCCCGGATATCTTCTAGCTACTCTGCGCGTGCGGGGAGGCGCCCATGATCGATCTCTGCACCACAAGGTGGAGCAGGCAGCCCCCGCTCTTCGTCTCCCCCATTCCAGATCCACGAACCTGGCCCTTAGACGCAATCTCCAGCCCTGGGGACTGGCTGCTAGCGCCCGCGTTTCCCTCCCACCATCCTGGTACCAAAGAGCTCACGCACGGCAACACAGTCCTGTCCCTCGTGGCGTCGTTCAGCTGGACCAAGAGCGGGACCACAGGCCTCTGGCCTCGCCATGGACCCTCCGCTAAGGCTTCCCACGCCTCATACGATGCTCTAGCGGCCCCGACAGCAGCTGTTTCACCCGTGCCCGGGCCGGCGGCTACTTCATGCTGGGAGATTGTCCGGCAGTCCCTCGCCGCAAGGGGCTTCTCGGGTGCAGCGGTGAAAGCTATCGCAGCGGCTTGCAGGGCCTCTACCCATAACGTCTGCGAGGGAACGCGGCGGGTCCTCCAGCCCTGGTGTGCAGCCGGGCAGCTCTCCCCGCCGGACCTGACTATACCCCAGCTGGCCGAGCCCTTTCGGTGGCTCTTCTCTCAGCAGAACCTGGCCCCATCACCATCAGAGGTTACCTGGTGATGATTGCAGACACGTATCACGACCTGGGCCTACCAGACCCGGGGGACTGTAAGGACCGCACGGATCGGATGGCACGCTTGGATCTTCAGCGGCTGGTTCCCGCTCACTGATCCCTTGCTGGGACTTGTCTGGGGTGCTCAACTTGGAGCAGTTCGAGCCTCTACCCCCAGCACGCCTTGGAGACTTGACCAGGAAATCCTGCTTCCTTCGTGCCCTCACCGCGGCGGCCAGGGTGAGCGGGACCCACGCCTTCTTGAGGCGACCCTCCTGTCTCCAGTTCAGGGCCGAGGGTTCGGTACAGCTCCACACTGATCTGACGTTTCTGGCCAAGAACCGGCCCCAGCGGCCGCACCTCAGGTGTTGACTGTCCGATAGCTCCAGGCGAAGTACCACTCCCGGGTGTCCCACCACGGGACCCCGTCCGGGTGTTGGAGTTTACCTGCGCAGAACTAAGCCACTCAGACAAGGGCGCTCATGCCTTTCCTGCCCTGGGCCCGGGTGGACATAACATCCTGACACAGACGAGCGCATCCGGGAGCCCTGCCCCACCTTCGGTGAGGGAATTGCCGGTCCGCAAACGACGGGACATGCTACCTAGGAGAGTCAAGGCATCAGGAGCTCGGTCCCCACGCATCAGAGAGAGAGGAGTGGGCGGGGACAATGCACACCCGGGCACATGAGATTGGAGGAGTGGCTGCAGGCACCACCTGGACCGCAACTGTGCAGAAGAGACGTTGGGGCGGCCCTTGGCTTGGCGGGGTGATCCACCTTCCCCTGCTTCTGTTTCCGAGACCTATCCGGCCAGCGCGACAGCCTGGCCCTGGGGGGGGGGGGGGGGGGACATCTCGGCAGCGCGACACTCGCTCCCGGCGACACAGGTGCTATAGGTCACACCTAGCTGAAATTGTCGGGAGTGTGTGCATGAGGGGGCCTTGATAGTTTCATGCATGATGCGGTGCTTTTTTTCCTGGCAAAGTGTACACGTGGGAGATGCATAGGGGGCGGCACCCTTCTCCTATTCGCAATTCTTCCTATTAGTAATGCCGTCAGTAAGAGTTTTGAGAAAACAATGTATTTTTTCTCTAAAATGTATTTTTTCGAAAAATACTTACCGATGGCATTACTCAGAGGTCCCTCCCTCCTGCCTCGCTTGCCGCTGTTGAGCTAAGGCAAAGACTGGCGGGTACTGCCAGGCATGTGACAGGCAGGGGAGGCAACCCAGGGTTTCCTGGTAACGGCTCCCTAGAGTCGCCCCCCTGGTTGTATACACAATGGTTTTTGGGGCTGAAATTGGTAAGCTAAGCATACCTTCCTATTAGTAATGCCATCGGTAAGTATTTTTCGAAAAAATACTTTTAGAGAAAAATACGTGTTTGTGCTTTTAGTCCACTGTTTTTGTCAAAACGTGCAATCTTGACCTACTTCTGATTTCCAAAATCTGTGGATTGAAAGCCCGGACAAACATGTGATCGCATGTTTGTGGGGGATTTCAATCTTCAGTTTTTATCAAAACATGTAACATACTTTGGGGATAACCTATTGTTTTTTCTTGTCTTTTCCAGGCACTTGTTCCTAAGCTTAAGGAGCCAGACACCAACCCAGGAGTGACTGTGAATGTGCTAGCATGCCTCGGTGAGTTGGCACAAGTCAGCGGCATCTCCATGAGAAAGTACACCCCAGAGCTGCTGCCCATCATCATCGAGATGCTGCAGGATGCTTCATTGCTGCAGAAACGCGAGGTGAGAAAACTTTTTGGGACATCACATTAGATAATTTGATATAAAAACAGGTTCAGATGGTCCAGTATTATTAAGTTAGTAGTCTTGAATAGGCTCAGCATTAATTATTTGGAAGCTATGATGAGATGCAGAGTAAAAATGGTGACGGGGTGAAAGAGAGAGAACCTGTCTTTAACCCTTTCATTACTGAATTTTCTGGTTTGTGGATACCACTGAGTACTGCTTTTATAAAGTTCTGTATTACCCCTGCATACTGAGTTTAGAGACTAGAAAAATACCCAAATATAGTACTCTATGGGAAAGGCTGATAGTGGAGTACCCATCCACCGCAGATACCCATAACCTATATTGCTGTGACGGGCTTTGGAAGGGCTACACATTGACGTCATGTGTGTCGTGTGGTTGATTTGATGACACACAGGTGCAGATATGTGACAAAATGACAGTACATTAACAACACGCACCTATGAAGCAAACAAACATGCATGAAAATGGGTCCACAAGTGTTTGCATGCTCTTACCATGATAATGACATGTTGGAAACCATTGTCTGTTTATTGCTGTCACATAGCAGTGTCCGCAATGCACACACAGGTGCACTGTTATATACAGCTTGATTGTCCATTCTTATGCATACACTATGTATAGTTACTGGGAGTCTGAAGATGAAATTACTACATTGTTATACACTGTCATACAGTAACACTGTCACACACTGTCACCCTGTATTTACAGTTGTACCTGTGTGTGGTACCCAACAAACAGTTGTTGTCATTACAAACAAAGGTAGATGTCACATTTCCGGCACATAATAACAGATTTGCGCCTCTTGTACAGGTTGTTCGCGTAGCTAACCGATGGGTTTGCGTCAATAGTAGAGGGTGTGTCGCTTGTAGCATAGATGGTCACGGCCCTCCCCTTTGGCAGGTCAGTGGTCAACTTGGTCAAGGCGAGTCTCGTTCAGTGTTGGCTGGCAGCAGAGCAGGAACGGCTCTTTGCTACATTCACGTTTGTGTACGTTGTGATCGTTTCGAACATACTCTCAGAGTAGACATGAGAAAAGTACCCGGATGCACTGACAAATGTGTCAATTACACGTGTTGGACCAGCTGGCCTTCGGGTGAATGTCACCCGCTCAGGTGCAACATATGGGGTCCTACTGTCCTCTCAAAATGTGGCATGATTTCGGAACCACAGTGGCACATTGTCATCGTCAAGTTCATCCCCACTTTCATCGACATCGCGACTACTATCGTTGTTGTCGTTAGCCTATTTTGTCATAATAATAATAATAATTACGGTTTTTATAATGCGCTTATCTTATAATAATTATAACTCTAAGCGCACACTCACAACTTGTGCACGCATGCACACGCTTTAGACGACTCACGTACCACAAATAGTGAAATACATTACGACAGTCTGCTTAGGTGGGGGGTGTGGTGGTATAGTGCTAGAACTGTTGAAAGGGGTGAGTTTTGAGGGCGGACTGGAAGGAGGAGAGAGTGTTTCTGACGGAGAGAGAGTGGGAGAGTGCAAGTGCAAGTGCAATTTTTACAGGGACTAAGACTTCCAGCTATCGCTGATTTCGTCTGAGGGGGGGGGGGGGGCCAGGGGAGGGGGCCTGTCTTGCTGACTGTCACCCTGTCGCGAGGGAGAGTGGGAGAGTGTTCCAGGTGGATGGACCTTATACTGAGAAGGAGCGGTGGCTGAAAGTGCTGAGTTTGGTGCGGGGGATGTGGAGGCGGAGAGGGTCGGAGGCGGAGCGGGGAGGAGTGTAGGGGTGAAGTAAGTTTGAGAGATAGGCGGGAGCGCAGTTGTTCAGGGATTTGTAGCAGAGAGACAGAATCTTGTATTGGATGCGTTGGGGGATGGGAAGCCAGTGAAGGAGTTTGAGCAGGGGAGTGATGTGGTCGGATTTTTTCTTTCTGAGGACGAGGCGGGCAGCATTGTTCTGGACGCGTTGGAGAGTGAAAGTGGTGGAGTGAGGGAGGCCGGAAAGGAGAGAGTTGCAGTAGTCGATGCGAGATAGGATGAGAGAGACAGCAAGTTTGGTGGCAGCTTCAGTAGTGAGGTATTTTCTGATCTGACTGATGCGACGGAGGTGGAAATAGCATGCCTGGGCCGTGGTGGAGACGAAGCTGGTCATGGAAAGAGAGGAATCGAGGATAACACCGAGGTTTTTGGCCGAGTCAGAGAGGGAGATGGGGGTGCTGTCGAGTTGAAGGTGGAGGGAGGGAGGGAGCTGGGAAAGTTTCTGGCGAGTGCCTACCAGCATGGCTTCTGTTTTGTGATCATTCAGTTTAAGCTTGTTTGCTGTCATCCAGTTTTTCACGTCTTCGTAGCAGTCAGCCGTGTGAGTCAGTAGTGACTGAGTGTTGTCGAGTTTGTCTTGTCTAGTAGTTGTGAGTCGTCAGCGTAGAGGTGGTGGTGTATGTTTTGAGACTGGATAATGTTGGACAGGGGAGAGGTGTAGAGTGTGAAAAGGACCGGGCCCAGGACGGACCCCTGTGGAACTCCGCAGGAGAGCGTGACTGGGTGGGAGGAGAGGCCGTCGATGGTGACGGACTGCTGTCTGTCGGAGAGGTAGGAGAGAAACCAGGAGTGAGCAGAGTCAGTGATGCCAAAGGAGTGGTGAAGGCAGTGGAGGAGGATAGAGTGGTCTATAGTGTCGAAGGCGGCAGAGAGGTCGAGTAGCGTAAGAAGGGAGATGCTGCCCGAGTCAGTGGAGAGAAGCAGGTCGTTTAGGATATGTAGAAGGGCTGTTTCAGTGCTGTGATGTTTGCGATAGGCAGACTGGAAGGGACTAAGGAGGTTGTTGTCGGCCAGGTGGAGGTTGAGCTGGTTGAGAACGACCTTCTCAAGAAGCTTGGACAGGAAAGAGAGATTGGAGACTGGGCGATAGTTTTTCAGTTCATTTGGGTTGAGGTTGTGTTTTTTGAGGAGAGGACGGACGATGGCGGACTTGAAGATATCGGGGACAGAGCCGTTCGCTAGAGATGTGTTGATGATGTCGGTAATGAAGGGCAGAAGTTTTGGAAGGCCGTTCCGGTAGAGAGAAGCTGGGAGAGGGTCTAGTTCGCAGGTTTTGAGAGGCATGGAATTTATGGTCTTGAGGACTTCGTCCTGAGAGACGGGCCGGAAGGACGAGAGGGGGGTGCCGGTAAAGGGGGTGCCGGAAGGGCAAGGCGGAGAAGGCAGAGTGTCGAGTGTGTTGTGCAGAGTTTGGATTTTGTCGGAAAAATAGGTGGAAAAAGTGGACGGGAGTTCTTCTTTGCTGTGTGTGTTGGGGAGAGGAGAGTCTTTAGAAATGCCTAGGAGTGTGTTCTTGGTAGCGTAGAGGGTTTTGGAAGAAGTGGATTCCAGGATTTTGTTTTGAAGGTGTTTACGTTTGGAGTCGGAGATCATTCTGCAGACTTTGGATCTAGTTGTTTGGAAGATCTGTCTGTGAACGGTGAGGTCAGATGAGCGCCAGCGGCATTCCGCTTGTCGGCGCTCGCGCTTGGCCTCAGCTATGTCGTCAGTGAGCCAGGGGGAGGGGGGTCGGTTGGGTATGGAGCAGGTGGTGACAGGTGCATGGGTGTCTAGAAGTTTTTGAAGGAACGAGTCGAAATGGGATGCAAGATCAGGAGAGGAGGCGGGGTCCAGGACAAGGTCAACAGCTTCGTCAAAGAAGCTCTCTCGGTTGACAGATTTTTTTTTTTTTTTTTTTTTTTTTTTGCTGCTTCCAAGTTTCCTTTGTCGACCTCAGAGGTCTTCCTCCCACGCCGCTCACCCCCCATCAACCCCCGTGTGCTCACCCAGGCCTTCCAGTTGTTCCAGCCAGACTCCAGGCCCCGCTGCTGTATATATGTCAGGTAGTAGGGGACTCCCTCCGGAGGAAGCCCACTGGGCACCGGCCTCCACATGGCGTGGGTGGGTAGTCTCCTCAGTCCCTGACTGAGTGGGCTAGCAGAGGGGTGCCATCTTTGTCCAGGATTAGGACTTGATGTCAGCAGATATGTTGTTCAGTCTTTTTCACTGGTCCGGTTTTTAAGGAGCTGTGCTTACCCAGGTCCTACCATGTTGGATTGGTCCTTAAAAATACGCGTGAGCTTTTGGTCCTTTGGATCCCAAGTGTTTGCCGTACTTGGAGACCCGTGTCGGGGGAGAAGAGGATCCTGGTGGCTGAAACACTCCACTTTGGCCTTGACTTCTGCCTAAACGGGAGGCTAGTCGTACCGGCCTAGTCAATCGGCTTTTGTCACGTCGAGCCCTATCCCCCTGTTGACATGCGGGTTGTTATACGGAGCACCATGCTATAGCCTCTGATGCTGATTAGGTGCTTTACGCCAGTATTCCCACGCATTCAACAGTGTGATAGAAGGCGTTGGCTCAAACGGTTCAATCGGGCTTACCCCCTTGAGTATATCTTTCGGGCAGTCTCCATTGTGCGTCGGCTGGAGACCCGCCGACAATTGCACTTTCCCTTGTTGGGCTCGGTGGCGGGCGGGGACCCCCGGGGGATGAATATCTATCATACTATAATATGGAAAATATCAAAAAACCAAAACTGGCACCAAAGCGGCACATAGCCACTGACATTGACCTTGAAAATGATAGCGACTCTGATTGTGGGGAAGCGACGCCTCAGGTTTCGGCCGTCTGGCCTCGCTTTCTCATTATCCACAGCAAAGTTAAAGAGAAGCCTGTTTCCAAGCTGCACCCTTTCCTGGTAGGGGAGACCCTCAGGAGCCGTGTTGGCAGGCCTGAGGCCCAGCGCCTCAGGTCTGGTGACTTGTTGGTAGAGTGCCGTACCCGGGCACACTCCAATGGGCTACTGAGGCTCTCCTCCAAGGGAGACACTCCAGTGGAGGTCACTCCCCACAAAACAATGAATTCCTCTAGAGGAGTGATTAAAGATCAAGCATTGGCCGAACTGTCTGAAGATGAACTTGTACGGAACCTTAAGTCACAGGGGGTGACCTACGTCAGGCGCTTCATTTCCAAACGAGGTGGTAGGGAGATCCGTCTCCCTACCATCATCCTGACGTTCGGCACCCCCACAGCTCCTACTACCATCTGGGGAGGTTACTACTCCCTAAAAGTGAAAAAGTACGTCCCTCTCCCCCTTCGGTGCTTTAAGTGCCAAAAGTATGGCCATGGGCAGAAGACATGCCGCCAGGCAGAGGCTCTATGCGCCCGTTGCACTAAGCCCGGACACTCTGCTGAGTCCTGCACAGCCATCCCCCTGTGTGTGAATTGCCAGGGGGCGCATATGGCTTCGGACAAGAAGTGCCCTCGTTGGATCTCCGAGTGCAGGATTCAGCAGGTGCGTGTGGAGAAGGGGCTGTCCTTTGCGGACGCAAAAAAACTGGTTGACGGTCCTGGTGCAGCTGAGGCGGCGCCAAACTCAAATAACAACTTTGTGTATACTTTCAGTGCTGCGGTGGCAGGCAAGCGCCCCACCAAAGACTTCTCTTGTCAAACCCCAACTTCTTGGTTGGGGGCGGAGCCTCGGATCCTCTCACCCCTGGAGAGTAACCCTCCTCCGGTGGTGACGAGGAGCCAGGGAACGCAGAGGGTGGACGCTACCGGTCCGGTGGCACCACCTTCTGCTGCCCCTAAGCCTCAGCCCCCACCCAAACCTGCTAGTTTGTCAACACCAAAGGTTTCTGGCTCTGGTCAGCCTTCTAAGGCCGCTAACTCTAGCGGCAGGAACGCTGCCCAGGACCAGAAGTCAAAGAAATCTATGGGACCGCCGTGCGCACGGGCCCAGAAGGGGAACACTTGATGTCCCCCTTCAAAACAAATATGCTGCATTGGAGGAGCAGATGGAGGGAGTGGAAGTTGCCGATGCTGCGGCAGCTCCACCCCCTTCATCTCCTAAGAACCAGAGGAGGCCCGGGAGCCGGCCCCCCTCTGTTTCTCCGACTCCTTCCAAGGCAAAGGACAAAGGGGGGAAAAACTCCGCACCCCCAGATAAGACATAATCATGGACTCTCTGCTTCAGTGGAATTATCGTGGTTTTCAAGCTAACTTTGAGGAATTACGTCTTTTAGTCAAGTGCTATAACCCCTCAGTAATATCTCTTCAGGAGACTTACCTGAAGACTTCTGACCCTGTGTCCTTTAATGGTTTTAACGCTATACATAAAGGCTCTGATTCGGAGAGGCGCTCGGGTGGAGTGGCTCTTCTCATTAGTAGCCAAATTTTATGTAGCCCCGTTAGCATCGACACCTGTCTTCAGGCTGTCGCAGCTCGGGTTACCTTGAAGAAGACCATAACTATATGCAGTATTTACCTGCCACCATCCCTGCGGGTCTGTAGTAATGATTTTTTAATTTAGTTGATCAACTGCCCCCTCCCTTTATTCTCATGGGGGATTTTAACGGTCACGCTCACCTTTGGGGTAGTGACCACTATGATGGCAGAAGTCAGATGTTAGAAGATGTTTTTTCTCAACTTAATCTATGTGTCTTTAACGATGGTTCACCTACATACTCTAACCCAGGTTCAGGATCTAGTTCTGTTCTAGACCTCACTGTGTGTGATCCTTCTCTCATGCTGGACTTTGACTGGAAGGTTCACGATGACCTGTGTGGTAGTGACCACTTCCCAGTAGTCCTGTCATCGGTCAGCTGTGGGGAGGATCCGCCGGTGGGGCGCTGGAATCTTAAGAAAGCTAACTGGCCTCTGTTTGCCTCCCTCTGTCAGTCTCGTATTACAGAGGAGGTGGTCATGTCATCTGAAGAACCTATTTCTTCTTTTACTACTATTTTGTTGGACGTAGCGGGTGAAACCATCCCTAAAACTTCCGCATCAGTCCCTCGAAAGCCGAGAGTACCATGGTTCAACGAAGAGTGCCGCAAGGCCCAAATAGCGCGCAAATCTGCTCAGCGACGTGCTTTCCGTAATCCGTCGCAAGTAAATATTTTAACCTTTAAAAGACAGAGGGCGAAAGCCCGTTACATTTTTAAACGTGAACGCCGTGCTTCCTGGAGATGCTTCGTCTCATCTTTAACTTCTCGGACTCCTTCCCAGAAAGTATGGAAGGCTGTTCGGAGAATTAGGGGCAGAGGTGTCTCGGCTTCTGTTGGCCATCTTAGAGATGGTGTCAGTTTGGTTACAGATAAAAAAGCTGTGGCCAATTTGCTTGCCTCCACCATTGCCCATAATTCTTCAACGGAGCATTGTGTGTGTGTGTGTGTGTGTGTTTAGTCTTAGTAACTGACATCAAGACAAATTCCAATGTTTTTATTGTTTTGTACATGGAAACATATGGCAATAAACCATCTTATCTTATCTTATCTTATTATTCACCTTTCTTCCAGAGAGAGAAGGAGAAACGAGAGTCTCGTATTTGTGATTTTGAGTCCGATAACTCAGAAGACTATAATGTCCCGTTTACATTATCAGAATTGCAGCAAGCTTTGCAGAAATGTAATGACTCTGCTGCTGGCCTAGATACCGTCCACTATCAATTCCTAACGCATCTGCCTGAGAGGTCACTCCTTGTACTTCTCAAGGCCTTTAACCATATCTGGAGAACTGGTCATTTTCCGCCGTCTTGGCGCCAGGCTGTGGTTGTACCGATCCCCAAGCCGGGTAAGGATCCTTCCGACCCGGGCAACTACCGGCCTATCGCTTTGACATCATGTTTATGTAAAACTATGGAGCGCCTGGTCAACGCCCGCCTGGTGTGGCATCTTGAGTCACAGGGTCTCCTCACAGACCTCCAGTGCGGTTTCCGGCGCTTCCGTAGTACAACTGACCATTTAGTCCGCTTTGAATCATTTATTCGAGATTCTTTTGTCAACAAGCAGCATGTCTATGCAATTTTCTTCGATCTTGAGAAGGCGTATGACACTACCTGGAAGTATGGCATAATGTCTGACTTGTTGGACATGGGTTTTAAAGGGCACCTGCCCGTTTTTATTCACAATTTTTTGACTAACCGGTCGTTCCATGTCCGTGTGGGCTCCACCCTCTCCGACTCCTTTGAACAGGAGATGGGTGTCCCAGAGGGCAGCATTCTATCTCCTGTTTTATTTAGTATTAAAATTAATAACATTGTAAAGGCCGTCAAGGATGATTCTGAATGCTCTTTGTTTGTTGACGACTTTGCTTTGTGCGCACGTGGTTGAGGACTTGCGTCCCTTGAGAGGCGCTTGCAGCTGTGCGTTGATCGCATCCAGCGGTGGGTGTCTCTCAATGGATTCAAGTTCTCGCCCTCCAAGACTGTTTGTGTGCATTTTACTAACCAGACGAATTTTTTTCCAGAACCTAGCCTGAGCATTGCTGGAGTGCCAATTAAGGTGGCCGAGGAGGCAAAGTTTCTGGGGGTCATTTTTGACAAAAGACTTACCTTCCGCAACCATATTAATTACCTTAGAACCTCTTGTCAGAAGGCTCTCGACATTCTTCGTGTCGTCGGTCGTACTGACTGGGGTGCGGACCGTACTGTCTTACTTCGTCTGTACCGGGCCCTTGTTCGGTCCAAACTGGATTACGGCTCTGTGGTGTATGGCTCAGCTTCCAAGTCTGTGCTACAGCGTCTGAACACAATTCACCATCAGGGTCTGCGGATATGTCTTGGGGCCTTCAGGACGTCTCCAGTTCCTAGTCTGTATGCCGAGGCAGGGGAGCCTTCTCTCAAGCTCCGCCGCATCCGCCTCATGCTCAGCTACGTTCTGAAACTGAAGGCCCATCCAGACAATCCTGCCTATGATTGTGTTTTTAAACCATCGTTTGCAGAGATTTACGATACCCATCCGGGAGCTGTCCGTCCACTTTCTTTCCGTGTCCGACCTCATCTGCAGGCGGCCGGATTGGACCTGGACAGAGTTTCGGAATCCCTGCAACACATCACTCCACCTTGGCTCTTACCAGTTCCTGACATCTTGCTGGACTTGACTGCCCACAAGAAAGACTCTACTCCACCAGCCATATACCAACAGAGCCTCAATGAACTGCTTTCAATTTTTCCTGGCTATTGTCGCATCTATACCGATGGGTCAAAGTCTGAGGATGGGAGAGTGGCTGCGGCCGCAGTGTCCTCTCGCCATCCTAGATGCCCATTTAAGCACCGCCTCCCAGACCACTCATCTGTATTTAGTGCGGAACTGCAGGCGGTTCTGCTGGCACTCAGGCATGCTTATCGATCTAGAGAAAGGAACTTCCTGATTCTGTCTGACTCTCTTTCTGCCCTGCAGGCCCTTCAGGGCACGGGAAATGACCACCCACTGCTGGTGCAGATCAGAGAGCTCCACGCGGACTTGATGAAGGAATATTATGATATCATTTTTGTTTGGGTGCCAGGGCATGTGGGCATCGAAGGCAACAGGATCGCAGATTCTGCTGCCAACGATGCCCGCAATGACCCTGTCCCTGACACACAGACTGTTTATAGTGATTTTAGACATGTGGCTAGTGCGTACATAGCCCGTGAGTGGCAGTCCGAGTGGGACAAAGAGGAAGCTAACAAGCTGCATGAAGCCCTTCCTAAGTTGTCCGACGGTCTACCTTATCGCTGCGGCAGCCGCCGTGAGGAGACTGTCCTGGCTCGGCTCCACATCAGCCACATGTATGTTACGCACTCTTATTTACTTAAACAGGAGGAGCGTCCATGGTGTTATGCCTGCGACGAGCAGTACTCTGTTCAACACTTTTTGTTGTCTTGTGCTGATCTAATCGACACAAGGTATAAACATTTCACAGCAGACTCCTTGAAGGTTTTGTTCCGGGATGTGCCCCCGGACAAGATCTTCAGTTTTCTGAGAGAGTGCCATATTTTTAATAAGATTTGAGCGTCTATAGATTATGATTTTATTATTTTGACCTTTTTGAGAGTCTTCCGACGTTTTCTTTAAAGACCTGTGCGACATTTTAGCCTGACATATTTTTAAGGTATATTTACATCATGTCTTAAGACCTTTCTTTTAGTCTGGCTGACCAGATTTTTACCCTTCCCGCCGTGAGATGGCCTTAGTTGCCTGCTCGGCGTTAAACCCAAATAACTAACTAACCTGCGGTGCCAGCCGTGTAATCATTCACACCTTGCGATGCATCGGGTAACACCCCCAAAGTCGCACCCGTGAAGTGGGTGAGTCTCGGCTGCGTGGCATCAGCCTTCCCATTGGGTCCGTAGCACACCCGCTCTGGGTAGGAGGCGACCCAGGTAGGAAAGTCCCACTTGACTCGGCTGGGATTCGAACTCGGATCTCCCGGCCGCCAGTCCGACGCGCTAACCACTGCGCTACGGAGGCCGGTTGGTTGACAGATTTTAGTTTGCGACGAGAGACGAGGAGCTTGGGTTTTTTTCGGGGGAGGTAGGTTGAGGGAGATGAGAATAGCGAGGTGGTCAGAGGGAAGCACAGAGGAGGTGTCAGAGTCGAGAAAGAGTTGATCGGAGGTGCGGGTGATGATCCAGTCGAGGGTGTGGCCGAGTCGGTGGGTGGGTTTGGTGATGTGTTGTGTAAGATTGTGGTTTGAAAGTGATGTGCAAAGGCGTTTTGTGTCAGGGTAGTCGGGTTTGTCGAAGTGGAAGTTGAAGTCGCCAAGAAGGATGTGTTTTCCGTGTCGTGTGCTGTAGTGGTCAAGGAGGAGGTCAAACTCGGTGAGGAACATGGAGTTTGTGAGTTTGTTTTGAGAGCTTGGAGGGGGGCGATAGATACATGAGAAGATGTGGGACTGGCCAGGGAGTGTTGCTACGGCCTCGACAGATTCAAAGGAGGGATGAGCAAAAGGTAGAGACTGAGAGAAGGAGAGGTGAGCGGAGAGACAGTCCCTGTAGATGATGGCAATGCCACCCCCTCTGGAAGCGCGCGGGAAGGAGGCCAGGCGGTAGCCACTCGGAGTGACGCTGGTGATGATGGGTTCATTGCCAGCTGAGCGGAGCCACGTTTCGGTAATCACGACAACATCTAGGTCATTGTCTAGAATGAAATCTGAAATCACGTCGGCTTTGCCATCTTTGCAGACAGACTGTGCATTGAACAGACACAGTTTTAGGTTGGGTGAGACAGAAGAGGAAGAAGAAGAGGACAAAGGAGGAGGAGGGTGGGGAGGGGGAAAAGAGGATGGAGGGGGAAAGATGAGGGAGGGGGGGCGGAGTGGGGAGGAGGAAAAGACGGGGAAGGAGAACCGGGCAAGAAAGAGGATGCGAGAAGAGGGTGAGGGGGGGGGGGGGAGGGGAAAGGGGGAGGAGGGTAGGAAAAGATGAAGAGCGAGGGGGAGGCTGAAGGGGAGGAGAAAGGGGGAGGAGGGGACAAGGAGGAAAAAGCAGGCGGAGGAGGGGAGGAGGGTGGGGGAGGAGGCGGCCGAGGAGAGCAGGGAGCGGTAGGTGAGGAAGACGGGAGAAGAAATGGGATAAGAAGGAAGGGATGGGGAGAAGGCGGGGAGGCGGAAGGGGTGGAAGGACATAGGAAAAGGGGAAGAAGTGTGTGGGTGTGGTGGTGAGTCGTGCCTTTTGCTAATTCCACCCCTGCGGCCTCCCTTTCGCAACCGGATGCCACGTAAGGCATTTGCAACACTGTTGGCGGCACCGGCCGCGCAGTAGGTGGTGTGGCGACGTAGAGATAGCAGTTGTCGCACAATATCGGCCTTTTCCTCCTCTGTCAACAGAACTATATCCAGTCTCCAAAATTGCCTCTATCCCAGAACTCATCACTAAATTCGTCGCCGTCACAGTCACTTTTTCCTCTTTTCGCCATGTTTGAAAGCACAACCAAAGTTCTGGAAGGAATTTAAACTCCGCATCCTGTTTCCCAGGCCCTGAGCCGGCTATAACATAAACACTGTGCGCCTCACGGTAGCATTTCAGGGCTGTCAAGGTCGCCGCTAATCCGGTAGCCACTCACAGCAGGTAGCGCAGATTTCGAATGCGGCTAGCGCATACCGCTTTAGTGGGCGGCCGTACGCGGGGGAGTAGAAGCTATACCGGAAAGCCCTAAGCAGAGGAGGCGTTTCCCATGCCCGCTATAGCGGGCGTCAGTAATGAAAGGGTTAAGACTGCTTTTTTCATGCGAAATAAATTGGTTGCTCAAAACGGGTTCCACTATAGTGTATAACTGAAACGATCATATGAGTGCTGGTCTGCGACATTTAAACTTGTTGCTGTAGGCTGTAAGGTAAGGAATGGCAGACCACACTCATACTTGCTTGCTTTTGTTTGCTAGATGTTTTTAGAATGACAAAGATCGCTTTATCATCCATTCCAGACTGCACTGTGGACTCTTGGCCAACTGGTAGAGAGCACAGGCTGTGTGGTGGAGCCGTACCATAAGTACCCTCATCTGCTAGAGATTCTACTCACCTTCCTCAAGATGGAGCAGGCACCCACCATCCGCAGAGAGGTGAGTGCAGTAGTTGAAGCTTGCATGTACTGTGTGTGCGTGTGCTGGTCTCTACCCCTTTGGGTGTCAGTAGCGGTTTTAGTCACGATGCAGGAATCATCGTGACTAAAACCACTATCAACACCTAAAGGGTTAATTTTGGACCCTTCACCCCTTCACTGCTAAGACATTTTGAACACCAACCATCCACCTGCAAGAGGTGTACATCCTCAAGAGCCCGGACAGTTTCAAGGGCTTGTATGTTACGCTGAAACCACTTTGTGTGATTTTCCTTTGAGTGCTGGGGATTATTATTGTTGAATGTACAATGATTTCTGCAACACAGTCTGCTTCCACTGCCAGTGAAGGGGTTAAAATTGAAAACTGGATGGCGAACCACCGACAGGTCCTAAATCACAGAATGGCACATGTGTAAAAAAAAACACATTTAAATATCCGGTTTACATTTTGAAAATAAAGTGTAGAAAAGATCAGCAGTGTACATTTCATAGTAATTTGTGTTAACCCATTTAACCCCATGGCTGCAATTCCCATATTTGGGAGGTGTGGACTAACAACTATGTACCAGTTGCAGGAGATGGATCAACCATGATAATTCAAGGGCAGTGCCAGATTAGCTTGGTGCCATCAGGCGCCAAACTAATCTGGCACTACCCTTGAATTATCATGGTTGATGCATCTCCTGTTGTAGGGTGTTGGGGCTAAATGGGTTAAGACTTTACTCCTTCTAGTTCTGTATTCTACATTTCTTCAGTTTCTTGTTTCCACAAAGACCCATGACACACAAGTACCCTATGTAATGGAAATTTACAGTTTGATTTATTTTCTCAAAATCATTACCGATGACATTACTACTAGGAAGAATGGCGAATAGGAGGAGGGTGCTGCAAGCTAGTACACCTCCCCATGCCTGCGCTAAAGCGCGAACTATCGAGGCCCCTCCCTACGCACCCACTCCCGACAATTTTAGCTAGGCGTGCGTATGGCGCCTGAGGCGCCGGGAGGGAGTGCTGCGCTGCCGAGATATCCCCCACAAGGCCAAGGTTGGTGCGCTGGATGGATAGGTCTCGTAGGTAGAAGTGGGCGAAGGTATACTCAGCCCGCCAACCCACGGCTGCCCCCAAATCCCTCAATGCAGTTTCGGTGAACGATGATGCTCGCTGCCACTCCTCGGACTTCATGAACCCAGATGCACATCGTTTTAGCTTGCTCTGGGCGAGCTCTTTGTATGCTGACCGAATCACCCAGCGTAGCCAGGAGGAGATTGTTTGCGCTGATAATTATGTCTCGTCTGCCCGGAGCCAAGGGCAGGAAAAGGCGCGAGCGCCCTTGTCTTGGTGGCTTAGTTCTGCGCAGGTACACTTTAAGGGCCCTGACAGGGTTCTGTAGGCGGGAGTGCCGTGGCTGATCCGTCGCCCCGAGGGGTCAAACGATCCTGACTTGAGGCACTGATGCTGGGAGGCAGTTGAAGCAGCTGTACCGAACCAACGGACCTGCATTGGGGACAGGATGGTCGCACTGAAAAGGCATGTATCTCGCTAACACGAGATGCTGTGGCAAGTGCAGTCAGGAAGCAGGTCTTCCTGGTAAGGTCTCCCAGATGTGATAATGGTAGGGGCTTGAATCCCTCTAGTTGAGCCAGGTGAGCACCCAGGACAGATCCCTGCGTGGGACCAACGAACGTGAGGCCGGCGCTGTAGATCGAAGTGAGACATCTGATCTGCCAAGTCTTTGCACGCTCCGGGATCCCACCGTCTTGTGTGTTGGAAAGTGTCTGCCACCATCGCCAGGTACCCCCGGATGGAGATGCGGGCTAGGTTCTATCTGAAAAAAAAATCACAGGAAGAACTCGGCCAACTGGGGGTTAGTCAGTCCGTGGGGGAAAGCCGCTCCACCGCGCACCATGACTGGAGGACTCGCCACTCTGTAGACGTTACGAATGGAGACCCTCCAGGCTGCAGAGATCGCTTCCACTGCAGCACCTGAAAAGCCTCTTGTTGCGAGGGCCTGCCAGAAATCTCCAAGCGTGTACCATCAGTCGCTCTGGGCACGGGTGGAACAGCTGTTGCCTGGCCTGCTTGAGCATCATACTCGGTGTGGGAAGGACCAGTGGAGGGTCTGTAGCGAAGGTCAAGAGATCGGTGGTCCAACACGTGGACCAGCTGAATGGAGCCACTAGGATCAGAATGGTATTGCTGCCCCTGAGTTGTTGAGGACCTTGGCACCAGCACTGTGGGAGGAAAAGCGTACGCCAGTTGTCCGTCCCACGTGATGGCAGACTTGCCTACCATACGGTAGTTGACCATATTCATACGGATTTTAGCCTGAGAATACGGTCATATGGTCAGGTGGTTAAAAATACGGTCACAACGTTTTTGTATTTTTTGGGGTTTTTTCCTATTAAAAGACGCTCAGTTTTGTTGTTACTTCCCTTGGATAAAGACATTTTATTGTGGTGTCTGCCTGGGCATACATTCCATGCCTCCACTTAGAGCTAAATTTCCATGCACCCTAAGAGAAAACCTACTAAAAGGGGGGGAAGGGGTTGCAGTCGATATTGTAGTAATAAATGAAAAGAAAAAGGAGACTGCCAGTGCTAATATTTTAGGAAGATTACAAAGTAAAGTAGTTAAAAGCACTGTCAGGGGAAAGAATTGTGCATAATCGACCAGTGATCTATTTAGTCAAAGCACAAAAAATAGATAGGAAGGGGGAGGGGGGGGGGGTATGAAAGTGACTGCTTCCCTTGGATAGTTTAGCTTTCGATGCCATTTGATTTACACCAGTGAGAATGAATAGAATCCGATAGTTATTCATAGTAGCCAAAAATGAAACGAAGCCGTGATCACCGCTGATCATTCTTCTGACGAACTGCCAAGCAAGTTGCTTGAAAGCACAGCTTTTTGAAAGCATACAATGAAAAGTGGCCTTATTTGACTGTATCGTCAAAAGATCAGGATTTTGCGCGATGCATATTGTGCCAAACAGATTTCACTGTGGCACATAGTGGTCAAAAAGATTGTGAGAGACATATTTCCTCCAAAGCCCATGCCAAGATTGAAAATGCTGCCAAAGGTTCAGCATCGATGCAGGTCAGACAGCACAAGGTTGGTTTACGCAGCATTTTATTCACCATGAATCGACTGTTTGTAAAAAAAAAAACCAAACGATCTTCAGTAAAGTGACCAAGTCGGCAAGTGTCATTCTAATTATGTTAACAAAAAAAAAGAAAAAAAAAAAAAGGCGAAAATCAAAGAAAAAGGGGAAAAAAACCACAATGTAGGCCTACATATAAACGCAATTAAATTAAATAAAAGTATATCACGAAAATGATTATTTTCTCATTTATGGCTGGCATGTTGTAAAAATACATCTCCTTTTATAGCAAAATGCATAGTAGCAGTAGTAGTATCTTTACCGGTTTACAAATAAATATGGTCAAAACTGCCATAATATGGTTTTTAACTGCCTGGAGTACTGACAACAGTTTTTTCAGGTAGGCAAGTCTGTGATGGAGAGCGCATCTACGGCCCAGGCTTAAAGATCCGGTACGGGGGAGATGAACAGTAGCAGCTTGCTGTTCCATCTTGTGGCAAAGAGGTCAGAGGTGACTCCCAACACGCGCAGAGTAGCTGGAAGATATCTGAGCGTAGCGACCGCTTTGTGTGTAACATCCGGTCTCGACGTGAAAGGGAGTCTGCTAGAACATTGAGATGTCCTGGAACGTGTCGCGCCTGCAGGGTAACGCCCCGATCCCTGCACTTCAGGAAGACTTGGTACACGAGGATGCAGAGGGAGGGTGCGCGCGTTCCCCCTTGGTTCTGAAAGTCAGCCACGACCTTCGAATTGTCGGAAAGCACCAGCACATCCCTTTGCGCGAGTCGATCTTCCAAACGATTAGAGCCAGCCACACCACCTTCATCCCAGCCAGTTGATGTGTCTGCCTGTCTGCTCTTTCGTCCATATGCCTGAGGCAGCGGCGACCTCCGGCAGTAGAAGGACCCCCCAGCCTGAACGGCTCGTGTCCGTGCAGAAGGAAAGCTGAGGAGGAGGAGGGGAGAAGAGGGGTATCTCCAATGTCTGCCAGGCACTGTCCGACCAACGCTGGAGATGAGACTGTACTAACTCTAGATCCCACTCTGAGAGAGGTCCCGAAGGTTGCAGGCGCTGGTCCAGTCTATGGCAGGAGGGCGCTCTCAACTCAGAGGGGTGGTCCCCCGCGTCTGCTGCCTGGGTTCTCTGTTTGCCGGGAGGGCAAGTGTGAGACCCAACATACTCCTTGGGGGGGGGGGGGGGGGGGACCGAGCTCTCAATGCCTGCATATCATAGGATGGCGAACCACCGACAGGCCTCTTTTATGTTATCACTTGTCCTCTCGAAAGGCGCAAAGGAGCTCTCGGTGCTAGAGGGGATGGTAAGTCCCGTCGGCTGCTTGTAGGCTCAATCGTCCGCAAAGGACGTGGCAGCTCAAAACGTGGCACCGGAGGGGGCAGCAGGACCCTTTTTGCGCCGACAAGCACACGATGTCTGAAATGGCGTATCTCTGCTTCACTTCCAAGGCTGCGGTCACTACCAGCTTGCATGCCGGTCTCTCTCTCCGGTAGCATGTCCACAGCTGCAACCATAGTCTTCCTTCCATAAGGCGCATAGGGTGCAAGGTCGACTGAAGGAACAGCCTGAGTAGAGTAGGCAGACATCGTGCGCCACACTAGGCCACTGGAAATCGCCACACTTGGTGCAAGTCCTCCCTTGAGCACTGTAACATAAGACAAAGGCCTTTCCGAGCACTCGGAGCCTCCTTGCGAGGGTCCGAGTTCCCCGTCGGTCACGTACATATTCTACGGTCAATGCCGCTGCCCGGTAAAACGCCAGCTGAATCAGTAACCGAAGCTTTACCTTGCCATGTCCCAATGCCCGTAATCCACAAGACCCAACACCAAGTAATCCTCTGAACAAGGTACCCAACACACAACCACAGAGGAATATCCTTTCTTGCTTTCTTTTCTTTTTCCTTTCTTATTTTTATAACAAGTCTGACACCGTGGCTTATTGTGTCGGCGTCTTGATCTCCAATCACACTCTGAGAGAGGTCCCGCAGGTGTGGCCCTGTCCAGGCGCTGGTCTGGCCTACGGCAGGAGGGCGCTCTCAACTCAGAGGGGTGGTCCCCCACGTCTGCTGCCTGGGTTCTCTGTTTGCCGGGAGGGCGAGTGTGAGACCCAACAAACTCCTTGCGGGGGGACCGAGCTCTCAATGCCTGTATAACAGGATGGCGAACCACCGAAGGCCTCTTATTTTATAACTTGCCCTCGAAAGGTGCAAAAGAGCTCTCGGTGCTAGAGGGGATGGTAAGTCCCGTCGGTTGCTTGTAGGCTCAATCGTCCGCGAAGGACCAGGCAGCTCAAAACGTGGCACCGGTGGGGGCAGCAGGACCCTTTATGCGCCGACAAGCACATATTGTCTGAAATGGTGTTTCTCTGCTTCACTTCCAAGGCTGAGGTTGCTACCAGCTTGCGTGCCGGTCTCTCTCTCCGGTAGAACGCCCACAGCTGCGACCATAGTCTTCCTTCCACGTCGCGTATAGGGTGCAAGGTTGACTGGAGGAACAGCCGGAGCAGGATAGGCAGACATCGTGCGCCACACTAGGGGACTGGAAATCGCCACGCTTGGTGCGTCCTCCCTTGAGCACTGTAACATAAGACGGACAAAGGCCTTTCCGAGCGCTCGGAGCCTCCTTGCACAACAAAGTTTTGGGGGCTAAAATTGATATGCTAAGCAAAGCTTCCTAGTAGTAATGTCATCGGTAATGATTTTGAGAAAATAAAATACATTTTAGAGAAAAATTCATATTTTAGCTGAAGACGAGGTGTTTTTAGTATGTGGTCACGGACTGAAAACTGTTCCGGTGGCTTCATGCACTAGGGGGATAATTACATAGCCTGCTTCATTCTTTTGTTTAGGTGATTCGTGTGTTGGGTTTGCTGGGTGCTTTAGACCCCCACAAATATCGCATGATCACTGGACAGGACAAAGCCAGTGAGGCAGCAGTCAGCAAATCAGAGAAGAAGAAGGATGATGGTGGTAAGTTGTTACTTTAGTTTGCTTTTAACCCCCTTGTGCATGCAGCCACTGGTACCATTGGCTGCATGCACAAGGGGGTTTAAGTGACGATTTGTTTTCATCTGAGAAATTTCATTACAGCAGTTCAGCTACTTGTGGTGTGTTTGAATATTAGAGCCCGCTGCTTTATGTAGTTGTAATGTTTGGGGGCACCCACGGTACTAAGTTTATATTGATAACACTTTATGATACTTCGAAATAGCACTCAGCATCATGCGCACCCTTGAACTGCAGAATCAGATATGTCACAGACATGTCTGTGCATTCCAAGTGTACACCCAGTGAGTAAAAGATCCTTAGGTTGATGTTAGCAGTTGGCTCACAAGTCCTTGGATGAATGAGGTTGTTGGTGTTGAATTTGTTGTGATTTTAGAAACATTATGTGTGTCCATTGGTAATGCAGAGGCTGATAATTGCAGTGATATTTTCCGCATCCGTATTTGCAGACTTTGATGCCATGGAGATGCTGGCCAACATGGGAGCCAGTGCCACCTTGGAGGAGTTCTACCCGGCTGTGGCCATTGGGTCACTCATGAGGATCATCCGCGACCCGGGCCTGAACATTCACCACACTATGGTGGTGCAGGCCATCACCTTCATCTTTAAGTCGCTGGGTCTGAAGTGCGTGCCCTACGTCCACCAGGTCATTCCCGCCTATCTTGCCGTCATCCGGTCTGCAGAGGCCAATTTCAGCGAGGTGAGAAGAGTGAAGGGTGTGGATTGTCAACAGTTTGGAAGCGTGATTCAGGATACATACTACTTAACCCTTTGACTGTCAGTAGCGCTGTTTGTGGAGGCGATTCCTGCACAAGTCACCTTGACAAAAAGCACTATCAACAGTCAAGAAGGTGAAAGAGTTACTGCTCTACTGTACCAACAAACGTTTTATTTTTTTTTGTCAACTCTTATAAGCAGCTTCACTTTAGGAATCAGTGTAATCTTGGCCTATGAGCACTTGAGGATTCAACCTGAGGGTGATAAAAAGGCAACAGTAAAGTTGCCTCTCTTTAGGGCCCAGCTGGTTTTGGATCACTGGCTTGAACCCTCAGTTCCCAGTCTTGCTAATCTTGCTGTTGGTCATGTTTATCTGGCTGCATTTCCTGCCACATTCCTTCACTATTTTTGGCATGGGGTTCCACTGTGAATTTTTGGGGTTTTAGTTAACCCATATCATACTGAGGCTAAAAGCTTCAAATGTGTACCATGCCATATGCAAGCTACATTATAATACTTACAATACCAATGGCTTTAGTTCAAGGGTGGTGCCACAATAGCTTGGCACCTAGAGGCACCAAGCTATTCTGGCACTATCCTTAAACTATTTTAGTCAAAATTATTTCACACACTGGTGTATTCCGAATGATAAGGGTTACCTGAGCAGTAATCATACACATATATATATTATACTAGACGTGGTGCATTAGGTGAGGCTTTTTTCTTTCTGTGTAATTTGAGATAGAATGAGTGTTTTGATTGATGAGCACTTGAACAGGTAATACACCAGTTCTATGCAAGGGATAGAAGAGGACAAGGCACTGAGTGTCTGAGAGAGAACTTGGGTCTTTAGAACTTTTTCTTGATTACAATTCATTGTTGATTTTTTTTGTTTGCAGTTTTTGTTCCAACAACTGGGTGTAATCATAGCCATCGTTAAGAGACACATCAAGCCATATCTGGACGACATCTTCAATTTGATCACAGTAAGTCAAACTAACAGATAAGATGATAATACTTTATTAATCCCAAGTTGAGAAACTGAATGTCTGCTTCACATTCATTCACACAAACAATTGCCATTGCATTAGACACTAAAAAAGTAAAATAGATGTACAGATATAGTACAGGACATGTACATCCGCATTCGACTAAACACACACACTTAGACGCTGAATAAAGTAATCAGTAAAATGGAATCGCAGACATAAACAACAAACATGGTACTGGAAGTTAAAAACCAGTCACCTCTACTGTAAACATTATTATACATGACTGTCTGCTGTTATGAACAGTAGTCCAGGATTTTATTTCTCAAAATCATTACCGATGACATTACTATTCGGAACCTTCGCTTAGCTCATAATTTTAGCCCCCCAAAAAACCCTATTGTGTGTTCCTCAAACCAAGGGAGGCAACCACTAGGGTGGGGGGGGGGGGGGGGGCCCTAACCCTCCAACCCCGCGTGGTCTCCCGTACTCCCTTATCCGGTGGCGCTAACACCCTTTTCCCGCCAGTGACTTCGCTAGCTCAGTTTCGACCGGTCGTATGCACCTCGTGCTCCGACCTTACACTGTGTGGAACTACGTGGAGAACTTCGTTTTGTGTGATTCTGGGTCCTTTTTTAGGAAGGAAAAGATTATAAAAAGAAGGATTACTCTTTTCTGGTGTTGGTTGTGGGATTCGATTCCAAAATGGACAGGTAAAGCTTCGGTTACTCCTCAACTGGTGTTTTGACCGGGCGACAGCATTTTCCGAATTTCACAATTCTCGAATTTGTGCGATTCTATTTCAAAATGGACAGGTAAAGAGTCGGTTACTGCCTCAGCTGGTATTTTGACCAGGCTACGGCATTTGTCGAATTTCGTAATTTGCGAATTTGTTTGTTCGCGACCGGTCAGGAACTCGGACCATACGTCAGGCTCCGAGCACTCGCAAGACCTATGTCTTGTGTTACAGTGTTCAAGTGAGGTCTTGCACCAGGTGTGGCGATTTTCAATGGCCCAGTGATGTGCATGATATTTGTTTTCCCTGCTCAGGCTGTTCTTCCAGTAGACCGTGCACAATTTGCACTTCTTGGAAAGAAGACTGTTGGTCACAACTTTGGGCCTTTTACCGGAGAGAAAGGCCGGGGCGCATAGGCGCTGCCTTACTTTTGAATGTGAGCCATAGTCGTGCAATTTCAGATATCGGTTTGTGTGTCAGCGCATAAACGGGTCCTGCTGCCCCCACCGGTGCCTCGTGCAGTGCTGCCTCGTCCTACGCAGACGATTGAGCCTAGTAGCAGCCGTAGGGATCCGCCATCCCGCACAGCACCGAAAGCTCTTTTGTACCCTTCAATCCACAGAAGGGGAGACAGGCCAGGCAGGGGTTCGCCACCCTGTGATTTAGTAAGGCCTTTGAGAGCTCGGTCCCCCCCCCCGCAGAGATTGTTAGGTCAAACAGTAGCCCTCCTGGCAATAAGAGAACTCGGGCAGCAGAAGCGGGGGACCCCCCGTCGGACTGGAGAGAGCCCTTCTGCCGTAGGCTGGACCAGCGCCTGGACAGGGCCACACCTTTGGGGACTCACTCTGAGGGGGACAGGATATCAAAGCGCAATGTTGATAAATCTCATGGTAAGTTAAGAGAAAGAGAAAATTTGGGGTCTACAAATAGAGAGTGGCGCCACTGGCATTCCACTGGCGATGTTAACCTCCTTCGAGAGCGGACCAGTATGGTCAATTCTATCAGCCGGCGTAGAGAGAGTAAAGAGAGAGATATTATCTATGCACAGCGGACCCTCAAAACTCGTAAGGACCAAAGATTTCGTTCTTCGCATTCGGATGAATGGGCGCAGCGTTTTGCGTCGACGCGGGACAGAGACCTCATTAGAGTGGACATCTCGCCTTCTCGATCTTCGTCATCGGAACGGAAGTCCAGTTCTTACGTCTCGCGCCAACGGACTTTGTCGCGACAACGGGATGCGCAGTCTGCAACCAGGCGCAACAGATCGGCGGACAGTTGGGACAGCCTTCGCGCACAGAAGGAGGAACAGGTTCGTCGACAGCAGGGCGTACACTCTGGGGACAGCCGGTGGCCTGAGACGACTTCTCAGCGGGATCGGAGCAGTCCTCATCGATCTTCCATAGACCAGGATTACAGACGCCCGGCAGAGACTTTGTTCCGGTCGACACTGGGACCTACCACTACTGCTTCCTTTGCTAGGTGCGCGGCTGTGGACGAGGAGGCACTTAGTCTTCATCCGGAGGATTCAATCGACGAGGAGGATACACCGTCTTCTCCGGGATGGCGTTCTCCTATCCCCAGCATCGCAGTCGACATAACTTCAATGTCTTCTACTCGTCGGGATTTACATGAAGCGGCTCGCCTCATTGCTGCTTTTCTCCCGCCGGAACACTGCCCACCTTCTCCACCTGTAAAGAGGAAGGCAGTGGCGATGGTCGACACATCTTGGCAGACCAAGCGCATCAAGACTCTGCCTCAACTGGCAGGTTTCAGGGACCTTCGCACGGACAAAATTGGAGAGCAGGGATTCTTCCATGACAGGCGTTGGCCGGTAGGAATCGACGTGGATTTCCGGCAAGACTGGTATGCAGGGCACTCCCAGGCATTCAACTGCTCTCTTCCTACGGCGGACAAGGAAGCTTGCGTCCAAGCAGGATTAACTCAGCGTTCCTTTCGGGAGGACTGGACAAGTCCGCCGTAATGGTTCGGAATTCCCTGGCGTGCACCGGGTTTCTTGAGATGGCGACACAGTCAGTGGTCAGGAAGATGGAGAACCCTGGGATCTTGACGCTTCAGCGCCCTTACGGGAAATCCACATGGTATTGGTTGCGGCGAATAGAGCGGCCTTCCATGCTTCGGTTAACGCCATGGCGGCGGAGGCGAATTGCGATCTCTTACGACGGGACGAGCTGTTGAAAAGGTGCACTACACTTCCTGCTTCTGTGAAGGCACAATTGCGACTGGCACCTTTGGGTGGCAACCTGCTGTTCGGACCGACGTGGCAGGAGGCACGGGAGTCCAACAAGGATCTGTGGCCAGCACCAACTAAAGTAGTCTCAGCTCGCTTTCAGTAAGCCCGCAGAACCGTGGGTCACGCCCTGTGGTTCTTCAGACCCTCCTCTTCCCGACAGCCCCGAGGCCGTGGCAGAGCCTTCTCCCTTCTGGCGCGTTCGCGTGCCTTCCCCGTACCCTCCACTCCCTGGTCCAGAGGCTTTCGGCAGCGGGGCCGCGGCCGGGCGCGCTGACCTGCCCCCGAACCTCCCACCGATACCTGCGGGGTCTCCGGTCGGGGGGAGGTTAGCTCTTCACAGCGGAGCCTGGAAACAGCTTTTTTCGGACGACCCTTTGATCCTCTCAGCAGTGACGGAGGGCGTGAGGATCTCCTTCCAGTCTCCCTCTCCACTGAGACACTCCCCCGTTTGGACGCAAGTACCTGTAGAACGAGACAGGGCGACAGCGTTACAGAGCGAAGTGGAGGCACTTTTGCACAAGGAGGCCACGGAGGTGGTCCTGCATTGCGACTCCCCCGCTTTCTACAGTCGTCTCTTCCTCGTACCGAAACCAGGGGGGGAATGGAGGCCGATCATAGATCTTTCGGCTTTAAACAAATTCATTGTGGCACCACACTTCCAAGATGGAGACGGCCAGAGCACTGCGAGCAGCGGTAGGTCCTCACGACTTTGCAGTAAGCCTAGATCTCGCAGATGCTTATCTGCATGTTCCCATCCATCCGGCCTCGCGGCGTTACCTACGATTTGCCTTTCAAGGGATTGTTTACCAGTTTTGGGCCCTACCTTTCGGACTGAACCTTAGCCCGTGGATTTTTACCAGGATTATGGACGGAGTGATGACAAGGTTCCGACAGACAGCTTCCAGTCCGACGTCCAACTACCTGGACGACTTGCTGTTACGGAATCAGGTGGCGAGTCTTTTGGAGGCCGACAGAGATGGCCTGTTAGCACTTTTCCGTCATCTGGGATTCCTAGTCAATGGAGGCAAGTCCAATTTGGTACCGTCTCGCCATTTTGTCCACCTGGGGATGGAGTTTCTAACAGATCTAAATCGAGTGAGACTACCGGAGGGACGGATTCGGACTGTAAGGGAAGCAGCGCTTGCAGCGGTTCGCGCGAAAGCACTCCCGGCCAGGTCCTGGCTTCGCCTGTTAGGCCTGCTAAGCTTGGCAGCGGATCTCCTTATTCTAGGCAGGCTGTATGTACGACCGATTCAGCTTCACCTACTCCTACATTGGCGCCCCTCCTCGGGCAATCTGGAGACCTCGGTCCCAACAACGGAGTTAGTACAGTCTCATCTGTGGTGTTGGACGGACAGTTCTTGGCTAGTGTCAGGGATTCCCCTCTTCTTCCCGCCGCCTCACCTTTCGATCTGCACGGATGCGAGCAACTCAGGTTGGGGAGCCCACCTGTTAACACAGTTTACCACGACCTCAGGCCTTTGGACAGAAGTAGAGGCAGGCAGACATATCAATTGGCTGGAGATGAAAGCGGTGTGGCTAGCACTCATCGCTTGGGAAGATCGACTAACGCAACACGCGGTGCTCGTGCTCTCCGACAACTCAACAGTCATTGCTTACATTCAGAACCAGGGAGGGACGCACGCACCCTCTCTCTGCATTCTCGTATGTCAAATCTTCCTTTGGTGCAGAGACCGGTGCATTACCCTTCGGGCGCGACACATTCTGGGACACCTAAACGTTCTGGCGGATGCTCTCTCTCGGCGGGGTCAGATGCTTCACACGGAGTGGTCTCTGAGGCCAGATATCTTCCAGCTACTCTGCGCACGTTGAGAGACACCGATGATCGATCTTTTTGCCACGAGATGGAACAACAAGCTTCCCCTGTTCGTCTCCCCCATGCCGGATCCACTAACCTGGGCCGTGGACGCGCTATCCATTTTGTGGGAAGGACTCCAGGCATATGCATTTCCTCCCACAGTTCTGGTTCCGAAGATCATTCAGAAACTCAGGGGCAGCAACACTATTATGATACTACTGGCCCCTTTCAACTGGGCCAAGAGCTGGACCACCGATCTCCTGGCTCTGGCGACGGATCCGCCTATGTTACTTCCCACTCCGAGTACAATGCTAAAACAACCGAAACGGCATCTTTTTCACCCGTGCCCGGAACGGCTGTTGCTACACGTGTGGAGATTGTCAGGCAAGCCCTCTCAGCTAGAGGCTTTTCGGGTCCTGCAGTGGAGGCTATCTCTACAGCCAGAAGGCTCTCTTAATGTCTATGAAAGAAAGTGGCGCGTGCTCCAGTCCTGGTGCACCGCAGAGCGACTTTCCCCCACGGATCTAACTACTCCCCAGTTGGCCGAGTTCTTCCTGTGGCTGTTTTGTCATACAGAAGTTGGCTCCAATCACCATTCGCGGTTACCTGGCTATGGTGGCAGACACATATAGACACTTGGGAAGACCCGATCCGGGAGCTTGCAAAGATTTGGCAGATCTTATGTCCCATTTTGATCTACAACGCCCGACTTCACGCTCGTTAGTTCCACGATGGGACTTGTCTTGGGTGCTCACTTGGCTGAACTCTTAAGAGATTCGAGCCGTTACGATTAGCAAGGTTGGGAGATCTTACTAGGAAGACCTGTTTCCTACTTGCACTTGCCACAGCCTCACAAGTGAGTGAAATACACGCCTTTTCAGGTCGTCCCCCCTGTCTCCAACGTAGGGCTGATGGATCGGTTCAGCTGCTCACTGACCCTGCCTTTTTGGCTAAGAACCGAGTTCCTACTGTCGCCCCACAAGTCGTAACAGTTCGACCACTCAGGGCTAGAGATCAGACACGGGACTGTCGACTTCAGGACCCTGTTAGGGCTCTTAAAGTTTATCTGCACAGAACTAAGCCACTAAGACAAGGACGCTCATGCCTTTTCCTGCCCTTGGCTCAGGGCAGACGAGATATTTCAGCGCAAACTATCTCGTCTTGGATATGTTGGGTTATCCGTGAGGCTTATAAAGACCTCGCACCAGAACAAGCCAAAACAATGCGCATCTGGGCTCATGAAGTCCGAGCAGTGGCAGCGAGTATTGCTCTTGACAGAAACTGTGCAGTGAAAGACATTGTGGTGGCCGTGGGTTGGCGGGCTGAGTCTACCTTCGCCCGCTTTTACCTAAGAGACTTATCCAGCCAGCGCACCAACCTTGACCTGGTGGGGGACATCTCGGCAGCGCAACACTCCCTCCCGGCGCCGCAGGCACCATAGGTACGTCTAGCTAAAATTATCGGGAGTGGGCGCATTGGGAGGGGCCTCAATAGTCGGCTCGCTTCGCAGGTTTTGGGGCAGTTCCAAACTAGCGGCACCCTCCTCCTTTTCGTAATTCCAATTAGTAATGTCATCGGTAATGATTTTGAGAAAATAAATTAATTTTTCTTTAAAATGTATTTTTTCGAAAATACTTACCGATGACATTACTGAGAGGTCCCTCCCTCCTTCCCCGCTTGCCGCAGTGGAGCTAGACTCAGTCACTGGCGGGAAAAGGGTGTTAGCGCCACCGGATAAGGGAGTACGGGAGACCACTCGGGGTTGGAGGGTTAGTGGTTGCCTCCCTTGGTATGAGGAACACACAGTAAGGTTTTTTTTTTGGGCTAAGCGAAGGTTCCAATTAGTAATGTCATCGGTAAGTATTTTTTGAAAAAATACATTTTAAAGAAAAATTAATTTTTATTTAGACCAGGCTGATGGTTTTAGTTCACCATCATGTATTTGAAACCAGGTGGTTTCTTGACCAAAAGGGAAAAGAAGTGACACAATCTACAAACTGTTCATCCATTAAGCCCTGGCTCGCTACTCGCTACCAACCATGATAGATCAAGGTTGATGCCAGAATAGCTTGGCACTTGGAGGTGCCAAGCTATTAATGCACTACCCTTGAACTGTCATCATTGATATTAATCACCTGAAGTGTGCTGCATTCGTCAGAGGAGAAACCTCAGCTTTGGATTTAAGATTTCATTTGTAGAAAATGCATCGCAGAATCATTTCCATCTATTTGTGTCTTGCAGGAAGTGTGGTCGACCAAGCCCCAGATGCAGAACACCATAATCCTGTTGATAGAGCAGATTGCAATGGCGTTGGGTATGGAGTTTCGAGTTTTCATCCCGCATATTGTACCCATGGTGCTGCGTATCTTCCTTCACGACCAGTCCCACGAACGCGTCATTACAGGAAAGGTAACATACTAAGCCCATTGTGCATGCAGCCATCTGTACTGTTACACTACCGATAGCTGTATGCACAAGGGGGTTAAATGATTCACTGCTGAACTGAACATGATACTACTGCAAGAGACATAGATCCTCACCAGTTCCTACTTCTCTGGCTCATGAAGATATAGATCGATGCTTCTTTATGAAAACCCCCCACCCGGGTCTGCCCTGGGGGACTTGGGTGGGGTTGGGTACTTTTTAGTTCCCAGGGTCACCCTGGTCAGCCCCACAGGGTGAGTTTTTCTCTCTATTCTGGGGCATGTGTTTCTCTCTACCCGAGGTTCATTCACCTGTATTTGCCTTTTTAAAACTCTCCCTACTGTCTGCACTGCCTGTAGCTCTTGATATTGGATGTGTGTTGCTAAATGGTCTTAGCTTTATTTAGCCCCATTTGTTAGGTTTATTTAACGTATTTGACCGGCTGGCGACATACATTCAATGTTCTGTTTATTTTTTTTTTTCACAAGCAGTGCAGGCACGTCCTGAGAAAGCCTTGTTGCTGTCGGGACGTTAAGCAATGTACAATCAATCAATCAATTCTTTATGAAAACATTTTGTCACTTGTTCATCAGATGGCTGGGGCTTTTTGGTGCTGCATTAATCTATTATATCCTGAGGCTGATTTTTTTGGCTCATGTGCAAAGCAAAAGTGAGTATGTTCTGGGCCAGTGGTCTTCCGTCCGTCGTCTGTCCACCGTCGTCCGTGGTAAACTTTAATGTTAGCATTTTCTCGAAGACTGTTCAAGCCACAGTCTTCAAACTTGGCCCACAGGTCCCTTGTGGCAAGACCTTTCTAAACCAATTTGATTGACCTCTCAGAAAGGGCAAGGTCACAGGGGATCAGGAAATAGATAAAAAAATAGCTATATTTTGACATAATTTATTTTCTCTCAAATACTATTCGCAACTTCAAATCCAAACTTGGTACAAAGATACTTGATGGTAAGACCTTTCTGTGCATACTAATTTGGTTGATCCCTCGGAAAGGTCAAGGGTTACAAGAGCTCAGGAAATAGGTCCAAAATAGCCATATTTTGACAAAAGATGTTTTTTCTCAAATGCTATTTTCACACTTCAAACCCAAACTTGCTACAGAGATTCCTGATAGTAAGACCTATCTATACATACTAATTTGGATGAGCCCTCGGAAAGGTCAAGAGTCACAAGAGCTCAGGAAATAGGTAAAAAATAGCCATATTTTGACAAAAGATGTTTTTGTCAAATACTATTCACAACTTCAAACCCTGACTTGGTACAGAGATACCTGATGGGAAGACCTTTCTATGCAAACTAATTTGGTTGATCCCTCGGAAAGGTCAACGGTCACAAGAGCTCAGGAAATAAGTAAAAAATATCCATATTTTGACAAAATATGTTTTTCAAACAGAAATTCTAAAGCAAGTGAAGGCTCACCTTCTAAAATTGTCTGTCAAGTGCAACAAACACACAAGTCAATGGAGCCGGTTCAAGAACAATTGGGTATCCCTAGAGAAGGAGCTGTACTCCTCAGTGAAGTCAAAGACAGTTCATTATATGAAAAGCGATAACCATACAATACAAATCTCACCTTCCACAAAAAATGGACTTTTGCCTTGACAGGTTAGCTATACTGCAGGACTGCAGAAATAACAAGCACCTGAAAGGAGGGCTGCAGACAAATGGCTGTGGAAAACCCTTGTGGAGATCTTGTGTGCCAGCCTGGGCACTATGGGCCCAGAATGAGTGTGTATGTGTCTGATCAGCTTTGAGTATCTCCATCACAAATTACAATCAAGCCCTTTACTGCCTATAGATGCAGATCGTGTTCCTTAAAACTTTCATTAACCCTTTTCATCCTGATACACTATTGCTTGAAATTAATTTGACTATGACATTTCAAGGGTGGTGCCAGAATAGCTTGGTGCCTGAGGCGCCAAGCTATTCCGGTACCACCCTTGAACTAAAAATGGTTATCTATCTCCTAATGTGTAATGTTGGACATAGGACTAAATTAGTATGCATAGGAAGGTCTTATCATCAGCTAGAAATATTGGCTTAGATGTGAAAGGTTTAACCTTTTGACGATGGAACGCACATATGTGTGCGCCAAGCAAAGCTCCGTTGCAGACGGGACGCACACATGTGCGCTGGCCTTGTTTCCCATTGCCGACGAGGCGCACACATGTGCGCTGGATACCAGTTTAACAGGCAATACCGGCAGTACGGTCTAAGGGAAGCAACCTACTATAATGTCAAGCACTCATTTCTGTACTTGTAGAGTGACTTTTCTTGTTTGTATGGGCTGAAACCAACGAATCAGAAGCTCTAATACAAAACGTCCCCATGTGTGAAAAAAATGGCGGATTTTGGTGTAAAAACTTTTATGTGTGAAGAAACTTTTCTGTTTTGCCTTTCTTTCTGGATTATTTACTGGTGACGCACTAGAATATGTCTCTGGAATGCCAGGTGAATTGTTATTTTCACACTGTGGCTAACTAATACACTAACAGCATGTTTTCAGAACCCAGTGCAAATCTGTTTTTGATTTTTGGCTTCTTACCCCATCTTCTTTATACACATGTAAAATCGTAACAATACAAAATATTTTCTTCAGCATAGTGTCTGAGTTCACCTTGAATTGTTTTTTCCACTGATACCAAATATGTTGGGGTATGATATGATTTTTAAACAGACAAGGCCAATGAAATGTGTCAATATTACAACGGTAGCAGGGAAGTGAGCCAAAGTAAGGCATACGCTCAGGGGGAAAAACCTAGCTGGCAGACTACGGTGGCAAAAGGTTAAACTGTCGGTTGGCCAGTATAAATGCACATGCAGTCCGGATGAGTCATATGAATTCTTGCCATCACTGCGAAAGCATGGCATCGCCTGCTAAGCGGCTAAACCGAAGGTACACCTTTGAGACCCAACCCTTGAAGCCACTTGTGCATGCAACCATGGAAACTGTATGTTATGCTGGTGGTTGCATGCACAAAGGGGTTAATGAATAAACTGAACTGAATTTGTCTTTGTTTTCAGCTGCTGGGAGCCCTGCAGTTGTTTGGAGCCAACTTGGATGATTTCCTGCACATGCTGTTGCCTCCTATTGTTAAGCTGTTCGACTCTCAAGACAACCCCTTCCCTGTCCGAAAGTGGGTGCCGCCAGCTTTAACCCCTTGTGTGTCGTTAGGTTTTAGTTGCGATGATTCCTGAAGGAATCATCGTGACTAAAACGGCTACCGACACGCAAAGGGTTAAAAATTAACTTCACAAGATACATAATGCAATTTTCCCTTCATTTCTGCCAGACACTACTAATAGAAATGTGTCATACTGCCCAGCCAACTTTCACCCATAAGCAGTTGAGGATATGACCTTTGGGGAGATAAAAGGCAACAATAGCGGTTGCCTCCCCTCAGCTGGTCTCATTATTTTTATAACCTTCCATATAAAAATGGCCTTTGTTCCAGTCTTCCTATGAACTTGAAAAATGGTGATGCATTCACACCCTCCTCCATTCACGTGCTTAGTACCTATCTAAACAGCTCCAATCTTGAATGAGCTAAACTGAACTGGTGTGGTATACATAAACTTAGAAACTGTCAGCCTTGTGTAAACCAGAAGTCTTAGCGTGCAGTCATAACAGTAGGCTTAGATTTCTGGCTTAACTCATTCAAGACGTGCCGCCTCCGCATACGTGGCTTTAAGCTGCATATGCGGAGGCGGCATGTCTCGAATGAGTTGAACAAGACTGACTGTTTCAGTCCATGGTTATTTCATCTACTATTGAACTCGGTTAACTCTTTCCCATCGTAACATTTTCAGCGAGTCAGTTCCCTGCAGACATAGGAAAAGGACGTGTGTTTCCTGGTGATGTACATTTTTGGGACACGAGTTTCCTGGTGACGTACATTTTTGGGGTAGATTGAATTTTCACAGCCTCCCAAGCGAACAACCATAGATAAATTGGGTATCGTTGGAAAGAGCATTTCAAGTACTTTTCAAAACTGTGCGTGTTTGTGCATTAGTTTAGTGGGAAGTCAAACCAATTTGATTATTATGCAACAGAACAAACATGGCGGAGCAAAAAATGAGAAACGCGGTTTTTGGTAGCAACAGTGTAAGCACATGCAACGAAAAACCCAGATTTACTCACCATCATGGCAGAAAATTGTATTCCACAAGCAAAGAAATCACAAGAGGTCTGTCCCTTCTTGAATCACAATTTTACGAGCTAAAAATCACTGTTGAAACCGCGCTCATGAGGATTGAAGAAGCTTATCGTCGGAGACAATCCAAGGCACGTTGTTGGCTACTTTGGCCTCGTTCCGACACTATCCAACAAGGGCATTCATTTTCAGATATTTTAGAAATGGCTGGTGAAACATATTATAGTGGTTGCTTCCCTTAGATTGATAGCTCTGCTTCATGCGATTTAAAAACAAACGCACGCAACACTAGAATACTAGTGACTCGTCTATAGACGGCACGAGCATAACGCTATAACGTAAGCGTTTCGATGGCTAAGGGTTTGTTTGGGCTAATGCTAAACCGGAAGTGTTCCAATTGGAAAGAGTTAAACATTCCTCAACTTGCAGGTCAGCCATTGAGACTGTGGACCGCCTGACGGAGGTCCTTGACCTTACTGACTATGCTTCCCTGATCATCCACCCCTTGGTGCGTGTCCTTGACACTAGTCACAGCTTGCAGACCGCATGCATGGACACATTGGCTGCAATGGCTGCCCAGCTGGGGCCGAAATACAATATTTTCATCCCCATGGTGCACAAGGTGACTGTGAAGCATCGTATTCACCACACCCGCTATGAGATCCTCATGACCCGCCTGCTTCAGGTTTGTTTTGATTCATTATGAATTTCTTTTGTTTAACCCTGTATGCAGCATGCAGTCAATCAGTGCAGATGCCTTCCGAAACCTCAGTATGTTGTTATTCTTACCTATACTCAGGTCTGTGCATTACTTTCAGGGCACAACGGTAGCAGAGGAGGAAGATATCCCTGTGATGCTGAGGCATGCCAAACTGAAAAAACAGATCCAGGAGCGAGAGCAAATTCCTGAGGCAGATGCCACTGTCATCAAATTGCAGGTCAAAGTTGAAAACCTTCAGAAGGTAAGTCCTGCAAAGTGAGGGATTGATATAAATTTTAAATTGCTTTAAAGTAAAATGATAACCCTTTGGCTGTCAGCAGCCTAATAGCTTGGTGCCAGAGGCTCCTGGCCATTCTGGCACTGCCCTTGAATTGTCATGTTCGGTGTATCTCTTGAACTGGTATAATCTTCAGGGGACAACTGTCAAATTTGAAAATGATGACCTTAGAGAGCTCAGTATGTTAGTATTTCAGTAAACTTCTGATATAAGAAAATGCCTTTGTTTTGTCGTGATATCCAACACTTGTTAGAGGTGAAAAAATTTACATAGAAGAAGTATGGATGTGACCTATGAAAAAAATGTTGCTTACATCCAATTTTTATTGTATCTGACCTTGCTGTCAGGGAACTTGACTGTATATGTATCTAATGATGATAAAATGACTTTGTCAGTCGCTGGGTGGACGTAAAGTGTCGAAGGAGGATTGGATGGAATGGCTAAGAAAGCTGAGCATTGAGCTGCTGAAAGAATCGCCTTCACCTGCCTTGCGGTCATGCTGGGCTCTCGCTCAGACTTACAACCCTCTAGCCAGGTATGAAAATGTCCCTGCGATTGTGTGTGTTTTAAACTAAGTAAATATCAAGAGTGTGCAGTCAGTTCACATTTTTTCCTGTCTCAACTGTAGCCATACATTTGCATTGTCTTGGCTGCACACTGAGTTGACTGGTTTTTTTCCTTGATTATCTGTTTGATGTTATTTTTATATTTCAGTATTTTATTAAGCAGGACAGTTTGTAAGATATGTAGCCTCTTTATTTTATTGTTTTTCTGCATTTGTGTGCTGGTCATAACCCCTTAACTGCCAGGGCAAGGCGAATGCTACCCATCTGCAAGAGACATAAACCCTCAGCCCCTGCAGTTGCAAGAACTCATGATTTATGTCTCCTGTGAGTCCTTTGTTTTTAAATTTATTTTTGGACCCATTTAAATCTGTGTTCTTTTCGCAAATGTCGGTCAGTGTGCATTGGCTTCAGACGCGTATTTTGTGGTCACTGGCGGTGAAAGGTTTAACCCATTCAGCCCTGACGCACTACAGCAGGAGATGGGTCAACCATGATAATTCAAGGGTAGTGCCAGATTAGCTTGGCGCCTGTCGGCACCAAGCTAATCTGGCACTGCCCTTGAATTATCATGATCAGTCCATCTGCAACAGGTGCATAGTCGTTAGATGACGCCTCCAAAATTTGGAAAATATGTGCGCTGGGCTGAATGAGTTAAGCTGCAAGTCGTAAGGTCCAAAATCGCAGACCAGTACACTTTTCTTGTGCATTTTTATTTTCTTCTAAATAGTTGTCTGATTTATTTCAAACTTGTTTTTCTTCAGAGACCTGTTCAATGCAGCATTCGTCTCTTGCTGGACAGAAATGGCAGAAGCAGACCAAGATGAGTTGACCCAGATTTTGGAACATGCGCTGGTGTCACAGGAAATTCCTGAGGTTATCCAGACACTGCTCAACCTGGCTGAATTTATGGAGCATTGTGACAAGGTATTTTGTTGATTCTGTTTATGATGGTGGTGGTAGTGTTTTTGGTGCCTCTGCCTCAAGAGAACAATTTGCCTCACATGCTTCAGACCGTTATCCCCTTGACTACTAGTGGATGCAGATTGTGTTACAGAAATCGTAGAATCAGTGTAAAAAATTCCCAGCTATCAAAGGAACATGGATAAAAAGTGGTTTCATCAAGATGCATAGATCCTCATAAGCCCTGGCAACTGCAGGGGCTCCTGAGGATCAATACCTCTTTGCAGTTGGATCAGATTTACCTCTTCTTGACAGTGAAGGGGTTAAATGATCAAGCCAAGCTACTTGCTTAGTGTAGGTTCTGAATGTGTAGTGTGTGAACAAGTCTTTGGGAATAAACACCTCGGTAGAAAAACATCTTCGGGCCCATGACAGCCGTAGTGGGCCCGCGCACAGCTGTGTGCGGGCCCACTACAGCCATCGTGGGCGTGAAGACCTTTGCTTACTGGGCATTGACCTTTTGGTTGTATCAGGGACCTCTGCCCCTTGAGAGCAGCTTGCTGGGCGAGCGTTCCCTGAAGTGCCGAGCTTACGCCAAGGCCCTGCATTACAAGGAGGAGCAGTTCCACCGATCTCCGACAGCTGATTCGCTGGAGGCGCTTATCAGGTGGGATTTCTTGGAACAGTCGCACAGCCTTTCAGTTCTTCGCAGCCAAACTATGGCATCTGCAAGAGGCATAGATTCTCATGAGCCCCTGCAGTTGCAGGGGCTCATGAGAATCTATGTCTCTAGCTAGCAGGATCCTCCCTGTTAAAGTGTGTAAAATACAGTGATGCGACGGCAGTGTGGTAGTCGACATGACCAAAGAGTAGCTGAGCAGTCGGCAAAAATAACATTCATGTGTTTCCATAGAGCAGCAATAACGTGGAATTGGGTGCATATTTAATTTGTTTCTAATTGTTAAAAAAATGATCACATACGCTCTTGTAACTGTGGAATCAAGGCAGAATCACTCTTATTTTCTCAAAATCTTTAACGATGGCATTACTACTAGGAATGGTTCGCTTAGCATACCAATTTTAGCCCCAAAAACTCACGTTTCCTGCCAGTCTCTTCACTTAGCTACACCTAACCGGTCATGTGCACCTCGCGTGCTCCGACTGTGTATGGTGGGATTACCTTTTGTGAACTCGACTTACGTTGAATTTACGTTGGACGTGTGTTGCTACCTGTGTGGTGTTGGGTGCTTGGATTACCTTCGGTTTCTGAGGATTTACTTGGTGGTTGGTCTCTGTGGATTACTGCGCCTTGGGACATGACAAGGTAAAGCTTCGGTTACTGCCTCAGCCGGCAATGTACCTGGCGGCGGCATTGACCGGAGACAATGTACGCGACCGACCGGGAGATTGGACCCTCACAAGGAGGCTCCGCGCACTCGCGCCGGCCTTTGTCTGTCTTATGTTACAGTACTCAGGTGAGGACCTGCACCAAGTGTGGCGGTCCGGTGGCCTAGCGATGCGCACGATGTCGGCCTACCCTGCTCAGGCTGCGCCTCCAGTCGGACATACAACTAAGGCACGACCCAGGAGGAGGAACAATGGTGGCGGCTTGGGCGTTTACCGGACGGAGAGACCAGCACTCAACCCCGCAGCCTTGAAAGTATCGCAGAGCAGGGCCACCTCAGACATCGTGAGCTTGTCGGCGTGGAAAAAGGGACCTGCTGCCCCCACCGGTGCCTCAGACAGAGCTGTTTCGCCTAAGCGGTATAAAGAGCCTTAAAGCAGCTGACGGGACTTGCCCTCCTGTCAAGCACCAAGAGCACCACCCTGCCTTTCGGCCTGACATATGCCACGATGGGTTTCGTTCCCTAAGGATATGCAGGCATTAGGAGCTCGGTCCCCCCGCAAGGAGAAGTTGGGCCTCTTGCATGCCGCCAGGAAAACGTTGAGCCCAGGCAGCAGAAGCGGGGTCCACCCCTCTGAGACGACAGCGCCCACCAGCCTTAGGCCAGACCAGCGCCTAGACCGGGCCGCACCCAGGGTGCACCTCTCAGTGGGACAGGAAATTAAGCCGCCGACTGTACAGGCCATGAATACGGACTTCGGGGTCCTGAGACTGAAAACGGAGCCACAGGCGAGATAAGGTTCTCAGTCAGGGCAAAACGACCGAGACCGAAGCCCACCATAGGGAAGAAGGAAGCTCAGTCTGTCATTACGGCCGATGAGACGTGTTTCCTCGTCGAGGTCGGGCCCCTGGAGCACCACTCCCGGACGGAACAGGCCTCGAACTCAGACTTCGGGGTCCCGAGACAGAGAGGGGAGCCACAGGCGAGATGAGATTCTTAGTCAGGGCAGGCCCACCGAGACCGAAGCCCGCCACAGAGAGGAAGCAAGCTCGGTCAGTAGTACAGCCGATGAGATGTGGTTCCTCGTCGAGTGCGCGCCCCCGGAGCGCCACCCCCCTGCCCTAGAAGCGTAGAGAGGGACACCCAGTGGCCTCGGTCCCCATCGCACACGGGGACAAGACCCTCATGATCAAAAGAGCAACCACAGCAGACGGGGACAGGGCGCTATGGATACCTCACGCCAGGGTACGTCTTCATTTCTGCTCCTCCTCTCCGGACCGGCAGACAAGCTCGAACGCGGCTCAGCGGCGGATCTCTTCGCGACACCTGACCTCAGAGGCACCCTCCAGGAGCAGCCGACCTTCCGGCCGGATCTTCGGGACTGATCTACCTCAAGGACTCGGCGGCCTCGACGTCGGCGCCGGACCACTCAGATTGTGGCCGCAGGACGGAATCAGCCTCCCTTCGGCAGCGGCCCAGCCCTCACCAGCAGTCCACGACAGTTCACGGGAACGGACTCCCCCCTGAGGCTACTCTTTGGTCGGCGCACAGACGTCCAGCGCCTCCCTCCATCTCCGCCCCTGAGAGGAAGGCCTCGGCGATGGTCGACGCACCACCGCAGCCAAGCGCTTCAAGTCACTCCCTCAACCGGCAGGCTTATGGGATCTAGCGGAGGCGCTCTCGGCGTACTGGCGACAAGACGGCCTCGGAGTCCAGGGCTGCTTCTCAGACTCCCGATGGCAAGAGGGGATGGATTTCACCTTCCGCCAGCAGTGGTATGGAGGTTTCTCCCAGGCGTTCCGGTGCCCTTCCAGCGGTGGACAAGGAGGCATGGATGCAGGCAGAGGCACCCCACAGCCAATGGACACCGACGCGAGGCTTGGACAGGACAGCTACCGTGGTCCGCTACTTCCTAGCGTGCTCGGGATTCCTTGAGAGGGTGACGCAGTCCATGGTCAAGTGTCGGGAGAATACCTGGGACCTCTTGGCTTCGGCCCCTCTGCGCAGGATACACACGGGGCTAGTGGCGGCGAATAGGGTGGCGTACCACACCTCGGCCAACTCGGCGACCTGATGCAACGGGATGTGCTGCTGGGACGATGCCTCTCTCTCCCAGCTACCGGGCAGACAGACCTGTGCCAGGCTATGCTCGGGGGCACTCTACTGTGGGACCGACTTGGCAGATGGTAAAGGAGACGGTGCAGGAACTCCGGCCCGCCACTGCAGGATTCGTCTTCGCCCGCTTCAATCAGCTGCAGAGCCGTGGTCGCGCCCTGCGGGTCAGAACCCCCTCCTCCCATCCTCCCAGAGGCCGCGGGGGCATCCTCCCCCTTACCTGCGCACTCGTGCGCTTTCCTCGCACCCTCCACTGCCTGGTCCAGAGGCGCCCGGAAGTGAGGGCGCGGCCGGGCACACTGACGTGAATCCCGTCCTCCCGCTGATTACTGTCAGGGAGCGTATGGAACAGCTATTTCAAGTCGACCCAGGGATTCTTCGACTGTTATGGAGAGTCTGAGGATCAACTTCCAGTCACCCCTCCCTTGCGACACTCCCTCCTGTATATGCGAGTACAGGGGGATCGGGACAAGGTGACAGTGTGGCACGGCGATGTGAGATCCCTACTCCAGAAGGAGGTCATGGAGGGTCTCGCAAGTGGCACCCAGTATCGACCTTTCGGTACTAAACAAGTACCTTTCAGCCCGCGCTTCAGGATGGAAACGGCCAGAGCACTGAGGGCGGCAGTGCGGCCCCAGGATTTTGCCGTGAGCCTCGACCTAGCGGACACATATCTTCTCGTACCCTTCCATCCGGCGTCACGGCGTTACCTGCGCTTCGCCTTCTGCAGGGTGCTGTGTCAGTTCGGGCCCTACCTTGGACTTAACCTCAGCCCGGGGGTCTTCACCGGGATTATCGACGGAGTTGTCTCAGGGTTCTGACAAGCAGCCTTCAGCCCATCTTCCAACTCCCTGGACGACCGGCTCCTCAAGAACCAGATGGCGAAAGCATTGGAGGACACAGATTTCTGGCTGACTCTGTTCCGCCGACGCGGATTCCTGGTCGATGGAGGCAAGTCTGTCAGGAGACCGGCACACAGGTTACGCACCTAGGCATGGAGTTCCTGACCGACATCAACCAGGTATGACGCCCTGAAGGCCGGATGCAGAAGATGGCGGAGGCGGCACTCCCAAGTATCTCGCGCGGAAGCTCTCCCGGCGGGCGGGCCTACTATGTGCTGCAGCGGATCTTCTACCTCTAGGCAGATTCTACTCTCAGCCGATACAGCTGCATCCGCTTCGGCACTAGCGCCCCTCCTCGGTCACATCTCACCTCCAGCGGTGGATGGACAGTCCCTGGCAGCGTCGGGGGTACCTCTCTTCTCCCCACCGCCACAGCTCTCCATCTGCACAGATGCAAGCCTCTCAGGCTGGGGAGCGCACCTGTGGCCGGAGTTGTCACAGCCTCGGGCAGCTGGATGGGGGAACACGCAGACATATCAACTGGCTGGAGATGAAGGCGGTGTGGCTGGCTCTTGCCAAATGGGAGGAACGATTCGCGCAACAGGCGGTACCGGTGCTCTCCGACTACCCGACGGTCGTGGCCTACATTCGGGACCAGGGGGGAACACGCATACCCTCCCCTTGCATCCTCGTGTACCAAGTCCTTCGGTGGTGAGGGGATCGGGGCATCACTCTGCGGGCACGGCACAACCCAGGCTAGCTCAACATACGCGTGGACTCCCTCTCGCGATGGGACCAGCTGCTTCTCACAGAGTGATAACTGCGCCCAGATATCTTCTAGCTACTCTCCGTGCCATGGGAGACGCCGATAATCGACCTGTTCACCACTAGGTGGAACAGAAAGCTGCGTCTTTTGCCTTCTCCATATTGGATCCACAAGCCTGGACTGTGGACGCGCTTTCCATCCCGTTGGACAGACTCTTTGCGTACGCGTTCCCTCCCACAGTGCGGGGACCAAGGTGCTCCAGAAGCTTAGGGGCGGCATTCGATACGGATCCGCATGGCCTATTCGGCTGGACCAGGAGCAGGACCAGAGTCCTGATGAGCCGCGCTACAGACCCACCTGCTAAAACTCCCCGCACTGCGTCAGATGCTCAAGCAGCCCGGCAGCAACTGTTTCATCCGTGCACGGAGCGACTGCAGCTGCATGCTTGGAGATTGTCAGGCAGGCCCACGCACCAAGAGGCTTCGTGGATGCAGCAGCGGAAGCGATCACAGCTTCTCGGAGGGTCTCTACCCTTAAGGTATACGAGGGAAAGTGGCGAGTACTCCAGGCCTGGCGCACAGCGGAGCGACTCTCCCCACGGACTGGACTAACCCTCACTTGGCCGAGTTATTCTGTGGTTATTCCCCTAGCAGAACCGGGCCCCCATCACCGTCCGAGGTTACCTGGCAAGGGTGGCAGACGCCTATCGACACCTGCCACGGCCAGACCCGGGCACCTGCAAAGACCTCTCGGATCTGATGGCGCACTTCGATCTGCAAACGGCTGGCTCCCGCTCGTTGATTCCTCGCTGGGACTTGCCCGGGGTGCTCACCTGCTTTGACTCAGAACAGTTTGAGCCCCGACCACTTACGCGACTTGGAGACCTAACCAGGAAGACCTGCTTCCTGCTCACCCTCGCTGCAGCTTCTCGGGTTAGCGAGTTACACGCCTTCTCGGGGCGTCCCTCCTGTCTCCAACTCAGGGCCGAGGGCTCGGTGCAGCTCCTCACCGACCCTACGTTCTGGCCAAGAACCGCCTCCCAGCGTCCGTGCCGCAAGGATTGACCATCCATCCGCAGGGCTACGGAACAGTCCCAGGAGTCCCGTCAACAGGACCCTGTCAGGGCGCTTAAAGTGTACCTGCGCAGAACTAGCCACTAAGTCAGGTGGCGCAGATGATTCCGTCCTGGCTACGCTGGGTCATCTGGTCAGCGTACAAAGAGCTCTCCCCAGAGCAGGCCAGGACGACGCGCATCCGAACACACGAAGTCAAAACAGTGGCTGCGAGCATCGCCTTGACCGCAACTGCACAGTGAGGGATATTGTGGCAGCCGTGGGTTGGCGGGCCGAGTCTACCTTCGCCTGCCTCTACCTGCGAGACCAATCTGGCCAGCGTGACTACCTGGCCCTAGTGGGGGACATCTCGGCGGCTCAGCACTCCCTCCCGGCGCCACAGGCGCCATGGGTAACGCCTAGCTAAAATTGTCGGGAGTGGGGGGGGGGGGGGGGGGGGGGGGGGCCTTGATAGTTAACGCGCGGAAATGCTCGGGCATGGGAAAGGTGTACCAAGAAATGCGGCACCCTCCTCCTATTCGCCATTCTTCCTAGTAGTTCTCGAAAATGTATTTTTTTTTAAAAAATACATACTGATGGCATTACTCAGAGGTCCCTCCCTCATACCCCGCTTGCCGCAGTGGAGCTAAGGCTCAGAGACTGGTGGGAAACGGTAAGCACGCCACCAGATAGGGAGGCAGTGGAGGCTTCTCAGGGTCTCTTGGTAACGACTCCCTAGAGTCGCCTCCCTGGTTGTGGTTCCCACGCGTTTTTGGGGCTAAAATTGGTATGCTAAGCGAACCATTCCTAGTAGTAATGCCATCGGTAAGTATTTTTCGAAAAAATACATTTTAGAGAAAAATCCGTTTTTCGTCCAAGGGCCAGTATAACTTTCTTATGTTGCTGTTGCATTTCACTACTCTTTTGGCACAAGGATTCATTTGCTTTGTTTTTCGCTGTCGCCACTGCCTTTGTGTCACACACCTCTAGCTCCACATCTGGCTTTTCACAAGGGAAGTTACCTAGCTTTTGTGGGCTATAATAACCCTCTGGCTGTTAGTAGCTCGTTATTTGTTGTATGTAGGTGATTTCTGAAGGAATCACTCTGACAAAAAGTGCTACCAGCAGCCAAAGGGTTAATAGCCACTGTCTCGGACCCAAGAAGCCGTGCTATGTCTAGTTTGACATCACATGTGTTGAATAAAACAATTAGTTGGAAGCTGTTTCAAAGTTCTGTGAAATTACATATTGTGGCAAATGATGTTGTTTCAGTATCAACAACAAGTTACAGCAGTCTGAGGCAGCTGCGGGTGTTTTGGAGTATGCTTTGCGGCACCATCGCACTGACTTCGTATGTACATCATTATCAAGGGGGTTTGGGGGAAGGTGCTGTGGGTGTGTGAATATATGTTGGTGTATATGTATGTGTTTCACACTGTTGATAATGGGGAATGGTTCTGAAACGTGAAACAGGGCTGCGTGCTGGCACCAACCCTCTTCACCATCTTCTTTAGCATGATGTTGAAGCAGGCCACAGTAGACCTCGACGATGACGATGCAGTGTACATCAGGTATCGTCTCGATGGCAGCCTGTTCAACCTCAGACGACTGCAGGCCCACACCAAAACCCTAGACCAACTGATTCGTGAGCTGCTCTTTGCTGATGACGCTGCCCTTGTTGCACACACAGAGAGAGCCTTGCAGCGCATCACATCCTGCTTTGCAGATGCTGCCCAGCTTTTTGGACTCGAGGTCAGTCTGAAAAAAGACAGAAGTACTTCATCAGCCGGCACCCAAGGTAGAGCATCGCCCTCCCCACATCACCATCGGCGAGTCTGAACTGAAGTCAGTACACCAGTTTACCTACCTTGGCTGCATCATCACGTCAGATGCCAAGCTGGACAAGGAGCTTGACAGCAGGCTGGCAAAAGCGAACAGCGCTTTTGGGCGACTTTTCAAGCGGGTGTGGCACAATCAACAGCTGAAAACAGGCACCAAGATCAGTGTGTACAAAGCTGTCGTCCTCACCACCCTGCTGTACGGTTCCGAGTCCTGGGCCCTCTACCGCAACCAACTACGACTCCTCGAACGCTTTCACCAGCGCTGCCTGCGTACCATCCTGGGCATTCACTGGAGTGACTATGTCACCAACGTCAAGGTCCTTGAACAGGCATAAACTATGAGCATCGAGGCTTTGTTGCTGCGGACACAGCTTCGCTGGGCGGGGCACGTCTCCAGGATGGAGGATCATCGCCTACCCAAGATCACTCTGTTCGGCGAGCTTGCTACTGGACACCGTGACAGAGGGGCACCAAAGAAGAGATACAAAGACGGTCTCAAGAAGTCACTTAGTGCCTGCCAAATCAACCACCGCCAGTGGTCTTCGCTTGCTGCGGACCGTGACACCTGGCGCTCCACCATCTACAAGGCAGCCGTCTCCTTTGAGGACTCTCGCAGAGCTAACCTTAAGGACAAACGGCTCAGGAGAAAAAACAGAGTTGCCGTAACTCAGAACCCTGACCAGACCTTCCCCTGCAGCCACTGCGGTCGAACCTGCCTGTCCCGGATTGGCCTCCGCAGCCACGAAAATGCCTGCAGACGACATAGGCAAGCCCTATAGAATCTTCGTTCGCGAAGTCAAGCCAAGAGAGATATGTATGTGTACGCATGTTTATTTAAGTTTGCCTCCAGGTTTGTTTCCTGTCTTAATCTTTCTGTCTGCCATCAGTGAGTGCTTTTAAAGCAACAGTGTATTGGCAGTAAAGGTTTTATAGTTCAACTTGCCAATTTTGTAGGTATTGTTTTGGCTTTTCCCCTTAAGAACAAAGGTTATCACGCCATGTGTTTTCCTACCTGACAATACAACATTCATACCTTGCATTCATAGATTTCGCCAAGAATCCTCAAGGTCTTTTGTATAACTTAACCCCTTTGTGCATGCAGCCACATGCACTGTGCACAATACCAGTAGCTGCCTGCACAAGGTGTTAATTAACTGAACTGAAAAGCCCTCATTTTCTCCACTTTACCATGTTTCTTAATGCACGAGAGCACCCTCTTTGGTTATTTAACCCTTTGCATGTCAGTAGCGTTTTTGTCGTGATGATCCCTACAGGAATTATCATGACAAAAACCACTACCGACATGCAAACAGTCAATCTATTCACTGCCAGTGGACGCAGATTGTGTTTATGAAATTTGGGACCGTTCATCGTCAAAGAGCCCTGGTAGTCCAAGAAAAGTGAATACAAAACAGCGTCATCAAGAGGCTTTTATACTCACGAGTCTCTGTAATTGCAGTGGGTCATGAAGATTCATTCCTCTTTGGTTCTTTGCGCTAGCAGTACACCATTTCTGTCATGAAGTACTTTGTTTCTCTCTCACTTTAGAAAATTCAAGAGAGCTGGTATGAGAAGCTGCATGAGTGGGATCGTGCACTGACAGCGTATGAAACGAAACTGGAGGGCAATCCGGAGGATGTGACTTGCACTTTAGGCAAGATGAGATGTCTGGAAGCCATGGGGGAATGGTATGTCAAATAGTCCTTTTGGATTAATCCTTTTGCGTATGTTTTCACCTTGACAAAAGCACTACCGACCATAGGGTTAAGAAAATGTACAGCACAAACATGATAATTATAATAATATTAATGATCTTATATATTGAACTAAGTTCTTGATAAACCTCAGGATGGTTTTGGAGGGGATGGGTTTGGGGAGTTATGTGGGTTTGTTTTTGGGTGTCAAGCTTAAAATTATATTGTGCTTGTCAAACATCAGGGTGAAAGGGAGGGGGGAGGGGGGGGGGGTGGCTGGGATGTGGGAATGATTTTTGAAGGTGAACAGTTAATTGGGTTTGATGTGAATGAGGTGTTCTTTAAAACAAAAACAAAAACAAATTCGCAGGACTTGCCTCAGTCTGCAAAAATGTGTATTGCAGGGGCTCACTGCACCAGCTTGCAGTGGAGAGATGGGCAGGAGCTGACAAAGAAGTCCGTGTCAAAATGGCTCGCATGGCTGCTGCAGCATCATGGGGACTCGGTCAGTCATGAATTACTGTATTGCTGTTATTACTGTATTGCTGTTATTACTGTAAGTGAAGCCACGGCTTGCCAGCCAGCAAGAGACCTAAATTCTCATGAGCATAACGAGGGTTGACTGCCGAAACGTAGTATATCACTTTTTTGGAGATTTTGACTTTTTGGTATCATCAGACTCAGGAAACGATGCTCTTTTGTCTGATCTATTTCTTTTTTTTTAAATTTCATTAGTTTTAAAAATATTGATTAGAACCGAAAACATGTTCAGGCAAACAGAGAGAATCAATCACTGCCGAAACATAGTTGCTGAAGATACGGCTATACGGTCTTATTATCTCACGAATCTTTGCAGAAAAAGTGACTGCCGAAACCAAGTATCTGGAGTTAAGCTGTGTTTGCTGTCAGCTTGTTTAGTTGATTAAGAGTGCAGGGAAAGCGTATCTCAAAATACGACCTGCAATATATCTGTTAATTCCAACGCCCGCCCCCGCTGAAATCTGGTATATGTTAGCTGCTGCCTTACCGCTGTCAACACTGTTGATAACACCGACAGGAAACCGGCGCCCGCATCTCATGGCACTGGAGTACCGTTATCATGATGTCAGTTTATTAGGATACTAACGAGCTACAAATCCTTTTTGTTCCACATCCTACCAAGAGTGTGGGATGTTTTATCCGAAAGACCCCAGGTTTCATAATACTCTTCGCAAGTGCAGCATTCCCGGGCAGTGGAGTATTTTGGATCGGACAGTCAGTGGCCTCACAGTGTTCTTGCAGGTAACATAATTTCTGTCATCTATACTATTTTTGGAGTGCAGTATTCAGTACAAATGTAATCGTCACCATGGACTGTTAAATTTGGGTCGATTACTGGTAAAATACTCATTGCAATTTATTATTGATTATCATTAAATTATTTTAGAGGCAGGTTAGTGTAAAATGATAATTAATGTAGTCTTTTTTAAGTTCCCCCCACCCTCAGCCCGGCAAAATGCTATTAAATGTCATTTACTACTGTATCTTATCCATAGTCATATACAAATTGCACATCTTCACAGAATGAACAGCCAACCAAAGAATGATGCTGAAGGCAATGTGTACCTAAATCTGGCCACTAAATGCCACTGTCAATTCTGAGCAACTTCGAGTGAGTATGGTCAGTTTTGTGGCTCGCAGTGTACTGAGACTTGTCGAACAGATATAAGTTACGGGTTCTTGTTTACAATTTACTGTTATCAGCGATTCCCTTTAGTTTGTCTTGAACTCTATCTGTATCACTATCATTATGTGAAGCCTAGCTACTGAATTGATGTGCGCGTGTGTACCGTTATGTGCCCCCCCACCCCCCTCAACCCCAACACGCACACACACACACACACACACACACACACACACACACACACACACACACACACACACACACACACACACACACACACACACACACACACACACACACACAAACACACACACACAAACACACAAACACACACACACATCAGTGCACGCACGCACACACACACCCCCGAACATAAAGACTGATGATAACTGATTTATTTTAAATATGACTTGTCAACAGTCCAGAGTCATCCAAGAAAATTGCAACTGGTGCCTGTCTGACGATGAGCCCCTTCAAGCCTCCAAGCAACTCTTCAAGCAGCCAGGGCAAGAGGATGCAAGTTGGTGTCATTCAAACCTGGAGCCTTTATCAGCGAAAATCAAGAGCAAACGTCTGGACATAACCTACTTGACCACTAAAGAAAATGAGAGTTACAATGACATCATCATCAAGCATCCCACTTACAGTCCAGTCACTGAATTACCTCAAGCTGATGTAGTGCCGACGTCTTCCAACGAGGATTAAAGTGACGAAAATACGTCTTTACTTTCACTGACGAAAACGCAAACACACATTATCCAAAAGCAGCAATATAGAGCTGGCCAAGGCAATGAGCAAGCAGGAGATGAAGCGACACCAGAGAGAACAAGAAGTGCACAGAAGTCGGCTTCAGAATCTGCTATCAGCCAACGGATTGTAATAATAATAATAATAATACCGGTTATTATATAGGCGCTTTTCCCCAATTCTGCGAATCGACTCAAAGCGCCGCGAACTGAACCCAACACGCACGCTCACGTGACACACACGCATTCACTCTGAAGACAGACACAGGACATTCACGTGGTGCGAAGGGTCAGCTCAGCTACTGAGGTTTCGGAAATTTTGATCGCTTGTATTTGAAATTTATAAAGTGGCCTGAAACCGGTACCAAAGTGGAGGGGGTGGAAGAACCGGAGTACCCGGAGAAAGAACCCCCGACGGTCCGCCCGAATTAACGGTGTCACTTACTAGAGGAGAAAAATCCAACGCCGAAACCCGGTATCGAACCTCGCACCTTTAGCATTGGTGGCAGGCGTCTTAACCACTGCGCCACGGACCGCCCCGGGTCATTGTACTCAGTAGAAGTAGCTGCAGACGGAAACTGTTTCTTCGAGGCAGTTTCCATGCACCTGCTTGATCTGAGGACACAGATATTCATTTACCTTGAGGACAAATTTGCGACCTACTTTATTTTGCTTTCTGACAACAAATGAAGATGATGAAAATGAAAGGTACCTAAAATACTTTTGGAACATGGAACAGCTGCGGGCCCCAGGAATCTGGAGCAACGACGCAGTTGATCTGCTGCTGAAGGCGCTTGCTGACTGCACAAAGAGGCCAGTTATAATATACTCAAATAACTTGCTTCATTAGGAAACAATTCTTTACCCAGACACACAAGCCGGTGACACTGGTGTTGATCAATCACCGATCATTCTGTCACTACTTGAGACTGAAGCCCAACACTATGATGCTGTATTTCCTTTCCCACCTGCGACACGTTAAAGCGGGACACAAGGAGACTCGGACAAGCGAGGCAGCAGAGACACAGTGCCAGAAACCAGCAAGACACAAGAAGACACAATGTATGAGACCAGTGGCAGAAACGACACGCCAAATAGTCTAGTCATTGAACAGATGTCTCCACCAAACACACCACAAACTCCTAGATCACGACATACTTCTTCATTATCGCCTTTGCACAGCACCCCCAAACCACAAACACCAAGGAAACGAGGCAAGTTTAAGACACCACCCCCACCCCCCGCCCCTCCCCCCCAAAAAAAAAAAAGAAGCTGTTTATGAAGAAATTTGCCATGCCAGATACCTGGAAGAAAAATTCAAGAAAGGCTTTGTGGGTGCAGGGAAAGGAGTATGTATCCGAAACGGGAAAATAGTACCTGCAAAGAAAATAAACCAATAGACTGCTCCAATTGCCGTTTTAAATGCAGCAGGGATTATGAATCAGAACGGCAAGCACTGTTTGAGGCATTTTACAGCTTGGGCGTCTGTGAAAAGCAAAAGTCCTTTATCTGTTCAAATGTAGAGGAAAAAACACAAAAACATTGCAAGGAAAAGACAACAAACCCCTATCCCCCAAAACGGAGCCTGAGCAGAGTTTTTTTTTTAACGTAGACGGGGAAAAAAAGCGGGTTTGCAAAAAGTTTTTTCTTTCAACACTGTCTGTCTCAGAAAGTTCTAGGCCACGCCATGCGAAACAGCCAACTTCATGTACTACTGTGACACACAGCTTGCGTTGTGAAAATCGTCCTATAAACAAAACATTTGTCAGTGCATCAAAGACTTTACTACAATTAAATATACGCTAATCGCCTTTGTGGAAATTGTGAGGTTCATACTCGTGAACAATTTGACAGCATTACCAGTGTGTGCCGAAAGCTGTCTTATTGTGATGGCGCGAAAATGGCCAACAACGTGATGAAGTGTTATTTTCTCTATTGGAGTAATATTTTTGTAAATGGAGCAGTCAGTCATTAACGCCGGATTTAAAGGTACAGCTGTAAAATAGTTTGCTATCCTCTCTGTCTGTCTCTCTGTCTGTCTCTCCGGAATAGCTATGCAAACGTTTTACTAAATCTGACCTGGGTTATTCCACGTATAGAAGAAATTTTATGATGCCACGTCCCAGAATTGACATATTTAAAACTAGCCATGCATTTTCCGGTGGCTCATTATGGAACACCTTGCCATCGAGCATAACGCACTGCAGGTCACTCTCTTTGTGTATAGAAATCCTCTTTATTAAGTCCAGCATAAACTCTTCAGAGTTGTTTTTTTTCCCCTCATGATCCACTAATCCTGAACATGTTATCTATCCACCATGCTTTTACTGTAAACTATTCTATTGCCGTGCATTATAATATATATGCAAGCCAGTCAACATGATTGTACGAGAGTGTGTGTGAAAAGACACTTTATATCTCGATGCACTGTTTGACTATTTTGTGTAGAGTAAAAACGTCAAGTCCGAAAAATGGCCCATGTGCTAATTATTTTATCCGTTGGCGAATAAAGTTTCATTTCATCTCTCTCTCTCTCTCTCTCTCTCTCTCTCTCTCTCTCTCTCTCCTCTCTCTCTCTCTCTCTCTCTCTCTCTCTCTCACATACATTTGATTATGTTTTGTTAATGTATTGTGAGAGTTGCATGGTTGCCACATAACGTGATTTTCCACAATAATTGTCTTCAACGTACTGGCAGTATAGCGACTATACCAATTAAAAATAAGTCAAATCAGTGTGCTATGAGTACGTATAATGTGTCTACATAAATGCTTTTCTAATGCATTATCACCAAATACTTCAAATAGTAAAACAGAATTTGCGAATGACAGACTGGAGAATTACCTGTGGAATAGTGTTAGTTTAAAATAAATCATTTCTAGACACGCTTTCTGTCTACTTTGTTCACGGCAGATGCCAAGTAGAACAATTTACATGAATCTGGCTGCCCGCTTCCCCTCTGAAACCTTTGGTTTTCTAACACAGTGAGGGAGCCATGTGAAGATACGTGGTTTCGGCAGTCAACACTTTACAGGATTTGTCAGCAAAAGGTTGTCGTATGTTGAGATACAGTGTTTCGGCAGTCAACACTTTGCAGGATCTGTTAGCAAAAGGTTGTCGTATGTTAAGATACGGTGTTTCGGCAGTCAACACTTTGCAGGATCTGTCAGCAAAAGGTTGTCGTATGTTGAGATACGGTGTTTCGGCAGTCAACACTTTGCAGGCTCTGTCAGCGAAAGGTTCTCGTATGTTGAGATACGGTGTTTCTGCTGCCATTATTTATCGCCTTTCCGATTGCCAGACATATAGTATCTTCACTCGTGTTACGGTTTCTTTAATAATTCAAACCAGAATTTAGATATAGCCATAATACCATGGATATGCATAATAAAATAGGCTGCCCAATAACATTGTAAAATTTTGAGGGGCATCTTAAATTCTTGCATTGTACAGAAAGGTTCAAAGTAGGTCCAAAATTTCAAAAGCGTCTCCTGCAAAACTAGGAAAAAGCAAGATACTGCTTTTCGGCAGTCAACCCTCGATAAATTCTCAAGGCTGGTCAGTACACAAAGACAAGAGACCAGTCCTTCAGCCAGTTTCTTTCGTCTGCAAGAGGCTTAAATTCTCATGAACCCTTGCTGTCGCAAATCCATGTCCCATTTGTTTTTTCAAAATACATTACCGATGGCATTACTATATGGAATACACTCAATTGCCTGTAGATTTCAGCCCAAAGTTGTGTCCCCTACACAACTGGGGAGGAGACACCGGGGATCCACTTTTAGACGCCCGGGTGTCCTCCCCTACCAACCTATCCCGCCATGCGTGTGGAGAACTCACCTCAGTTTTACTCTTAGCTCGACCGTGGACGGTCGGGCTTTTGCCTTGCTACGGTTTTTGACCGGTTCTTCTGTGGTTTTCTACTACTTGGCTTTTTGCCTTGTTGTTGACTTCTCCTTGGACTCGGTGTACTTCGTTGATGTGTTCTACACTTCAACGTTTTTTACTGTGTGTGGACTTAGCGCCGACCGGTTTGACTTTCAGTGAACTTCGTCCTTGGCTGCAGCCTGGGGGTTTTAGCTGGTGACTTTACTCACGTGGCTTTTGCCTCGCGGTGTGAGTTCGGCGCTTGAGTGTGTTCCTTCCTGTGAACAGTGTACATCGAACGTTATGGTGGCTTCTGTTGAAGTTTGCCCCCTTTTGTGAGGATTTCTGTGGCCCTCGGACGCCCTCGTCGCCTGCCAGCCGTACTCTTCTGCTCTTCCGACAGGATGTGTGACGTGTGTGCCGATGGGAGTGAGGACCAGCGGTCTCAGGTGTGGATCCTACGGATGTGTCTTTTCTTCCGGGTTCTCCCCGGACTTCTCCGCAGGATGGCGTCGCTACGTCGGCTTCTCGGGCCCCACTTCACTACGGCTTCTGGGCCTTCCAGCCCGCAGGTAAGTCCCCTTCTTTTACCTTAGCCGCGCAGAAACTCCCTACCCTCTCCGAGTCTTCTGAGCAGGGCAGGCGAGTATCAGGGTCGTGCTCCCCATTTTGGCGTGACGGAAGCTCTATTATTTTGTACTAAAGAGGTTACCTGCCCGCTCTGATTCGTCCGAGCGGACCCGGTTTCCTGCGTTACGTCACCCCCCCCCCCCAGGCGGGCCCGGTGTGACCATGGTCATGCGCACCCCATGCTCCGAGGCTTCGGAGTGGGGGTCGCGGGCCACAAATTGATTGTCCCTTCCCCGCTCCGCCTTCCTGAGCGGGCTTGGCGTGACAACTTTCTGTCCCCCCCCCCCCCCCCCCGTCCCGTATTTTCCAGGTGGGCCCGGTGTGACTCAGATATTTACTCACAGGTGTGGATTCGTGCACACCATTTGTCCCCTCCCCGCTTCGCTTTTCCTGAGCGGGCTTGGCGTGACACTTTTCTGTCCCCCCCCCCCCCCCCCCCCCCCCCCGAACTTTCCAGGCGGGCCCGGTGTGACTCAGACTTTTACTCACAGGTGCGGATCCGTACGCACCATTTGTCCCCTCCCCGCTTCGCTTTTCCTGAGCGGGCTTGGCGTGACACTTTCTGCCCCCGCCCCGATCTTTCCAGGCGGGCCCGGTGTGACTCAGACTTTTACTCTCAGGTGCGGATTCGTGCGCACCTTTGTCCCCTCCCCGCTTCGCTTTTCCTGAGCGGGCTTGGCGTGACACCTTCTGTCCCCCCCCCCCCCCCCCCCCCCCCCCCCCCCCCCCGCCCCGAACTTTCCAGGCGGGCTCGGTGTGACTCAGACATTTATTTACAGGTGCGGATTCGTTCACCCCAACTGTCCCCTCCCCGCTTCGCCTTCTGCTGAGCGGGCTTGGCGTGACTTCAGACTGTCCCTTCCCCGCTTTGCTTTTCGCTGAGCGGGCTTGGCGTGACTTTAAGACTGTCCCCTCCCTGCTTCGCTTTTGCTGAGCAGGCTTGGCGTGATTGTAGACTGTCCCCTCCCCGCTTCGCTTTTGCTGAGCGGGCTTGGCGTGACAACAGACTGTCCCCTCCCCGCTTCGCTCTTCACTGAGCGGGCTTGGCGTGGCTTTAAAGGCGCAGATACACGGTCAGTTCGTGTCGTGCGACTGTGCGGGACGGTCGGCCGCCTGATCGGATGTCTGACGGGATGGAGCGCTCCACGTTCCTGCCTAGCCCGACCCGCAGATACCACTGCCTGCTGGAAATTCCAGACGAGGTCAAGGTCTCTGCTTCGGTAAACAATGGCGGATTAACACGGCAGCAGCGCCATTTTTTCAAAAGTGAGGGGTGTGCGCGAAACTCGCAATGTGATTGGTCATCCGGTGCCAGCCGTCAGACTCTGCGGGATGAAAGTAGCGCCAGCCTCTACTCGTCCCGCAGCCCGCACGATCCGATGGTGACGTCAGAAATCTGATGGTTGCCCTGGAAACCCATCAGATCGCGCACAGTCGCATGACACGAACGGACCGTGTATCTGCTACTGAAGACTGTCCCCTCCCTGCTTCGCTTCGGCTGAGCAGGCTTGGCGTGATTATAGACTGTCCCCTCCCCGCTTCGCTTTTTGCTGAGCGGGCTTGGCGTGACTACAGACTGTCCCCTCCCCGCTTTGCTCTTCACTGAGCGGGCTTGGCGTGACTTTAAGACTGTCCCCTTCCTGCTTCGCTTTTGCTGAGCAGGCTTGGCGTGATTATAGACTGTCCCCTCCCCGCTTCGCTGTTGGCTGAGCGGGCTTGGTGTGGCTACAGACTGTCCCCTCCCCGCTTCGCTTTCGCTGAGCGGGCTTGGCGTGACTTTGACTGTCCCCTCCCCGCTTCGCTTTCGCTGAGCGGACTAGGCGTGACTATAGACTGTCCCCTCCCCGCTTCGCTTTCGCTGAGCGGGTTTGGCGTGACTTTAGTCTGTCCCCTCATTGCTTCGCTTTCGCTGAGCGGTCTTGGCGTGACTTTGGACTGTTCCCCCCCCCCGCCTTGCTTTGCTGAGCGGTCGTGGGCGACTACGGTGGGTCCCCCCCCCCCCCCCCCTCCCAGCGGGCCCGGCGGGACCCGGACTCATGTCCCTAGACCGGTTCCGCTCGGGGAGCGGTCTCCGGCACCCGCGTTCGGATCTCAGTTCACTGCTGACCGTCCGTCTTTCGCGGTCCCTCCGCCCGTATGACGCGCCGCCTGCGGGCTTCGCGGGCGGGTTGCGTCTTCCTCTCGCGCGGCGTTTCGGCGCTCTGGGAGCCGCTCGTCCCTCCTTGCGCCTCGAGGGATGGACCGGATATTCGAACCGGATATTCTCAGCTGTCATCCTATGGATTCGGCTGTCGCCTTCTTCTTTCGAGACTCTACGACTGGTTCCTTCCCCCGCCTGTTAGCGGTCACGTCGGTCTCCTCTTCGGACGACGTCGGCTCTTCGCTCAGCTCGCCGACTTTCTCGCTTTGGGTGTTGGCGAAGTTCCTCCCCCTCTTCTTCTGTCCTCCTTCACTCTTTGAATAGACAGGCTTCCGCGGGGTTCTACGCGCAGAGGCAGGCCTAGCGTCGCTAGTCCCTCCTTCAGCCAGCCGGCTTCCGGGACCTCACCAGTGCGTTCTTCGCCCTGGTACGACAAGCCTTCTTCGGCTTTGTGCCCTCTGGCTTCGCCTTGGCTAGTTGTGGACTTGCGTAGGCCCTGGTTGCTACCTTTGCCTCGCGGTGCTGTTCCATCTTCGCCGGCCAGTTGTGGCTGGCGTCTCTGCTTCCTGCGCCGTTCGCAACCCTTGGCTGGACGGGTATCGGTTTTCATTGCCATCTTGGTGGGACGGCGTCTGGCTACTCTTTTTGTTACGTTCTTTCTTGCCTCTTCCTTGCATTCTGGCAAGGTGAATCTCGGTCTCAGCTTCTGTCCGGCGCTCATGGGATGGGGTAGGGCGCCGTGTGTCAGCATATGCCGTGATCTTCTTCGTTCGGTTCCACTGTTCTTGTGTACCTGCGGGGGCGCTTGCGCTTGGTTCCTTGGTACGCTATGTTGCAGCTGGCAAGCCCAGCACGGTATAGGTCCAACTCCGGTAAGACCCTCAGACCCGACTAGTGATTTTTCACCTGGTGAGACTATGGTCAACGCCGCAGCTTAGGCCGCGAGCCCGTCCTCCTGCGCCGGCAGCTAACACAGACCCGTCTGGTGCACCCTTTCTGGCCGCTGCTACTAGAGCTGAGCTTTAGTTACAGACTCCCAAGTCTAACATGCTGGTAATCCCCACAGTCCCGGTTTGGGGCTCTACCAGGCGTTGGAACAGTTGACGCTGCGACTTCGGTTGCGCGTCCGTTCTTACTCCGGCAGCTAACTCTGACCCGGCTAACGCTCTGGCTGGCTTCCGTCGACTTGTCGACACATGTTAATCTACAGTTACGCTGATGCTTAGTGTTTCTTGCAGACGACAGAACAGTCAACGCCGCGACTTCGGTCACGGGCCCGTTATCCTGCTCCGGCAGCTACCCTCCTTTGGACGCTGTCCGGTTCCGCCGACGTCGGCGACTCGGATTCTTACAGGAAACAGTTGGCAGCTCCCACACGACTAGTGGACTCTGCCCGGTTCCGCCGACTGCTTCGGCTCGAGGTTGGACGCGGGAACAGGTTTCATCACTTTAGCTGGTTAGCCCTACGTTGCTGCTTCCAAGAAGGTGGGACCTTGTCCTCTTTGCCCTACGCAGGAGGTCAGCGCTCCATTTAGGACCTTCCCGAGTGGTTCCTGCCCTGTGGCAGTGGTTCGGCGAGAGTTAGCTACGAGAGCGAGCTTCTTCACCGGTAGCAGGTACAGACCCGAGAGGACGGCTCTGACCACGCTCCGAGGGCAAGAATGCAGCACTTCAGTCAGGATTTCCGGGACCGCGCTCAGTTGAGCGTGCTGGCCGGACGCTGTAGTCATCGCGCAGCTTGTCTTCGGTACTAGGAGTCCGGTCTTCTTTCAGGGCGGATCTTCGCTACCGCCTCCAAACAAGTCCGCGGCAGCATGCTTGTGGGGACTTCCTTGACCAGACTGGAGACAGTTACCCTCGTAAGGACGACACTTCGATTCCTGTCGGCTGCCTCTCACCTTTTTGGGGAGTCAGGCGAACCCGACTTTGCGCGAGCTCGACCCGCCTTCTTCTTTGGGCTTAGGCGCGGCTAGGGCTACGCCACACTCTACCGGCCCTCCCAGGTGTACGGTTACAGCCTAGAGTCCTGCCCGTTACCCTGGGCCGGTTGGGTTATGGGGCCTTTGGCCTCCGGCTAGGCACTGAGAGAACCATGGGCTCAGCCTCTCGCCTGGGCTTCAGACGCGCTGTTCTTCTTGGGATGGACTGTTCCCTGTGGCCTTTTCCCTGTTCCCCGTTCCCTGTTCCCTTTTGGTGTGGTGCCGAAGATTCTGCAGTATCTTCTTCCTGCTCCACGGCTCTCTTCCTGGTGGCCCCCCTGCTTTGGATTCTCGGAGGCGGCGGGACGGCTATGGCAGCAGCCCACAGACTGGCACCAGTGTTGTGCGCGACGGCTAGGAGAGATTCTACCAATCGGAGTGCACCTCTCGGCGGTTCCGCCCCCACGATCTCACTATCCCTACGGGCGGAGTTCCCCTTAGGGTTCTTCGACGTCCAAGGTTAAGCTCCTTTTTCCGTCAAGAGTTACCGCTCCGTAATCGTACTCGCTTCCCTCAGCCGGGGCCTTTAGGATCCGGCCCTGGCGAGTTTTTCGGTCCTTGGGACCTTGAATTCAGATGTCCTCTCTCCGGTTCTCTCTTACCTCGGTGGGACCTCGTCTGGACCCAGACGTGGCTATTTACAGACTGCTTCGAACCCCTGCCTTGGCACGGTTCTCCGTCCTGGCCCGGAAACGTGTTCCTCCTGGCGCTCGCCACGGCTTCCGCGGGTGCGAGCCGCATGCTTTCTCGGTCCGCCCCGCAGGTGGGCAGTCCGAGCCTTCACTCGTCGCAACTTCTCATCGACCCGGCCTTCGGGTCATGAGCCGGCCTCTCTCGGCTGCTCCCCAGTGGCTGACCTTACCCCCAGTCAGGGGACGACCGACCCACGGGGCACGTCGTCAGGACCTAGTTCAGGCACTGCAGTTCCTGCACTGCTAACGGCCACACCGTCTGGCCTGCCCTCCTCTTCCTACCCCTTCGTCAGGCAGGCCGAGTAGCTCGACCCAGACAGTTCGCCTTGGCTTCAGTGGGTGACTCGTTGGCCTACCCAACCTCTCCCTTTACGGGATAGAAGGTTACAGTTCCGGCTGCATGAAGTACGAGCAGTAGCCCCTGAGCGGCCTTGACCGCTTTCTGCTCGGTTATGACTTTGGGACGGGCAGTAGGCAGGTGTGCTGTTCCACTTTCTCCCGCTTCTACCTCCGCGACCTATCTGGCCAGCGTGACTCCCTGGTCTTGTTGGGTGTCCTCTCCATGGCCCAGCACTCCCTCCGCGCGCCACAGCGCCATAGCCACTTCTTAGCTGAAATCGTCGGGAGTGCTCCTTGCGGCTAGCGGAGGGCTCTATGTTAGGGGTTGGGTGTCGGCACCCTCCTCCTCTTTGATATTCTTCCATATAGTAATGCCATCAGTAATGTATTTTGAAAAAACATGAATTTTTTTCTAAAATGTATTTTTTTGAAAAATACTTACCGATGGCATTACTCGGATGGCCCTCCCACCTGCCCCGCTTGCCTCCTTGGCTAAGCGTGAAACTGAGGTGAGTTCTCCACACGCATGGCGGGATAGGTTGTTAGGGGAGGACACCCGGGCGCCTATACTTGGATCCCCGGTGTCTCCTCCCCAGTTGTGTAGGGCTTTGGGCTGAAATCTACAGGCAATTGAGTGTATTCCATATAGTAATGCCATCAGTAAGTTTTTTTTTTTTTAAAATACATTTTAGAAAAAAAATTCATTTTTGCCCACTATGGGATTTGAACTTGGGGGGGGGGGGGGGGGGGGGGGGAACTCTGGATTGATAACTAGTCCTTCATTTCTGTGATGGTTCATCAATAGTTAGTCGTGCATTTTTTAGTTGTTTACAGTTATGCACGTGATGTTTTGGCAGGCCACTGGGACAGCATGGAGGAGTACATGTGCTACATCCCTCGCACCTCCTACGACGGAACTTTCTACAGGGCTGTCTTCGCTCTCCACAATGAGAACTACCAGCAAGCACAGCAGGTAAGCTTGATTAAAATAGACCATTTCCAGAAATCAGAAGCTGTGCATATTTTGACACAAACAGTAGATTAACCCTTTCACTTGCCAAGAAAAAAATGAACACAACACTACTGCAAGAGGTATAGATTCTCATGAGCCCCCGATATTGCAGGGGCTCATGAGGATCTATGCCTGTTGCGGGACATCCTCTCTCTCACTGTGACAGCAGATCGTGCCAACTTCTTGGCGGCGGCAGCGGCGGGGAATTGACCTGTTGAGACAAGACGCTGTGCTGAAGAGTTGCCCTGGCACCCCTCAACCTTCGTCGCTCAGCGTCGCCATGCTCCTCTGGGGGCCTCTCCTCTTTGGCTCTCCCTGGCAAGAGGTTCAGGACTCGGCTAATGACCTGTGGTGCTCCCAGTGCGGATTCCTCCCGGTTCCTCCCTTCCAGCTACCTGCAAGGACATGGGTCGTGCCCTGCCGAGCTTCAGACCCGCCTCCTGGCCGGTTACCAGACTACCTCCCAGACCCAGACGTCAGGTCCCAGCTGGTCGTGCCCGCCCCTTCCAGTCCTCGGCTCCCGGGCGTTCTTGGGCCAGGACAGTGACTTTCTCCCGACTTCTGGTCGTGCCTGCCCCCTCCAGTGCTCGGCTCCCGGGCGTTCCTGGGCCAGGACAGTGACTTCTCCTGACTTTACCCCCACCGATCCCTGCAGGGTCTCCAGTCAGCATGAGGCTAACAAGGCACAGCGTCGAGTGGCGTTCGCTGCTGCCGGAAGACCAGGGGATTCTCAGCCCGATCTCGGCAGGACTTCGGGTCTCTTTGCAGACCCTGGCCCCGCGGAGACACTCACCGCTCTGGACGCGTGTAGTGGTCGACCAGTGCAAGGCGGACTCTTTTCGGGGGGAGATGGCTGCGCTGCTCCAGTAGGTCGCCACGGAAGTAGTAGCTCGACAGGACTCCCCGGCTTTCTACAGTCTGCTCTTCGTGTTTCTGAAGCCCGGTGGCAAGTGGCGACCGGTCTTTGACCTCTCGGCCCTGAACAAGTTGTTGTCGCCCCTCCTGGCATGGAAACAGCAAGTGCCTTACGAGCCTCGGTACAGCCTTGGTCTATGCGGTCAGTCTCGACCGGTCTGACGCATACCTGCACGTTACCTTGCACCCGGCCTCTCAGCGTTCCCTGCTATTCGCCTTTCGCGGGGTCGTTATCGGTTTCGGGCCCTACCCTTCAGTCTCAACCTCAGCCCTTGGGTCTTACAAGGATTGTGGATGCCGTAGTCACCAGAGCCAGGCAGGATTCCTCGAGCCCTAACTCCAGCTATCTCGTCGACCTGCTCTTCAGGAATCTAGACGCAGCCGCGCTAGCAGCGGACAGGGTCGCTCTCCTAGCGCATCTTCACTGGCTTGGGTTTTTCCTCTCCGAGGGAAGTCAGACCTGGTACCGTCTCGCCGGTGGCCCACCTTGGCTTGGAGTTTCGGACCGACCTCGACAGGATACGTCTACCAGAGGCTCGGATCCAGAAGCTGGTGACCTTGGCACGGCAAGTCTCCCTAGCGGACGCGATACCGGCCAGGACCTGGCTCCAGCGCTTGGGTCTAATCAGTGCTGTGGCGGACCACTTATCTCTTGGCAGGCTTTACGCTCGACTACTACAGCTGCATGTGCTGCTCCACTGGCGTCCGTCCTCGGGAGGTCTCTCAGCCTTGATCCCAGTCCCACTGCTGATCCGGCCGCATATGCTCCATTGGACATATCACGCTTGGTTGGCGACAGGAGTCATTCTCTCCACCCCTCCGCCTACTTTCTCCTTTGCATGGACGGAAGTCTCGAAGGCTGGGGTGCCCACTTTCTGCTGGAATTCAGCACCATCTCGGGCCGGTGGGCATCGGATCTTTGAGACAAGCATATCAACTGGCTGGAGTTGAAGGTGGTGTGGATGGCACTCATTGCAGTTCCCCACGCCATGCTTGCCGAGGACTCCTTTCCAGGCTTCAGAGTCCTGGCCCACTCTGGCGTTGAAGTCGCCAAGGATGATGACTTTGTCGTCTGCAGGGGTACTCTGTAGGAGGCTGCGCAGGTCAGTGTAAAACTTGTCCTTTTCAGCAGGCTCTGCCAGGAGGGTTGGGGAGTACACACTGAGAAGGGTGACGTGCTGCTGGTGTCTCAAAGGGAGGCGCATGGACATGATGCGGTCTGAGTGGCCCGTTGGTAGGTTTTCCAGCTTAGTCGCAATGGATGTCTTGACCATGAAACCCACGCCTGAAAGCCGTCTTTCTGATGCAGGCCTGCCTGACCAGTAGAGGGTGTACCCAGCACCAAGTTCTTGGAGGCTGCCTTCGTCCGGAAGGCGTACTTCGCTGAGCGCGGCGATGTCGATGTTTAACCTCCGCAATTCATGGGCAATGAGGGCGGAGCGACGTTCAGGGCGTCCGCTGTCTGCTTTGTCGAGCATGGTTCGGACGTTCCAGCATGCTACGTTGAGTCCGGTCGTGGTCGTCATGAGAGTGGATCCGTTATTCTTTCTTGTTTTTTGACCGCAGGAGAAGATGCCCGTTGACCGCGGCTAGCCAACTGGGGTTGCGAGGGGACGAGCTTTGGTTAGGCCACCTTTTCTAGGCCCCTCTCCGTGTGGAGCAAGCAGTGCTGTCCCTAGAGAAGGCTGCTTGGTCGTTCAGGGTGTGCCGAGTGATGTTGTCATCCCCAGGTCAACATCAGGCGACCAATATCCTGAACCGCCTGCATGCAGGTTTGAGACTGCGGCTTCCAGTGACATCTTTCACCTGCCGTTTCGCCCCTCGCCCGTCGCTACAGGACTTGGAATGGTCAGTGTCATGGTCCGTGGACGTTTCCTAAAGCCTGCGCGGTGGAGCTTTTTGGTGGAGTGCAGTGTGCGCAGTACTGGCCCCACCCTTTAAACCCTTGGTTCATCTGCCATGGCCTAGCAAGCTGGGACGATGGCATCGAGGTCCTCGGGTCGTAGGTTTTATATCAGACTGTCCTTGTCCTAGTCTCTGGCTCAAAAGCCTTCCCCGGAGACACGGGGGCTTTGATGTCAGGGGTTTCCTCCCTTAGCCTTTCCGCAGCCAAGCGGCCAGGCCTGCAAGGCAGCAGGCGACTCGTGGAGGGCGGGGTCGTCTAGGGGAACTGCAATGACAATGGCCACCTACTGTTGAAGTTCTGTGCGGAGCAGCAACTGGTCATCACCAACACTACTTTTCAGCAAAAGGACAGTCGAAAGACCACCTGGATGCATCCTCGCTCCAAACACTGGCACCTTATCGACTATGTCCTAGTGCGTCAGAGGGACCGCAGTGACGTCCTCCTCACCAGAGTGATGCCCAGCGCAGAGTGCCACACTGACCACCGCCTTGTCCGCTGCAAACTCAGGCTCCACTTCAAGCCAAAACCCAAGAAATGGGGGCCCCCCAAGAAAAAGCTTGACGTTGCCAGCCTTCAGCGTGACGATGTGAAAGCTGCCTTTCAGACAGATTTACAGCGCAGGCTCAAAGACACAGCGGACCCAGTAGACTCCTCCCCTGAAACACTTTGGGAACAACTGAAAACTGCTATTGCAAAATCCTCTGCAGAAGTCTTGGGTTTCGCCAGAAAGAAGAACAAAGACTGGTTTGACGAAAACGATGTAGAGATCCAGGAACACCTAGCAAAAAAAAGAGCCGCCCATCAGGCCCACCTAGCCCAGCCTTCCTGCCCTGTGAAGAAGTCTGCCTTCCGCCTCGTCTGCAGCAGTCTCCAGCGCAAGCTCAGAGATCTCCAGAATGAGTGGTGGACCAGACTTGCACAGAGGACCCAGCTTTGTGCTGACAATGGTGACTACAGGGGCTTCTACGAAGCACTGAAAGCAGTGTATGGTCCCAGGCACCTGGTACAAAGTCCCCTGCGAAGCGCGAATGGCCAGGCACTCCTCACAGATAATACCTCCATCTTGAACCGCTGGTCGGAATACTTTCAGAGCCTCTTCAGCGCTGAGCGCACTGTTCAAGAAGCAGTCGTCCTACAAATCCCACACCTCCCAGTAAAGGTTGAATTGGACGAACCGCCCACCGCTGAAGAGACCCTCACAGCCATCCACCAGCTCAAGAGTGGCAAAGCAGCAGGCATTGATGGAATACCGCCAGAGATCTGGAAACATGGAGGCACAGCACTGCACAACAAGCTCCATGACCTCTTTCTCTGCTGCTGGGAGGAAGGAACACTACCAAAAGATCTCCGTGATGCAGTCGTTATCACCCTGTACAAGAACAAAGGCGAGAAGTCTGACTGTTCCAACTATCGGGGAATTACCCTGCTGTCCATTGCTGGGAAAATCCTTGCAAGGCTGCTCCTGAATCGGCTGGTACCTGCCATCGCTGAAGACCAACTCCCAGAGGGCCAGTGTGGCTTCAGAGCAAACAGGAGCACCACCGATATGGTCTTTGTGCTGAGACAGCTACAGGAGAAGTGCCGCGAGCAGAACAAAGGGCTGCACGTAACATTTGTCGACCTAACAAAAGCGTTCGACACTGTAAGCAGGCAAGGCATGTGGCAGATCCTGGAGCGACTTGGCTGTCCCCCAAAGTTCCTCAACATGATTGTCCAGCTACACGAGGACCAGCAAGGCCAGGTCAGACTCAACAATGACCTCTCAGAACCATTCCCTATTCTCAACGGCGTAAAGCAGGGCTGCGTGCTGGCACCGACCCTCTTCACCATCTTTTTTAGCATGATGTTGAAGCAGGCCACAGTGGACCTCGATGATGACGATGCAGTGTACATCAGGTATCGTCTCGATGGCAGCCTGTTCAACCTCAGACGACTGCAGGCCCACACGAAAACCCTAGACCAACTGATTCGTGAGCTGCTTTTTGCTGATGATGCTGCCCTCGTTGAACACACAGAGAGAGCCCTGCAGCGCATCACGTCTTGCTTCGCAGATGCTGCCCAGCTCTTTGGACTCGAGGTCAGTCTGAAAAAGACAGAGGTCCTCCATCAGCCGGCACCGCCCTCCTCACATCACCATTGGCGAGTCTGAACTAAAGTCAGTGCACCAGTTTACTTACCTTGGCTGCATTATCACGTCGGATGCCAAGCTGGACAAGGAGCTTGACAGCAGGCAGGCAAAAGCGAACAGCGCTTTCGGGCGACTTTTCAAGCGGGTGTGGCACAATCAACAGCTGAAAACGGGCACCAAGATCAGCGTGTACAGAGCTGTGGTCCTCACCACCCTGCTGTATGGTTCCGAGTCCTGGGCCCTCTACCGCAGCCAACTACAACTCCTCGAACGCTTCCACCAGCGCTGCCTGCGTACCATCACTGGAGTGACTATGTCACCAACGTCGAGGTCCTTGAACAGGCTGAAACTGTGAGCATCGAGGCTTTGCTGCTGCGGACACAGCTCCGCTGGGCGGGGCATGTCTCCAGGATGGAGGATCATCGCCTACCAAAGATCACCCTGTTCAGCGAGCTTGCTACTGGACACCGTGACAGAGGGGCACCAAAGAAGAGATACAAAGACTGTCTCAAGAAGTCACTTAGTGCCTGCCAAATCGACCACCACCAGTGGTCTTCGCTTGCTGCGGACCGTGACACCTGGCGCTCCACCATTTACAAGGCAGCTATCTCCTTTGAGGACTCTCACAGAGCTAGCCTTAAGGACAAGCGGCTCAGGAGAAAAAACAGAGATGCCGCAGCTCAGAACCCTGGCCATACCTTCCCCTGCAGCGACTGCGGTCGAACCTGCCTGTCTCGGATTGGCCTCCGCAGCCACGAACAAGCCTGCAGACGTCGTGGGCAACTCCTATAAAATCTTCGTTCGCGAAGTCAAGCCAAGAGGATGGCACTCAACAACTGGGAATCGCGGCTCTGAGGCCAGGGAGTCCTGATCCTGTCCGACAATGTGACGGTGGTAGCCTATATTCAGAAGCAAGGCGGCACTCGGTCCCCGGCCCTCTGCATGCTACTTTACCAGATCGGCTTGTGGGGCAGGGATTGGGGGTTGCGCTCTGAGCACGGCACATCCCGGGACACCTGAATGTTCTTGCGACAAGGACAGCTCCCCCACACCGAGTGGTCTCTCCGGCCGGACATCTTCCGAATGATCTGTGCACGCTGGGAGACGCCCATGATCGACCTGTTTGACACTAGTTGGAATAGGCAGCTGCCACTATCTGTCGCACCCATACCGGACCCCCTCGCGTGGGCGGTGGACACTCTGTCTGCCTCCTGGGAGGGCCTCGTAGCCTACGCTTATCCTCCCTCGGTGCTGGTGCCCAAGTGGCTCCTCCAGCTACCGGGATTCAACACGGTCCTACTGCTCGTCGCGCCGTTCACTTGGAACAGGCCTTGGATGCATATCTTGAGCCTTGCCACCAACCCTCCTCTCTGGCTCCCCACGCCTCGTATGATGCTTAAGCAGCCCAGGCAGAATCTCTTCCTCCCTTGCGCGGAGACACTGCTGCTCCACGCCTGGAGGTTGTGCGGCAAGCTCTCACAGCGCGAGGTTTCTCGGATGCTGCAGTGGAGGTGATCGCAGCAGACCACAGTCCATCCACGCTCCCGGTGGACGAAGGAAGTAGAGGGTCTTACAGTCCTGGTGCGAGTCCCAGCGCCTCTCCTCCACGGCTCTGACCATGACTCAACTGGCTGAGTTCTTCTTGGGGCTGTTATTGCGCAGAGCTGGGCCCCGATCACTATCCGTGGTTCTCTCTCGATGGTGGCAGACACGTTTCGGCACTTAGGCCTACCAGACCCGGGAGCATGCAAGGACCTCTCAGGCCTGATGTCCTACTTCAACCTCCTGTGCCCCGCCGCTCGTTCTCTCGTCCCTCGCTGGGAGAGTCGACCCTGTCTCGCATGGTCCTTCGCAAGGAGCGACCAAGAGATAACTGCCAGTCGCATGGCCCTTCACAAGGAGCGGCCAAGAAACAGAGCACCCAGAAGCTGGGATCTGAGGGTTGACCTGGTTGAACTCCAGTTGGTTCGAGCCGCTTCCCTTCGGCCGCCTCGCGGACGTGACTAGGAAGATCTGCTTCCTCTTGGCCCGCGCCACAGCAGCCAGAGGGAGCAAGCTGCGTGCCCTTTTGGCGGACCCAGCCTGCATGCAGTTCAGGACCGACGGATCGGTGCACCTTCTGACCAATCCTTCCTTCTTGGCGGCGGCGCCCCAGGTGTTGAGTCTTTGCCCATTACAGGGTTTGGCCGGTCCCAGACATCATGGCTGCAGGACCCGGCCTGAGCATTAAGAGTCTACCTGCACCGAGTGAAGCCCTTCAGGGGAGCCCGCTCCCGCCTCTGCCTGCCCACAGCCCCAGGCTGAGCTGACAGTTCCGCCCAACGTCCTGGTTGCGATGGATCATCCGCTCCGCTTACATTGATCTCCCCCCCCCACCCCCCCCCCCACAGGGGGCCAGGAGAATGTGGATACGGGTTTACGAAGTCAGAGCGGTCGCCGCCAGCGGCGCGTTCGACCACAACTGTGCAGTCAGAGACATCGTTGCAGCGGTCGGGTGGCACACAGAGTCCACCTTCGCCCGCTTCTATCTCCGAGACCTCTCTGGCCAGCGAGACAACCTGGCCCTTGTCGGAGACCTCTCGGCAGCACAACACTCCCTCCGAGCGCCACTGGCGCCAGAGATACCTCTTAGCTGAAATTGTCGGGAGGTTGCCCCTCGAAGCTAAGTTTATTGCTGTGGCAGGGTTTGGGTGGCACCCTCCTCCTTTTCGCTATTCTTCCATTATAGTAATGCCATCGGTAATGTATTTTGAGGAAACAAATGCAGTTTTCTCTAAAATGTATTTTTTCGAAAAATACTTACCGATGGCATTACTCGGAGGGCCCTCCCGCCTACCTCGCTTGCTGCCTCTACGCTAAGTGTAAGACTGGCAGGAATGCATGGCTCACGTGACTGGATGGAGGGAGGGGAGACTACCCGGTCACTTGTATACAACTGTCTGAGTTACGACCCTTGTCGTGTAGGTACACACAAAGGGTCTTAGACTGAAATCGGGTAAGTTAAGGGTTATATTCCATATAGTAATGCCATCGGTAAGTATTTTTCCAAAAAATATATTTTAGAGAAAAATACATTTTTCATTTAGGAACATTCAGAGTTCATATTTGTAAGCTTATCCTTCTGATCCATTTCCCTCTAATGTAAGCCAACCTCTGATCAACACACATGCCGGCGCACACACAAATAGAGACAGACACGCGGCGCCTCCTGCCATTAATACACTCTGTGGGCTCGTGTGGCGACAGGAATTTTGAAGAAGAATAGAATAAGCAGGAAAATGATGTCACTATGAGCTTGACGTCATAAATATAAATAATAATACATGGTATTTATATGGCATTGCTAGTCTCATGATGCCGTGTACACAATCAGCGTATAGGATGCTCATCGGTCATCGGTCATTGACGCATACAAATTTGAAATGACGCATTGCTGTGTCGGTGAGCCAGTCATATGACTTATTCATTTTTTAGACAGTCACTGATACCCGCGCCGAGTTAGTTGGCCTGTACAGAGAGAGAGAGATCTATGGCCAGCTAGCATGATCCTCTAGTGCACTCTAGGCCTACACAGTCAGTCCTCAATGAACAGAGTGCATCCTAAAAATTAGGGAGGCGGGAGGCCAGCTGCCAACAGTGATGGGTGACACTTGCCCCCTCTCTCTCGAGCAAATGTAAACAATACTGCAAGCATGGGCCCTGACTAGGTACACGGTTCAACATGATGCAAAAAGCTTTCCACCTGTAAGAGGCATACATCCTCATCAGTCCCCAAGGCTGCATTAACTCTAAGTCTGTTGTTGGTCTCATTCACGCTGATTTTGATCCACGGAGTCGGTATGAGGGTGCGGCAGCGGACTGGGTCTAGATGTCTGTAGCCAGTTTTTTTCACAAAGTTCAGCAGTACGTATTCATAATAGATGTGTATAGAAGCAAAGGCAGTGGCTTTACTGTTGTTAGTGCTGCCGGTTCGTAATTTTTGCAGAGATATGCGTATTTTTATATGATGTCCAAAATGTTGTAATGTAAGATGTTGTACCAGTGGTCTCTCGTGCTCACTGACACATTTATAACCTTCGTTCTTATTTCATGGTTACACAATCAGTAACTGAATCTTGCTTGTTCACGTCTTGTAGTTGAAGTCCACATTACTTGTATACTGACAACCACAATCAGTTTCTTGCTTTGTTTGTTGTTTTCAAGGAGAGGGCGGAGGGAGGGGGTGTCTATGACAATTTGACAAAAATGTGTTGTGGTTGGTGTCCTGGACACTAAAGCTTGAATCAACCGGCCTCCGTAGCGCAGTGGTTAGCGCGTCGGACTGGCGGCCGGGAGATCGGGGTTCGAATCCCATCCGAGTCGAGCGGGACTTTCCCTACCTGGGTCGGCTCCTACCCAGAGCGGGTATGCTATGGACCCAATGGTAAGGCTGATGCCACTTCACGGGTGCGACTTTGGGGGTGTTACCCGGGTTATGATGCATCGCAAGGTGTGAATGATTACACGGCTGGCACCGCAGGTGTCCGCAAGTCCCGGGCCTGGTTAATACCAGGATATTTATGACAGGAAGCGTGGAATGCGGCCCTGTCACGCAGTCCCTAACCACATGGACCACCATGGCATCATATCATCCTCCTCATCATGCAAAAATGAAAAAAACGCTATTCCAGGTGCCTCTGACCCCTCAAGTCTCCGTCTCATGGTGACCTCACCCCAGTCCGGCCTCTAGGAGCCCTAGGTGCACGGTTGTCTTTGGCCAGACCCTGCTGCTGTGCATGGAAGGACGTAGTGGTTGACTCGCCACCTCTAGGGGGAGCTCTCACTCGTCGACTCCGTGAATAGCAAAAAAAAATAAAATGTCATAAGTAGGATGACCAGCGAAGTGACTCGGCAGTAGTGCGGAGTTTCCTCCGGAGGGAGTCCCCTACTACCTGACATGTATACAGCAGCGGGGCCAGGAGTCTGGCTGGAACAACTGGAAGGCCTGGGTGAGCACACTTGGGTTGATGGGGGTGAGCTTGAATCAGTTCTGCCAAAAAACTGGTTCTTGTTGCTGAAAACCATTGTGCTCTTCACTGTAGCACAGTAATTAAGTGCTTGCACGTACATGTTTAATGGAAAAAAAAACATATGTAGTGGAAGTCATTGAACACAAACCTGATTACATTAGATTGCAAAATAGCAAAAAAGAAATAAAAATCCGAAATTGCCAAATATACTTGCCTTTCCTTTGGTATTTATACACCAAGTATAACACGTATAGTTGGCTGCGTGATGAATGTAACCAGTGCAAGAGTGAGTTTCTAAATTCTGCAAGAGGCTTAGACGTTCAAAAGTCCTCACCACCTAAGGGTCGTTATGAGAATCTATGCATATTGCTTGAGATTTTATCTGATAGTGTACTCAAACTGAGGAAGTTGATGCAGACTAAGTAATGATTATAATACACATCTGTAAGAGGCACAGATCCTCATAAGTTGCCTCTGCCTGCGGGTTCATGAAAATCTACGCCTCTGACTGGTGCCATTCATGCTCATGTTTCTCAAACTGAGTCTAACTGAAAACAGCCTTGACTGTAACCAAATGGCAGGCAAAGCACCGCAATAAACAGTGAAAGTCTGCAGTGAGAGTCTGGGGGCTAAGTTACCAAGATGTGTTGACAAGTTTGACAACTGAGCAGACTACTAGACCACGCCCACAAACGGCACATGTGATTGAGGTAGAACTGTACATCGCAGTTGATAACTTGACAGTAGCCCGTTCAGTAGAGGCAGAGGCTGCTCTTCGCTTTGCAAGCACCCAATCAATTTCAACCTTTTCTCGATTATCTATGTGGTGGCTTGCAAAGCCGCTGTGCCTACTGAACAGGCTACAGGGGTGACCAAGCGTGTGGCTGTGGGAGGATGAAATTAGTTCGTTAAAAGAGGGTGTTTGTTATGCAAGTGTATTTTCTTCATTCGTTGTACACTACTTTTGACTACGCCGACAACATCCGTTTTTTTGCTGCTGACATTTTATAATTGAAAATGCCGAAAACGTGATTTTTTGTTGACTTATGGATTTTCAAAATGACCTATTGATTTTATGTTCCTCCAGTCATATGACTTATTGACTGCAAAACTCAACCTAATCACTGCACAATGACAAATTTTATGTTTCACGTCACTCATCCGAAAGGCATGCAGCCTCTTCCAGGGCTGACTGTTTTGTTCCACACAGCCTCTTCCAGGGCTGACTGTTTGATGAGAGTACATAGCGGATCCAAAACTTGCAAAAATAAATTAATTATTAAACAGCAATTTTTCTCTTGAATGAGTCACTTAATTTTAATATACTAGGAGGCTCTCTGAAATACATCTCAATCAAAGCATTTCCTAACGTTTCAGGCCTGTACATACAGAAACACCGGAGATACGGTTTAGTGTCTGGTGTAAAGATAATTTCCTAGACCTAAATGTGAGTAAGACCAAGGAACTACTGATAGATTTTCGAAGAAACTCCGCCCCTGTCCCAGTTCCTTACATTGATGGTTGTCTGTTGAGCGTGTGACTGAGTATAAGTACCTTGGAACAGTTATAGATGATAAATTGTCCTTTAATGCAAACACCATCCTCATACACAAGAAATGTCAGTCACGCATCTACTGCCTTCAACAACTCAGGAAGCTGAATGTGAACTCCTCTGTCCTTCAAACTTTCTACTGCTCTTTCATTGAGTCTGTCATCACTTTCGGTTCTGTGTGCTGGTATGGAGGTCTGAGTGTGAAGAACAAGAAGGTCCCGGCACAAATGGTAAACGTCTGCATCAAGGTGATTGGCAGTAAGCAAGCAAGTGTGGAGTCCCTGTATGAACGGCGTGTGGTGAGAAAGGGTAGGTGGATTGCTTCAGACCGATCCCATGTCCTTGCCACCTCTATGAACTCCTTCCCTCTGGCCGCAGACTCTGCACGCACAGAGCTAAAACACTCAGACTACAGAACAGTTTCATCCCTAAACCCACCACTCTAAGCAATCTTTAGGTACATCCCCGCATACCCAAACCTAACTCCTCCCCCTATCCCCCTTTACCTATGCAATCAGTATTATGTATAATTGTGTCTAGGTGAGTGTGAATGTGTAAGTGCTGCTCAGTGCATAAAAGATGTTTATGTGTGAGATGTGTAAGAGCTATGTGTAAAGAGTTTGTAGTGTATACTTTGTTCATTATGAATTTGTCTTTGTCTTGTTTGTACTACTTGTTATAAATGTACCACAAGCGAATTTCTCTCTTCGAGATAATAAAGTACTCTTATTCTTATTATTCTCATGTCTACGCACGCACGCACGCACGCACGCGCGCGCGCTTTGTTGACACAAGGCTTCCAGCCATAACAAACACAATTTGACACGCAGATGCCTCCCATTTCCCCCCAAAATGCATAAAAACAGCATTTAACATTGTTGATATGCATCTGACTTCGTGTGAGTGTACAAATGTGTGCACTCTGAGATGGTGAAATCTCAAATGCTGTGCAAACTAATCAGAAAAGTGTGTGTTTGTCTGTGATTTTATATCTTTTATGTAATTTTCAGTGCATCGACAAGGCACGTGACATCGTAGACACGGATCTGACAGCCATGGCGGGAGAGAGCTACAACCGTGCATACTCGGTGATGGTGAACGTTCAGATGCTGTCTGAACTGGAGGAGATCATTCAGTACAAGCTGGTCCCAGAGAGACGCCAGGCCATCAAGGACATGTGGTGGGAAAGACTCAAGGTAAGTGGTGTATTGTTTGTTAGTTGGTTCGGATGATTTGTTTGTTTATCCATTTATGCATTTACCCATCCATTCTTTTATCTGTGATCCCTGTAGGAATCATTGCAACGAAACTAACTACAAATAACCAAAGTGTTAACCCTTTGGCTGTCAGTAACACTTTTTGTAGAGGTAATTCCTGCAGGAATTACCTCAACAAAAAGCACTACTGACAGCCAGATGGTTGGTCAGTGTGTATTCATGATCTCATCTGTTTACTGTGAAAAAAAGAAAAAGCTGTGACATCACCCATAGTCAATTCCACCCATCCAATTATGGGCACAATGGGCCTTCACTTTTGTGGGAGTGACACAAAATTTAACTCTCTTTATGACCTATGATGTCATTTCAGATCGTGTCTGACAAGTCTGCCTCTTTTAATCCATTTAGCCCCAAGGCCACACTTCCTGACTTTTGGAGGTGTCACTTAAGGATTATGTGCCAGTTGCAGGAGAGGGATGGACCATGATAATTCAAGGGTAGTGCCAGATTAGCTTGGCGCCTTCAGGCACCAAGCTAATCTGGCACTACCCTTGAATTATCATGGTCCATCCCTCTCCTGTTTTAGGGTGTTTGGGTTAAATGGGTTAAAGTTCCACCTGTTCTCTCCATCTTCATTCAAATCTCACTCCTGTTTTTTCTGTGAACTGTCAGGGCTGTCAGCGAAATGTAGAGGACTGGCAGAGGATCCTGCAGGTGCGTACCCTGGTCATCTCACCCAATGAGGACATGCATCCCTGGCTCAAGTACGCCAGTCTCTGTCGCAAGAGTGGACGTCTGGTAAGTAACCCTCTTTCTCTCCTCTTAGTAGTCTCTGACACTGTCCCATCGGGGGATCATGAATATCTATGTCTCATGCAATTAGGTCAAGTGGGTTGACCTCTCATTGTCAATGGCTGGAAATGATGTCACTGAAGTAATCACAGATTCACTGCTAGATTACACACAGACATAAATGAGTCCAACGAGAGGGATAGATCAAGAGTTCCAGACAAGGGGACTCATGAGGACCTGTACTCTTTGGGTATCCTTTTTGTGTTCCAGCAGTCAAGGGGTTAAACCTTCACCTTTTTGTCAATATCATATTTTTCTCAGTGCTAAATTCAACATGTTGACCCTTGTGTTTATCCCCTGCAGGCCCTGTCCCACAAGACTCTGGTGAGCCTGCTGGGAATGGACCCTGCAAAGAAATCCATCGTTGCCATGCCGACCACCCACCCTGCCATCACCTATGCCTACCTCAAGCACAAGTGGCATGTCAGTCGCAGCCGCGTCTCGAGTCAGGTTTGTCAGTCGACAAGTTACAACTGCGCCTAGCTTGTTGTTTCTTTTTCAGTTATAGAGACAGTTCTAGAAATTCTGATTCTTTTCAGTCATAATTGCCAATCTTTACTATATTTTTTCTTATGTCCACTGTGGGGGAAGATGAATTGTCCTTGATAGTTCAAGGGTTGTGCTAGATCAGCTTGGTGCCTTTTAAGGCACCAGGCTGATCTGGCATTACTCCTGAACAGATAGGCTCTATCTTTAATGGGTAGTGTATTATAGCTGAAAGAGTCAAGTTATAGCGTCATTGCTATTGGCTCATTCATTGGACCACTTTGTAGGTGGAGGAGCATTCAGGCACTATTATAAATCTATCATGATCTGTCAATCTTCTGTTTTCAGTGCTAAATGAGGTAACCACCCCCTCCCCCCTTTTGCATGCATCCACCAGTACTGTTTACAGTAGCTACATGCCCAAAGAGTGTGAAGTGATAGTTTTACTGACGATGGCACATTGAGTAGATGCCGTTATTACAGGCTCAGGCGGAGGCATTTGACACCCACCAGCAGCTGCAACACTTTGTGCGCCAGTCACTGCAGACCAAGGCGTTGCAGATCATGGGGCCTGAGGACAGCCAGCAGAAAAAAGAGCTGTCTCAGCTCATGGCAAGGTAAGCAAAGAGGGGAGTGGGCTAGGTTTAGATTTTGTATTAACTGTAGAGCACATTTGGTGCACCAGTCACCAGAGATCAAGATTTTGCAGATCATAGAGGCCTGAGGAATGTCTTCAGAAGATAAAGCGATCTCAGTTCATAGCAAGATAAGGGAGAGGAACACTTGGAGAAAGAAGGATGGGGTGGTGTTTTTTTGTGTGTGTGTATTTTTATGAGCCCCTCTCCAGTAGCAAAATGTACTAGGGCCCATGGCGGCCACATTGGGCCTGCGCACGGTTGTGCATGGGCTCACTGCAGCCATCGTGGGCCCAAGGACCTTTGCTTACTGGGCTGTGGCTGAAATGTTAACTCTCTAGTGCATTCCACGCATGCTTTGTGTTTTTAGATGCTACCTGCGCCTGGGCCAGTGGGAGGAGGAGCTGAAGGGCATCAATGAGAGCTCCATTCCTCAGATTTTGGAGTACTACAACCTGGCCACACAGTATGATCGCAACTGGTACAAGGTATGTCCAGTATCAGATGTTACATTGTGAATTCATTCTGCAGCCCTAACACGCTACAACCAGAAATGGGCTGACCATTAGTGAAAGTTGTTTTATTTCTTCAAAAACCTTACCGATGGTATTACTGATAGGCAGCTATACTTAGCCTGTCAATTTCAGCCTCCAAAATTGTTGTGTGTTGCTACACAACCAGGGACGTAACTCTAGCAAGCAGTTACCTAATCTCCTGAGTGGCCTCCTTATCCTCCGGGTAGCCTCCCTTCTTAATCTCGCGAGAGTCCGTTATTGCCAGTTTTATGCTTAGCTTCCATCTTGTGTGGTTTACTCGTCATCAGTCTCCAAGTTTTCTTCATCTCTATCGTTTGTCCTTTGGTTTCGATAGGCTCGACATGGCCAGGTAAGGCCTCGGACATTGCCTCGCCTGGCGATTGTGGCAATTTCTGTGGAATTGCGGTGTTTTGCCGTTAATTTCAACTTTGACTGTTGGTTGCAACAGTTGTGTGCTCGGTGCCGTGGCCTCTGGTCTATGAGCGATTCTTTTATTTTTGGTTCCTGACCAGCCAGGTGTGGCCTTGCCCCCATGTACTTTTGAACTGTCGCGTCGCCATCGGTCGTCCCCTCACGACTCTTTGCACAGCGCTTCGGGGCTTCTAATGTCTCCTTGCGCCCCGGCTAGGAGCCGGTCTCCGTGCACCTGTCTAACATACGGTAAGTCCTCTCGGCGACAATCTCGCCACTCCGGTCGGATAGATTCATCTGGGACTCCCCCTCCCCGGGACATTCAAATTCGGGGTTGTACGCGCGCACGGACCAATGATAGCCGTGATCCTCGCGCTTCTTCGGTCTTATGTTGTTCGTGGCGCTCCTCTTCTGGACGGGTGGATCTGCTTCACGCCGAGCGGCCTTCCCCTCCGCGTCTCAGCCGACGTGATCACATAACGGGCCGGGGACAGTCCTGTTCCCGGTTTTCTTCTCACTACGGTTCTCACCGCCGACCACTTCTTCATGTGAGCCGACAGCGCAGTCCCTCCCCTGTGAGGCGCAGTCTTCTCCTTCTCCTTCTTCTTCTTCTGTTAGCAGTAGGAGCTCTCGGCGACATTGGCGCCAGCGCTCCTCTCCCATCCTTCGGCGCTCTTCTCCTCGCTCATGTTTCGGTCCTGTTCCTCTGGTCCTTCACCGAGGAACGGACAGTCATGCACCGCGTGATGGTCGCCCACTCCACGGACCCTGTTCACCCAGGCACTTGGAGCGGCTGTCGAAGACGAAGTTCTTAGCCTCCATCCTGAGGATTCTGCCTCCACCTTTGGCGCTTTCCGCGTCACTGCGGATTCTCAGCACAGCTGTTCGGTGTCTTTTTCCCGCTTCGCTCCAGGCATCGAGACGCGGCGGTCGCTTGAGGAGGCCACGGGTCTCATTTTTCTTTTCTTCCACCAGAGGTTTGTCCGCCTGACCCTACTCTGAAGAGAAAGGCTTCGGCTTCTGTGGATGCTACCCTTCAGCCTAAGCATCTCAAATCCCTCCTGCAACTACCAGGCTTCAGGGATGTAGCAGACGCATTTTTGGCGCAGTTGCCCCTTGGAAACTCAACGGACCTTGTTTTCTTTTCCGATGTCAGGTGGCCTGAGGGCATCGACATCTGTTTTCACCAGAGCTGGTACGCGGGTCACTCTCCGGCGTTTTTGTGCCCTTTACCTTCGCTGGATGCCGCTGCGGATTTTCAAGCGGGTGGTCGCCGCACCGCCTTTTCCCAGGTTTCTCAGGGTGTTGACAAGACGGCTATCCTGATCCGCAATGCACTGTCCACCTCGGGTTTCTTGGACCTCTTGACCCAGGCGATTGTCAGAGCTCTCGAGGACAATTGGGGACCCTCAGTCTACCGCTCCGCTGCACGAGGTGCATTCTCTGGTGGTTGTGGCTAACCAGGCGTCTTAAAACACCTCTACCAACGTGATGGCTGCCGCAATCAACTGTGATTTAATCCGGCGGGATGCGGTGCTTGCTGCTTGTTTCGGGGTTGACTTCTTTGGACAAGTCTCAGCTACGCCAGGCTCCCATCGGCGGTCCCTTGCTGTTTGGCTCCACCTGGCAGGCCATTAAGGAGACCCACATGGACATCTGGCCCATGTCTCGCCCGACCTTCTCTCGCTTTCGTGCGGCCCGCAAGGCCGTGGGTCACGCCCTGCGGTCCTTCAGACCCACCTCACGCCCATTTTCCAGTGTGCCTCTTGGCCCCGCCCATTCCCCCCATTTTGGCCGCTCCCGCGCCGCCCCAGCCTCCACCTGGCCTGGTTGCGGACGGCGGCCTGGGCGGGAGAGGGCCTGATGACTCCCCTCCCGCATTGCCCCCGCTGACTTCTCTTGGGTCACCGGTCGGCGGGCGGCTCTCCCAGCACAGCGACGCTTGGCGATCGCTGTTGCCGGATGACCCTTTCCTCTCTACCATCTCGGCGGGTCTCCAACTCACTTTTTAACACCCTCCACCTCTTCGGCGCTCCCCGCTTTGGACTCGGATGCAGAGCGATCGGGTCAACGCGGAGGCATTGCAGGGCGAGGTGGCAGCGTTGCTTCACAAATCCGCCATGGAGGTCGTACTACGACATGACTCTCCAGCTATCTACAGCCGTCTCTTCGTTGTCCTGAATTCGGACGGAAGTTGGCGCCCGGTGATCGATCTCTCAGCTTTAAACAAGTTTCTTGCTGCCCCTTCTTTCCGTATGGAAACAGCCAGAGCCCTCCGAGCCGCTGTCCAGCCCATGGATTTAGCAGTCTGGATCTCGCCGATGCCTACCTTCATGTGCCTATGCACCCTTCGGCTCGCCATTACTTACGCTTCGCCTTCTGCGGGGTGGTTTATCAGTTCCGAGCCATGCCCTTCGGTCTCATAGCGGTCATCTCTCAGTCCAACCACCAACTACCTCGATGACCTGCTCCTCTGGAATCCGGACGAGACCCGCTTGTCCGCCAACAGGGATGCGCTGCTCTCCCTTCTTCACCAACTCGGTTTCCTGGTCAACTTCGGCAAGTCGGACCTCTCGCCGTCCCGAGATTTATCCACCTTGGTATGGATTTTCGGACTGACTTAACTCAGTACGCCTTCCCCAGGCACGTATCGAGAAGTTGGCAGCTTTGGCCCTGGCGCGGATGTTGTTACAGTTTGTTAGGTCTCATGAGTGCAGCGGCGGACTTGCTTCCACTCGGCCGGCTCTACTCGCGGCCGATTGAACTACATCTCCTCCTCTGGCATCCGTCTTCAGGGGATTTGGACATCCACGTGTCTCCGCTGGTTCGGCCACATCTCCTCCGGTGGACAGACCCCTCTTGGTTAGCGTCGGGAGTTTCCCTAGCATCCCCGCTACTCTACCTGTCGATCTGCTAGGACGCCAGTCTTTCCGGTTGGGGCGCTCACCTGCTCTCGGACTTCAGCGAGACAGCGGGCCTTTGGCCGCTGGATCTAGTGGGCAAGCACATCAACTGGTTGGAGTTGAAGGCAGTTTGGCTAGCCCTCATCGCCTGGAAGGCGCGCGTAACACACCAGGAGATCTTGGTCCTCTCTGACAACATGACGGTTATGGCATATATTCAGAAACAGGGGGGGACGCGTTCTCCTTCTCTGTGCATCCTTCTGTTCCAGCTACTAGTGTGGTGCCGGGATCGGGGCATCTCGCTGCGGGCGCGTCACATCCCGGGACGGCTGAATGTGCTAGCGGATTCCCTGTCCCGTCAGGGCCAGCTCCTCCATACCGAGTGGGCTCTTCGCCCTGACCTTTTTTGGATGATTTGCGTGCACTGGCAGACGCCCATGATCAACCTGTTCGCGATGAGGTGGAACACACAACTGCCCCTCTTCGTCTCTCCCGTTCCAGACGCCCTCGCGTGGGCGGTGGACGCTCTCTCCATTCCCTGGGAGAGTCTCCTGGCATACGCGTACCCTCCCTCTGTGCTGGTGCCCAAGATTCTCCTCAAGCTCAGAGGCTGCAGCGCAGTACTGTTCCTGGTAGCCCAGTTCTCTTGGACCAAGAGCTGGACCACAGATCTCTGTCTCGCCACAGATCCCCCTCTGCAGCTTCCCAAGCCACGCACGATGCTGAAGCAGCCACAGCAGGATCTTTTTCACCCTTGCCTGGAGAGTCTCCTCTTACACGCCTGGCGATTGTGTGGCATGCCCTCACCACTCGAGGTTTCTCGGATGCGGCGGTGGCGGCTATCGCTTCAGCATGATGACCTTCCACCAGGAAAGTCTATGAGGGAAAATGGCGGGTTTTGCAGTCTTGGTGCGGGACTCGACACCTCTCCCCCACAGCTTTGACTATGCCCCAGCTCGCCAAGTTCTTCCTGTGGCTCTTCGAGGATCAGAACTTGGCACCCATCACCGGGGATATCTTTCTATGGTTGCTGAAACTTGCCGCCATTTGCGCCGGACAGATCCAGGGTCTTACAAGGACCTTGCCGACCTCATGGCTCACTTTGACCTCAAGCGGCCAGTGACCCACTCCCTGCTTCCACGATGGGACCTCGCTTGGGTGTTAACTTGGCTCAACACTGCTCGTTTTGAACCTCTGCCCTTGGCACGGTTCTCCGAATTGACGCGGAAGACGTGCTTCCTGCTGGCTCTGGCCTCTGCCTCTCGAGTGAGTGAGCTCCACGCTCTCTCCGTGCACTCGTCCTGCCTGCAGCTCCGGGCCGAAGACTCGGTTCAACTCCTCACTAGTACTTCCTTTTTAGCCCAAAACAGGCTCCCCTCAGCCGCCCCTCAACCGATCACTATTCGTCCACTGCGGGGCTCTGACACGCCCTGGGATGTGCAACAGCAGGATTTCGTCCGGGCGTTAAAAATCTACCTCCGCCAGTCAACGCCTTATGGCAGGGACGTTCACGCCTCTTCCTGCCCTTAGCTCCGGGCAGGAACAATATATCCGCCCAGACGATCTATGCTTAGCTGCGCGGAGTCATACGATCCGCTTACGAAGACCTCTCGACAGAGTGAGCGAAGAGGCTGCAGATTCGGGCGCACAAGGTCCAAGCTGTCTCCACGAGTGTCGCGTTCGACCGCAACTGCGCCATGAGGGACATTGTGGCAGCTGTGGGCTGGCGGGTCGAATCTACTTTCGCCCATTTCTACTTATAGAGACCTCTCAGGCCAGCGACAAAGCCTGGCCCTAGTGGGGGACATTGCTGCAGCGCAACACTCCTTCCCGGCGCTGGATGCACCATAGGTAACACTTGGCTAAAATTGTCGGGAGTGTGCACCTGCAGGGGTCCTAGCTAAGCAGTTACACAGAGGCAGAGCTTTGGGCGGCACCCTCCTCCTTTTCACAATTCTTCCTATCAGTAATACCATCGGTAACGTTTTTGAAGAAATAAATGTATTTTTCTTTAAAATAAATTTTTTCGAAAAATACTTACTGATGATATTACTCAAACTTCCCTCCCACCTTCCCCGCTTGCCTCCAGTCCACTAAGATAGAACTGGCAATAACGGACTCTCGCGAGATTAGGAAGGGAGGCTACCCGGAGGATAAGGAGGCCACTCAGGGGATTAGGTAACTGCTTGCTAGAGTTACATCCCTGGTTGTGTAGCAACACACAACAATTTGGGAGGCTGAAATTGACAGGCTAAGTATATCTTCCTATCAGTAATACCATCGGTAAGTATTTTTTAAAAAAATTTATTTTAAAGAAAAATACATTTTTTCAATTGTGAACCCATTCAGCCCTTAACCCTTTGAACCGGGCAAACCGCTGTAGCGTTTGGCGGCCTCGTTTACCATTCAGCCCGGCAAACCGCTACAGCGGTGTCAGTTGTTTCGTATCGCACGCCAGGTGACGCGCAAGCCTCGCTGCGCGTGTGGTGACCTCGCCCTTCACACTGACACTTCTTGTTTACACTCAGTACACAGCCTGACAGTGCGCACGTACGTCTGTGGTATACGGTCAGTTTTGTGGTGCTAGCGTGGGAATTATGGTCGGAATGGCGAGTGAATGTGTAGATATTCGGAGTGATAAAATTTTGTGTTTGGAGACATGCTTTCAAAAGCAGATGGCTTTGATGTATTGGGACATGTGTGCCTATTCTACCGCGTGGCAGCATAACCACGTGTTGGCAGTGTCAGCTGGCGTGATCGCCGTTTGAGGCACTGACAACGGCAATGACTTACAGCTTGATTCTGATGCTGAATTCGGAGGTTCTAATTGATATTCCGTTTTTTGGATGCCACACTTTGGTGCACCTGTAGGTGACTGTGTGGACACCAACGACACACATTTGTCACATGTGTAGTTCATGTATAGTCTTTACAACACTGGTACTTCCATCCGATCGTGTACAAGACACAACACTGATCATCATTCGATGCCACTTATTACATGTTGTCTAGACCGTGGATATACCGCATCAGTGGCATGTGTAAATATGACATCTGGTGACAAGGTAGGGGCCTTACGTTGTATCGGCATGCTGGAAATGCATGGACACTTATGTGTCGCACTAACAGATGCCCTATTTAGTGATGCATGTTAAGTACCAGCGACCTGTCATGTACGAAAGACTTTTTTTTTTCAAGTTTATTATCACCTGTCACTATTTTTGGCACCAGGCATTACGACACATGTTACACAGTGTGGTCAAATCCATAAAACGGCAGTCCATACAATGGCAAATCTGTACATATATACCTTTATGGTTATATCTGTTGTAAAGTATTATTTACAAACATTTTACAGTGCATTCCCATTTTCAACAGAAATTTCTCAAATAAAGTCAGGGCTGAAGGGTATATAGACTTCTTATTTACTCAGGGATGAAAGGGTTAACTGTTACAAAAGGAGATGGACTGACCATGATAGTGCAAGGGAGGTACAACTACAAGAATAGCTTGGCACCTTTAGGTGCCAAGAAATTCTGGCACTATTCTTGAACTGCCGTGGTCACTCCGTCTTCTGAAAAGTGTTATGGCATGTCAGGCTCCATGTGCAGTAAAATGAATTTGTTCAAGACCATATTGACGGGCTTAAACTTTAGATTACAGGTCAGCCTCTGTATAACATAGTCTCTTGGCTTGACTTCGCGAACGAAGATTTTATAGGAGTTGCCCACGACGTCTGCAGGCTTGTTCGTGGCTGCGGAGGCCAATCCGAGACAGGCAGGTTCGACCGCAGTGGCTGCAGGGGAAGGTATGGCCGGGGTTCTGAGCTGCGGCATCTCTGTTTTTTCTCCTGAGCCGCTTGTCCTTAAGGCTAGCTCTGTGAGAGTCCTCTGAGGATAACATAGTACATAGCAACCATAAACATCGGATGTCACGTTTGTGTTATTGTAGTGCTCAGTTTACATGGCAAAGCTAGTTTTACACTAACCATGGCTAGTTTATCTTCTGCAACTGGTACATAGTCGTAATAGTTTTGGGGGGTTGAGTTTTGGGCTGACATACACATGCTAATGTAGGCCAAAATTTCAGACCAGTACACAGTTACAGACAGTAAGTTACAAGTTTACAGGCCAGAACTCAATTGTCTTTTAATCTTTTTGCAGGCTTGGCACGCATGGGCTTTGATGAACTATGAGTCTGTGCTGTTCTACAAGGAACTGGGAGTCCTGCCCAGCACCAACCCCTCCTCTGCGGATCTCACAGCATATGCCAGCACCCCACGCCTCGAGACATTCCCCCCAACCTCGCCCAAGCCAGAGTCGGTGAGTAGTTTGTGGAGTTTCTCTATTCAGAAATTTGGATTTCATCAGTTTGTTGGGCTGGTTGATTAGTGGTTGGGTAGTTTGCTGTTCGCATTAAAAAAAATTGCTCAATCAGTGCTCATGGTACCCAGCCTGACAAAAAGAGTAGTCCATAATTCATGTTTTTGAAAAAAAATGTTTACCTTATGTTCTGTTGGGTTTTTTTGTTGTTTTTTTTTATTAATTTTTTTAAATGGATCATCTCTGGGAGTGATATTTAGCTCTTCAACTTTTATAATTTTTTTAAGTGATTATAAGAATAAATAATAATTCTCTGATTTGAACATAATTGAACTTCAAGTTGTGGGCAGTGGGCAGATGTTCACATCTGCACGGGAATTAGACGACCCCACCCTCCACGAGTCCCCTGCTGCCTTGCAGGTTAGGTTTTGGATAACCAAAGGCTAGGGTGCTGACACGGTACCTGATTGTGTGTGAAATTCCTTGATGAAGTCACCACCCAGGGCAAAAGAGTCCCATGAGGGTCTCATCAGCCAAGTGTCCAGGACCAAGGTGAGCCACAAGTTATGTGGAGTTTCAGTTGTGGTTAACAGCCTGGAGAGGGATGGGCTCCGCCAGGTTCTTTTGCCCAAGACACACCACATGCAATGACAACCTTACCTCAGTCCATACCGGATCGGTTGTCGCCCGGAACAAGGACCGCACCTTCTGTCTTGCGCCAGGGTAGAGGTGTTAAGTGTGTTACTGGTGCACCACCAAAACTCCGTGCCAGAAACAACATCAGCATTGGCACCTGGAACGTCAGAACATTAAGAACGCCTGGAAAGGTAGAGGAACTGACGCACGAAATGAACAGATAGCACTGGACCATCCTAGGACTGTGCGAAGTACGATGGAAGAACCTTGGGGAAACATCAACCCAGCAAAACCACAAACTGGCAGAGAAGACAAACACGAACAGGGTGTCAGATTACTCCTCCACAAAGACATCGTGAGCACTGTCATGAGTTGTCGGCCAGTCTCCAGTAGGCTTATCACCATACGCTTGAGGGCAACCCCATTCAATATCACCATTGTACAAGTTTACGCCCCAACAACAGACTATGGCGTTGAGGAAATAGAAGACTTCTATGACCAACTGCAAGAAGTCTTGGACCAGACCCTCAAGAAAGACATTGTGCAGGAAGACTGGAATGCCAAAATAGGAGAGGATGCTGCTAGGAACTGGAAAGGCACATGCGGACGCTACTGCAATGCAGAGACCAACGACAGAGGCTTAAGGCTCCTGGAATTTGCCAGCTCAAATGATCTAAAGCTGATGAACACGTTTGGCCCACACAAAGCATCCAAAAGGTGGACATGGCACAGCCCGAACGGAGAGCATCATAACCAAATTGACTACATCATGGTGAAGAGACACTCCCAAACCAGTGTGAACATTGCCAAGACAAGAAGTTTTCAAGGAGCAGACATTGGAAGCGACCATGACTTAGTGATGATGACCTTCTGACTCTGCCTAAAGGTCAACAAGCAGGGTCCCACCAGAATCAAGTTTGATCTTGAAAAACTGAAAGACCCAGAGGTAGCAGAAGCCTTCCAGGCAAAGATAGGATTAAAATTCGCGCCACTGCTACTTCTAGGTGCAGAAGACATGGATGTGGACACCCTGATCGACACATTTAACACTGCTGTAACCCAAACAGCCAGTGAGATCTTTGGCAAACACTGACAAGCAAAGAAACCTTGGGTTACAGCCAACATCTTTGTTCTATGTGACAAGCGTCGAGAATTAAAGAAAAAGAAATCAGAGGTAGAAGGAGCTAAACAATACAGGGAAATTAACCAGGATATCAAGAAAAGCACGAAAAAGTCAAAGAATAACTGGATTGAAGATCAGTGTAAACATGTAGAAGAAAATCTGAACAAAAATAATAGCAAAAAAGCATACCAGCTGGTGAAAGACCTGACCAGTGTAAAACAAGGATGCTCCTCGATCATTCAAGATAGTGAAGGGAACTGTCTTACGGAAGACCAAGACATACTGAAGAGATGGACAGAGTACTGCTCAGATTTGTACAACCACCGAGCTACAGGGGACCCAGGCATACTTGTCAACCCACCCGTGACCAACAATGGCAACTATCCCATCCTCCGAGAAGAAGTAGAGTCTGCAGTGAAGTCGCTGAAAAAAGGGAAGGCAGCAGGAGCAGACAACATCCCTGCAGAACTAGTCCAAGAAGGGGGAGAAGACATGATAAGCGCCTTACTAACAATCTGCAATAAGATCTGGCAGTCAGGGGACTGGCCCACACCATGGACCCAATCACTTATAATAACTCTCCCCAAAAAAGGCAACTTACATCATTGCCAGAATTATCGCACGATCAGTCTTATATGCCACCCAAGCAAAGTCATGTTAAAGATCCTACTGAACAGGCTGTAGCCACAGGCAGAGGAAATCATAGCTGAGGAACAGGCAGGCTTCAGACCAGGGTGTAGCACAACTGAGTAGATCTTCAATCTGAGAGTTCTATGTGAGAGGTACCTCCAGCACCAGCAAGACCTCCATCATGTCTTTGTGGATTTTAAGGAAGCGTTTGACAGGGTGTGGCATGCAGCCCTTTGGTCCACCATGAAGCTATACAGCATAAATCTGATCAACATCATAGCAAACCTTTACAACAAGGCCACTAGCGCAGTCTGCTTCAACGGCAAATAGGAAACTGGTTTAGGACTACAGTCAGAGTCCGACGAGGCTGCTTGCTCTCACCTACTCTTTTCACCATCTTCCTGGAAAGAATCATGACAGACGCTCTGAAAGATCATAAAGGAACTGTCAGTATTGGAGGCAGAACAATCGTGAACTTGCGCTTTGCGGATGACATTGATGGCCTTGCAGGAACAGAAAAGGAGCTAGCTCAGCTGGTGGAAAAGTTGGACAGCACAGCCATTGCATATGGGATGGAAATCAGTGCAGAGAAGACCAAACTGATGACAAATAACACAGTGGCATTGGCACTGACATGATTGGAAGCCAAAAACTAGAAACAGTTAATAAATTCAAATACTTAGGAGCCATTGTGACAGATGAGGGATCAAAACCAGAAATACTGTCCAGGATTGCGGGCAGATAATAATAAATAAAGGTAATTATGGGTTAGAAAACTGAGTGGAGAGGGAAAGAAAAATGATATAGCATATGAGGGATAATATATGTGTTGCAAAGGTGGATGCGACTAATTTTGTAAGAAGTATTGGGGGTGTATGTGGGTTGTGAAAGGGGAAGTGGAATGGGGGTAAAAGATATGATGTAAGGATAAGAGGTCTATGAATAATGTTTGGAGGGGGGGGAGGTTTGAGGGAGGAGGGAAGGGGAATGTATGGGTTATATGATAGTTAGTGTTGGGGGGGTTGGGATGTTGAGGATTGAATTTGGGAAAGTGTTGTAATGGGTGAATGGGGGTTTTTTAGATTTAGGTTGGGGGTTGGGAGTGGGGATAGAGTATGATGGAGGGAATTTTATTATCTTGGATTGGATAGGGTGGATTGGTAGTTGGTGTAGTTGTATGTGGTTTTGTTGGTTTGTATTGTTAGATTGTGGTGGGTTGGTAGAGTAGGGGGTGTATTTGTTGGTGTGGTGTGTTTTTAGTGTGTGGGGTGTGGGTGGTTGTTTGTGGTGGTTGGTGGGTGTTGTTTGGGTGTTTGATTTGTTTGAGTTTTTGTTATGTTTTGGGGGGGTAATTTTTGTGGTGAGTTTATAGGTTTGGGGGTGGTGGGGGTTGGTGTTGGGTGTGGGTTTGGGTGGGTGGTGTGGGGTGTGGGGGGTGGGGGTTGGGGTGGTGGGGTGGTTGGGGGGTGGGGGGGTGGGTGGTGTGTTTGGGTGTTGGTGGGTGGGGGGTGGGTTGGGGGGTGGGGGTGGTGTGGGGGGGTGTTGGGGGTGGTGTGGGTGGGGTTGGGGTGGGGGGGTTGTGGGTGGGGGTGTGGGTGGTGGGGTTGTGGGGGGGTGGTGTGGGGTGGGTGTGGGGGGGTTTGGTGGGTGTGGGGGTGTGGGGGGTGGGGGGTGGTTGGGGGTTGTGGGGTGGTGGGTGGGTGTGTGGGTGGGTGGTGTTGGTGGTGTGGGGTGGGGTGGGTTGTGGGTGGTGGGGTGGTGGGGGGGTTGGGTGGGGGTGGTGTGGGGTGGGTGGGGGGGTTGGGTGTGGGGGGTGTGGTGGGGGGTGGGGGGGGGTTGTGTGTTGGGGGGGTTTGTGTGGTGGGGGGGGTTGGTGGTGGGGTGGTTGGGGTGGGTGTTGGGGGGGTGGTGGGGGGGGTTGGTGGGGGTGGTGGTGTGGGTGTTGGTTGGGGGTGGGGTGTGGTGTGGGGGTGTTTGGGGGGGGGGGGGGGGTGTGGTGGGTGGGGGGGGGGGTGTGGTGTGGGGGGTGTTGGGGGTGTGGGGGGGTGGGTTTGTTTGGGGGTGGGGGGGGGGGGTGGGGGGGGTTTGGGGGGGGGTGGGGGTGGGGGGTGGGGGGTGGGGTGGGGGGGTTGGGGGGTGTGGGGTGGTTGGGGGTGGGTGGGGGGGTGGTTGGGGTGGGTGGGGGGGTGTTTGTGGTGGTGTGGTGGGGTGTTGGGGGGGGGGGTGGGGGATGGGGGGGGTGGGTTGGGGGGTTGGGTGGGGGGTGGGGGGGGTTTGGGGGGTGGGGGGGGTTGTGGGGTGTGGGTGTGGGATGGTTGGGGGTGTGGGGGTTGGGGGGGGTGGTGTGGTTGGTTTGGAGTGGGGTTGGGGGTGGTGGTGTGGTTTGGTGGCTGCGGAGGCCAATCCGGGACAGGCAGGTTCGACCGCAGTGGCTGCAGGGGAAGGTCTGGTCAGGGTTCTATAAGTGGGATATAAAATCGCAGCATCAGGATCAGCCTGCCCATTTTGTATTTTATTTTATTTTATTAAGTTACTGTGCTTTCTCAAACGTAGATATGCAGCAGAACTTGTTTTAAGCAACAACCTTTTTTTTCAAGAAAACAAGTGGTCACAACCTGCTCTCTCTCGAGAAATCTTGAAGGGCTAAAAGTGTCGTGTCAGTAAAGACTATCAGTTAGTTGGCTACAGCCTCCTAAATGATCATTAACCCTAGAAGTCCTGTTACCCTTTAACATGAGATGAATTTGACCATGATAGTTAAAAGGTGGTGCCAGAACAGCTTGGCGCCCATAGGCACCTAGCTGTCCTGGCACCACCCTTGAACTATCATGGTCAGTCTATGACAGGAACTGTAATGTAGAAATCTTACTAATCTGAAAAAAAAATCAGCCTCAGGATGTAATGGGTTAATGAAAGATGATCTCTCTTATAAAGATGGTCACTTAAAACAGGTTCTTCTGTCCTGGTAGCAACCAAGAAAATAGTTTGAAATGCACCAAAGTTTTCTTTTGGTTTCATCTAGGTGATTCCTCAGCTGATTGCCCGTATCGACACTCCCCGCAGTCTGGTTGGTCGTCTGGTGCATCAGCTGCTAGTCGACATTGGAAAGGCACATCCACAGGTAAATACTGACAGGCCCATTATTTGATGAAGTTCATGTACCGAGAGGAGTTGCTCAGCTGTTGGCAGATCATTAGATCTCTTTGCCCCTTCCCTATGGTGCCATATCGCCAGAACACAGCAACAGCAAGACATTAGTCGCTCCTGGTAGGAGTACTGCACTTTTTGACAGATGAATTTAATTTGGGTAAAAGTACTTGAGGTGACGTGGGCATGAGGACCTTTTACTTTTGGCCTGAAGGTCCTTTTGCTACTGGGGATGGTTCCTCATCCTGGCAGCAGTTGGAGCAACTCTGTTCACATTTTTTTTCTCTGTAATTTACAGGCGTTGATCTACCCCCTGACCGTGGCGTCCAAGTCAAATGTGACGGCTCGACATGCTGCTGCCAACAAAGTGCTCAAGACCATGTGTGAGCGCAATGCCAACCTGGTGCAGCAAGCCATGCTGGTAAGTTATTGTTTGTGTTACAAGGATGCAATTAACTCTGAAACTCCCAGTACTAAATGACGTCCATTCAGTAGAATGTAAGTCATTTAGTTCTGGGAGTTGAGAGTTAATTTTGTGCTGCACTGTGATTTATTTCCTCAAACACATTACCGGTGACATGACTGATAGGAAGTGTCTACTTACTCTCACAATTTTAGCCTAGGAACCCGTTGTGCCCCTGCACCAACCGGGAGGCACTCGGGGAACCCCCAGAGGGGCCGAGAGTGATCTCCCGTGACTGCCCATCCGGTTCCGAGTCATGTGATGATTACCCAGTTTAGTCTACTTAGCTCGTCTAGTGCAGATGTGTTTTGTTAGCCTCCGGCCTCGCTTACGTTCGACCAGTTTGGAACCCGTCTTCGACTTGTGTTGGGACCTGCTTCGCTTGCGGGCTCTTGCCGTGTGCCGCTGCTGTTTCGGCTGCTTCCTCTTCTGCCACTGCTGCCTTCTCGCCTCTTCTTGCCTCTTTGGTTGGCCTCCTTTCCCGCCTTCGGCGCTGTTGTGGTATGGAGGTGTCGTCCCCCATCCCTGTTGCTGCGGAGAGGTAAGGTAGTTGTTTGGCCTTCGGCCGGCCTCCAAGCGTGTCGCCGGTCGTGAGGACTTCTCAGCCTTTGATTGTCTAACCTGACGTCGCTCTTTGTTTTCTCGGCTTGGCCCCTGGGGCCTACGCCTTGTCGCTTGAGACTGAGCTCTGGCGCGTAGACTATGATAATCATGCAGAGTTTGACCAATATAACATGTGTTATGCAAACTCCCCATCTTTCGCTTGCGGTTATATTGGGTCGCTCGGTGCTGGTGGAGCGTTGCTGCACTGCAGACTCTTAGCTTGCAGGCCACGTGCCTGGGCGTTCGCACCTTGGGCGGTGAATTGTGTTTTCACCTTGGGTATGTTGACTTTGTCACCTTAGTTTCCCCTTTCCCCTTGTTGGGCGCGGCCACGTGCTCTCGCTCGTACGCTTGTTTGTTTGTGTGTTGCAGTTGCCAAGTGCGGACCTGCACCCTCTGCGGCGACTTCCAGTGGCCAACAGACAACCACGCTGTATGCCTCCCTTGCTCTGGCTGTGCCTCGGACCGCTCTTGTGACCTCTGCTCCACGAGGCCAGAACTGAAGTGGTCGCAGCTTTGGAGCTTTTACAGGCGGGACCGGCCATTACCTGTGAGTAACCCTCCCGTCCGAGCGCCCCCCAGTATGTCAGGAGCCGGGACCAAGCTTGTCCGTACGGACCCCATGGAAAGAACGCCGCTTAGGATGCGTACACCCAGCACTGTTCGGACAACTGACCCTGCTTTGCAGACCCCAAGTGCCGTCCTCCCTGAGCCCGGCCCAAGGGGACGCGACCCTCACCGCCCCTTGTCTGTGGTCAGTTCTCGCTCGTCTCTCACGCCTGCGCACTCCTACGAGGAGTCAATTTACCGGCAGGGAGCCCGCCTTTTAGCGCCCAGCTCTCAGAGACGAAGTGCTACGCGACCAAGGACTCTAGGGCTTCTCCCTATTCGCCGTGATCTCGCTCTCCGTGGGACTCTCGTCATCGGCACCGTCATTCTCGTCGGTCACCCTCCAGCCCCCCTTGCCTGGTTGCGGCGTTGCCGCGTTCTTCTTCGCGCTACCGGCAGTTTTCCCCCCTTCGCTCCTCGCGACGTCCGTCTGTTTCCCCTAGGCGTCGCTCCGCTCGGAGCCCTCGCCGGGAGGGTTGCCTTCATTCCCGTCCTCGTAGCCGCTCTCCCTACTCCTCCCCCGGCTGGACGCCCCTCGGGGACCTCTCCGTTCTCGCCGCAGCAATCCGCTTGCCGCTCCCCCTCCTCCCCGGGACGAGGACGCCTTGAGTCTGCTGGCTGAGGATTCTGCTTCTGCCCTGCTCGGCCCAGGGAGCCGTTCCCCCCGTCTCCCGCTCGTCCTTTTCGGATCTCTCTGACTCTTCTCCGCTGCCTTCTTCTTCTCGCTCGCCTTGGATGAGGCTGCCCGCATCGTTTCCGCCTCCCTCCCAGTCGACACTTGCCCTCCGTCTCCCCCCCTCAAGCGCAAGGTCTCGACCTTCGTCGATGCTGGTCAGCAGACGAAGAAGTTTAAGTCTCTCCCTCAGCCTCCTGGTTTCAGTGACATGCGGGACGCCTTCTCCGCGCACCTCCTCGCTGCCCCTAGGGAACATCAGTTTTTCGGCGACCGCAGATGGCCCCCCGGCCTCGACATCGCCTTCCGGCAGGAGTGGTACTCTGGGCATTCCCAGTCCTTTGTCTGCGCTCTTCCTCCAGTGGATCCGGCGGCTATTCTTCAGGCTGGCGGCTCCTCGCTTCTGAAACGCGCCCTTCCTCGAGGTTTGGATGCTACAGCGTCCCTGGTTCGTAACACCCTTGCCTGCTCGGGCTTCCTGGAGCTTGTCACCCGAGCGGTTGTGCAATGGATAGAGGAAGGTTGGCATCCATCCGTCACTCCCCTGTTAGGAGATCTTCTCGCCGTCGCGGAGGTAGCTAATCGTGCGGCTTATCACTCATCTGTCAACGCCATGGCGGCTTCCTCCAATTGTGACCTCATGCGTCGGGATGCTGTCCTACGGGCCTGCCGTGGTATGCCTTCGGACCTGCAGAACCAGCTGCGTCGTGCCCCCCTCGGTGGACCACTTCTGTTTGGCGACACCTGGTCTTCGGTAAAGTCCGCGAACTCGGATCGGTGGCCTACCAAATCTGCGCCTTCCCGCTTTCGCACCTCCCGCAAGGCCCCGGGTCGTGCCCTGCGGGGCTCCGGACATCCTGCGTCCTCAGACCCCCTTCCTTCGCGTACCACCCGCCGCCGCCCTGCCTTTGGTCGACCCGGTCAGGTTAGCTCCTTTGCCCCCGCCCGGTCCCGACCTGCCCGTCGCCCTGGGCGCGGGCGGGCCCACTGACTCCCTATCTCCTCCGCCCCCGCCGACCGTCTTGGGTCCTCCAGTCGGCGGGAGGCTTGCCCGGTTCAGCGAAGAGTGGCTTTCGCTGTTCCCAGACGACCCCTGGATCCGGACCACCGTCTCCGACAGCCTTCAGATTTCGTTTCGCTCTCCTCCTCCGCTGCGCCGGTCCCCTGTGTGGACCGCCTTGCTCTCCGACCCGTTGAAGTCCAGCGCTCTGCGTGCCGAGGTCTCCGCTCTTCTGCAGAAGTTTGCCACGGAGGTGGTCATGCTTCACGATTCCCCGGCCTTCTACTAGCCGCCTATTCCTGTGTGCCCAAGCCGGGACTCTTCCGCCACCAAAACTATAGTGTGCGTCGCGCGCGCGAGCCGTTCCGGGGGGGGGGGGGGAAGCTGGTGTCGCAAGGGCTGGAAGGGGGCGGACACACACATACCATCAATGGGGGCTTCCTCCACTTAGGAGTGCAGTGTGGTAGGAGGCGGCGGGGGCGGGTGCCGCAGAGCAGGGCACGCTGTCATCGGGAAATCGGACTGCTTACGCGCTGGCGCTATTCTCGCCTCACCAAGGCACCACCGAATGCTACCTGTCGCGTGCGACCGGCGGATTCGGAGGATCTGCCGTGGGGGGGGCGTCGGATTGCGGCAGCGGTAGCCCAGCCCTGCCAGGGCGATTTGGGCTAACGGCGGAGGCTTTGCCTTTCAGAACGATGACGTGGGCGCAGATCCCTTCCGTTAGGGCGTCTCTACTATCGGCCCATACAGCTGCATCTACCTCCTCACCTGGCGCCGAGCCGACGTGACGTGGTAGCCGATGGTCACTGTGCTTCTTTTGTCCCCCAATCTGCTGCGTTGGATGGATCGCGTGTGCGTGGAGTGAGCTCGGTATTCCCCTCGCTCCGGTTCGGAGAGTCACGCTCCGTCCTGCGCCATATTACTCGACTTTTGTCCGGTGACGAGCGTGCTTGTGAGTATCAGGTGACCAGCGGCTACAGTTGGGGCGCTCCCAGAGCGAGTGGGAACTCTCCAGCTATACATCAGTCTGCTCGCTCCATCATCTCATGGTCGTGCCGAGACATAGGCACGGTTGGATAGCGGACTTCAGGTGCAGCTTGGGACACTCCTTCCGAGTACTGTGCTGTGCCCAGGACTGCATGGTGGTGGTGACCAAGGCACGGGCTGTTCGCATTGAGAGCAAGCTACCATTCCCGTGTGTCTCATCTCTCTCATAACTGGATCGTGGGAGTCCAGCGCTCAGCGACAGGTCCATGAAGTCCACATTCCAAGTCATCGTACATGGTCCTGCGCACTCAATCTTCCCGATGATGTCGCGTACAGGAATCACTCTTCGGCAGCGATCTGTTCATGACGCGATGGAGACCATCAGCATCGCATTTGGTGGATCGGAACCATCAGGCTGTTCTCCTTGGGACTGGAGATCATGATCATATAGAGGCATCTGCCGGCGATCTTAGGCCATCAGGACGAGTGCGAGCGTAAGTCGGCGTAGGAGTTCGCAGAACGAGGAAGGGGGTCAGATCTGAACTGGTTGTGCTCTCTACGGAACAGCAGATTCAGTAGGGGAGCATGCATGACTCCTACTGTGTGCGCAGACTAGCAGCTCAGATGCCGGTATGTACAGCTTCTTAGTCCTGTGAGCGTTGGATGGATCTCCTCTGGTTGAGGAGGTCCTCTAGCTATCAGCCCTACCTCGCTATCTCCTGTTGATGATAGCGGGCGTCTCTTGCCGAGGTGTGGGAGCCGCGAGTACAGGTACATTGTGTTCTTTGACGTCGAACGTGACTGCTTATGGATGTGCTGGCTTTGTTTCTCACTGTTGCAGCGTCTGTACCTGTGGTGTGGCGAGCCTCATCCGTTGGTGAATCTGTGTCGGCTGACACTCGGGAATGACTCATTGTGTTTCCTGCGCGTCGGTTACTAACTTTAGAAGCTTAGTGCGTTTGCACTGCTCACTTTGGTCGAGTTGTGCAGTGTTGACCTACTCGTCTGAGGCGGTTGTGGTGCTTCAGGCAAGGGCGGGCAACTTCCACGACTTTGAGGAACCATGTCTTTGTTTCACCTGGAAATACGTTTCGAGCTCTAGACACGATCGATCACTCTAGAGACGGGCTGGGCGATAGATGTTGCGTCTAGAGAATGTAATGGGGAATTGGAGGAACAATTGGGTGTCCAGATGATCTGCGCCCACTGGGAGACACCTCAGATCGATTTGTTTTCCCACGGAGATGGAACATCAGCTTCCCCTCGTCTCCCGGATCACCGGATCCCCTGGCCTGGCAGGTCATGCCTCTCATCCCCGGGACGTTTGATCGCGTACACCTTTCCCACCGACGGTCCTTGTCCCCAAAGTCCTACCTCAAACTCCGGGATGCAACGCCGTCGTTCACCTGGTCGCTCCGTTTTCATGGAACCGGTCTTGGACCACCGACCTTCTCAGCCTCGCCACGGGACCTCCTCTGCGATTACCTACGCCCCGGACGATGCTCAAACAGCCTCGACAGGCCCTGTTCCATCCGTGCCCGGAGCGTCTCCTCCTTCACGTCTGGAGGTTGTGCGGCATGCCCTCGCCACTAGAGGCTTTTCATGTTCAGCAGTGGAAGCGATCTCTTCGGCCCGCAGACCCTCAACGCGACGCGTCTACGAGGGAAAGTGGCGAGTGCTGTGCACCTGGTGTGAGGACCATCGTCTCGACCCCACTGATTTGACTCATCCCCAGCTCACGGACTTCTTCCTCTGGCTCTTCGGAGACCAGGGTTTGGCCCCTATCACCATCAGAGGGTACCTATCCATGATCGCCGACACCTATCGACACCTTGGTCGTCCGGACCCCGGCGCCTGTAAAGACATCGCCAACCTTATGTCGCACTTCGGGTTGCAACGTCCGGTACTCCGCTCCCTCGTTCCGCGCTGGGACCTCCCCTGGGTCCTGACGTGGCTTAACTCCGCTAGGTTTGAACCGCTGCCGTTGGCCCGCATCGCGGACGTGACTCGTAAGTCCTGCTTCCTTTTGCCTCTCGCCACGGCGGCCCGAGTCAGCGAGCTTCACGCGCTCTAGGCGCGCCCTACCTGCCTGCAATTTCGCGTGGATGGCTCCGTGCAGCTTCTCCCGGATCCCTCTTTCCTTGCCAAGACCAGGTCTCCACTGACGGCGCCACAAGTGATCTCACTGCGACTGCTGCGGGGGGATTGACTTCCCTCGAGAGACCAGGCAACAAGATCCTGTGCGCGCCTTACGCGTCTATCTACGCAGAACCAAAGCCGTCCGTCGAGGACGCTCGCGCCTCTTCCTGCCTCTTAGGACCGGCAGAGATGACATTTCGGCCCAGACGATCTCTTCCTGGCTACGCTGGGTCATTCGGTCCGCCTACCAGGACCTCTCCCCACAGGGAGCGAAGAGGCTTAAGATACGCACGCACGAGGTACCTGCCATGGCCACGAGTCTTGCCTTCGACCGGAACTGCGCTGTTAAAGACATTGTGGCGGCAGTAGGCTGGCGAGCAGAATCGACCTTCACCCGCTTCTACCTCCGGGATCTGGCAGGCCAGCGAGACAACCTCGCTCTGGTGGGGGACATCACGGCAGCGCAACACTCCCTCCCGGCGCCACAGGCGCCGTAGGTACGCTACTTAGCTAAAATTGTCGGGAGTTTGCGACTGGGAGGATGGCTCTGCAGGCCCCCTGGGGTTTTCTTGGGGCAGCGGCACCCTCCTCCTACTCGTAATTCTTCCTATCAGTCATGTCATCGGTAATGTTTTTGAGGAAATAAATGCATTTTTCTCTAAAAGGTATTTTTTCGAAAAATACTTACCGATGACATGACTCGGAGGACCCTCCCACCTGCCCCGCTTGCCGCTGGTAAGCTAAGTATCCTAAACTGAGTAATCATCACATGACTCGGAACCGGATGGGCAGTCACGGGAGATCACTCTCAACCCCTCTGGGGGTTCCCCGAGTGCCTCCCGGTTGGTGCAGGGGCACAACGGGTTCCTAGGCTAAAATTGTGAGAGTAAGTAGACACTTCCTATCAGTCATGTCATCGGTAAGTATTTTTCGAAAAAATACCTTTTAGAGAAAAATACATTTTGCCCCTATATGTGGGTCTGCGCCAGACGCGGTTGTTTGCCTTCCCCTTACACTTACAGTCAAAGGATTCAGTTGCTTATTGTTGAGTTTTAAAATTTTTGTATCGTGAGCTAAAACAAATGCATATTTTGTTCCTAAAATCTTTGTTCAGTCAATGACCAAAAGCCATTACCAACAAGGGAACATGGTTACAAATTGGTCTCAGCAAGAGGCATAGATCCTCATGAGCCCTCATGACTGCAGGGGCTCATGAGGATCTATGCCTCTTGTAGATGTGTGATGTTCAGTTTTTCTCAGCAGTGAAGAGGTTAAGTATAGTGAAAAGAACCTCGAAAGTTTTCCTGAATGTGTTTCCTGTGATGACAGAATTAACTGTGATAATATACATGTACGGGTTCAGTGTAATGAAAAGAACCCTTGACAGTGACCCCGGATGTGTTTCCTGTGATGACAGAAGTAACTGTGGTAATGTACAATGTCATGTAGGTGTCTGAAGAGCTGATCCGCGTGGCAATTCTGTGGCATGAGCTGTGGCATGAGGGATTAGAGGAGGCCTCCAGACTGTACTTTGGTGAGCGCAATGTCAAGGGCATGTTCATGACCCTTGAACCCTTACATGCCATGATCGAGCGTGGACCCCAGACGCTAAAGGAGACCACGTTCAACCAGGTATGTGGATGTTGTTTTGTGAATCTGCCTCACATGGCTAAACAGTTTCTTTCTGGTTAGAATTGTGTGCTGTAGATAGCCTTTACACCAAAAACCATCCTCGCCTACAGCATGTGTGACCATCAGCATTGAAAGCTGTCACTAGTGTCAGTTTCAAGAGTAACACATGCTGACTGCCTCAAACGAGGGGCGTGGATATGCAGTGATGTCAGTTTATGGTCTGCTGAGTATTTCCTTAGGGTACCTGTGATTTATCTGTTGGATCTATTCGCTGTTTGACTGATTTGACTGGGAGTCTCTGCAGTTTTTGAATAGACATCCAGTCTTTGGTTTAATTGGTGTTGCTGAGACACATGCATGTTTTTATATGACATAATAACTTGTGACATTTAGTTTATATATTGACCCATTTAGCCCCAAGGTCGCATTTTAGAGGTGTCACTTAACAACTGTTCCAGGAGATGGCTGACCATGATAATTCAAGGGTAGTGTCAGATTAGCTTGGCACCTAATGGCGTCAAGCTAAACTGGCACTACCCTTGAATTATCATAGTCAGTCCATCTCCTGCAATAGTGGGTCAGGGCTAAATGGGCCAATAGACTGACGGGAATATACAATTTCCTGAAGTTTGTGAACAGATTTAAATCAATACTTTTAGGGCTTATCAGTCAGTTTCTTTAAACTGTTGATCTTCTGCATGTAAAGGCTTATGGCCGTGATCTGATGGAGGCCCAGCAGTGGTGCCAGAAATACCAGCGCTCATCCAACGTTAAGGATCTCACCCAGGCCTGGGACCTGTACTACCATGTCTTTCGACGCATCTCCAAACAACTACCACAGGTTAGCAGTAATCCACTTTTGCCACTTTCTGACTCCTCCAGTAGCCATCCTCTCATGTGCAAAGGTTTTGAGTCTAAGAGCTGTAGATCATCAGGTTTCAGCATAGTCGCTCATCAGGCACCATAGTGGAAAATGGGTCAGCTATGCAAGGGTAGTGCCAGATTAGCTTGGTGCCTTGGAAGGCACCAAGCTAATCTGGCACTACCCTTGAAATGTCATGGTTGATCCAGCTCCAAGATTGGGTGTGAATGAGAGAGCCCCCAAAAGACTGCAGGAAGAATTTTTAGCCTTCATAATTTTTTCTTGTTTGCTTCAAGCTGACATCTCTCGAGCTACAACTTGTGTCGCCCAAACTGCTGGCCTGTGAGAATCTGGAGCTTGCCGTACCAGGGACATATGAACCCAATCTGCCCATCATCTGCATCAAGCACGTGCAGAAATCCCTGCAGGTCATCACCTCCAAGCAGCGCCCACGAAAACTCAGCATCTTTGGTATGTGTATGAGTTGTTGTTTTTTTTTTGGTATGTGTAGTAGTTTTTTGTCTTTTTAGGATATTGTCCCGAAAAGAATTACATGGTTGGGACTTTTCCGGCTACAGCCGGATTTCCAGATTTAAAAAAAAAATATATATATATATATATATATTTCACTTAAAAAGTTCCCCAAGACCTCGCTTCAGGATTCAACTTTTTCTCCGTCCCACCCATTAAATTATCTCGAGACCTTTTTTTTTGACTTTTTGATTTTAAGATGCTCATTGGCAAGAAAATGTCTGTTTCACAAAAACCGGTTGATCCACTGGAGTCCGTAATTTTTTTAATTTTTACTAGATATTTTGCATATAGCTAGATAAAAGGGAGATATTGAATTAGTTCGTTAACCAGCATTGTACCTCTAGAACTTTTTGAGTGATAATTAGATATTTAAAAAATATATATTTTCGCCTTTTGGGGATTAATTTAATTGAATTATATGGGTTAATCTTAAAACAATTGAATCTTTTTATGAAAAAAACATTCTTCTCATTAATAATTGCATGATTTGTTTTCTCAAAACTCTTACCGATGGCATGACTAATAGGAAGGTACGCTTAGCTTACAAATTTCAGCCCAAAATTTTGTTGTGTACACCTCACAACCAGGGGGGGCGACTCTAAGGAGCCGTTACCAGGACGCCTCGAGTAGCCCCCCTTGCCTCCCTATCCGGTCACGTGCCTGGCCGTTTCCCGCCAGTCTTTTCGCCAAGACTGATTGTGTTCAGCCTGCTTCGCTTCGGCTGTGTACGGTGGGATTACTTGGAGACTTTGTGTGGATTTACTGCTTCGTGTGTGCTTAACTCTTCGGGGTTTGGTGTGCTTCCTTAGATTAATGTGGAAAAAAAAAAAAGAAGAGAGAAGTGACTTTGTAAAGCTTGGAGGATTACCGTGGGTGGAGGAGTTTACTTGGTGATTCCTTGGGAAGGAGACCGACCCAGGTAGCAGCGGCCATGACAAGGTAAAGCTTCATCCGCCTGTGGAGACAGACGGGTGCCGGACAGTCGCCGACGAGACACCCCTCCTCGTTGTATCCAGCCCTCCGTTATCCTACCTCTCCGCTCAAGGAGCAACAAAAGGCGCAACCAGCGGTCCCAGTCGTCGCACCACTCGGCGAGGAAAGCGCCCCGCACTTACGGGACTCGCAGCACCACCACAGAGGACCACACAGGGGAGGGCTGAGGCTCGCGGCATCGTCAGTGGCGGGACCATCCCAGTAGAGATCGCCCGTCTAGCTCTACCATCGGGCATGATCAGGAGCCCCGCCATAGCGGCATCCTCAGGCTCCTACAGCATCATGATACTTCGGGCTCCCGCTCCGCCTCTCCGAGTAGGAATTCCTCGACTCCGCCCCAGCGCCCGCTTTCGGCTTGACATCATCCCTCCGTGATGACCTCTCGGATGACCTCTTTCGATCTTCCTCGCGGGATTGGCGCCCTCACCCCAGTGTCGGGGCCTCGCAGACAGTGGCCAGTCATCAGTCTTGGCAGACTCTCGGCGTTCCCGCTCTAGCCAGCCTCGCTGGGCTTCGTCTCTTTGTGGGAGCAGGCGCTTTTCTCCCCAGCACGCCTCCATCTGCGCACAGGGACTTCCACTCTCTTCCACGGTCCACGGGGAACGACGATGAGGCCCTTAGCCAACACCCGGAGGACTCTGTGTCTGCCCTAGGGCTGGCAGACTTCCCCTTGGCGCTGCCTAGCGCTCGATCGTCCGGTTCGTCGTCCTCAGCGGGTGCAGCTCCGACTTTGCAGACAGTTCGCTCCCTGAATGAGGCCTCCCGACTCTTCGCCTAATTCCCCCCCCCAGGCTCCTGCCCTCCTTCTCCCCCCCCCCCCCTCCTCCCCCCGAAGAGGAAGGCCACACCGATAATGGACACGCTGCAGCAGTCCAAGCGCTTCAAGTCCCTCCCTCAACCACCGGCGTTTAGGGACCTCACAGAGGCGTTTGCTGCACAGCTTCTAGCTGACAGATTCGGTGACCAGGGCTTCTTCTCCGATGCCAGATGGCCAGTGGGAATTGACGTCAGCTTCCACCAGCAGTGGTACGCCGAGCATTCTCAAGCGTTCTCATGTCCCCTGCCGGCGATAGACAAGGCGGCGCTGCTGCAGACGGGGGTCTTCAGCGGCAGGAGGCTACGGATCCCTCGTGGCCTGGAGAAGTCTCGTCGTTATCTTCACTTCGCCTTCGGCGAAATAGTGTATCAGTTTTGGGCCCTGCCTTCGGACTCAACCTCGGCCCTTGGTTGTTTACCAGGATCATCAACGGCGTCATCTCCAGGTTCCGACTGATGGCCTCGAGCCCAACTTCCAACTATCTGGACGATCCTCCGGAACCAGATGGCGACAGCCTTAGGAGAGGACTGGGACACCTTACTAACCCTGCTCCACCAACTCGGTTTTCGGGTCAACGGAGCCAAGTCCGATCTCACTCCCGTGTGCCGGTTCATTCACCTAGGCATGGAGTTCCTGACCGATATCAACCACGTTCGGCTCCCAGAAGGACGAATGCAGAAGCTAGTGGATCTGGCTCTCCAAGTCTCTCGCGCGGAGGCTCTCCCGGCCAGGGTGTGGCTCCAACTGCTGGGTCTCCTAAGCGCGGCGGCAGACCTCCTGCCTCTCGGCAGACTCTACTCTCGCCCGATCCATCTGCATCTACTCCTCCACTGGTGCTCATCGTCCGGCGATCTGACTGTCCTGGTCCCTGCCTTTGGCCAGATCTCATCTTTTGCGATGGACGGACAAGACCTGGTTGGCGTCGGGGGTTCCGCTCTCCTCCCCAGCACAGACGCGAGCCGCTCCGGCTGAGGAGCACACTTACTCCCAGAGTTCATCACAGCCTCGGGCATCTGGCCGCAGGACCACGCAGACAGACACAGAAACTGGCTGGAGCTGAAGGCCGTGTGGTTAGCGCTGTCCACCTGGGAAGATCGCCTCGCTCTACAAGAGATCCTGGTGCTGTCTTGACAACTCGACGGTGGTGGCCTACATACGGAACCAGGGCGGGACACGCTCTCTCTCTCTCTCTCTCTCTCTCTCTCTGCATCCTCCTGTACGAGGTCCTCCTGTGGTGCAGAGATTGCGGCATCTCGCTTCGGGCGCGGCACATCCCGGGCCACCTGTATATACTCGCAGACTCCCTCTCGCATTGTGGGCGGCTGCTCCACACAGAGTGGTCCCTACGCCCAGACATCTTTCTCCTCTGCGTGCGCTGGGAGACACCCATGATTGACCTCTTCGCCACGAGATGGAACAGACAGCTTCCGCTCTTCGTCTCCCCCATTCCAGATCCATTCACCTGGGCCGTAGACACGCTCTCCATCCTGTGGGACGGACTGCTGGCTTACGCGTTTCCCCCCCCCCCCCCCCCCCCCTCCGTCCTCGTACCGAAGGTGCTCCAGTAGCTCAGAGGCAGCAACACGATACTGCTCCTAGTGGCGTCATTCAGCTGGACCAAGAGCTGGACCACCAACCTTCTGAGCCTCGCCACGGACTCCCCGCTGTGGCTCCCCACGCCTTGGACGATGCTCAAGCAGCCCCGGCAGCAGCTTTTCCACCCTTGCCCGGAACGGCTGCTATTACACGCTTGGAGGTTGTCCAGCAAGCCCTCGCCGCTAGAGTCTTCCCATGTGCAGCGGTGGAGGCAATCGCAGCAGCTCGCAGGGCTTCTACCCGTAACGTCTACGAGGGAAAGTGGCGAGTCCTCCAGCCCTGGTGCGCAGCCGAGCAGCTCTCCCCCACGGACTTGACTATCCCGCAGCTGGCCGAGTTCTTTCTGTGGCTCTTCGACCAGCAGTACCTGGCCCCCATCACCGTCAGAGGTTACTTGGCGATGATTGTGGAAACGTATAGACACCTAGGGCGGCCGGAGCCGGGTGCCTGCAAGGTCCTCTCGGATTTGATGGCTCACCTGGATCTTCAGAGACTGGTTTCCCGCTCGCTGATCCCTCGCTGGGATTTGTCGTGGGTTCTAACCTGGCTCAACTTGGAGCGGTTCGAGCCTCTACCGCCAGCACGGCTGGGAGACCTAGCCAGGAAGACCTGCTTCCTGCTTGCCCTCGCCACGGCGTCCAAAGTGAGCGAAATCCACGCCTTCTCTATGCGACCCGCTGCCTCCAGTTTCAGGCTGATGGTTCGGTACAACTCCTCACTGACCCGGTGTTCCAGGCCAGGAACCGACTCCCAGCTACTGCACCACAGGTGTTGACCATCCGCCCACTCAAGGCGATCGACCAGTCCCGGGAGTCCCGACAGCAGGACCCCGTCCGAGCTCTGACAATTTACCTGCGCTGGACTAAGCTGCTGAGACAAGGGTGCGCGCGCCTATTCCTGCCCTTAGCTTCGGGCAGACGAGACATCTCCGCGCAGATGATCTCATCCTGGCTCCGCTGGGTCATCCGGTTGGCATACAAAGAGCTCTCCCCGTTACGGGCGAAGACGATGCGCATACACACACATGAGGTCAGAACAGTGGCTGCGAGCATCGCATTTGACGGCAACTGTGCTGGGAGAGACATTGTGGTAGCCGTGGGTTGGCGGGCTGAGTCTACCTTCGCCCTATTCTACCTGCGAGACCTATCTGGCCAGCGCAACAACCTGGCCTTGGTGGGTGACATCTCGGTGGTGCAACACTCCTTCCAGGCACCACGGGTGCCATAGGTATCGCCTAGCTGAAATTGTCGGGTGTGGCGCACGCGAGGGTGGGGGGATGGGGGGCCTCGTTGCTGAGTGCACTTGAGAGGGCGTTCTGCCAAAGGTTCCCGGGTGGAATACATAGGGGGCGGCACCCTCCTCCTATTCGCTATTCTTCCTATTAGTCATGCCATCGGTAAGAGTTTTGAGAAAACAAATGGATTTTTCTCTAAAATGTATTTTAAAAAAAAAATACCGATGGCATGACTCAGAGGTCCCTCCTCCTGCCGCGCTTGCCTCTGTTGAGCTAAGGCAAAGACTGGCGGGAAACGGCCAGGCACGTGACCGAATAGGGAGGCAAGGGGGGGCTACTCAAGGCATCCTGGTAATGGCCCCCTAGAGTCACCCCCCTGGTTGTGAGGTGTACACAACAAAATTTTGGGCTGAAATTGGTAAGCTAAGTGTACCTTCCTATTAATCATGCCATCGGTAAGTATTTTTCGAAAAAATACATTTTAGAGAAAAATCCATTTTTCGTATATGGTATTTACATAAGCCTACAGTTTGTTTTGCTTGTTGGGTATGATTAGGTCATTTGTGACCTGTATGCCCCAGAAGTGAAAATAAGACCGTTTTCTGCACCACTTTTTCTGAGTCATTTGTAAAACAGCTAACATAACTTTAATTTTTCTTTTACGAAAAAAACTATCTTCTCATTAATACCCACATGATTTTTTGCAAACAGTGTCTGCATAAGCCTGTCGTTTGTCCCAGCCCTGGGGTAGGATTAGGCAAAATTGTGACCTGTAAGCCATAGGCGTGAAAATCAGCAAGAAAATTGCAAAGTTGATCCTCTGATATGTCAAATGTTAGTACTGCAATGAGCAACATATAGCATCGAGTCATCACTATGAACACGGTGTCATGGGACTAATGATGCCATGACATGAAGTTTGAAGTGACGTCATTTCGCTACTTGTGCTATTATTCTTCTTCAAAATAGATATGCTACGCCAGACCACAGAGCTTACGAATGGCAGGAATCGCCTTGTGTCCATCTTTATTTCTGTGTGCCAGTGTGTGTAGATCAGAGGGTAGGTTAGAGTAGAAGGAGATGGATTCCTGTCGCTACTCGAGCCCACAGAGTGTACTAATGACAGGAAGCGCCGTATATCTGTCTTTATTTGTGTGCGCCGACGTGTGTGTTGATCAGAGGTTGGCTTAGAGAGGATGGAAATGGATCAGCATAATAAGTTTAAAAATATGAACAACTCTGAATGTTCCTAAAAGATAAACACATCTGAGCTCCAAACAATACGGTAGACTTTGGGATAAAATCCTCATATTGTTATTGTTTGTTTTTGTTTTCGAGTCCATAAATGGTGAAAATTGTTATAAGATATTCTGAACAGTATTTGTAGATTTATTCTGAATCTAGATTCGTTCAGAATATGTATGTTGATTAGCATGTGTAGATTTATTCAGTATTTGTAGACTCGTTTAGTATCGTTAAGTTTTTTTAGAGTATGGAGAATTTCTTTGACTTGATGCAGAGATTAGATTTCTCACCAGGTATCAAAATGGGAGTAAAATCACACTTATGGTTTACTGAAGGGAAGATGGAAAAGCATTGGAATAAAGGTTGAAATTTGAGATAATAAACTGCTTGCGTATATTTAATGTGCCAATTTGACACTTCTTTATATTATAGGGAGCGATGGAAAGGAGTACCAGTTCCTGTTGAAGGGGCATGAAGATCTTCGTCAGGACGAGAGGGTCATGCAACTGTTTGGACTGGTCAACTCTCTGCTGCGTAACAATGCTGACACCTTCCGTCGCAACCTCACGTAGGTTACACTCTATTTCTTTCATGTCCAAAAGTCATTGCAGCACTAGGAAGTTGCAGGAGTTGACCTATCTCCATCAAATGGTTGGTGGTTGGTTTAAGATGCCTGACCAAATTGGGAAGACACCAAAGCGGTCAAGCACTGCAGAAGAAGTGCTATAGCGAGTTGTGCATGTGAATCAAGTCGTGAAGGCATTGTGTTCATTTCACAGACTGAGACCGAAGTCAAAATTAACAAATTTGAGAGCTGTCTACAGAGGACTACACTACAGTTTAGGAGACAGATCGACCTTTGATCTATCACGGCCAATTCATGTCTTATGTCAGGGCTGAATGGGTGCATGGATTTTTGTGTTGCAGCATCACCCGTTTTGCGGCCATTCCCCTGTCCACAAACTCTGGTCTGATCGGCTGGGTCCCACACTGTGACACGCTTCATTCACTCATCCGTGACTACCGTGACAGGAAGAAGATTCTGCTCAACATCGAACATCGCCTCATGCTCAGAGTAAAAAAAAAAATGCAGTTTTAAAATACATTTCCTGATGGTAGTTATGTTTAGCCAGACACAGAATGTTAGGAAATATTCTTGCAATTATTAAAAAAAACTGAATTTGTTGATGGTAATAATGATTAGTTAGATATAGAATTGTGTGAAACATTTTGGAAATAAAACTTTCATTCTGAATACATTGAAAAGGCTCATGCACAGAGAGCCACAATTTTGCTGATCTTTGACCCCTCCCCCCCCCCCCCCCCCCCCCCCAAAAAAAAAAAAAAAAAAAAAAAAACCCACAAAAAAACCCTCAACAACAACAAACAAACGTGTGTTTTAAAATGTATCTTGATGTAGACACTTCAGATATTTGAAAATGTGTGCTGGTCTGTGACTTTGGACTTTCCTGCTGGCATGCTTTAAGGCCAAAGTCACAGACCAGCATAGATATTAGATTCTGCCCTGGGCAGGGTTGCATGTTTTGATCTCTCAGCTGTGAACACATGCAACTTGCAAGAGACATAGATTCTCATGAGTCCCTGCAATGAGAATCTATGACTTGCTGAACAATTTTATATCTGCGTTCCCATCTGACAGGTTTATCGTGCGATCTGCTGAGGGGTGGTTTCTAAACTGTCCTTTGTTTTTGTGTTGCGATTATCAGATGGCCCCAGACTACGACCACCTGACCCTGATGCAGAAGGTGGAGGTGTTTGAACATGCCCTGGAGCACACACAGGGCGATGACCTGGCAAGGATTCTCTGGTACAAGAGCCCTGGATCAGAGGTCAGAGTTATGTCATGTTTTTTCTTTCCCTCGAACATTATTCCGCACTCGGTCAGTCTGCATGCTTTCTGTAAAGTTTTGTTTTCCTTTGTTGTTTTTGCTATAGATGTGTCATAATGAGTAAGGATATAATTTGCTGACTAGATGCAAAATCCAGACCAAAAAGGTGACTGCCAAGCGTGTAAAATGCAGAGTTTAACCCAACAAAGAAAGAAGCATGCTTAGAAAAGACAATTGTGTTGTAACCGTCTTTTCTAAGCATGCTTCTTTCTTCATTGGGTTATTCTGACTAGATATAGTTGTAGCAATGCTGGGCTTTAATTAACAAAGTGTGGGTGAAACTAGAGATGAAGTTGATTATAGTAGTAAGCCTTTGAATAATTTTTGTCATTTAAAAAAACAAAATCTCTGTTCCAACTACTACCAAGTTAATTAGTTTGTTTCTTCAAAAACATTACCGATGACATGACTTAGTGGAAGTGTCTAATACTTACTCATTCTAGCCTAAGAACCCGTTGTGTAACCACACAACCCTGGAGGCACTCGGAGAACCCCCAGAGGGGCCGAGAGTTGTCTCCCGCTCTTACCCATCCGGTTCCGAGTCACGTGGTGTCCCAACCAGTCATGCTACTTAGGCGAACACGGTCGGACGTGTTTGCCCTAGCCTCTGAACTTCGAGCTCTCGACCGGTTCCCGGCCTTCCAGTCTTTGCGTCTGCGCTGGTCTTCACCTTCGCTCCTTGGCTAGCTTCTTCCTCTTCCTTGGCGGCTGCTTCTCCTTTGCTGTGCGAGTGGTTGCTGGCGTTTCTGCAACCGGTCGTGTGGCGGCCATGGACGTTTCGTCTCCCATCCCCGCTCCGGCAGAGAGGTAAGGTAGTTAAGTTGTTCCTCGACCGGTTCCCGGGCGGGGCACCGGTTCGAGCGGCGGAATCCACCCTTACTTCTTCATTTGGCGGCATTGGGAGGTGGCTTTTCTGACGTGGGCTGACAGGGCAGTGAAAGTTATGGCGGGCCTACTCTTAGCTTGGCGGCGCCCTTCGCCCACACCCGCCTCTTATGGCCTCTAGCTAGCCTCCTTCGACCTGCGGGGCTTACGGCGGTTAACGCCTCTGTTGCGGTAGTGGCCGCTTTGTAGCATTGTTAGACCCTACCCCTTGCTCTTTTGCTAGGTTGCTATGACTTTCCCCCACGTGCCACCATTCTTCTTTTGTTGCAGTGGCCTGCTTATGACTTGCACCCAATGTGGCGGATTCCAGTGGCCCTCAGATAACCACAACGTCTGTCTCCTGTGCGGGCTGTGCCTCGGACCGTTCATATGACGTCTGCTCCTCCTGGCCTGAGCTGCATTGGTCACAGCTTCTGAATTTCTACAGGCACGAGCACCCGACACCGTTGGCTGCGCCGGATACAGTTGAGACTCCACCCGCTGTGCCTTGTGCAACGAACTCTCGGGACAGACTTGACACTGTGGAGAGGACGCCACGCCGGACGCCGAAGGTTAGTGCGCAGACTGGTTCTTTGATCGAGGTGGCCACACCCAGGAGGGAGCGCGCCCGGACCAAGCCCTTTGATAGACAGAGAACTCGCCTCACAGAGCCCAGTTCAGAGAGACGTGCTTCTCACCGTCCTAGGTCCTCTACCGATCACCACTCGTCTCCTAGGAAGCCCGCGGACCCCTGCTGGGGGCACCCTTGCCTCATAGAGCCTGGCTTGGAGACTATTTCACGCGTGCGTCCTAAGCCTCCGCCCGACACTCAGGTTACCCGCCGTGCTAGCACTTCTCGTCACTCTCGCTCGCCTGCGAGGGACCGCAGTAAGGATCATTCGCCGCGTCGTTCTCGGGTTCCTGCCTCTACGCGCTCGGTATGGTCTCCGATCTCGTCTTGTTCCCGTTCGCGACCGGGTTCCCTTTCGTCCCGTCCCTCTTCCCCTCTGTCGTCCCTTCCTTCCTCCCCCCACCCGGGTCTGCCCTGGGGGACTTGGGTGGGGTTAGGTATTTTTTAGTTCCCAGGGTCACCCTGGTCAGCCCCACAGGGTGGGTTTTCTCTCTCTTCTGGGGCATGTGTTTCTGTCTACCCGAGGTCCATTCACCTGTATTTGCCTATTTAAAACTCTCCCTACTGTCTGCACTGCCTGTAGCTCTTGATATTGGATGTGTGTTGCTAAATGGTCTTAGCTTTATTTAGCCCCATGTGTTAGGTTTATTTAACGTATTTGACCGGCTGGCGACATACATTCAATGTTCTGTTTATTTTTTTTTTTTTACAAGCAGTGCAGGCACGTCCTGAGAAAGCCTTGTTGCTGTCGGGACGTTAAGCAAAGTACAATCAATCAAAACCCTTCCTTCCTCCTTTCCTTTTCGCCGTCCCCGGTCGCCTTGCTGCAGTCGCTCTCCACGCCCTGGACGGACTTCGCCCCGCGGTAGATCCTCGCCTCGTCGTTCGCGTCGCTCGCCCTCTCGTCGCTCCCCTTCTCCCTCCGTGGATCGCCGTCGCATGGGTTGCGTCTCCCAGAGCCCTCGTCTGGCGCTTCGCTCCCCGGTTCCCAGGCCGCGGGAGGACGTCGACACTTTGAGTCTGCTCGCCGACGATTCTGCTTCTGCGTTCCTCGGATGTCTCAGCCGCTCCCCTTCTCCTGCTTCGGCGTCGGATTCTTCAACTTCCCTTAGGTTGACCTCTTCCTCTCGGACGGACACTCTTTTGGCCTTGGATGGAGTCGCGCGGCTCATCGCTTCAACGCTCCCCGCGGAGGACTGCCCTGCGTCGCCGCCACTCAAGAGGAAGGTTTCCGCCTTCGTCGATGCTGGGAGACACGTCAAAAGGTTTGTCACTGCCGCAGCCCCCTGGCTTTCGGGATCTCTGGGATGTCTTTTGCACGCACCTTCTATCAGGCGTCCGGGGTTCGGACTTCCTCTCGGACCACAGGTGGCCTCCTGGTCTCGACATCGCCTTTCATCAGGATTGGTACGCCGGCCATTCTCAAGTGTTCCTTTGCCCGCTTCCTCCAGTGGACCCTCCCGCCGTTTTGCAAGCTGGGGGCGCTTCCCTTCTCAAGCGTTCCTTCCCTCGGGGATTGGACAGGACGGCCTCTCTTGTGAGGAACACTCTAGCCTGATCGGGATTTCTGGATTTGCTTATGCAGGCTTTCATCCATCGCATTGAGGACTCCTGGCACCCCTCCTTGTCACCCCTCCTCGGAGATCTGCTCGCCATGGCGGAAGCTGGCAAACGCGGCGTATCACTCTTCGGTCAACGCTATGGCGGCCGCCCTAAACTGCGACCTTTTGCGTCGGGATGCTGTGTTGAACGCCTGCAGTGGGATGCCCCCGGATCTAAAGGTTCAGCTGCGTCGTGCCCCCTTCGGAGGACCGCTCCTCTTTGGAGACACCTGGCAGTCTGTCAAGGATTCCAGTGCGGATCGCTGGTCTCGTAGGAGAGTACAGCAGCGCTTTCCGGCAACCCGCTCGGCTCGGGGTCGCGCCTTGCGGACCTCCAGACCCTTCACCTCGGCCCCCGCCTTTCACTTGCGGGACCCTCGTCGTCGCCCAGCCTTTGGTCGCCCTGGCCCAGTTAGCGCCCCGACCCCTGCTTGGCCCCGTCCCGCCTGGCGCCCTGGGCGCGGGCGGGCCCCCTGACTCTCTCTCGACCCCGCCTCCGCCGGCCACTTCCGGGTCTCCGGTCGGCTGGAGGCTTGCACTTTACAGCAAGGAGTGGCGCTTGCTGTTTCGAGACGACCCTTGGATTTTGGACACTGTTTCGGAGGGCCTTCGGATCTCCTTCCGCTCCCCGCCTCCTCTGCGTTCCTCCCCATTGTGGACCGAGATACCGGCGGACGATCTCAAGGCCTGCGCCCTGCGGGAAGAAGTCGTCTCTCTCTTGTTAAAAGACGCCACAGAGATTGTTCGTCGCTTGGACTCCCCCGCCTTCTACAGCCGTCTCTTTGTAGTTCCAAAGCCAGGCGGCAAGTGGCGCCCAGTTATCGACCTCTCGGCGTTGAACGCTTTCATCGTGGCCCCGTCCTTTCGGATGGAGACAACTCAGGCTCTCCGTGCTGCAGTGCAACCGATGGATTTTGCGGTCAGCTTGGATCTGTCCGACGCCTACCTCCATGTTCCGATTCACCCAGCTTCCAGGAGATATCTCTGCTTCGCCTTCGACGGTCGCGTCTACCAGTTTCGGGCTCTCCCTTTCGGTCTCAACCTCAGCCCATGGGTCTTCACCCGCCTCATAGACGCGGTGGTGGCCAAAGCACGTCGGTTGTCCTCCAGTCCGACGTCCAACTACCTCGACGACATACTGCTGAGGAATCAAGTGGAGACCTCCTTGGTGACCAACAGGGATGCTCTGATGCGGCTGTTATCGGATTTGGGGTTTTTGATCAATACAGGCAAGTCGGATCTCACTCCCTCCCATCGCTTCATTCACCTCGGCATGGAGTTCGCTACCGACCTCAACAGAGTCCGACTGCCGGAACCGCGGATCCTGAAGCTGTCCTCCCTTGCGTTGCAGTTACCCCAGCAAGATGCAGCGACCGCCAGAGTCTGGCTTCAGCTCCTTGGGTTGAGCAACGCAGCGGTGGACTTGATTCCCCTCGGTCGTCTCTACGCCCGGCCACTTCAGCTGCATCTGCTTATGAGCTGGCGCCCCTCTTCAGGCGATCTCGCCGCCTTGGTTCCGGTGTCACCGCTGATTCGCCCCCATCTCCTACTCTGGACCGACACTACGTGGCTGGCCTCCGGAGTTCCCCTGTCCTCTCCGCCCCCGCATCTCTCCCTGTGTGTCGACGTGAGCCGTACCGGATGGGGAGCCCACCTACTTCCACAGTTCCTCACGACGTCCGGCCTCTGGCCCACGGAGTTTGCGGACAAGCACAGCAACTGGTTGGAACTGAAAGCGGTATGGCAAGCCCTCGTGGTGTGGGAGAGACAACTCTGCGGCCAGCAACTACTCGTACTCTCGGACAATGTGACTGTGGTGACTTACATCCAGAAGCAGGGCGGCACGCTTTCACCAGACCTGTGCATGCTCCTCTACCGTTTGATGCTCTGGTGCGAGGACCGCAACCTTTCCCTCAATGCTCGACACATTCCCGGCCGTCTGAATGTTTTGGCGGACTCTCTCTCGCGGCACACACGGAGTGGACCTTACGCCAGGATATCTTCCTGATGATCTGCGCCCACTGGGAGACACCGATGATCGACTTATTTGCCACGAGGTGGAATCACCAGCTTCCCCTCTTCGTCTCCCAGATCCCGGACCCTCTGGCCTGGGCGGTGGGGTTAGGTATTTGTTTTCTCAAAACACATTACCGATGGTATTACACTTAGGAAATGGCTCTTAGCTGGCCTAATTTTAGCCAAATTTTGGTTGTGTCCGTATAAGGGGGTGTTGGCAGGAGTGGGGCGCCATAGACCATGCCAAACCCGAATAGCCTCCCCTTACTCACATCCGGTACAAGATTACCCAGCATACCCCGGTTTTAGTTCTTAGCTGGCAGAAGTAGGTTGTGTCTGTTCGAGCTCCGCTTTGGTTCTTGGCCGGTCGTTTTCGACCTTGACTGTTAGTTCGTTGGGACTTGAACTGTGGAGATGGTGGCGTGACTGGGGGTAGTAGTGCTCACGCTGTGCCGCCTCGTCGACCTGTGTGTTCTACGGGCCTACGGCTTGTACCATGGAGACTGTGACTGGCGGCTTCCGGACGCTGCTTCGGCCTGCGCTCCGGACCGGTCGGGCTGTGTGGCGTGCTGTTACGATATGGTGATACGTGGGTTTGCTCCTTTTTTCCGCCATGGCCAGGTAATATCTCGGTGAATGCCCTCGACCGGCGCCCTTGGGTGGGAAGGAGCGCCGAGCGTCGGCACGCGCTGTACACTCGTTTGATTCGACTACATATTCAATTATGTCCGATTCGCCAGCGCGCGCGCGTTGTTATTGCGTGACCTTAGAGGCCACGCTCGCTCTTTCATCTTGTACCCTCTTGTTGCAGTAACTAGGCTCGGATCTGCACGATGTGTGGCGACTTTCAGGGCCCCTCGGACGAGCATGCGGAGGGCCTTCCCTGAGCAGGAGGCGAGTCTACCCGCACTGGTGAGGTTCCGCCTCATGACTGGAAGAGAGATGGTTAACGCTGGGGGGCTTACCTCCGTTTGCGTCCTACTCTATCAGAGGTCGGCCGACAGTGATGTCCAAGCTAACAAGGAGGGACCCACGTCAGGAACAGGGACTTCGTTGTCCCGCACAGAGATAGGGACTTCGTTGTCCCGCAGAGAACGTTCGACGTCTCAAGTCAGAAACAGGGACTTCGTTGTCCCGCACAGAGATAGGGACTTCGTTGTCCCGCAGAGAACGTACGACGCCTCAAGTCAGAAACAGGGACTTCGTTGACCCGCACAGAGATAGGGACTTCGTTGTCCCGCAGAGAGCGTACGACGCCTCAAGGCAGGAACAGGGACTTCGTGGTCACGCACAGAGATAGGGACTTCGTTGTCCCGCAAAGAGCGTACGACGCCTCAAGTCAGGAACAGGGGCTTCGTTGTCCCGCACAGAGATAGGGACTTCGTTGTCCCGCAGAGAGCGTACGACGCCTATCCGAGATCGCCGGGCATTGATGTCCGAGTTTACAAGGTGCGACCCAAGTCAGCAGCAGGGACTTCGTTGTCCCGCAGAGAGCGTACGACGCCTATCAGAGACCGCCGGGCACTGATGTCCGAGATGAACAAGGTGGGTCCCAAGTCAGAGGCAGGGACTTCGTTGTCCCGCAGAGAGCGTACGTTGCCTATCAGAGATCGTCGGACACTGATATCAGAGTGTAACAAGGCGAAACCCAAGTCCGAAGCAGGGACTTCGTGATCCCACAGAGAGCGTACCACGCCTATCAGATCCCCGGGCAGTGACACCTGGCAGGGACAAGCTGGGACCCAAGTCAGAGCAGTGGCTTTGTTTCCCCACAGAGAGCGTACCACGCCTATCAGATACCGGGCAGAGACGCCTGACAGCCACAAGGTCGGACCCAGGGCACAAGCAGTGGCCTTACTGTCCCACAGAGAGCGTGCGACGCCTATCGGAGATCGTGGCCACGGAAGCAGTGGCTTGGTTGCCACTTCCCTCATACGAAAGTAATAAGTCGTGGCTGATTCTCTGTTTGTCTATTGACAAGGGGTATTTACCTAAATATTACTAAATTGCATTGCTACCTTAGTGGCTTGGTTGCCCAGACCTGTTTACCATACACATTCGGCGTATTGAAGTACACTATTTTGCTTGGGGTACACATACATGTGCACGTTGTACACAAATACACATTTTGGAGAAACTGACAACTCACTGGCTTGTGAATAATACACATGTGAGTCCAAAGTACACTTTTAGTCAGTTGAAAGTACACTGACTGCACCCAGGGGGTAACCAGGTCGGCAAGTTGTCACTCAGAGAGCGGTCGGCGTCTTTCAGAGCTCGCCTGTCAGACGCCCAAGAGTAACAAAGGGGACCCCAATCAGAAGCAGTGCCTTGCTGTCCCACAGAGAGAGTATGTCGTCTGTCAGAGATCGCCGGACAGAGACGCCCAAGTGTTTTAAGGTGGGACCCAAGGTGGTCCCGGACCTGTAAAGCACAAGATACCTTGTTCTGGGCTCTGGTCAGCAGGAGAGGTAGCTGACAACCTCTACTTGCATGGCTAAACCAATGATTCTTCCACCGGCCCGGGACCCGGCCTCAAGAGTGACCCGCCCCACTGTCCTTCCGCAGGCCGGAGTGGACAAACAGCAGGTGGACAGAGCATCACGGTGGGGCCCATGTCAACGGCAGTGACCTAGGCGCCCCGGCCCAGTAAGCTTGTAGTCACTGACTGCGGAGGGCTGGCGTCGGCTACCGTACCTACGATGCTTCCAGTCCTGGGCCAGACGTCAAGTCATAAACGGACATGCAGAAGCGACTGCTCGGCTTCTCAGGCGCTGGACAGTGTCTAGTGTCTGTGAGAGCATGTGGGCGCGGTAGCAAACACGTATGAGTATGTACGTTTATCGTGGTGCGCGACACAGGGGTTAAAAGGTTGCTTTCCCAGCGGCTCAGCGGTTCGCCAGGCCGCTGGGGCGCGACACCTCTTATCCTTCCAAGGTTAGGTTCCTGGAACCTCTAATCCGATTTCTTTGCTTTGGGCAATAGAGATGAGAAAACAGAGGGGTATTCTGTCTCCCATATTTTAATCTAATTCAATAACTTGATTATCCCTTAAGGGCTATTACAATCAAATTGTGCTCATGCATTAAGCATTGATTAATTTGTCTTATTATTAGGTTGGGCGCCCTCGCCCGGGCTGCTCACCAGTTTTTTATGGCTTGTGGCGACCGCAAGGGCTACAGGACCACTGCACTTCGCACTGCAGGATCCCGGCTCGGTGATGTTGGGCCACGCCTCGCGCCGACCATGCAGACGAGAGCCGCTCTAGATGCAGTGCAGAAGAGACGACCTCACGATGGGATCCGGGTTCCGGCGTTCGCTCATGATCTTCAGTTCCCCTTCGGAAGCAGGGACTCGCCTCACAGAAGCCAGGGGTACGAGAGGAACAGGAGACGCCGTCCCAGTTCCATGGCTCGCTACGCAAGGGAAAGACGGGCTCTCCGAGTTTTCGCCACCGTTCGGGGGAGCAGCCCCCTGAGACTACGTTGTTCCTTCCAAGTGCGGGGTCCGCCTTCGTTGGATCGCCGCCGGCCGGAGTTCCCCGGACTTCGGAGGGGTTGGACATCCCTTCGCCTGCGAGCGGAACATACGGTTCCCGCTGGACGCCAGAGGACGTCATTCGCCGTGGCTGGACGAGGTTAGCTTCTCTACGTCGCTACGCTCGCAGTTCCGAGAGGTCTTGCGTTCGCCGTCTACTGCGAAGATTACAGGAGAGTCTACTCGGGCCGGGGACTACGCAGGTCCCCTCATCGCGTCCAAGCATTCAAGTCCCTGCCACTTCTGGTCGGCTTCTGTCTCCGCTTCAGGGCGCCGGGGGAGGCGCTGGTGGCTTCAGCTGGATCCTACTTTCTTCCGCTGCCAACGGTTGCTGCGTCCGTCCTGATCGACTACGCGCGGCTGAGTGGAGAGTCGGCCACGCAGGGCACCGCGCAGTGGAGAACTTCTTGGCCCCCTGGGCAGACCGACAAGGAGGCTTTCAAGGCCTGTCACTCAGCTGATTCACACTGCGGGCGCCGCCGGATGTAGCAGCCTTCTTACAACACTGTGGACCGTCAGACAGGATTGGCAGGGACCACTCTTCCGCGGAGGCGCGGTTCGTCCGATGCACCGGATTGGGCGACTTACATCCGAGAGACGGAGGCGGCGACGGGACGCCAACGGCACACTCCTGTGAACGTCAGGGACAGCATACTCCAGGCGCGCGAGGGATAGAGGTCAGCGCGGGTGGAGGACTGGTCCGACAGACTTCACTCCGGACGCCGTCTTATCGGGGGTATGCACACAGTTCAGATTAGCTCCGCCTGAGATGACTTGCGGCTAGTCGCCTCAATTCCCCGACGGGGTGCTACTCTTCGCTTGGGCCTGGCCGTAGTCAGCGGTGACCAGGCACGCTTGTCGCCTCCTTAGACGACAGCTTCGGGACCTAGCGGAAGCGTTCGCTTCCCTGGGTGGCGGCGACTTCGAGTTCCGGCAGGCTGCAGCGCCGGACCGGAGCGGATGGACTTACCCTCGGTAGCGCCTTCAGGAAGTTACCCATTCGGCGCTGTGGATTCTGCGGCCGGGGGCGCAAGTACAGGGAGTTAGACGGGACAACTTGGCAGGAATTAGTTCCTGAGAGGTCGTTGCGCTCGGGCCTGTGGCAGTAGGGTCGACGCAGCTCTTACACTAGACGGTAGATTGGAGCACGATCTTCGTCCTTCGACTCGACACAAGTGCCTCGTCATCTCGGCAGATACCAGACACAGACCTGAGAGCAGCGGTGCGTCTCCAGGACCTGGGACAACTCGAGTTTCGAAGTCGTAACCAGTTGGCAAGCCGGGCGGTAGGCTGGGATCATGCCCACTTCGCCGTCGACTAGAGGGCCGACGCTACGGGACAGGTACTACGTGTTTTCTTCGCCGGGATTCCGTCGAGGATGGAGTGCGTGGTCGTCCTGTTCGAGTGGGACTCCCAGTAGACGGGAGCAGGACAGTGTAGGAGGGACTCTCAGTCCCTTCTTCAGCTCTCTTAGGACGGATGACTTACTAGGGGATCACCGTTCAACCTGACACCTCCTCTGCTTGGAGAAGGAGGGCGTAATTGGGAGAGGCTAGTGCGCTGGAGGCCTGCCGCGCGGGGAGGCGTCGCTGTGGCCAGATCTTCCAGCTCCACTGCTCGCCATCGAGATTGAATGCCGAATTATACGCTTGGTTGTCCGCCATTACTTGTGTTGCAGGTTGGTGGATGTAGGTGCGCACCCGGAGATTGGGCAGCAAGCCCTCTTCCACAGAGGCTTCCTACGGCGGCCATGGGTGCTACCGAGACAACCCGCAGACCCTCAACCAGTCGAGTTGCGAGGGTAGATGTCGAGCGCTGTGTGACGGGAATGACAACCTTCTTCCTTCCGAACTGGACGAAGCCCCAGCTGGCAGGGTGCTTCCTCGGGGTTTTTCATCTCCTAAGGACGGCCCCCCTTTCACCGTTCAGGACTATCTCACCATGATCGCCGACTCCTACAGGCGATTTCGCTCATCAGACCCGGGTAGCTGCAAATCCTCACTTTCAGGGGCTCCCTTCGCTTGGAATGCCCCGCTGTGCTGCGCAGGGACCAAGTTCTACCTTGGGGGCTTACGGGATCTCAACCTCGTCTGTTGGAACCCGGCACATGACGCGCCTGACGGATGTTTCATGGAGGAGAGCTTCAGGGCAGTCCTTGACTCAACCTCCAGGCTCAGTACTATGCACGCTGTCCACACACCCGGGTGGCTGGCAGTGCCAGTCGACCGGTTCATCCTACAGCTACCTGACACATCTGCCTGGACGAGACGCGGCCTACAGGACGGCGACAGTGGTTTCGCCCTGCGCGTGTTGGATGCCACCCGGGAGAACAGACTTCAAAACCCGGTGACAGCCTTACCTCTTCCAGGGTCAGTATCCGTACGCGCTGTCGTCACACACACACAGATGGCTGGCTGTGACGGACGGAAGGCGCCGTGCAGCTACTACGGTACCAGCCCTCAGGGCCAAGTCGTGGTCGCCTTGGCTGCCCTACAGTCTATGTCTGTCTGCCCGTACGAGTGTCAGATTCCACTCAGTAGCCCAGACAATAGGAACCGGTGAGAGTCTTCCGTGTGTACCTGCGCCGGACCAAGCTGGCGCAGGGGGACGCACACACCTGTTTTCTCCCTCTGTCCACAGGTAGACGTGGTATCTCAGCCCAGACCTGCTCCTCCTGGTTCCGGGGAGTTATCCGCCTGGCCTTCCAGGACGTTGACCTGTTGAGGCCACATGTTGCACATCGCGGCGCACGAGGTCAGAGCCATGGCCGCAAGTTCCGCTGCGACAGCACCGGTGCAGTCAAAGTCTTGTGGCGGCTATGAGATGGCGAGCGGAGTCCACTTTCGCCCGCTGCTACCTGAGGGACCTCTCCTCCCAGCGACAGATCCTCTCGCTGGTGGGAGACACCGCAGCAGCGCAACACTCCCTCCCGGCGCCCTAGGCGCCGCAGGTATCTTAGCTAAAATTATCGGGAGTGTGCTGCAGGAGGGCGAGTTTGTGGGCAATGTGGTTGGCAGTAGGGGCGCTATAGCGGCACCCACCTCCTCTTTGTGATTCTTCCTAAGTAATGTGGTAATGTGTTTTGAGAAAACAAATGAATTTTTCAATTAAAATGCATTTTTTTGAAAAATACTTACCGATGGTATTACTCGAAGGTCCCTCCCTCCGGCCCCGCTTGCCGCAGTTCGCTAAGAACTAAACCGGGGTATGCTGGGTAATCTTGTACCGGATGTGAGTAAGGGGAGGCTATTCGGGTTTGGCATGGTCTATGGCGCCCCACTCCTGCCAACACCCCCTTATACGGACACAACCAAAATTTGGCTAAAATTAGGCCAGCTAAGAGCCATTTCCTAAGTGTAATACCATCGGTAAGTATTTTTCAAAAAAATGCATTTTAATTGAAAAATTCATTTTTTAGTTCCCAGGGTCACCCTGGTCAGCCCCACAGGGTGGGTTTTCCTCTCTGTTCTGGGGCATGTGTTTCTGTCTACCCTTTGTCCATTCACCTCTATTTGCCTTTTTAAAACTCTCCCTACTGTCTGCACTGCCTGTAGCTCTTGATATTGGATGTGTGTTGCTAAATGGTCTTAGCTTTATTTATGCCCCATGTTGTAGGTTTATTTAATGTATTTGACCGGCTGGCGACATACATTCAATTTTCTGTTTAGTTTTTTTTTCACAAGCAGTGCAGGCACGTCCTGAGAAAGCCTTGTTGCTGTCGGGACGTTAAGCAATGTACAATCAATCAAAACCTTTCCATTCCCTGGGAGGGACTCGTCGCCTACGCGTACCCCCCAACAGTCCTGGTTCCCAGAGTCCTCCTCAAGCTGAGAGGTTGCAACGCGGTCGTCCTCCTAGTCGCCCCGTTCGCTTGGACCCGGTCCTGGACCACCGACCTTCTCAGCCTCGCCACTCACCCCCCACTGCGACTCCCCACGCCCCGCACAATGCTCAAGCAACCACGCCAAGCGCTGTTCACCCGTGCCCAGAGCACCTACTCCTACACGCCTGGAGGTTGTGCGGCAAGCCCTCGCCGCTAGAGGCTTCTCGGGTGCAGCAGTGGAAGCTATCGCTACAGCGCGCAAACCCTCGACCCGACGAGTCTACGAGGGAAAGTGGCGGTTATTTTGCGCCTGGTGCGATGACCACCATCTCTCCCCCACCGATCTGTCACCCCCCCCCCCCCCCCAACCAGCTCGCTGACTTCTTCCTCTGGCTCTTCGGAGACCAGGGACTAGTACCGATCACCATCAGGGGCTACTTGTCCATGATTTCGGACACCTACCGTTACCTTGGCCACGCGGACCCCGGCTCCAGTAAGGACCTCGCCGACCTTATGGTGCACTTCGGCTTGCAGCGTTCAGTATCACGTTCGCTCCTTCCGCGCTGGGATCTTTCCTGGGTACTTACTTGGTTGAACACCCCTCGTTTCGAGCCTCTGCCCCTCGCCACTCTGGCGGATGTGACTCGTAAAACTTGCTTTCTACTGGCGCTCGCCACCGCGGCAAGAGTTAGCGAGCTACACGCGCTCTCGGCGCGTCCTGAATGCCTGCAGTTCAGAGCAGATCGCTCAGTACAGCTGGTCACAGACCCTGCCTTCATTGCCAAAACTAGGTCTCCTTTGTTGGCCCCACAGGTGATCACCTTATGGCCGCTACGCGGGACAGACTTTCCCCAGGAGACTAGACGACAAGATCCTGTTCGAGCCCTACGTGTGTACCTGCGTCGAACCAAAGCCCTTCGGAGAGGACGTTCTCGCCTCTTCCTGCCTTTAAAACGCGGCAGACTCGACATCACAGCCCAGACGATCTCTTCCTGGCTGCGCTGGGTCATTCGCTCAGCCTACGTGGAGCTATCTCCCCAGGGAACGAAGAGGCTAAAGATTAGGGCACACGAGATACGAGCCATGGCCACGAGTGTCGCTTTTGACTGGAACTGCTCTGTCAAGGACATCGTGGTGGCTGTGGGCTGGCGGGCAGAATCAACCTTCGCCCGTTTTTACCTTCGGGATCTGGCAGGCCAAAGAGAGAACCTCACTCTGATGGGGGACATTACTGCAGCGCAACACTCCCTCCCGGCGCCTCAGGCGCCATAGGTACGCACCTAGCTTAGGGAGTGAAGGATAGCGGCTGGGAGGAGGAGCCCTTGGCCCTAAGGGTGAGGGGGGTTTGGGCGCGGCACCCTCCTCCTGTTCGATATTCTTCCACTAAGTCATGTCATCGGTAATGTTTTTGAAGAAACAAATGCATTTGTTTCCTCAAAAACATTACCGATGACATGACTTTGTGGAAATGTCTACTACTAGCTCAATTTTAGCCTACTTACCCGTTGTGTGCCTACACAACCCGCTAGGCACTCGGGGAACCCCAGAGGGGCCGAGAGTTATCTCCCGCTCCTTCCTTACCAGTTCCTGTCACGAGACCAACCAGTCTTGCTACTTCGCTCGTGCTGAGAAGACGTGTCGGGCTTTGCTCTGCTGTACCTCGACCGGTCTTCGTCTTGCCTATGCTCGTTCGACTTCTCTTCCGTGCCTGCCGCCTTCTAGCGCTGCCTGCTTCTTCCTTGGCGCCGTTCCGGGTTCCCTTGGCTCTCCTCTGTGCTGTGACTGCTGTATGGCTACCCTTTCCCCCGTTCCCGCTTCGGCTTGGAGGTAAGGTAACGGTAGCTACCCACAGCCGGCCCTCGGGTCGAGAGCCGGCTGCCGTGGGACTCGTCTTTCGTTGTGGTTACGACATAAGGGCACCAACTTGAGATAATTTCCGTGCCTTGCACAGCCTTCTTGCGACTCTCCTAGCGGGACGTCGCCTTCTCTCTCCTGGTTATGCCTCGTTAGCTTACGAGTAGACTTTGCCTTTCAGACGCTGGTTTTCGTAGGGCCTGGCGGCACTCACGTTCCGTTCGTCCAGCTTAAAGGCCCTTTAGCCCTTGGAGAGTATAACCACTGTTTCACGCGCCGGCGGTCACGGCGCCTGGGGTACCTTGGTGGACAGGGGGAGGTAGCTTAGTGGATAAGACACTGTGCTGGCAGTCGTAAGATCCCGGGTTCGTATCCCCTGGGGGGCAGGAATGGGATATGGACTTTCCTCATTCCATCTAGTCAGTTTACTACAGACTCGGCTTACGTTTGCCTGTCTCGCCTTCATGTACACAGCACGCATAATCAAGGGCATATGATAAAAATGCCATCCCACTAATTGAAAAGAGAATGCCCGGTAGGGCTGGTGAGATAGAAACAATGATATCACAAAGGAGGGCTCGGCGCCCTCTTGCCTGTGTTTGCGACCTTGCTATGCCCTTTGTCTGTTACAGAACCCAAATGCTTATAATAATAATAATAATAATACGCGCATTAAATAGGCGCTTGATCCCAATTGGAAATCGGCTCAAAGCGCCGCCGCGAACTGAACCCAACAAACACGCTCACGTGAATCATGCGCATTCACTCACACACTGTACATAAACACAGAACATTCACGTGGTACTAAGGGCAAGCTCAAGCGAGCTACTGTAGTTTTTGAAAATTCAAAATCGTTTGTATTTGAAATTTGATTAAGTGGGCTGAAACTGATACTGATATGGGGAAGCTTCCTGTGCCGACGGATGACCATGTGGTCAGCCTACCTTGTGCGGGCTGCTACCCGGACCACCTTTGTGATGTCTGTGCAACCTGGCCGGAGATGTTTGGTCGGACCTCTGGAGCCTGTACCGACGAGAGCGGCCCCTGCCTGCTTCCTCACTTCCGGCTCCGGTTGATTCTTCTGCAGCCCTTACGGTGCTGTCCGCCCTTTCCCATCCTGGCCTCACGGAAAGGATTCCTGTTGGGACTCGGGTGTTGCTGGCTGACCAGAGGACCGCCACTGCTGCCACGCCCGCTGACCCTTCCGGAGGGTCTGTTTGCCGGCAGAGCGCCCGCCTCACTGAGCCCGGCCTGCAGCAGTCTGCCCTGAGCCGTCCCACGTTGACTGGCCTTCCTCACCCGTCTCTCACCACAAGCCGCTGATCCTTCTGGAGGATCTGAACGCCGGCATAGCGCCCTGCTCTCGGAGTCTGGCCAAGAGAGGCGTCAGCTTTAGCTTGCGCGACACAGTCGCGCCCCGACTCCCACCGTTCCACTTTCAGTTCACTTGCTGGCTGATCAGAGGACTGCCACTGCTGCCACGCCCGCTGACCCTTCCGGAGGGTCTGTTTACCGGCAGAGCGCCCGCCTCACTGAGCCCGGCCTGCAGCAGTCCGCCATGAGCCGTCCCACGTTGACTGGCCTTCCTTCCTCTCTCTCTCTCTCCACGATAAGCCCGCTGATCCTTCCGGAGGATCTGTACGCCGGCATAGAGCCCTTCTCACTGAGTCCGGCCAGGAGAGACCTCAGCCTCAACCTACGCGACACAGTCGCGCCCCTGACTCATCCCGTTCCATCGTCAGTTCTAGACACTCGCGCTCGCCCGTGAGCGCCGCCGGAAGGATCATTCCCCCCGCCGGGATCGTCGCCGCTCCCACCGCCACTCCTCGTCGTGTGCGCGTTCGCGCTCGCACCGTTCGATGCGTTCGCCGCGTCACCGCCATCATCGGCCCTCTTCCTGTGGTCGGCGCCCCTCTTCGGTTGTCCGCCGTCCTTCGTCCAGACGTTCCCGCGCACCGGATAGGACCCCTCCTCGCTTCTTCTCGCGTTCGCCTCGGCGATCCCCGCCTCCGTCGTCGCTGCCGGCTCGTTCCCGGGCTTCCCGCGAGGTTCGACACGCGTCCCCACCCAAGCTTCGGCCTTCCTCCGTGCCTCGCCCGCCTTCTCGCCACCCCCTGGACGAAGAAGCCTTCAGTTGCTGCCCGAGGACTCCGTCTCAGCCCTGTTGGGTGAGGATGGTCGCTCCCTTCGCCCGCCGACGTCGGTGTTGATGTCCCCTCGACCCTTCTGTCGTCGTCCCGTGCGGAGACCCTCTTAGCTTTGGATGAAGCCGCCAGGATCACCGCGGCCTCTCTGCCAGCGGACTCCTGCCCAGCCTCTCCCCCCCTGAAGAGGAAGGTCTCTGCCTTGGTGGATGCCGATGTCAAGCACGGCTGTTTGGCCCAGCGCTAGACGTGGCCACTTAGTTTGTTCCAGGCGAGCCGAGAAACTGGGTCACAAGTCGTGCGCGCGCGCTGCCTCAGCGAGTCTCTCGGCTGTCAGACTAGCTGATAAGCGGGCTTCCTGCTAGGCGCAGTACAGCAGGGAAAATGACTACCTTTTGTTTTTCATGACTTTCTTATTTACCGTTCAAGTGTGTGATGCAAAACTTTGTTTGTTTAAAAGCGGACATTCTGCCCAACACACTGACACCAAACACACTATAGTTGTGACAAACCAGTAGCCAACAGAATAAGGTGGAAATAAAGAGAAAAAAACAGATTTCACTCTCTGTGTAGTGTTTTTTCACAAAATAGATGAAGTTCCATCATCAATAACACAAATACGATACAAACTACATCAAAACGGACTTGCATGTGCTAGAAGTAACATGCCTAGAGTAAGTATGACTTACCAGATCAGAGATACCGTGAAAGGGGCCGGAGAGCGGAGGGTGATAATGAGGTCACTGTTAGTGCCAGTAGTACTCTCAGACACAGGCACGAAGCAGTAGCACGGATCAATGTTATCATTTCTTTCCATTCATGTACTTCATTAACTCTTTGTATAATGTTCTTCTTAGCTCTTATCATTCATTCAGTCTGTGAAATAAGTTTGACTAAAATAGTTCAAGGGTAGTGCCAGAATAGCTTGGCACCTCTAGGCGCCAAGCTATTCTGGCACTACCCTTGAACTAAAGCCATTTGTCTATATCCTTATTTGTAAGTATCTTCTATAATGTGGCTTGCAGATGGCAGTGTACAAATTTAAAGCTTTTAGCCTCAGTATGATATGGGTTAGTTCTATAGCAAAGCACTTAGTCAGACATTACATTTTTGTACATAGTTAACAAGACTGCAGACATACGGCCCACTGACACTAAATGGCCTGGTTTGTAAGAGGCCGAGGCCCGTGGGAGCAGAGAATGAATTAATGAGAACACTGACAGACGATAGCCAGAAGTCAAGTGGCATCCAAGATGCCGCATTCCTTGCTATTAGCATTAGTTTCATCTACAACTAGAGATTCTTGTTGTAAGGATTTTAGTGGGATAAAAACATTCAGGCAGTCAGTCACGGGAATATGTGTCATACTCTCTTGTGTGTTTTCTGCTTTTCAGTGTGACGTTGGAGTGCTTGCTAAATGAACGTGACTTTTTGTTTAGTCCCTTTCTATCTATTATTAGTCGCAAAGTATGTTTATGTGAGAGTTTGCATCAAATCAAATGGTGTAGATTGTGAAAATGGAGGACACCTCACATACTGTCAGTGTCCATGAATAGAGACTCAATTCTCTGTGTCGAATATGTGGAAGGAGGTCAAGAAAAAGGTATGACAAAAAAACAGGCCATATCATGCAGTAAATATGAACAAATGATACAGACGTGTTATGGGATAAATGTCCATGAGGACAGGGCGTTAAAGATAATCCCAAAAGAAACACATACTTGAGTGTCACTGTGCAGACTTTATCGCACAATGGGGCTTTGGTCTGGCACTACATGGTGAGCAGGGAGGCGAAGAGACGCATGCAACAGTAAACATTCTAAAGAGCAGTACATACGGACGGAAGCAGAGAAGCTCAAATTACTCATAACAGAACACATGACACTAGTGTCACCTGTGCTGTACTCAGTCATGCCACCTGTGAAGAAAAGAAAAGAGTAAATGGATTGGAAGCAGGTGATTGTTATGCTGTCGTTACACACACTACACGCGGCGGTGTGTTGTTTTTTTTTTAATATCACACCATCGAATTTTTACCGCTTTTTGTCAGACAATTAAGCTAATCTTTTATTTCCAAGTCACAAAGTTGGTCGCAGTAGCTGTCGGAGGAGGTTTTGGTGTGCCAAGCAGACTGATGTGCATAGGTCTATTGAATTTCTTTATTCTGTTGTGGTCCGTTCATGTTCAAAGCAGACTTTTCCAGATTAAACATTTTCGTCCTGAGAAACTATCCAAGAGTGAGATCATCTTGTTTACCACACAACAGTTTTCTTTAACCCGTTTAATGCCACGGATGCATTTCCCAAATTTTGGAGGTGTCATCTACTGAACGACTGAGTAACCGTTGTAGTAGACGGATTGACCATGATAATTCAAGGGTAGTGCCAGATTAGCTTTGTGCTTGATGTCACAAGCTAATCTGGCACTACCCTTGAAATACCATAGTCGATCGATCTCCTGCTGTAGAGTGTTGGAGTAAAACTGAAAGTAGTGCTAAAGAACTGTGTGTCAACGGTTGACAGATTGGTGCTACTGCTATGTGCCTGTGAGAAGACTGGCACTAACAGTGACCTCATTATCACACTCCGCTCTCCGGCCCCTTTCACGGTATCTCTGATCTGGTAAGTCATACTTACTCTAGGCATGTTACTTCTAGCACATGCAAGTCCGTTTTGATGTAGTTTGTATCGTATTTGTGTTATCGATGTTGGAACTTCATCTATTTTGTGAAAAAAAAAAACACTACACAGAGAGGTTACAAAGTAAAGTAGATTATAGCACTGTCAGGGGAGAGAAATGTGCATGATCGACCAGTGATCATAGATCTACTGTGGCCAAAGCACACAAAAAAAAGATAGGAAAGAGAGGGGGCGCTAAAAAAGTGACTGAAAGCAATGCATATGGAAGCCCCCCCGAAGGGGGGCGTATCACATATCCCACTGTTCCAGCCACTCAGTGCATGGAAATTTAAATCTAGGTCCCCCCGAGGGGGGTCCAGATATTTAGCCGGTGTGGACAGCTGTTTCGGTCTCGGCGACCTCTTCAGCACACCCCCCCACCCGGGTCTGCCCTGGGGGACTTGGGTGGGGTTAGGTACTTTTTAGTTCCCAGGGTCACCCTGGTCAGCCCCACAGGGTGAGTTTTTCTCTTTATTCTGGGGCATGTGTTTCTGTCTACCTGAGGTCCATTCACCTGTATTTGCCTTTTTAAAACTCTCCCTACTGTCTGCACTGCCTGTAGCTCTTGATATTGGATGTGTGTTGCTAAATGGTCTTAGCTTTATTTAGGCCCCATGTGTTAGGTTTATTTAATGTATTTGACCGGCTGGCGACAAACATTCAATGTTCTGTTTAGTTGTTTTTTTTCACAAGCAGTGCAGGCACGTCCTGAGAAAGCCTTGTTGCTGTCGGGACGTTAAGCAATGTACAATCAATCAATCAATCTTCAGCACACCATCGGCGATACTGGAGGAGGCAGGAATTTCTGCCTACCTGCAAAGACAACCACATTTTACTGTGGTGTCTGCAAGGGCATACATTCCATGCCACCACCTAGAGCCAAATTTCCATGCACCCTAAAAGAAAACCTACCAAAAGGGGGGAAGGGGTTGCAGTCGATATTGTAGTAGTAGGAGGCTCTAGGTGGTGGCATGGAATGTATGCCCTTGCAGACACCACAGTAAAATGTGGTTGTCTTTGCAGGTAGGCAGAAATTCCTGCCTCCTCCAGTATCGCCGATGGTGTGCTGAAGAGGTCGCCGAGACCGAAACAGCTGTCCACACCGGCTAAATATCTGGACCCCCCTCGGGGGGACCTAGATTTAAATTTCCATGCACTGAGTGGCTGGAACAGTGGGATATGTGATACGCCCCCCTTCGGGGGGGCTTCCATATGCATTGCTTTCAGTCACTTTTTTAGCGCCCCCTCTCTTTCCTATCTTTTTTTTTGTGTGCTTTGGCCACAGTAGATCTATGATCACTGGTCGATCATGCACATTTCTCTCCCCTGACAGTGCTATAATCTACTTTACTTTGTAACCTTCCTAAAATATTAGCACTGGCAGTCTCCCCTTTTCTTTTCATTTACTACACAGAGAGTGAAATCTGTTTTTCTCTCTTTATTTCCACCTTATCCTGCTGGCTACTGGTTTGTCACAACTATAGTGTGTTTGGTGTCGGTGTGTTGGGCAGAATGTCCGCTTTTAAACAAACAAAGTTTTGCATCACACACTTGAACGGTAAATAAGAAAGTCATGAAAAACAAAAGGTAGTCATTTTCCCTGCTGTACTGCGCCTAGCAGGAAGCTTGCTTATCAGCTAGCCCGACAGCTGATAGACTCGCTGAGGCAGCGCGCGTGCACGACTTGTGACCCAGTTTCTCGGCTCGCCTGGAACAAACTAAGTGGCCAAACTGAAACAGCCGTGCAAGTTAAGAGGTTCAAGTCGCTTCCCCAGCCGCCTGGATTTGAGGAGCGGCGAGATGCCTTCTCAGCGCACCTGCAACTTCCCGCGTCTCGAGAGCCGGTGTTCTTCGCCGTTCGTCACTGGCCAGCTGGCCTGGACATCGCCTTCCGTCGGGACTGGTATGCCGGCCATTCCCAGGCTTCCGCCATCCCTCTTCCTGCGATGGACCCCCCTGCCGTGTCGCAAGCTGGCGGCTCCGCTCTTCTTCCCCGTTGCCCCCCTCGTGGCCTGGATATGACTGCGTCCCTGGTGCGGAACACCTTAGCCTGCGCTGGGTTCCTGGAGCTGCTCACTCAAGCCCTGGTTCGTCGTGTGGAAGACGCCTGGCATCCTTCTATCACGCCTCCGGGTTGATCGGCTCTTCTTAGCGGAGTCGCCTACTGCGCCGCCTACCTCGCGTCGGTCTACGCTTCGCTGCCTCCGCCGACTGTGCCCTGACCCCGTCTTGGCCGTCTTTTTCCCTCGAGGTCTCATGTTCCCCGTGTTTCGCCGAGGCCTCCGCGCGGCGGGAGGTGTCTCCTCCCTCAGGTAAGTTGCCACAGAGGTTTTCCGATTCTCAGACTCGCCAACCTTCTACAGCCGCCGATTTTTCGTTCCGAAGCCTGGAGGAAGTGGCGTCAGGTTTCTTCTCTCGGCCTGTACAGATTTCGGCCCTCCCTCCGGACGGAGACTGCCAGAGCCCTGAAAGCAGCGGTCCAGCCTTAGACGGCGCAGGCGGCTTGGACCTTTCCGATGTGTACCTGCTGTCTCGATGCTCCAGGCCCCCAGGAAGGTCGCTGGTCGCGATCGACGGCGTCTTCTCCAGTTTCCCGCGCTCCCGTTCGGTCTCAACCTCTGCCCTGGCGGTTCACCGGGCCGATGGACTCCTTAGTCGCCAAGGCCCGACAGTCCTCCTCCAGTCCGACGTCGATCTACCCAGACGACCTCTTCCTTCGCCGCCAGTCCGAGAGCTCTCCTGCGACAGACGAGGACGCGTTACTGCACCTCCTGACACACTTGGGGCTTGCTAGTAACGAGGGCAAGTCTGATCTCACTCCTTCCCTAGGTCGTCTCTACGCCCAGCCATTGCTGCTGCATCTCCTACTTCTTGGGCGCCCGGCTTCCGGCGACGTATCGACGATGGCGCCGGTGCCCCAGATTCTGTCGCCTCGCCTTCGTCGGTGGACCGACGCCGCTTGGCTGGCTTCGGCAGTTCCCCGGGCATCTTCTCCGCCCCAGTACTCTCTGGGTTCGACGCGAGCCTCTCTGGGTGGGATGCTCATCTCCTGCCGCGGTTCCCTTTGACTTCCGGCCCTCGGCCCTCAGATTAACGCACCATCTCATCGTCCGGCCAGTGATGCAGGCCGTTGACAAGCCCTTCATTGCTGGGATGACCTCCTCAGACACCAGGAGCTGCTCGCCCTCTCTGACAACACACCTTTGGTGGATTACTTCCAGTTACAAGGTGGCACTCGCTCTTGCGAGCTTGGTATGCTGCTCTACCAGAGCTGGGGTTGGTGCGAGGACCGGACTTTCTTGGCGAGCCCGACACATTCCCGGACAGCTGTACGTCTGGACCGACTCGCTGTCCCGCCGCGGCCAGCTCCTGCATGCGGATTGGACCCTTCGGCAGGACATCTATCGGTGGACCCGCGCCCGTTAGGAGTCTCCCCAGGTCGACTTGTTCGCCACTAGGTGGAACCTTCGGCTTCCCCTCTTCGTCGCCCCGATTCCCGATCCCTGGGCTTGGGCTGTCGATGCGCGCTCCATTCCCTGGGACGTCCTGGCGGCCTCCACCTTCCTCGACGGTCCTCGTACCCAAAGTCCTCCTCAACCTTCGGCGCTGCCCGGCGGCCCTCCTGTTAGTCGCTCCGTTCGCCTGGATCCGCCACAGGAACACCGGCCTTCTCAGCCTCGCCACGGGCCCCCCCACCCCCCCCCCCCCCCCATGCGCCTTCCCACTCCTCGCACCATGCTCAAGCCTCTGCGCCAGCCGCTGTTCCTCCCTGCCCGGAGCGGCTCATCCTTCACGACTGGAGGTTGTGCGGCAAGCCCTCGGTGCTAGAGGCTACTCGGGTACAGCGGTGGAGGCGATCGCTGCGGCCCCCAGACCTTCGGCCATTCGAGTCTACGTGGGACATGGCGAGTCCTGTTTTCCTGATGCCCCGATCACAACCTGAACCTCACGGATTTGTCGTATCCGCAGCTGGCGGAGCTCTATCGGGCTCGGCTGAGACCTAGACCTAGCCCCTTCACGGTGAGGGGTCTCCTGTCCAGGCTCGCTTACACGTTGACACCGCGGACACCCAGACCCGGGCGCCTGCACAGACTTCGCCGACCTTATGGGACACTTCGGCAGCCGGCGCCAGGCCTACCGCTCGCTCCTCCCCTGCTGGGACCTACCCTGGGTGCTAACGTGGCTGAATTCTGCCCGATTCGAACCCTTACAGCGGCCCGTTCGCAGATGTGACACGCTACACGTGCTTCCTGCTGGCCCGGGCTACCACCTCACGGGGGAGCGAGCTACACGCGCTTAGGCGCGTCCTATCTGCTTACAGTTCTGAGCGGACGGGTCCGTGCTACTTCTCACTGCCCCGGCCTTCCTTGCCAAACAGGTCCCCTCTGACCGCGCCGCAGGTTTCACCTTACGGCCGCTATGAAACAAACCCCTGTCACAGGAGACCAGGTAACAGGATCCCGTGCCCACCTTTGACTGCTCTACGACGATCTAAAGCCTTCCGCAGAGGGCGTGCACACCTCTCCCTACCTCTGAGACCGGCGGAATGACATACGGCCCAGACGTTCTCTTCCTGGCTCCCTGAGTCATTTGCTCCGCCTATCAAGATATCTCCCTGCAGGGAGCTAAGAGGCTGCACATATGCGCACACGAGGTACGAGCCATGGCCACGAGCGCCACGTTGTTAGAAAATGCGCTCTCACGGACATCGTGGCTACCTTGGACGGGAAGACTGAATCTGTATTCGCCCGCTTCTACCTCAGGGACCTGGCGGGCCAGCGAGAGAACCTCGCAATGGTGGGGGACATCGCCGCGGCGCAACACTCCCTCCCGGCGCCACCGGCGCCGTTGGTATGCACTTCACTAAAATTGTCGGGAGTTTGCGACTGGGAGGACGGCTCTGTTCCCTCCTAGGGAGTTGTCATGCGGCACCCTCCGCCTCATCGCAATTCTTCCACAAAGTCATGTCATCGGTAATGTTTTTGAGGAAACAAATTCATTTTTCTCTAAAAGGTATTTTTTCGAAAAATACTTACCGATGACATGACTCGGATGGCCCTCCCACCTGCCCCGCTTGCCGCTTTCGAGCGAAGTATCTGACTGGTTGGTCTCGTGACAGGAACTGGTAAGGAAGGAGCGGGAGATAACTCTCGGCCCCTCTGGGGTTCCCCGAGTGCCTAGCGGGTTGTGTAGGCACACAACGGGTAAGTAGGCTAAAATTGAGCTAGTAGTAGACATTTCCACAAAGTCATGTCATCGGTAAGTATTTTTCGAAAAAATACCTTTTAGAGAAAAATGAATTTTTCTCTAAAAGGTATTTTTTCAAAAAATAATTACCGATGACATGATTCGGAGGACCCTCCCACCTGCCCCTCTTGCCGCTGGTGACCTAAGTATCATGACTGGTTGGGACACCACGTGACTCGGAACCAGATGGGTAAGAGCGGGAGACAACTCTCGGCCCCTCTGGGGGTTCCCCGAGTGCCTCCCGGGTTGTGTGGTTACACAACGGGTTCTTAGGCTAGAATGAGTAAGTAGTAGACACTTCCACTAAGTCATGTCATCAGTAAGTTAGAGAAAAATGCATTTTTCATTGTAATATATCAGTACAAGACACTATTGTACAATTTGTGTGTCTAACTCAGGAGTGGTTTGATCGACGCACCAACTACACAAGATCACTGGCAGTGATGTCCATGGTGGGATATGTTCTGGGTCTTGGAGACAGGTCAGTTTTTGTTGGTTTGTTGTTGCTGTTGTTTTTTGGTTTTTTTTTTTTTTGGTGGGTTGGGGTTGGAAGGGGGTGGGGGGAGCAGTTTTTCTCCGTATGTAAAGACTCAGCATTAACCCTTTCATTACTGAATTCTCTGGTTCGTGAATACCACTGAGTACTGCTTTTATAAAGTTCTGTATCACCCCTGCATTCTGAGTTTAGAGACTAGAAAAATACCAAAATATAGTAGTGTACGGGAAAGGCTGATAGCGGAGTACCCATCCACCGCAGATTGCTGACGGGCTTTGGAAGGGCTACACATTGACGTCATGTGTAAGTGTCGTGTGGTTGATTTGGTGACACACAGGTGCAAATATGTGACAAAATGACAGTACATTAACAACACACACCTATGAAGCAAGCAAACGTGCATGAAAACGGGTCCAAAAGTGTTTGATGATGATGTCCACCTGTAATGCGCATCCACTCCATGCTAGCAGCATGCTCAGGGCACACAAAAAAAACAACCCAAAAAACCCCAAATCTTGCATGCTCTTACCATGATAATGATGTGTTGGAAACTCATAATTCAAACTTGTGACTGTGTCATAGTCTGTTGATTGCTGTCACATAGCAGTGTCCGCAATGCATACACAGGTGTCAAAATACAAAAAAAGTAACTGTAAAAGATCCACTATTATAATTATACACCATGATTGTCCATGCTTACGTATACACTATGTACAGTTAATGGGAGGGTGAAGATGAAATTACTACACTGTTATACACTGTCATACCGTCCGTGACTGTCACACACTGTCACCACTGACACCCCTGTATTTACAGTTGTACCTGTGTGTGGTACAAAAAAACCCAGTTGTTGCCATTACAACAAAGGTACACATCACATTTCCAGCACATAATAACAGATTTGCACCTCTTGTACGGGTTGTTCGCATATCTAACCCCTGGGTTTGCGTCCCTGTAGCGGGTGTGTCGCTTGTAGCACATCCATGGTCACGGCCCTCCCCTTTGACAGGTAAGTGGTCAGCTCGGTCAAAGCAAGTCTCATTGTTGCTGGTGGAAGAGCAGGGACAGCTTGCATTCGCGTTTGTGTACGTTGTGATCGTTTCGAACACACTCTCGGAGTAGAAGAGGCCAAAGTATGCGGACGCACTGACAGATGTGTCAATTACACGTGTTGGACCTGGCCTTCGGGTGAATGTCACCCACTCAGGTGCAACATATGGTTCTACAGTCCACTCAAATTGTGGATTTCGGAACCACAGTGGCACATTGTCGTCGTCAAGTTCATCGCCACTTTCGTCGTCGGCATCGCGACCAATATCCAGTTGTTGTCGTTAGTGTCTTGTCGCACAACACGCACAATATAGACCCTTTCCTCCTCTGTCAACTGAACTAAATACATCTCTCCAAAATCGCCTCTATCCCAAAGCTCATCACTAAATTCGTCACTGTCATGGTCACTTTCTTCTCTCTCCGCCATTTTTGCAAGCACAACCAAAGTTCTGGAAGGAATTTTTTATATAAACTCCGCATCCTGTTTCCAAGGCCCCAAGCCTGCGATAACATAAACACTGATTGTGCACCTCACGGTACCATTCCAGCACTGTCAAGGTCACCGCTAATCCAGTAGCCAATCTCAGCAGGTAGCATGGATTTCGAACATGGCTAGTGCAAACGACTTTAGCGGGTAGCCGTACACGAGGGAGCAGAAGCTGCTGCCCCGCTATACCGGGATTCCGTAAGCAGAGGAGGCATTTTCCATGCCCGCTATAGCGGGCGTCGTCGCCTCAAGCACCAGAAGGCGCAGAGAGGACTGAATGAATGAATATAGCGGGCGTCAGTAATGAAAGGGTTAATTAAGACCTTTTCAGGCAGTCGGCCATCTTCATCAATGAAGGTGAAATGTATTGACACTTTCAGTGAGTGAAGTGTTCCAAGCGCATAACCTTTCCCATGTTACTAAATAGTTTTGAGGAGATGGTAGTTATTGTGTTAAATTTCATTTTAGTGCATCATTTATGGCATTCTTTTTTATGGCCTTGCTTTTTCCCTGCAGACATCCATCAAACCTGATGCTGGACCGAGTGAGTGGCAAGATTATCCACATCGACTTTGGGGACTGTTTTGAAGTGGCCATGACACGTGAAAAGTTCCCTGAGAAAATCCCATTCCGTCTTACACGTATGCTTATCAATGCAATGGAAGTAAGTTTAGACATCAGTGCATTATAGTAGAAATTTATATTCAGTCATTGAGTCATAAACTCATTGATTGAGTCATATGTTCATTCATTTGTTTGTTAATTTGTTTATCCATCCACTTACTTTCTCATCCCCACCCACTTATGCACTGACCCATTCACTCATTCATTCATTTATTAAGTTAATATTAATCGGTGTTATTGTTATGTTGATTTAGATAAACATTTTGTCTGTCCTTGAGTTAATGTCAGACTCGGTATATTGTCACAATGTACCTTTACATTGGATATATTGCGGAAAGTAATCTTAAGAAATTTGGATTGAACAGTAGAGGTTTTGATCTGCAAAGTATTTTTGTTACATACTTTGTCTGTAATCCCCACACTTTACAAGTCTGCCAACATGCAATACAAGATCGAATAGGAGGATGTAAAATTATATAAGTGGTTTAAACATACCATGACCGCCACATCAAGAACACAGATGTAAATTCAAAGGGCAGGAGACATAGATTTGCGACAAAACTGAACAGAAGACAATCGTTCTCATGCATACATGATCAACAAAGAAAACTGGAAAGTTATATACAATTACTATAAATAATTATTACAGCACGACTAATTTATGCATGTCAGTGCTCATTTATGTAACATGTCAATATGACCATTTTCAAGTATGCTCATTCATGTAACCCCCATGCTTATCATCATCATTACATGAATCATCACCACTTGTATTCGCATCCACATGCAAATCTTGAGTTGTCTCGCACACATCATCGCTTGCATCTCACATCATGCCATCTTGAGTTGTCTCAGATACTTCATCACTTGTATCTCACATCACCATGCCATCTTGTATTGCATCTGTGTTGCATACATTTATGCCTTTCATGTATTTGCATTAAAAACTGGTGAAATACCAGTTAATGAGAACACTGGGTATTCATACTCACAAACCAGATAGGTAAGGCTAGCGCTGGTAGAACTGTACACATACCAAGGGGAATTACTCAGCGCTAGACAGACAAACAGTTAGATCCCCTGCCCCCGCCTATCAGGCACCCAATCACCAGCCCGCAGAAAAATACGCAAGTTCTATACCTGCATATATAACTGTTTAACTTCACTGTTTGTCTGTCCAGCGCTGAGTAATTCCCCTTGGTATGTGTACTGGGTATCCATGTTTCTTGGATGGCAAGGGTTCTGTGATGTCAAATTTACAATGATTTCAGTCACAACTGGCAGTGATAGGTTTAACCCCTTCACAGAAAAAAAAAATGAAAACGATCCAACTGAAAGATTTGTAAATCCTCATGAGCCCCGACACTTGATGAAGCTCATGTGGATCTGTGCCTCTTGCTGATGTCAATTTGTATCCATGTTCCTTGGACGTCAATGGTTCTGTGATGTTGAATTTACAGTGATTTCACAATTACAAAATGATGGCTGGCAGTGAAAAGTTTAACTCGTTCGCGACATGCCGCCTCCGGATACGCAGCTTATGCCGTGTATCCGGAGGTGGCGTGTCTCGAATGAGTGAAAATGCTATGTTCATTTCTGTGGGTGTTTTTTGCAGGCGACAGGTATTGATGGCATCTACCGCATGACGTGTGAGGTTGTGATGGAGGTGCTGCGTCAGAACAAGGACTCCCTCATGGCGGTTCTTGAGGCATTTGTCTATGACCCGCTTCTCAACTGGCGCCTTGTGGAAGGTATGCTGACCAGCTAAAGAAATGCAACATCATTGGAATCTACAGGAAAACTATTCTATAAAGAAATGCAACATCGTCAGAATCATTTGGAGCAGTGTTTCCGATGTTTTTCTTTTGCTTGATATAGAATATTTTTATTCCTGTCTGCACATTTTGTGGTTTTATGCTGGGGTGACTTTGTGCAAGTCTCTTTCTGTAATTATAATACACATTGCTTTCAATGTTGCAAAAATGCATTTGGGATAAGAGACAGCGGATGTGCACAGATTCCAGTACTGACAGCTTTTCTACAGTGTATCTGGGCACAATTGTCCTTAGTTATGTTGATCTGGGGTTTTTGAGCAGAGCAAATGTGAATAACAACAAATGATTATTCAAAGAATGATGCTTGGTACTTAACCCAATTAACCCCACGGACATAATATCCCAAATTTTGGAGGTGTCTCCTAGAGTACCAGCTGCAGGAGATGTATTGACCATGATAATGTAGTGATGGCGCCAAGCTGATCTGGCACTACCCTTGAATTATCATGGTCAATACATGTCCTGCTTTTAGGATTTTGGGGCCAAATGGATTAAATTGTCGCTTGCATATGAAAAAGTTGTCCTTGTGTTTTGCAGCAACCAACAAGACTAAGGAAAAAGGGAAAAGGTCTGGCTCTTATGGGGACAGCCAGGAAGGAGGTATGTGTGTATGTGTTTGAGCATCCATGTGTGAGTAAGTGAGTGTGTGCATGTATGTGTGTGTTGACGCATGGTTCAGTTATGACAGTATGGAAACAAGGGAAAGGAGAAGAAAAGAGAGAGATCGCAGTTTTACATGTACAAGATTTGTATCAAAAGACTGAAGGCAAGATTTGAGTTGATCAACAGTCATATTGGAAATGAAATAAACCTTTTAAACCATATTGGAGAAGACTTACCGGTAGACTTAACCCCAGTTATTCTTGTTTCACAGGTGGCGACTTGCTGGAGAGTGTTGATACCTCGCAGTCAGCCGGCAAGAAGATGAGCATCGAGGGACCAGAACCGCCCACTGGTAAGTGGACAATTTCTGCTTGTGTTCTTTGTTGTTCAGTGTCAGCTACTGGAGCTCAAGGCTTTGTAAAAGTGAGATCAACAATACTGCCCTGTGAAGGCTAGAGACAGTAAGTGGCTTTTTTGAAAAGCAAGATTTTCATTGTATTACAATAAAAATCATACTTTTCACAAAAATCAACTTGCTGTCTCTACCATTCACAGTGCTGAATTGTGCCTGATTAGCATGGCGGCTAACAAGACTGTGCATTATAGTGCCTGATTAGCTTGTCATCTAATGAGACCTAGGGTTGTGACTTACTGGCCTAGTGTGATGCCAGTTTGGTGAGGTTGAAGCGTTGTGGTTGATTTAATTCATAGATCATTCTCAGCTTATTATTCAGTAGTTTTTGTCTTTTTTATTTTAACCCGTTGGCTGTCTGTAGCAGTTTTGTCATGATGATTCCTAAAGGGTCATTGCAACAAAATCCATGCAGAAAAAACAGAGTTGTCGAAACTCAGAACTCTGACCAGACCTTCCCCTGCAGCCACTGCGGTCGAACCTGCCTGTCCCGGATTGGCCTCCCCAGCCATGAACATGCCTGCAGACGACATGGGCAACCTATAGAATCTTCGTTCGCGAAGTCAAGCCAAGAGTGTACATGCAGCTACAGCTACACTGGGGTTAACATGATATATTATGTAGTTTAAAGGCTTTGATAGCTATTCATTTTTATTACAGAGAATTTTTTGCAGTATCTCATTTTTCTCAATCTCTTCACAACACAAATAACATCCACCATTTAGATCTGTTACCTTTGCCAGGCTCTGTGAATGTACCGTCAGAAGTGATGAACAAGAAGGCCATCAATATCATCAACCGTGTGCGTGACAAACTGACCGGCCGTGACTTCAACACAGACGACCCAGTCAGCGTGCAACGGCAGGTCGAGTTGCTGATTCAGCAAGCGACTTCGCACGAAAACCTCTGCCAGTGCTACATTGGATGGTATTGTTTAGTGTTTTTTGGGGGGCATCTTTTTGGCTCACATGTGGTCGCAAAAAGCCATCTGTCATATCTATGTCTTGTCTGTCATCAGTGACAGCATTGTTTTCTCAAAACACATTACCGATGGTATTACTTTATGGGATTAATTCTTAGCTAGTCTAATTTTAGCCCAAAATTCGTTGTGTACGATTATGGTCATTATGGCAGGAGAGGGGCGCCATAGACTGGGCGGAAGCCAGGTTAGCCTCCCTTCCTGTATCACCACGCATGCGCTCCGCGCTTCCCACTTCAGTCGGTTTCTTTGCTAGTTACTGAGCAGTTGTGTACGTCGTGAGCTCTACGCTTCGAAGTTCGCTTGTGCTGTTAACCGGTCGTGGGACGGTTGTTTACCATTCGCCTTTGCCTTAGGCTTGGACGCTTTCGTGGGGACTGCCTCTGCAGTTTGTGTTTGTGACTTAGAGCTAGCCTTCAGCAGCTTGACAGACCAAAAAGGTGACTGCCAAGTGTGTGAAATGCAAAGAAGTACCCAACGGAGAAAGAAACCACATTCCTTCTGCATATGAAGATAAGTAGCGGCTAATGTCTCCGTTTGTTTGTCTATTTTGACAAAGGGTATTTACCCGAAATATTAATAAATTGTGTTGTACCGTTTTTTCTAAGCGTGTTTCTTTCTCCGTTGGGTACTTCTTTTCAGCAGCTTGGACGCTTGCGTGTGCACTGCTTCTGCTGTTGGTGTTTGTGACTTTAGGGCTAGCCTTCAGCAGCGTCGGTGAACTGTTGCGCTTGTGTGGGGCCGCTCGGACTCGTAGCTTCGCCCTTGAGTGCCCGGTTCTGGCTTGCGCTTGCTTGCACCGGTTCAGGCCGGGGGGGCTGTATGCTTGAGGACTGTGACTGGTGTGTTCTCTCGTCGTTTCGTCCTTTGGCGTTTCGCAGGATGAGCCCCGGAGTGTTGGTGCGTGGCGGCATTCCTGGCGTCTTCCTCGCCGCTTCCTTTGAACCAGCAGTTGCGGCAGGGACTTGCGTCTTCGACCGGCGACAGTTCGAGCTACCTCTTCGCCTGGTCTTCTGCCCCCCACGTGGTTGGTTGGTCTTGGCCTGTTGGTTGGTCCTTCTTCTTCGGATGGCGAGGTAAAGTTTCAGTTTAAGCCTACTCCAGGCGCTCAGGGGTGTGGGTAGAGCGCCGGGCCTCGGCATAAGCCCTTATCGAAATTTTGTTCAAGCGCGGTTCGTTTTTGCATGCCTGCGGGGGCACGCTCGCTCGAATGTCATCGTTTCCTTTGTGTTGCAGTTGGCAAGTACGCACCTGCACGCGATGTGGGCAGTTCCAGTGGCCGAGTGATGAACATCCCATTTGCCTGACCTGTTCCGGATGTGCCTCAACTAACCCGTGCCAGGTCTGTGCCCCATGGCCGGAAGAACAGTGGACACAATTCCTGGGCTTCTACGGCCGAGAACGTCCGACACCAGCACGGAGTGGTTATCCATCCCCGGTAGGCGCCACAGACCCACCTAGTGGCCCTTACCGTGTGGTAGCGCCTCCGGCTCAGCACCCTCGGCTGCGAGCTAGAACGCTAAAACCGGCAGCCACCACAGTCCCGTCTAATGGTCGTTGTGCGGTTCAGGATCAACGAGGCCCACCAGCTAAGCCTCTTGGGAATAAACCGGTAGCCACCACAGTCCCGTCTAGTGGTCGTTATGCGGTGGTGACTTCCAAGCAGTTACAAGTAGACACACAGGCACATGCGGCGACTTCGGTAGACGTCCTGACCGAGACACCGAAGGCCACAGCCAACCAGGTCAGCAAGCGGCACTCTCCTTTACTGGGACCCATTGTGCCCCCCCTCCTTGTCCGCCACTGGTAAACAATTCGTCGCCTCAACTCCTCGAACCAAGACTGGCGACACGGCACCTGGACCGGACAGACTGGCTCAGCGGTCACGCCCCCGCTCCCGGTCACGCAACCTGAGACGCGGCCCAACTTCACCCCGAGACTACCCGTCCCGGTTACGCCCTGAGCGCTCTTCCTCCTCTAGTCGTCGGTCGCACTCCAGGGACTCGGCGAAGCGCCAGAGAGTTTCTTCCCGCCACTCAGCTTCTAGCCGAACCCCACGAGCTCGGGCTAGGTACGACTTGTCCCGCAGTTTTGCTTCGCGCCGGTACCGCCGTTCGGTGTCTTCACATCGCCCCTACCGCTCCAGACAGCGCAGCGTCTCCCGCCATGACCGCGGGCAGCGACACCGCAGTCTTCGTCGTGCGTCTCACTCGTCGCGAGATCGTTCATCGCAAAGACACCCTCAGCACCACCCGCCAGTGAGAAGCTCGTCGTTTAGTGCTACAACCGTCCCCCGGGATGACAATGCGGAGATTCTCGCTACTCGGCAAGTGGTAGACGCAGCCCCCTGCACTGTGCCAACGGAAGACGACGCCCTCAGCTTGTACCCTCCGGAGTCAGTGTCAGCCCTCCTTCGGGAGACCAGCCCAGACCTGCCAGCTCTCTCGCCTGACGAGGAGGAACTACACCCATTTTCCGTGGGACACAGGTTGGAGACTCTTCGGGCACTCGATGAAGCGGCACGCTTCATTGCAGACTGCCTTCCAGCGGATCGCTGCTCTCCTTCACCCCCGCTCAAGAGGAAGGCTTCTGCTTCCATCGATGCTGATCGTCAGGGCAAGCGGTTTAAGTCTCTTCCCCAGCCACCAGGCTTTAAGGACATTTGCGAAGCTTTTTCCGCTCATCTCTCGCAGGGTCGATGCAGTTCCTTCGGTTTCTTTTCAGACTCCAGGTGGCTGGCAGGGTTGGATATGTACTTTCGGCAATCCTGGTACGCGGGACACTTGCAGAGTTTTTCTTTCCCCCTGCCTAATTTGGACCCCGTGGCGGTGTCTTTTGCTGGTGCTACCCTGCGACAGACTCTTCCACCTGGCGTGGAACAGATTGCGATGCTCGTTCGGAACGCCCTGACTGCTGTGGGTTTCCTGGATCTAGCGACGCAAGCCATCATTCGTCGACTGGAAGACGCCTGGCATCCTTCGTTGTCTTCGCTGTTTGGGGACCTTCTAGCGCTCGCTGTCTCTGGGAACCGTGCGGCCTACCACGCCTCCGTCAACGCGATGGCAGCGGCCCTTAACTGTGACTTGTTGAGATGGGATGCGGTACTACGCCTCTGCCCCATTCCGGTCGATGTCAAGACACAGCTTCGTCAAGTTCCCCTTGGAGGAGAGCTCCTGTTCGGCCCCGCCTGGCTTGCGGTCAAGGAGGCGAATAAGGACTCCTGGCCAAGCCGCCCTGCTACAGCTCCCCTTTCGTATCCCCCACAAGGCTCCGGGTCGCTCCCTGCGGGCTTCCATACCCAGCTTTTGTCCCCCTACCAGAGGTGGACCACTCCTCCCAAGACCTCCTGCCTTTCCCCGTGCCCGCCCGTCTACAGGCCCCATCCCTGCGCCCCCTGCTCAGTCCTGGCCCAGAACTGCCCGGCGTACCGGGTGGGGTGGGCCCAGTGACAGCCTGTCTCGCCCTCCGCCGACCTCTTCCCGGTCTCCTGTCGGCGGGAGGCTAGCGCTTCACAGCGACGTGTGGCGAGCGCTGCTACCGGACGAGCCGTGGATCCTATCTACCATCGCCGAGGGACTCCTGATCTCCTTTCAGTCGCCCCCTCCCCTGCGCCGCTCACCGTTGTGGACAGCGGTGCCGTCATACCAGCCCAGAGCCGAGGCCCTCAGCACCGAAGTAGATGCCTTGCTGCAGAAGTCTGCCATGGAGGTGGTGATGCAACACGACTCACCAGCCTTTTACAGCCGGCTCTTCGTGGTACCCAAGCCTGGCGGCAAGTGGCGCCCAGTCATAGACCTCTCGGCGCTCAACAAGTTCATCGTTGCTCCTTCCTTCCGCATGGAGACCGCCCGGGCCCTTCGAGCCGCCGTGCAGCCGATGGACTTTGCGGTCAGCCTGGACCTCTCGGATGCTTACCTTCACGTACCCATACACCCAGCTTCCAGGCATTACCTACGTTTCGCCTTTCAGGGAGTGGTCTACCAGTTCCGTGCTCTTCCCTTCGGCCTCAACCTCAGCCCTTGGGTGTTTACTCGGATCATGGATGCTGTGGTAGCCAGAGCCCGTCGTTCTTCCACGAGTCCCACCTCAAACTACTTAGACGACCTGCTCCTGAGGAACCAGTGCGAGACGGCCCTGATGGAGGATCGGGACACCCTTCTCCACCTGCTCGAAGTTCTAGGCTTCTTGGTCAACTTCGGCAAGTCCGACCTCGTGCCAGCACGCCACTTTGTGCATCTGGGCATGAAGTTCCACACCGACCTCAACATCGTCCGGCTCCCGGAGAAACGCATCCAGAAGTTGGCGATTTTAGCGCGGCAGATTTCCCAGATGACGACGCTTCCGGCCAGGCAGTGGCTGCAGCTTCTGGGTTTGATGAACGCAGCGGCGGATCTGCTTCCGTTGGGACGTCTTTACTCCCGGCCTCTGCAACTTCACCTCCTCCTGCACTGGCGTCTGTCGTCGGCCGACCTCGACGCCCCGGTTCCAGTCACTGCCCTGACCCGTCCTCACCTTCTGCGCTGGGCGGATCCTACCTGGCTTGCGACTGGAGTGCACCTCTTCTCGCCGCCCCCCACCCTCTCCCTGTGCGTCGACGCAAGCCTCTCCGGTTGGGGAACTCGCCTCCTGCCGTCGTTCGAGGCTTCCTCCTCCGGTCTGTGGCCCCGGGAGTCACCGCCCCGACACATCAATTGGTTGGAACTGAAGGCGGTCTGGCAAGCCCTCCTTGTGTGGGAACATCGCCTCCAACATCAGGAACTTCTAGTCCTGTCAGACAACTCCACCGTCGTCGCCTACATCCAGAAGCAGGGCGGGACCCGCTCTCCCTCCCTCTGCATCCTCCTCTACCAGGTACTTCGGTGGTGCGAGGACCGACACATCACTCTTCGCGCGCGTCACATCCCGGGTCACCTGAATGTCCTAGCCGACTCCCTCTCCCGACGCGGTCAGCTGATGCATACCGAGTGGTCGCTGCGTCCAGACATCTTCCGGATGATCGGCGCAGCCTGGGAGACACCCATGGTCGACCTCTTCGCCACGAGATGGAATCGGAAGCTCCCGTTGTTCGTCTCTCCAATTCCAGATCCCCTGGCCTGGGCAGTGGACGCTCTCTCCATCCCCTGGGACGGCCTCGTCGCCTATGCCTACCCGCCGACGGTACTAGTCCCCAAGGTTCTACTCAGGCTCAGAGGGTGCAACACGATACTGTTCCTGGTGGCTCCGTTCTGCTGGACCAGGACGTGGACCACCGACCTGCTGAACCTCGCAACGGCCCCCCCTCCCCCCCCCCCCCCCCCCCACTGACGCTTCCCACCCCAAGCACGATGCTCAAGCAACCACGTTGTGCACTCTGCCACCCGTGTCCGGAGCGTCTCCTCCTTCACGCCTGGAGGTTGTCAGGCAAGCCCTCTCCGCTAGAGGCTTTTTGAGTGCGGCAGTGGATGCGATCGCTTCAGCCCGCAGATCCTCGACCACACGTGTTTACGAAGGCAAATGGAGGAGTCCTCTGCTCCTGGTGCGACGACAGACGCCTCTTCCCCACCGAATTGACAATTCCTCAGCTGGCGGAGTTCTTCCTCTGGCTGTTCTCCGACCAGCACCTAGCGCCCATTACCATTAGAGGCTACCTGGCCATGATTGCGGACACGTACAGACATCTGGGACGGCCCGATCCCGGTGCCTGCAAAGACCTTGCCGACTTGATGGACCACTTCGGTCTACAACGTCCCACTCTGCGTTCCTTAGTACCTAGATGGGACCTGCCTTGGTGCTTACATGGCTCAACTCGCCTCGCTTCGAGCCCATCCAGTCGGCAACCTTGCCAGATGTGACGCGGTAGACTTGCTTCCTCTTGGCCCTCGCCTCTGCCTCCAGGGTCAGCGAGCTGCACGCCCTTTCGGCACGCCACGACTGTCTCCAGTTCAGAGCGGACGGTTCAGTTCAGCTGCTCCCCGACCCGGCCTTCCTAGCCAAGACCAGATCTCCGTTGGCTGCCCCCCAACTGGTGACGATTCAGCCATTACGAGACCCAGGTTCCACCAGTGTGTCCAGACAACAAGACCTGGTGTGAGCCTTACGTGTGTACCTGCGCCGGACCAAGCCGCTACGCAGGGGACGCACCCGCCTTTTCCTCCCTCTGTCCCCAGGTAGAAATGACATCTCAGCCCAGACGATATCCTCCTGGCTTCGGTGGGTGATACGATCAGCCTACCAGGACCTGGCTCCTCACACAGCCAAATGCTTGCGCATCAGGGCGCCAGAGATCAGAGCCATGGCTGCAAGCCTAGCGTTCGACCGCAACTGTGCTGTCAAGGACATTGTGGCGGCTGTGGGCTGGCGAGCAGAGACCACCTTCGCACACTTCTACCTGAGGGACCTCTCCAGCCAGCGCCAGAACCTTTTGCTGGTGGGAGACATCGTGGCGGAGCAACACTCCCTCCAGGCGCCCTAGGCGCCGTAAGTATCTTTGCTAAAATTAGAGGGAGGTTGCTTGGGGAGGGCCACTAGAAGTAGTGCGATGGCAGGGGTAGGGGCGTTATAGCGGCACCCACCTCCTGTTCGGAATTCTCCCATAAAGTAATACCATTGGTAATGTGTTTTGAGAAAACAAATGTATTTTTCTTTAAAATGAATTTTTTGGAAAAATACTTACCGATGGTATTACTCGAAGGTCCCTCCCACCTACCCCGCTTGCGGCTGGTCGGCTAAGAAACTGACTGAAGTGGAAAGCGCGGAGCGCATGCGTGGTGATACAGGAAGGGAGGCTAACCGGGCTTCCTCCCAGTCTATGGCGCCCCTCTCCTGCCATAACGGCCATAATCGTACACAATGAATTTTGGGCTAAAATAGACTAGCTAAGAACTAATCCCATAAAGTAATACCATCGGTAAGTATTTTTCAAAAAAATTCATTTTAAAGAAAAATACATATTTCTTAGAGACTATTTAAGTCACAGATTTTAAATGTGGCCCAAGGATTGTTTGTGGCAAGACCTTTCTAACTCTACCAATATGAGTACCCTCTCAGAAGGGCCAAGGTTACAGAGGGTAGTGCCTAGTGGCCTTAAATTTGCTTTAACCCATTCAGCCCTGACTCACTACAGCAGGAGATGGGTCGACCATGATAATTCAAGGGTAGTGCCAGATTAGCTTGGCGCCTGTTGGCGCCAAGCTAATCTGGCACTACCCTTGAATTATCATAGTCAATCCATCTCCTGCAACAGGTGCATAGTCGTTATTTGTCGCCTCCAAAATTTGGGAAGTACGTGCGTCAGGCTGAATAATTGCTTTCTTTTATAACCATTTGGTTGTCGCTCTCAGTAGCCCTTACTGTCGAGGCACTTCCTGCTGGAATTGCTTTGACAGTAAGCGCTGCCGACAGTCTAAGGGTTAAAGCTCCCAACAGAAATTGATCTATGTGTTGCACTATTTTATTTCATAGCATTCAGTGAAACTTTGACTGAGTTGTGTCGGATAGCCATGATACTTGTTCTTACTCATGGTTTTTTTTTTTTTTTTTTTTTTTTTTTTTTGTCTGCTGCAGGTGCCCATTCTGGTGAGGTTGTACATTTCTGCAAGTCAACTGTCCTATGCTTTTGTCACCAACTCTTTGTGAAGAAGAATCACAATATACATTGCATTTGAGGACATATGCTGCACTGTGGATTTTGTTTTCATTCATTCATCCATTCATCAGAAAAGAACTTTTGGAAATCATTCTATCATTATGAAGGTAACACTTTGATTTCAGTATAAAGAGGTAACTTTGTATGTGTGCTGGTTTGAGATTTGGAACTTTACAGCTGTAGTCCATAAGGTCCCAAATCACAGACCAGCACACTTTATGTCATTCAGTCAGTGATAGGCATTGTTGGACTTGACCCTTTTTCTGTTGGTAGCGCTTTTTGTTGTGATTCCTGCAGGGATCATCTTGACAAAAAGCACTACTGATAGCCAAAGGGTTAACTCCCTTGTGCATACAGCCAGTTGTGTAAACAGCTCCGGTGACTCCATGCACAAGGGGGTTTAAATATGGTCCTTATAATATACTGATAAGCAAAAGAAATGCGACATTTTTTTAAACATCAGAAGCACTTTCTTTGCTTGTCATATTCTTTGCGCGTCGGTATACAATGAACAGTGAATACTGTAAATTGAAGGCTAGTTTTTTCCTATAAAGACTAAAGTTGTTGTCAACACAAGTTTGACTTGCATTTTGTATTACTAACCACATATATATAATTCAAGATAACCAAAAGAAACCTTTTTTGTGTGTGATTTTTAAAATGTAAATATCGTTCATGGAATTTTATTGACTATTTTGGTCATTTCTCCGAACTTTCTGTGTTCAAATATTTTGCAAGGGTATTCATTTTAACTGTAAAATTAGTGTAAATATGTTTTATTTGGTGTAAATCTTGTAACTGCGAATATTCTTGTATGAATACTTTGACTCATTAAGACAAACTTGACTCTTTGTTGCTGATGTTAGCTGATATTTGACTCTACTCCACCCGGGTCTGCCCTGGGGGACTTGGGTGGGGTTAGGTATTTTTTAGTTCCCAGGGTCACCCTGGTCAGCCCCACAGGGTGGGTTTTTCTCTCTATTCTGGGGCATGTGTTTCTGTCTACTCTTTGTCCATTCACCTGTATTTGCCTTTTTAAAACTCTCCCTACTGTCTGCACTGCCTGTAGCTCTTGATATTGGATGTGTGTTGCTAAATGGTCTTAGCTTTATTTAGGCCCTATGTGTTAGGTTTATTTAATGTATTTGACCGGCTGGCAACATACATTCAATGTTCTGTTTATTTTTTATTTATTTTTTTTTTTTCACAAGCAGTGCAGGCACGTCCTGAGAAAGCCTTGTTGCTGTCGGGACGTTAAGCAATGTACAATCAATGATATTTGACTCTGGAGAAAGTGATATGAGATGCTGATGTACTCACATTTTGGAAGAGTAAAATTAACCCTCTTGCGCATTCATCCACCAGTGCTGTTTACAGGAAGGGTGACTGCATGCACAAGTGGGTTATATTGTATTAGGATCCCATTTAATATTTTCCATTACTTTGCTTCCATTACACTTTTTAAAAAATTCATTTCATTTTTTGTTGAACCATCTTCTAAATATTATGACTTTTAACCAATTCGTCCCAGATACTCTTAATAGGAGAGAGAACAACCATGATAGTTCAAGGGTGGTGTCAGAAGAGCTTGGCACCTATCAGTGCCAAGCTATTCTGACACCACCCTTGAACTGTGTCATGGTAATCTTGTCTCTTGAACTTTAATGTAGTTTTTAGAGTAATACTCCCAAATTTAGAAATTGTTACCATTGGGTTCGATTTGTGAAATGGTGAACCTCTGGCATTCTTCATTTTTCTCTTTCTATGTTCTTTTTGTGTTCCATCACTTTTTTGTTGCACAGTTCACTTTTGTTGTTGAATTAACCCTTGAGCTTTGATTGAGTTTCGATCTAATCTTTTGTGTCATGTTCTATCTTTTCACATTTTTTCTACAGCATTTTTAATAGTCAGTTTGGTTGTGCGTGAATGTTTTGTAAAGTCTTTATTTGTTGATTAAGCAGTTAATTGCAAAAGGTCAGCACACTGACCTAGGCCTCACTTTACCCGCCCACCATCAACCATTTCAGTTTAACAGCTGTTCACTGTGCTGTAAAGTTCAACTTCGTGTACTTGGAATCTTGAATGATAAATGTGTTTCAAATTGTTGCTGTGTGTACATATACATGTATTGAAATGTTTAAACCTTGCATTACTTGACGATCAATGTACCGGTACTTCTTGTCTTTGGGCACCTCCCCGTTTGTGTATGTATCAGTGTGAGTGCATGTACCCATTGTTTTCCTAAGTCATTCCTATGTGTACAAAATACATCTGAGCTCTTCTCCTGTAAGTGGAACTTTTACGGGTGACCAGTTATTACAGAATGAGCAGATATGAACTACAGCTGTTGAAAAAGAAAAAAAGTACGTTTTAACCGATTTAACCTCACGGCTGCATTTCCCAAATTTTGGAGGTGTTGCCCAATGACTTTACCAATTGCAGGAGAGGGATCAACCATGATAATTCAAGGGTAGTGCCAGATTAGCTTGGTGCCTTCAGGTGCCTTCCCTACCCTTGAATTATCATGGTCCGCCCATCTTGCTGTAGGACGTTGGGGGTAAAAGACTTAAAGAATCGCTGATATCACTGATTGGATTAAATAATTTTGTTTACGGGTTTGGGAGAGAAAATAATCTGAAAATTGCACCCCAAAAAAATACAATCCAACACCACTCAACTTGTTTGCATGAATAGGACACATCTGTAAAGAGTTATAGCTTTTGATTAATGTCGGTGGCAGCAAAATGGATCGATTTCATTTGTGTGTAGTGGGCGGTGTGCAAGTGTTTTTTGTTTCTGTGTACATGGGAGCTAAACTCGGCATAACGTGCCCTACACAAGATGTCACAGTATTTTTCTTTCAGTTTATCATGTTCACCTATTTCTAGTCACATAAGAACTACAGAAACCCAACTAAAAATACAATAAACATCCCAACAACAGAGTACTGTGCTTCTACTTTGCAGCGTCATACTGTCATGCATGTCATGTTGTAGCTGTATGAAAGCCTTACAGGAAAGCCCTATGAGCCAATAATTCTGACAAAGCAGGCCTTGGTTTTTGTTTTTGCAGATTCAGATAGTTAGTCTCTGAAATCGAAGGAAGACCATATTAAATCGGTTACTCCATGTTGTAACCCAAATGCACCCTAAAAGTTCCATTTACTGGAGAACTGCGCATGTAATATGAGTGAATATTGTCAGTTGTTCGTTTAATAATAAATGGATGCATACTTTGATGTAAAGTTAGATAAGGTGCTTTGCATTGTTGAGACCACTGAACTTCCCTTATTCCTCTTTTTACAAGTTCTATTACAATCACAAAGTTAAACAAATCACCTTACATTAATTGTACAGCAAATCATTTACTTCTGGCCAAGCTTTTTTGGTAGTCTAATCTCACAGTTTTGCACAATGTGTATGAGATTGATAAACCATCATCAGCTAATGAGGCACTTCTATTGAACTTGGTGTTTGATCTGTCAAGATTTCAAGATATTTCAAGAAGTAAAAAGGTTGTTTGATTACATCATTGTGTGAATTCATGCCCCAAAAGGTGATAATTGTGACAGTGAAGTGAGACAAAAACTGACTTTAATTACTTTACATGACTGCCATAACATAATGAGAAACAACTAAACGTAAGAGGCATAGATCCTCATGGGCCCCGCAGTTGCAGAGGCTCATGAGGTTTTATGCTTCTTGCCAACACTACCTTGTTCTTTGGACGATTACGGCTCTTTGGTTGAATTAACCCTTATAGCCCCAAGGTCATATTTCTGAAATTTTGGAGGTGTTGCCTAACGACTATGTACCAGTTGCAGGAGATGAATTGATCATGATAATTCAAGGGTAGTGCCAGATGAGCTTGGCGCCTGAAGGCTCATCTGGCACTACCCTTGAATTATCATGATCAGTGCATCCCCTGCTGCAGGGTCCCGGGGTTAAAAGGTTAACAGAAATTTTAGAAACACAATCTGCGCCCAGGGGCTCGGAAGGGTTTATAATTATGACTTGCTAGATAATCCTTTTTCGTAATTTTTTTAAAAGAAATTAAAGTACGTTATATTGCCGTTTCAGTGAGTGCCCAAGATGAGACAACGGGTTATGATAATGCTAAGAAGGCAAAAAAGACAGCGAATCCATTATGTCAAAATTAGCAGTTACCAGCCAGTTACCAAAATTGGCAGAATATTACTCAGCTATGGTCAAATCAAAGGCAAAACGCAAAAGACGTACAGAATATGAAAAAGCTTATCTTTTTCATGTGAATTGTTGTTTTTCATTTGTGTTGTTTGCTTTCCTATTCATTTCATATAATTATGATGCGTGTGCACTTTCTACAGCAGAACCTGTATTGAGTGACCACCCACCTGCCATTCAAGACCATCATTTAGGTGGCCTGTAGCCACCTAAATGATGATCTTTAATGCCAGGTGACACTTTTAGCCCATAAACTCTTTCGAGACGTGCTGCATCCGGATTCGCGGCGTAAAGCCGCGAATCCGGATGCGGCACGTCTCGAAAGAGTTAATCCTTTTTTCTTTTTTTTATAGAATTAGAAAGCATCTGTCTTTTATGATAACTGTTTTCTTGCAAATAATGTGGTTACTCAAAATAGGTTCCACTGTATTACTGTTGTAAAAATGTATGTCAAGAATCAAGGAAGAGGGCAAGTAATGGAACGTTGCATTTGTTTCAATTTTGGTGCGTGTGTGAAAAATGTGAATTTGTTTGTTGTATGGCCAATGTCATAATGTCAATCCTGTTTTCTATTTGTGCACTGGTCTTTGGAAATGTATGTGTACAATGTATTGTTAAGTAAACAAGAGGAATACTCTACATGTGTATGTGTGTGTGATGGAAAGGGGGGATGTGTAGGTGTGGGTGTGCGCGTGCTATGTTATTTTATTATAATATTAAAGGAAGAGAGCATCTCGCCTCTTTCTCTCAGGCGCACACACACAAGCACACCCACAAATGACCCTGTTATGTATATTAATCTGATCATGACTTCATTTTTGGCTCAAATGCGAAGCAAAAGTGAATATGTTCTGGGCCAGTGGTCGTCTGTCGTGCGTTGTAGACTTTAATGTTGGCATTTTCTCGGAGACTATTCAAGCTACAGTCTTAAATAAATCAGCGCATTAAATAGGCGCTTTATCCAAATTGAAAATCGGCTCAAAGCGCCGCCACGAACTGAACCCAACAAGCATGCTCACGTGAATCACGCGCATTCACTTACTGTACATGAACACGGAACATTCACATGGTGCTAAGGCGAACATTCACATCGTGCTAAGGCCAAGCTCAAGCGAGCTACTAAAGTTTTGGAAATTCAAATCGTTTATATTTGAAATTTGATTAAGTGGGCTGAAATTGATAACAAAGTCGTGGGGGAGGAAGAGCCCCCGACGGTCCACCCGAATTAACGGTGACACTTGCTAGAGGAGAAAAGTCCGATGCCGGAACCGGGGATCGATTTATTTATGTACAGTCTTCAAACTTGGCCCAATGATACTTTGTGGCAAGACCTTTCCAAACATACCAATTTCAGTGACCTCTCACAAAGGTCAAGGTCACAAGGTATCAGGAAATATATCAAAAATAGCTATATTTTGACATAATTTATTTTTTCTCAAATACTATTCACAACTTTGAACCCAAACTTGGTACAAAGATACCCGATGGTATGACCTTTCTATACATACTAATTGGGTGATCTCTCAGAAAGGTCAAGGGTCACAAGAACTCGGGGGAAATAGATCAAAAATAGCTATATTTTGACAAAAGATGTTTTTCTCAAATGCTGTTCACAGCTTCAAACCCAAACTTGCTACAGAGATACCTGATGGGAAGACCTATCTATGCATACTAATTTGGATGACCCCTTGGAATGGTCAAGGGTCACAAGAGCTCAGGAAATAGGTAAAAAATAGGCATGACAAATGTTTTTTCTCAATTACTATTCACAACTTCAAACCCAAATGTGGTACAGAGATAACTGACGGTAAGACCTATCTTTGCATACTAATTTGGATGACCCATTGGAAAGGGTCACAAATGTGTATAAAATGCCAATTTAAAAAAAAATAGAATTGTACTTGTAGTTATTATCAACATTTTTGCAAACTTTTCAATCAAATTTGGCACAAAGTAGCTGATGATAAGACCTTCCTATGTATTCTAATTTAGTCCACTCATCGCAAAGGTCAAGGGTCACGTGGATTTGACAGATGTGTGTGAAAACTGATTAAATGTTGAGAAAACATGGATTTTGTTTGTTGTCATGAGAGAACAAAGTATTTACCTTTGGTATAATAATTGTAATAATAACAATTATTATTACTTCTTGATATCTTTGTTCTTGCAAAAAGGAAGTCACAACACGACTCATTTTTATGGAAGAACAGAAAATTGTCGCCGGTTACACCGGAAACTGGGTCGTCTGCTTTGTCACAAAGTTTCATGCACCGGTCCGATCAAAAATGGCCAGAGGAGTGAAAGTCATGGAAAGTTAACGCAACGATGAAACATTGTTACGTGGTGGAGTCGTTGTCAGTATGATAAACACACCAGACGCACGCACGTAAGGTTCTTTTAAATAAACTTCATTCAGCTGCAACCCGTCACGTGGCTTAAGGAGACAATACTGGAGTAACGGTTCCAACAATATTTTAATTCAGCGATGCGATCTCCACACAATGCATTTCCAAATGCACCAACACTGATACAAAGTCTCTTCTGCAAATGTCCACACTGGCAACACAATGTTTCTCATACAACGTATACCACCGTTATGCTGTGTCTCTCACAATGTACACCCTATACGGGCCACGTACCTACGATAAACTGCATGTCTCTACAACTGACAATGCAAGACAATGTATATACGCGCTCTCCTAGCACCAACGTTATATAGTAAGACAACTTTCTAGAATAATCCCAAGAAAATCATTCAACGCAACCAATCAGAATGGAACCCGTAACTGAAATCATAAATATTAATAAAAGAAGAACTTTCTGGAATAAACTAAAATAGTCTACAAAAATTCGGCTGCTCATTTCAGCCCCAAATCCTAGTGTGTAATCATATCACAAAAGTACGGAAGGCAGTTCACGATCTAGACGGAATCTTTCTAGAAGTTTCACAATCTTTAAAAAAAACAAAAAAAAAACATACTGATTGGCTGCACACTTCACGTGCACAGAAAACAAATATAATTATTTGAGCGTCTATAAAACAATGTAGCGAAATGTTTCTTACTCTTCTGACAACACACGTACGCGGCCACAAGACAGAGTGACCTGCTCGAAGGTTCTAATCTATACTCCGCGAATCCACGCAAAACAAAGATCGACCGCTATTCTCCGTGCGACTTCTCTAGAAGCTTTCGGTTAAACTTAGCGTATCATAACAAAGCGAATTCCGCTCTATGCGCGAACGAAAGAAAAACTTACTAAAAAGGTACGTGAATTGTAACCATGATAGCTCAAATAAATATCAGATTGTTTCCTACAATTAACACATGTATGCTCTCACAGGACAACACAACCACAATCGTAACATTACCCCCCCCCCCCCCTCCCCCACTTTAGAATGAAATTTCACAAAAATTTCTTTTCAAATCTCAAAAAATACGGTTGTGGCTGTGTAAACCTACACAAAACCATAAAGAATAAGAATTTCACATCAAAATGAAATCAAATAACTACTTAAAAATAATCGTCTCACAGTTCCTTTAAACTGTCCTGAGTGAAGACATGTCCCTTTAAACTGTTATGAACACCGAAATGTCTCTTTAAACTGTTCTGAACACAGAAATGTTCATTTAAACTGCTCTGCTCAGGTAATCCGCTCCAATGTTATGCGAACCCTTAGTTAAACTAAAAATTAATGTCAAAGTTCACTTCTGGAACATCTCCAAATCATGAATACAGTTCACACAGTTCAAAGGTTACTGGTCCTGGGTCAAACACTGTCGGCCCACGGAAAGTACGACAGTCCCCACACACCAAACTAGATCTCTCTGGTCTATTCCCTATGACCACTGGTAATCTGGAATCTCTGTCGACTCCCGGGTCCGGCGCCTCCCCAAGATTCTCCCTCAGTCCTTCTCTGGTGTTGTGAAGCAGACGACATGGCTCGTCGCGAACCGGCTTGTTGGATGTCGGATTAACCTCGTGCTGGACGGTGTCTGTTGTCCCTGGGTCAGGTGTAAACCGATGCTCGAACTCTCGAGTCAGGACGCGCAGTTCTTCTCTTTGAGTCTGGGTCAAATTCTGACCGAACTGGATGTCTTTTACATCCTCCTTGTGGCGAAGTTCATTAAGGTCAAACAGGTTTTCGTCGTCTAGTCTTTCGTCATCAGCAAGACGCACCGATGCCGCGAGTTGTGTTTTGTCTTGACGACCTCTCTCAATATACTTCTTCAGCAGATTAGCATGGTAAGTCTTCACCTTGTTGTTGATCTTGACTCTATAGTCGTTGATGCCAACCACCGTGTCGACAACGTAGGGTCCCTTCCACTGCATCAGGAGTTTGTTGTTGTCGGTAGGAAAAAGAACCAACACCTGGTCACCTGGCTGGAATCGTCGAGGTTTCGCCTTACGATCATAGTAATGCTTCCCCTTGTTCTGCGCCTTCCCTAGTTATTCTCGAGTCATTCTGAGGGTATCTTCCAGCTTCTCTCTCAGGTCGAAGACGTACTGGTAGCTGATCTTCACCTCAGGCGCGTCGATATCCTTGGTCCACAGCTCCTTCAGGATGTGCATGGGTCCCCTTGTCCTGCCGTACAGTAATTCAAAAGGGGAAAACTCTGTCGAATCCTGAGGAACTTCACGGTATGCGAAGAGCAAGGCATTGATATATCTATGCCACAACCTTGGCTGTTCAGCACACAGTTTCTTCAGCATAGCCTTCAATGTTCCGTTAAACTTTTCAACCAGCCCGTTGGGGTGATAAGGGGTGGTAGTAAGGTGTTGGATGCTCAATAGCCGGTTGACTTCCTCCATGCAGTCGGAGACGAACTGAGTTCCCAGGTCACTTAGGATCTCCTCAGGAATCCCCAAACGGCTGAACATGTCGACGAGCGCCTCTGCCACAGTTGGAGTGTCGATCTTCTTAAAGGGTATGGCATCAGGATAACGTGTAGCGTAGTCCACCAGGGTCAAAATGTAACGACCATCTTCACTTGGAGGGGATATTGGCCCCACCAGGTCCACAGCTACGCGTTTGAAAGGCATATCGATCAGTGGCATTTTCTCTAGAGGAACCTTGGGCACCTTTCCCTTGGAGATTGTCTTCTGGCATATGTCGCACGACCTGCAGAATCGGGTGACGTCGCCTCCCATATCAGGCCAGTAGAAAACGGCTCGCATCCTATCGAGGGTCTTGTTGATTCCCAAGTGACCTCCCAATATGGAATCATGGGCCAATTTCATCACTTGCATTCTCAAAGGTTCAGGAACTACTACTTGACGCACAGGTTTATCTCCATTGCTGTCGAATATCCGGTACAGGATATCTCTTCTGGTCTTGAAGGTTATCTCTTTTCCCTTTCGCGTCACAGGCTCGGTCTGACCTCGGAACTTGTCAAGCGTGAGGTCGGCTCTCTGTAGCTCCACTAGCCTGTCCCTATTCACCACAGCCGGCTGTGTCCGTGTTGTCCGCCACTTTTAGAGGGATGGTCTGGTGACTCTTCTTTGCTTGACCTCTTGTGGTAACAGCACATGTTTCAGGTTTCCACTCTGGATCTGGATTGTCTGCGTTTCTGGCACATCAATGTTTCCGATGATAAGATCGTAGACAGGGGTCTTTACGCACAACGCCTTCACCTCTCCTGTCAAATATGGGGTGTCGACGCTGACATTGGCAAGGGGGATAATCCTTACAGTTCCGTCGGCCAAAATGAGGGTGGTCCACTCCTGTAGCTTCTGGTTTTCAGTTACTAGATCCTCTCTCACGATGATACAACTACAACCGGTATCTCTCAACACTCACACTGATGCTTTGCCGACAAATTCTGACACCACCGGCATGTTCGGCACTTCATTCTCAGGCAGCGCAATGTTTGAGACTGGTAAAAATGTAGCCCCATCTCCTACTGGGATACGTCCATTCTTTCTGAAAGATTCAATCAGCTCCGGTGTCGCCTGGGATGACGTCACATCATTGGCTAATACAGCTGCGGCTCTGTGTTGAGACGTGGTACTGCTTCTGCCTGCTATCCCGCGATCTTGGTAGGATCTTCTGATGTTGTCGCCTCGGGGAACGTCTTTAGAAGGACACCGTATCGCCTTGTGACCTTTCTTTCCACAGAGAAAACATGTCAGGTTCTCCACCGGCTTGTATTTCGGGGTATCTCTGACACTGTGGAGTTCCTCTGCTGGTGCAGACACACGCTGCGGCTTACTGGACCCGAACTTCATGTTGTGGGCATCAAGGTATATTTGAGCGAAGTCGGCCAGGGCCTTTAGGGACTGTTCTTTTTGCTCCCTGAGGTGGGCGGCCAGGTCCTTAGAACATGCGTTGAGGACTTGTTCTTTAATGATGATGTCACACAGGTCCTGGTACCCTTTGTTTAAACCAGCCAGCTCTATCCATTTCTCCAGGTAGCTCCTGATTCTTTCGATGAATAGGCCGGGTGTTTCTCCTTCTTCAGGCTTGCAGTTCCGAAATCGTCGCCTGTAACCCTCTTCAGTGAAGTCGTACTGTCTCAGCAGGGCGGCTTTCAACTGCGAATAATCTTCGGCTTCTTCTCTTGGCAAGCGGGTGTAAAATTCAAGCGCTTTGCCAGTTAGAAGTGCGCTCAGTTTGATAGCCCAAGTCTCTTGTCTCCAATTGTTACTGCTTGCGAAGCGCTCGAATCGCTCCAGATACGCGTCCATCTTATCTGAATTTTCAACGAAAGGTGGAAGTTTTGGCGCACGGGCTGTTTGCTCTCTGCTGGCTAAGGCTGTTGCTTCAGAAGCCCTCTGAATCTGTGCCTCTATCTCCATCTGCTTAGGTGAATTTCGTGTTGACGCTGCCTCTCCGCCTCTTCTCGCTCATCTTCTCGTTGTTTCTCTGCCTCTCTTCGCTGTTTCTCTGCTTCTTCTGGTTGAATTTCGAGTTTCCTGATCTCACGCTCTTTGGCTCTTTCTTCTGTCTCCAGTCTCTTTTCTTCTTCAAGTCTCTTCTCTCTTTCTCTCTCCAGTCTCTCATTTTCTTCTCTCCCTCGTTTCTTTTCTTCTCTCTCCAGTCTCTCCTTTTCTCTCTCCTTTACAAACTCGAGGAGTTGAGCTCCTTGGAGTCCACATTCCTTTCTAATTTTCAGGAATGTCTCCATTTCCGATGTCGCCATCTCTGCGTTTCACTGCTGGCTGTTTTCTCCTGCTACCCTGTCCACTGAGCCAACTGAAGAAGTCCCGTCGGAGGTGCCAATATGTTACGTGGTGGAGTCCTTTTCGTAGTAACAGTTCCAACAATATTTTAATTCAGCGATGCGATCTCCACACAATGCATTTCCAAATGCACCAACACTGATACAAAGTCTCTTCTGCAAATGTCCACACTGGCGACACAATGTTTCTCATACAACGTACACCACCGTTACGCTTCGTACCTACGATAAACTGTGTGTCTCTACAACTGACAATGCAAGACAATGTATATACGCGCTCTCCTAGCACCAACGTTATATAGTAAGACAACTTTCTAGAATAATCCAAGAAAATCATTCAACGCAACCAATCAGAATGGAACCCGTAACTGAAATCATAAATATTAATAAAAGAAGAACTTTCTGGAATAAACTAAAATAGTCTACAAAAATTCGGCTGCTCATTTCAGCCCCAAATCCTATTGTGTAATAATATCACACAAAAGTATGGAAGGCAGTTCACGATCTAGCCGGAATCTTTCTAGAAATTTCACAATCTTTAAAAAAAACAAAAAAACAAAAAAAAAAAAAAAAAAAACACATACTGATTGGCTGCACACTTCACGTGCACAGAAAACAAATATAACTATTTGAGCGTCTATAAAACAATGTAGCGAAATGTTTCTTACTCTTCTGACGACACACGTACGCGGCCACAAGACAGAGCGACCTGCTCGAAGGTTCTAATCTATACTCCGCGAATCCACGCAAAACAAAGATAGACCGCTATTCTCCGTGCGACTTTTCTAGAAGCTTCTGGTTAAACTTAGCGTATCATAACAAAGCGAATTCCGCTCTACGCGCAAACGAAAGAAAAACTTACTAAAAAGGTACGTGAATTGTAACCATGATAGCTCAAATAAATATCAGATCGTTTCCTACGATTAACACATGTATGCTGTCACATGACAACACAACCACAATCGTAACAAACATGCTGATCATATGGATGAATGAAGAAGACTAGTCAGCAGCAGAAAGACCTAGTATTGTTGATGTATTCAAGGGACACTGGCGGACCCGTGTTGTCAGTCGAGATGAAAGACTGGCGCGGTCGTCCTCGCGAAACGAGCGTTGTTGATATGTACTTTGACTCTTAACCCATTACATCCTAAGGCTGATTTTGTAACAATTGCTTACTGCTCTATAAAGGCTACATTACATTGTTTTTCAATCCACAGCTGTTGAAAAAAGATTCATTAAAGTTTGTTGACAATTGGGCCGTTTCAAAAACATTTTTTACCATTGGAGATGTAATGGACGATAATGGTTTTTCAATCCACAGCTGTTGAAAAAAGATTCATTGAACTTTGTTGACAATTGGGCCGTTTCAAAAACATTTTTACCATTGGAGATGTAATGGACGATAATGGTGACATTGTCAGTTTTGAAGTGTTTTGTGAACTTACTGGTGCCGATGTCTCTTTTCTTGATTACTACAGCAGAACGAGTGTTGTACGAAAAGTACAAAAGAAAAATGTTACGAATATGGACGGAGGCAGTCGATGTAACCGATATAGGTACACCCTTGGATGTTGTCTTTAAACACGAAAAGGGTATAAGAGGTATATATATATATATATATATATATATATATATATATATATATATATATATATATATATATATATATATATATATATATATATATATATATATATATATATATATATATATATATATATACACACATACATACAATGTGTTCTTAAATAAAACGACACCACCTACATGCATCGAAAAATGGAAAATCAAATATAATGATCTAAAGTGGAAAGCTATTTTGTTGCACCCTATAACAGTCACACAAGACACCAAATTACGCTGGTTTCAGTACATAGTCCATAGAATAATGACAGTGTTTACTTACGCTATAGACAGCTCAAGGATTCAAACCTTTGTACCCCCACCCGGGTCTGCTCTGGGGGATTTGGGTGGGGTTAACTACTTTTTAGTTCCCAGGGTCACCCTGGTCAGCCCCACAGGTTGGGTTTCTTTTCTATTCTGGGGCATGTGTTTCTGTCTACCCTTGGTCCATTCACCTGTATTTGCCTTTTTTTTTTAACTCTCCCTACTGTCTGCGCTGCCTGTAGCTCTTGATGTTGGATGTGTGTTGCTAAATGATCTTGGCTTTATTTAGGCCCCATGGCGAAGGTTTATGTAACGTATTGGACCGGCTGGCGACATACATTCAATATTCTGTTTAGTTTTTTTTTCACAAGCAGTGCAGGCACGTCCTGAGAAAGCCTTATTGCTGTTGGGACGTTAAGCAATGTTAATCAATCAATCAAACCTTTGTACCTTTTGTTCACTCTCTTAGGAAACAATGCCGAGTTGTGCACGTTTTTGGGACAAATTACTGAACAGGTTGAAGGAAAAATGTGTTCATTGTAAAAATTGTGAACTTGGTACAGAATTAATTCTTCTCGGGGTGAAAGAGGGGCTGCAGACGGACCCAACGCTCGATTTGCTCTTATTAATGGCAAAACATTTCATTTACCGTTGCCATTGTTTGAATCGGTAGTTAAACTATCCAGTCTTTTTGGCAGATTTCAGAAACAGGTACTGTACAGAGAAATATGTATCTACTGTGAAAAACAAAATTAGCCGTTTTACACGGCTGTGGTTGCCATATTTTGATTTTGTGTAAGATAGTTAACATTTGTTACCTTTTCTGTTAACTTCTGGTAATTTGTGTAGACTGCAGTTGGCCCCTTTTTATCCTGATACGGTCCATTGTCTCCGAGGTATCCCTACTCTTTTCCCCCCTGAAATTCTGACAACGATCTGTTACCGATACATGCATGCAGATATTCACAGTACACGCTAGAAGATTCTCTCTCTCTCTCTCTCTCTCTCTCTCTCTCTCTCTCTCTCTCTCTCTCTCTCTCTCTCTCTCTCTCTCTCTCCCTCCAAACACACGTCACTTTAGTTTAATTGTGCTGAAATAGTTTATTTGTGTGTGTGTGTGTGTGTGTGTGTGTGTGTGTGTGTGTGTGTGTGTGTGTGTGTGTGTGTGTGTGTAAATAATAATAATAATAATACATAGTATTTATATGGCGCATTTCTCATATTTATAATATAACTCAATGCGCAGGACATAGCCGCGAACTGAACCCAACAAGCACGCTCACGTGAATCGCGCGCATTCCCTCACACACTGTACATAAACACAGAACATTCACGTGGTGCTAAGCGCAAGCTCAATCGAGCTACTGAAATTTTGAAAATTTAAATCGTTTTTTAAAAATATTTTTTAAAATTTGATTCAGTGGACTGAAATTAATGCCGATTTCGTGGGGAAGGAAAGAGCCGGAGTACGGCCCGGAGAAAGAACCCCCGACGGTTCGCCCGAATTAATGGTGACACTAGAGGAGAAAAGTCCGACGCCGGGTATCAAACCTCGCACCTCTTGCATTGGTGGCAGGCGCTTTTACCGCTGCGCCACGGACCGCACCCGATGTATGTGTGTACATGTATTTTACGGTGTGCACTCTTTAGTTTTTCTTGTTACTTTTTTTTAAAAAAAGCTTCAATAAAAAATATAATAAACAAAATAATAAAAAAGAGGCTACATTTCAGATTAGGTTTCAAGTTTTAGTTCAAGGGTGTGTGTGTGGGGGGGGGGGGGGGGTGTACAGACGTACAGATTAGTTCAAGTTTTAGTTCAAGGGTGGTGCCAGAATAGCTTGGCGCCTGAGGCGCCAAGCTATTCTGGCACCACCCTTGAACTAACTCGCATTTATTTCAGGTCAAGCAATGGGTGTATCAGAATGATGAGGGTTAAGTGTAGGAGAGAACCGGGTGATCGGGTATCTGTGACCATGTTGGGATAAGACAGACAGGTTGTTTTGAATACACACATGAGCGTTACGCACTACACAGACGTCCAGCAATCTATTTCCCATGTCAAGGAAATACGGCATCTCTGATTATTCGTAAGCTAATGACATAAACTCTTTCCGTGTCGGTAGTGGTTTTTGTCGCGATGATTCCTGTAGGAATCATCGCTATAAAACCGCTACCGACACGCAAAGGGTTAATATTACCGACTGGTCACTTGAAGATCTACTGCCGCCTTTTGACTGCGGAGAGCCATCCCAATGTTCTAGGTACCCGCAGAGTCTCAACGCTTTTTTCGGCGCAGCAAAACCATTTTGATCAGGTACGTGAGTGTTTTGTTAAAAAAATTTTTATGACGTAAGTGAAAGGAAGGATTACAGAACATTGAATTAACCCATTCAGCCATGAAGCACACCAGCAGGAGATGGATCGACCATGATAATTCAAGAGTAGTGCCAGATTTGCTAGGTGCCAAGCTAATCTGGCACTACCCTTGAATTATTATGGTCGATCCATTTTCTGCAACAGGTGCATAGTCGTTAGATGATGCCTCTTATTTGGGAAATACGTGCGCCGGGCTGAATGAGTAACTATGACTAATCGCTGCCACTCACATACAGTCTTATTTTCAGCATTTCAGTTGCTAGAAAAAAAAAAAACACATACACACACAACTAGACGCTACCACTGTCTGGTGTATCGCACGCTTGTCTACCCTGCTGTAGTGGGTGTCTGCAGACACTTTCCATTTTCACAAGTCACACTTGCTGTGTTCGTTTCACTTTGTTCCACAGTATCCTTTCCATCTCTGTCCATGACCATCTGAGCCAGTCTGTGAATTGACCCATACAACACGACAAGAGACGCTCTGCACATGTTCAGCTGGTCACTTGCCAGTTTGGGGTCACACGATCTGTTGTGGTGCACGTGTACTAGGCCCGGGTCAAGGGCCCGCATGATGTGAAGACCTTTGGAGACACACCTAAAAAAGAGAACCAGGTAAACGTTCACACAGTCGTTCACGCTTGAAAGCATACGAACGAGGCTTTCAGATGTGCATGGCTCAAATTTGCACACTGGCATCCCTCCTCCCCCCCCCCCCCTCACACACACACACCTCTCTATCTGTCACACACGCATACACACGTCATGCACTCACTTGGAGTATAGATCCACGTCTTCTTTGCCCCAGCCCTTGATGCTGGTATCCATGCCACCCACCCGTCTCAGGTCCCCTGCCGTTAGCGCTGCTATCCCGTAACTGAAGTGTCTCCAAGTCCCAGCATCCCTCGCGAAGTCCGCTGGTGTGCAATTGACCAGGCCGTAGCACACCGTTTCCGGGTAGTACTGCGCAAAGTACACGGGAAAATAGGCCCTTCCAAAACCAGCATTCCTGGCGACCCTGAAGAGGAAGCTGGAGGTCAGCACGAGGTCGACGTCAGTGAGCACTAACAGCGCGTGCTCGTCAAGTCTGGAAGCCAGCTCGTGCAGAGCAAGCGCGCGCGAAAAGGTCACGTTCAGGATGATTACGGTTATGTCTAGATTCATTGGTCTCTTTACTGTGGACGGCATGCGGTACTGATCAGTCAAAAAGAGAGACCGTTCATGGTTTCCCCAAGTGTCTGTAAAGAGAGCTACACGCAGATAGATTTTGCTTGGGTAGGACCTAGATGCCTCGGACAAAGACTGAAGAAACCGGACGTAGGCTTTGTAACGATTGCACAATGACAGAAGAAGCCAAAGGTCTTGGCTATGGTCTAGTCTGTGCTTACTGGTTTGATGAAAATACTTGTCTCCTGTCGCTGTCGTGCCGTTTCTATCATTTGAAGTTTGCTTATCCATTGTTTCTTGGTCTTTTACATCGGTCCGGCGTTTTGTGTGTAGTTCACCAGAACCGTTCATGTCCACCCCCTTTGTACTAGGACCCTTTTCATTGTCGTCATAGATTTCTATCTCTCGCCATTGGAGGGGGTCGAATCTAGTTGTAAGCGATATACAGCACGTCCTATTATTCACAGACTTGATCAGTACATGTTGCAAACCTTTAGCCACTGAAACACTTTGATACCTTGCCACAATGCGTCCGAAACTCTCGTTGTTGTTCGGCCCTGCTTTGTGAAAGTCTGTCAAGTACCACTGAGCTTTCCTGGAGGCAGTCACCACAGTAGGGTGCACAAGTGGTGTGATGGAGAAGAACGTATAGTCCTGTCCGATAAAATCCCAAATTGTGTCCTCTTCCACAGCATACTCCAGTGTTTCTTTTACTGTAAGAGGCTTATAGTTATCTGCTGTGGTAGAAAGGTGTATGGCGGCCACCGGCTGATTTTTCAGGCGGGGCTTACTTTCAGTTGCAGTTATAACAGGTTCCATTGTTGTACCAGAGGGCAGATTTTGGACATGGGATCGTTTGTTTGTTCTGTTTTCTCGAGTATCATTTCGAGCCAGACGGGATCTGGTTAAAGTTGAAGGATTAACTGTGAACTGTTCCTTGGTGAACTGGGTCAGTTTGGATTTTGTTGTGTTTTTCTTTGGATCAAAATCTAATCTTGAGTTTTCAACGAAATTCTCATATTTTTTAGAAACAGCTGAATTTCTTCCAACTGAACGCTTTATCCTGTGTTTGCCACTTTCGTCACGAAGAACACCAACCCCACCGTCACCACCCAAGGCCGTGATTGCGTCCAGAGTGGTCCTGTATCTTTGCTGCTGATGTTGCAGAGACTGCAATCGACTCGTCTCCAGCAGCACGTGCAGACGATACATCTGTCGCGCGTCCTTGACCGGGTGAAGGGTCAAGGCCGAGAAGATCTTGGGGTCAAGTTCGCCTGTGAAAGACCCGTTTTTCTCAAAGTAGTTATGGTAGAATAGATGGCTCATCTGATGAGACTGCAAAACAAAACTGATGTAGGGAAAGTGAAGACTGATATCAAGTTGTCATGACAGGAAATGTACCTATTGATGTGTGTTAGTCTGTAATTATACTTCGAACATGCTCAGCAGTTTAATACCCAATGCGCAAAGGTCCTCGGGCCGATGTCAGCCGCTGTTGGCCCCGCACTCGGCCGTGCGCGAGCCAACGGCGACCGATGTCGGCCCGATGGCCTTTTGCACAAAGGGTACCCCTCTCAGAGAGCTCTTATTGCAGGAGTTAACTTTTGTCTACAGTGATCTCTCTCTCTCTCTCTCTCTCTCTCTCTCTCTCTCTCTCTCTCTCTCTCTCTCTCTCTCTCTCTCTCTCTCTCTCTCTCTCTCTCTCTCTCTCTCTCGGACGAACATGAAAAGAGGCATGTGCGCCTATTGTTTCCATCCTTGAGAAATAAAGTATCATTCATTCATTCATGCTCTCTCTCTCTCTCTCTCTCTCTCTCTCTCTCTCTCTCTCTCTCTCTCTCTCTCTCTCTCTCTCTCTCTCTCTCTCTCTCTCTCTCTCTCTCTCTCTCTGACTATTCTATGACACTCACATACGTTCTCATATTCGTGATTACGCGTCAACGGTGTGGGATGGCAACAGTGAAGTCCCTTTGTAGAGACTCAGCTCCTTATACAGAAGGGCGGCGAAGTTAATCCTTCACGACCCACGACTAAAGAATAAGTCGCCAAATTATTATTGTTGCTGCTTCAAGATCACTTCAAATACACAGAGAGCCGGGACGAACAGCAGGCTAGCGTAGACACTGTTCATGAAAATTCAGTCAGGCCAAGGTTGACTTTGTCATCAAAATATTCAAAGACTGTCCACTGTTTTAAAATATTGTTCACAGGCATCGCTAACGCACTGTAACTAAGTGAGATAAAGTGAAAAGAACCACAGTTGGTCACCTGGATTCAGAGTGTTGTCTTTGGGCACTAACTGGAACCTTTTATTTGCATCCAAATACGATAATAATTATTAAACAGTGTTAAGTTTTTTGGTGCATATTTTATAAAACGTTTGATACCTGATGGTAAACCCTTCCTATGCATACTACTTTGGATGACCCCTCGAAAAGAGGTCAGGGAATAAGTCTTTAATAGCCTTTTGTGACAATTGTTTTTTCTCAAGTACTATTTACAACTTCCAACCCAAACAAATATGGTAATACCTTCCTATGCATGATAATTGGATGACTGACCCCGCGGAAAGGTCAACATCACAAGAGATCGGCAAATGATGTGAAAAATATATATTTCTTGTAAATGTTTTGTTATTATCAGCATTTTTAAAAAACTTTTCAAGCAAATTTGGCAAAAGGGTAGCTGACGATAAGACCTTTCGGTCCATACTAATTTTGTTCACTACTTGTAAAGTTCAGGGTCATGGTTGACAAATGTACAAAAGCCAGCCTTTACTTATGTTAGAACATCTGCACACTTGCTTATTTCAGTGACCAGTCAAAAAGGTCAGTCACAAAGGTGAGATGAATTATGTGCATTGGTCCTGCACGTGAGCCTTAAGGGCTTGTTGGGTTAGAAACGGGTTGCAGACAGATTCACCGCTTAATTTGTGCTTATCAATGGCAAAATACTTCATTTACAGCTGCCGGTGCTTGACTGAATCGGCAGTTATATATTCCAATCGTTTGGGCAGAACAGGTACTGTACAGGGAAATGTGTATATATTGTAAGAGATAACTTGCGCCTTTTTACACGGCTGTGGTCACCATACTTGGATTGTCAAATAATTAACTTTTGATACACATTGTGGTCGTTTCTCTGTGGCCTGGTACAGTTCACTGTATCAGAGATCTCTCTAACTTTTTGCTGAGTGCTAGCAAATGTCCGTTAGACCCCACTTATAAAATACAGTTAGATGAATCAACAATCTCTCTCTCTCTCTCTCTCTGTCTCTCTCTCTCTCTCTCTGTCTCTCTGTCTGTCTCTCTCTCTCTCTCTCTCTCTCTCTCTCTCTCTCTCTCTCTCTCTCTCTCTCTCTCTCTCTCCCCCCCCCTCCCCTCCTCTACCTCTCCCCCTCTCCCAACAAACACACGTACGTCACTTTAGTCATGTCAAACAGGTTTATTGTTAGTCTTGTTGTGTTTGTGTGTTGTATCATTTCATATTTATGTTTTATTTGTATTGAATTTGCATTATATGCGGTTCTTGTGCGTCCTTGTCACTGTTTGAAAACCTTTAATCCAAAAACCTAAACGACTCACTCTATAAGCATGTGGTAATGTGCCCTGCCGAACTACAGGGATGTGTGCCCTACCTGACCGCCACTGCAATCACTTAGTGTCAAGGTTCTCTTCGACATAAATTAACCCCTTAACTGCCGAGAAAAAAGTGAACACGATCCAACTACAAGAGACATTAGATACACATGAGCCCCTGCGACTGCGGCAAGTTCAAGCGGGCTACTGAGGTTTTTTTAAATTTAAATCTTTTGTGTGTTTGAAGTGTGATTAAGTGGGCTGAAATTGATACCAAAGTGTACGTACAGTGGCAGGGAAGGGGTTAAGTAGAACAGTACCGAATACTAGCTGTTCACAATCCTATACACGCAGGTTGGGAAGAGAAAAGTGTTTTTTTCGCGATGTGCATCGATTTACATTATCAGTTTCTTCTGCTCAAACAAAATAATATGCGGTAAATGTCGTCTTTGGTTCTGCTATCAAATTATGAACAGAAATAATAATAATAATTAAAAAAATCTTTAAAACGTTATAAACGCGTCTTTACACTCTCACCATTCGGGGATTCCAAACACCCAAAAATGAGACTTTGTTTTAGCGTTTTAAAGACGTAAATTTATGAACATCGTGAACAAACGTTTGCGGTCGTAGCTGGTACTGGCAGTAATGCTAACAGAAGGTGGTCGCCATAGAATTGTTTCCATCTTTGGACAGGGCAAGAGAAGACATGTTCCAACTCTGTCTGCTTTTAAATCACCGCTCAAGACCTATCTGTTTTTTTATGCGTATAGTTAGATGCATTTTCAGTGCGTTAGCCGAATCATTGGCAGTAACTGTTCTTATAACGGTATGCGCGCATGTGTGTGTGTGTGTGTGTGTGTGTGTGTGTGTGTGTGTGTGTGTGTGTGTGTGTGTGTGTGTGTTTGATATGTGACTTTTTGTAATATTTGTTGTAGCTTTTATCTTCTTGTACTTTTTGTCCTGTGATTTTTGAGCTTGTAAAGCGCTTAGAGCAGCATTCATTTGGAGGTTAAGCGCTATATACATGTACATTATTATTATTATTATTCGCATTCAGTTCATAACTTATCACTTACCTGGTCACTCCTGATACAAGTGATGTTGACATAATGCTGCAAACATCTCCCCAGCTCCGTATCATGTGACGTCACCGTCTGCTTCCCACACTTCTCCAGGTGAGGCACCAGCAGCCCTAAGGTGCGGGCAGACAGGAGTACCCCCGGGCCACCCATGCAGTAGGGCGCCCCACCCCTCAGTCCCAGCTTTTCCCTCTCATTAGGGACCCCAGTGCCAGGCTGACCCAGGTACAAAGGTCGGGAGCTGTCTATAGAATTGAGAAATGTGCTGAGAGGTTCAGGTCGCAACAGGACGTCGCTGTCCGCCCGCATGAACCAGTGGAATTCGTCCCCAAAGTTCACTTGCATGTGCCGAAGCATGGCAAAGCTCTTGGCTTGCGGGGGGTAGGCCTCGTCGCTTACACCTTGCAGTTCAACCACCGGTAGTTCGTCTATGAAACGGGCTTTTTCTGTCTTTTTTAATCTCATTCGAGACGTGCCGCTTTCGGATACGCGGCTATTTGCCGCGTATCCATACGCGGCACGCTTCGAATAAGATAAGAATATTGTATTGTCTGATATTTGTGGAATGTCTGTGCCTTTGAAATCGTGCCTGTCTGTCTTGTTCACGCGATGTACGAGTCCCGCCATTGTTTTAACTTGCCCTAAGTTACTTTTTTCAGTAAGCTGAGCATCTGCTGTCTCTCTGGAAACACGTGCGTTGTCTTTTGTTTTCTCTTCTTCAGGCGTTTGCTTCGGGCTGATTCCTTCCGCTTTCACTGCAGTTTTGCTGTCTCCAGTTTTGTTCCTCAATTCTCCGTCTTGACCCTGTCCTTCAGTTTCACCAATGTAGAAGATAACTCTGCCTGGTACATCTTTCCCCCAGGTGTCCATTATCGCTCTTGGAGTTCTCGTTGCCAGATCACGTCTCGTTGTCATGACGCCCACAAGGAGTATCTCCTTTAACCCTGAACTTTGTTCTCTCGATGACCTCGAATAACCTTGATTGGCAACACTGCTAAAGTTCGCGTCACTCAGATTTCGTGTTTCTATCCAGAAACGCTTTCGACATCGAACACTCGAGTTTGGCAGAAATACCAGTTTTAGGAGTTGAACCGTCAAGCATCCAATCAGAACACCAAATAGCGATAAAGCTGTTTGACGTGCACGTCGTACGGGTATCATGGTGTAAGAATTTATTCCAAAGGCTCACAAAACATCTACCGTTGACGGTTTCAAGCCGCTGATGTCAAAGTATTGAACAACCTTTCACAAACTGTTTTGAATGTTCAGATAATTTCACAGTCACATTACGGAACTGTGTTTTAAAACATGCTTTTTCACACGTGTAGTAGAGGTTGACTTTGCACCCTGTCGGCCTTTGAGCTCAGTTTTGAGGATCGCTAAAATCGGTTGCAAGAAAGGAAAATTATATGTGAATGTAAGTTTTCAATTTACTTGCATTTCAAATCACAAACTTCTCATTCACTAATAACTCATTCAGTCACGACACACCACAGCAAGATATGGTTCGACCATGATGATAGTTCAAGGGTGATGCCAGAATAGCTGGGCGCCTATAGGCGCTAAGCTATTCTGGCACCACCCTTGAACTATCATGGTCGATCTGTCTCCTAAATGGTAAATGCAGTCACTCACAGGGCAACTCCAAAATGTGGGTATTTCTTACCTGGGACACAATTTGAACGACGCAGAATAATGGTCGTGTGTTGATCTACGATCTTGGACAGCAAGCTATAGGCAGTAATGTCCAAAGTCACGGACTAGTACGCATCTGATGCACTATATCCGCGTCACGTTGCCCAGACAGTCGCGAACCTTTGGCAAAAGTAAATGTTTATGAAACTACGCACAGCTAATCAGTCAGGACACCAACATGTCTTAAGTTATCCCGGACAATGTTTACTGTCTCACACTTTAGACGGTGTCCGCACTGGCTGTCTTCGCCCCTGTGAAGACACTGATCCATTATCAAATAACAGAGCGGACCTTTGTACTGCAGATTCTTTCACATCGCAGCACATAAAGTGCCTCCTCGGCGTTTGCGATACTAATTGTTTCGCCGCGGGCTCAGAATCAGAGCTGCTGGTCCGCGGAGTGCAAAGGCTGTGAGTCACTTATCTGCACAGCCACGTGGTGTAATTCGTGTCAACATAAGTCTATTACTGTAATAGTAATAGACTTATGGTGTCAATCAAATAATTCGTCACAGTCCGTAGACATATAGATGCTTTAGATGAGTAGGAATGATCTCCCCCTGCCCTGCTGACGCGCGGTGCGGCTGTCAGCATTCTCGCCGACAGGTATTAACTGTCCGGGTCTAAAGTCCTCGCGCTATACACTATGCTTCAAAAGAAACTTTATTAACTTTTGCAGACGATATTTTTCTAATGCCTGAAGATTTTAAAATTCCGATTGTACCACCAAAAAGCGTCCGCATTTTGTCCTCACCGTGAAGGAAAACCGCAGTTTCCGTTGAGTTTCCTTCACATTACGAGCCCGTGAACGCGACACCGCCTAAAGTCAAAACTGGTTGCAATGCCATACTTTCATTTGAGATGTGTAGTTTTTCGCGTACAACTCCAGGGTGCTCATGAGCTTCTTAACCCATTAGCTCCAATGCCGCCTTTTCCATATTTTAGAGGTGTCACTTAACTATGTATCCGTTCCAGGAGCTGGATCGACCATGATAATTCAAGGGTAGTGTCAGATTAGCTTGGCGCCTGGTGGCGCCAAGCGAATCTGGCACTACCCTTGAATAATCATGGTCGATCCATCACTTGCTGTAGGGTTAAATCGGATTTTGTCATTTAAAAGGGCGTCCATTTGTACTCAAAAGCTGCGTTTAGTTAAACTGAATATTTTTTTATTTACGAAAACATGATATTGCTGTTTTGGTGTGGGCGAGAGATGCATCCACAAAAAACATCACTTGCGTCGGTGTCAGCCGCGACTGTCTCCTGTTCGTTGGCAATCGATCTCATTTTGCGCTAATATCACCATAGAAGAATCATTTACCTTTCAATTGCAAACTAAAATAATAATTCTGAGTAAGGAAAATCGATGGTATTACAAGGAACGCTCATCAACTCCCGTAACTAAACATTGTAACCAACGGAGCAGTGTTAATTTGCTTGTCTCTCCTCAGAGGTGTCGCCAACAATTCTTTGTGGTGTATTCAAATTATGAAATGGTTCTGGAAGCACTTTCCGTGAGGCTTTTCAACTTGAGAAATGCTCTTTACACAACAATAGTACCAAATGCACGTTAATCGGACTGTCATTATTAGGTTTCTGATTCGGATTTATTTCATTTCCCATTTGCCGATAAGCAAGAAAACAGAAATAAATTCCTCTCGCAGAAATGTTCAGTTGTTGTTTTGTTTTTTAAGAAGAGAGGAAGTGTTCTTCGTCTTCTCAAAACAATAGGGGGGTTGATGATCATTCGCGTTCCTTGCAATACCATTAATGATTCTCGCTCAGAATGATCGTTTTAGTTTGCAGTCGAAAGGCAGATGAATCTGCTCCTGTGCTATTAATGCGAATTGCGATCACTTGCTAGCGAACAGGAGTTACTCACTCGCTGCTGAACTCAAAGCATGCGATGCTTTTCGCGGTGCATGTCTCGTCCAGACCACACCAACAATGATTTTCTGTCAAAACCCCCCACAAAAAAACAAACCCACACAAACAAACAAACAAACACGCACGCTCGCACGCAATAATACATGAAAATGTTACTGTGTGCAAATTTCGTTTTGAGGGGTGTCCCGTTCACAGATCTCCAGACGTGAAAGAAAATCAACGGCAAAGAATGCAGTTTGATGCACTGTAACGACAAAATTGCGCAAGCTTTTTGGTGGTAGGCTACAATCCGTTTTTCGTGATGTTCAGGCATTAGAAGAAATATCTTCGCAGAACTTAGTAACGCTTCTTCTTAAGCTTAGTGTATTTACGGTTTCGGATTCAGTACAAAAAAAACACCAGAAACCGAACACCCTCAGCGCAGAAACGCGGGGGCTAACCCATCGGAAAATTGCTGTACGTTGTTTGGATGGAGGCTCGCGGACACAATCTTCGCTCCTCATCTCATCCCTTGACGTCTCTGCCGACGCTTACCCAATGCGAAAAGGCCACCGGGTCGAAGTCGGCCGCTGTTGGCTCGCGCTGCACGGCCGTGCGCGGGCTATCGGTGGCCGTCGTCGGCCTGATGGCCTTTTCGGATTGGTTAGAAGCCCAAAACATTCTCTTTAGTTAAAAATGTATCTCAATCCTCTTTCATGAAAGAAAGCCGTAGTTGGAACAGCTTTTCGAGTGCCGTTTTGTTGGAAGTTTAAATCAGTCTCCAGTACAAGGTTTCAGGATGATGTTATATGCTGTGCAAGTCGTGCTGTGTGATGTTCAACATTGTTTTCAGTTAACCCTGAACTTTGTTCTCTCGAAACAGCTGTATTTTTGTCTACGGTATTAAAAATACGGTAGACTTTGAAATGGGGCTGGTCGGAGAGCATTCCGGAGCATGCACATGACGTTTTTAGCGCGCGGGGCAGAAATTCTGGCAAAGAAGTAACACGATAAAAATGACGTTATTCAAGCGTGTGTCAGGAGCCTATACGGAGTTCCTAAGTACGGCACGATATGTCACATTGCTGCAGAAAGTGCGATGCCTGTGTGCCCTGTTCTATTTCAGAAGGCAGTCTGACAAGAACAATTCCTTTAGCGTAAACCTTACCACGTGACATCGCTACAAAAACTCTTGTAATGGCAGACGTTCATCAGCGTAGCTGCTTTGTGACTGCCTTGGATGCTAGTTTTGTTCCATAAAAGAACATCAGAATGTTCAAAATTACGAAGTTACATAGGGCTTTTCGAAACAATATGCAGACTGGAGTTGTATGTATCACACATTTTTGACAAAATATTATATAATTATAACTTATAATGTAGGTATTATGAGATCTTTGATGACACTGCCTGGGAAATGCCATCTACACTGACGACAAGCAGCATTAGTGAGGTCATGTTTATGCCGATCGACTCCCAACAACGAATGAGAGCGATACCACGCTGATTAACCAGTGTGTGCCAGCTGGTTACTCAATACCAAAAGGCCAGCGGGCCTGTGTCGGCCGCGGTCGTGCGCGGGCCAACGGCGGCCGACATAGGCCCGCTGGCCTTTTGCGCATTTTTTAGCTGCTATGACTTCGCTTTTGTTCGTTGTCAGTAGTCGTTCGTCGCAAATGAAACCTCACTATTGTCTACGAATTGCCAAGGGAATGCCGCAGTGGAAGAAGTGAGTGTTTTGGTAGTTAGAATTTCAAATCATCCATAAAACAGTTGGCATTAGACGCTGATGTGCTTTCGATTATGCAAAGGTTCTTTCTTCTTCTTCTTTTTGTTTTGTTTGACATCACTGTTGCAAGCGTTTGCTACAAACAACTTCAACGTGCGTATTGTTTCGAACGACACTAAGTAACTTCGTACTTTAGCACGTTCTATGCGATGACCAAAGCGTCAAAATGAGACGAAAAAAGATTATATCCGTGAGGCTCCATCTAAACACCGTACTTCAGGTTGTTTTTTCAGATGGGTTAGCCCCCGTTACGGTAACTTTGTGATATATCTGTCGCGGAGGTTACAAAAGCCAGTGAACAAACAGAGCATGACATACCTGTAGTAGAGCGAGTACAGCGCGAGTACTCAAGATTATGTACACGGACAGCGATCAACCGGAACACCGACAATGTCTAGCCCCAATTTTAGACATCGTCACCATGCGGCAGTGGCATTCGGCTAAGTTAGTCATTGACCTTTTCGAACGAATCGCACGACTGGCGGGTCAAGACATGTCACATGTAGTGCCCGATTCGCTTGGCGCCTTTCCAGGCTCCAAACAAATCGAGTACCATTCTTGAGCTATCTTGGTTGATACAAAGTTATCAAATGTTACTAGCCGTAATCGAAACAGCTACACGATGCCTGTACGTAGGTAGGGTACATGTGCTTCATGAATAAAGTGGCCGTTGCAACACTCCACCACAGGCGAAAGAGGTCAAGTGGGCACATCGGAAACCTTAACTTATTCAGCCCGAAGGCCGTATTTTCCCAATTTTGGAGGTGTCATCTAATGACTATGCACCAGTTGCCAGAGACCATGATAATTCAAGGGCAGTGCCAGATTAGCCTCTTGGCGCCGACAAGGCGCTAAGCTTATCTGGCACTACCCTTGAACTGTCATGGTCGACCAATCTTCTGCTGTAATGCGTCAGGGCTGAATGGGTTATTCGAATTTTGGGTGGAAAAAAAAGAAGGAAAAAATACTAATGGTGACCGTGGCTAGTCCGGCCACGGGGCAAGGCCGTCCACTGGGTTTTATTTGGGAGACTTTGAATTAATCAGCCATTTTGGTCACATAACCGTCTAACTCCCTGCAGGGCGGATCTTGTGCCCACGTGTTGCAAACGTGTAAGCTGAGATGTAGCATATGATTTTGCGTGACTAAAGGTACTTTCTTAAAATGTCGTGTATGGATCAAAGTACAACACGAATAAATGACATCATTCCGAAATTCAGTCACAGCAGTGCCGAGCGGCCCTCACATCAGTCGAAGCTATTACTGGGATGTTACGTTATTGCTGTAGCCGGTGTCAGTTTTATACTGTGCCAATAAAGTAAGGGATATTGAGATATCAACTTGAATGGTCGAGAATTTCGAAATTTGGCGAAATGATGAGTTGTGCCACCGATTAGCCACACTACTGACCTACATTTTCACAACATTGGTTCCGTTGGGCGGGTCACGTGATCCCATTGGGAGCCATGAATATGGTGTTGGGGTCAGTCCTACGGTAAAATTCGCATGCAATTCATTTATGTGAAAATCGTTTAGTTTTCTTTTGGTTGTCTTGTGATAATTCGTGGTCATGCGTGTTATTAAAACTGGTTTTCTTTTGTCAGATAATAAGGCAGCAGTTTACAGGCAACTGATCATCAGTTCTGACTGACATGCTGCACACCAAGCGCGCATGAAACAGAAATCAAATTAGCCTATGATTTTAGTTAGTCATTGGCCACTTCAGAAAATAAATTATACTTACCAGAAACATGCCTTTAACCCTTTTAATTCTGACACACCCATTGCTTGAAATAAGTTTGACAGATAAATCAAGGGTGGTGCCAGCGGGCTTGGCGCCTGAGGCGCCAAGCTATTCTGGCACCACCCTCGAACTAAAATAGTTGATCTATCTCCTAAACTGTAATGTAGCCTTCAAAGCAAATTATACAAATAAGCAAAACATAGGCAAATTATACAAAATCAGCCTAATGGATTAATGGGACATCTGTTTACCAGTACTTTTGTTCAAACTGATAGAAAGTAAGTTTACGCTTCAGAAGGCTAATTTTAAGATTTGGAACCCGATGGACAGTGGCAGTTCAGCAGTGTTAGGTTCCAGACATGTCGGCCGTACACAACAAGGTTTCAGGGGCCTTGCTTGTTTTGTTTGGATGCCCAAGGGGTCACGACATTCTGCTGCAAGTTCATTATCAGTCATTTCAAGTGTTCATGTTTATTTGTAGCGTACCAACAATACGTGGGTAAAACATGAAAATGTGTTGTCAGCTGTAGCACATTGCAACAGCACCTTTACAAGTGTTTGGCCATTTCTGATCTGACTGAGTCTAACAGTAATTCTCGGTGATGCGCTGATACACATCTATGTGATTATCACAAGACAAACAAAATAAAATCGGATCAATTTTCACCAAAAAAATAACCTGCACGTGACTTTTATTATAAGACCCAGCGCCATATTCATGGCTCTCAATCTGATCACGTGACCTGCACAACAAAACCAATATTGTGGAAATGAAGCTTATGTGTTTTAATGGAACCTATCCTGGGTTTGCAATGCCCGTAACTGAACCACGTGCTTTTAGGAATATTTTTAAAATTGTGAAATTCATTTAATCTTTTTATAATATTTTTTTTTTAATATAAAAGACGATCCTCAGGATTGTTGTGTGTTGTTGGTAGCGCGTTTTGCCGAGTTGATTCCTGCATTCACGCGCTACCAACAGTTAACCCATTTAGCCCCGGGCCCCTACAGCAGGAGATGGATTGACCATGCTAATTCAAGGGTAGTGCCAGATTATCTTGGCGATCTGGCACTACCCTTGAATTATCATGGTCAATCCATCTCCTGCAACTGGTACATAGTCATTAGGCAACACCTCCAAAATTTGATATATGGGACCTTGGGGCTAAAAGGGTTAAAAGAGTTAATAAAAGATTATTTGTAAACGTCACCGAGTGTTGTTATAGTCACGTTTCGCAAAAACGCATGCGCACGTGCGCACACACACATACATGCATCGTGACATTTTTCAGCACACATAATTATTTCTCATACAAATCTCAAATTGTTTTATTTGATCAACACATCGATGGTTTTGTGTTTGCCTGCTACTCTTAATTCACTAATTGGCACACTCTTAAAATTCTCAATACTTCAATTCTTGTACATCCAAGAAAAATAATATCAAACAAGATGGGATGAACTATAACCCACAAAGTCCCTTCTATATGAGAACTGTCTTCGCTGTCAAGGGTCTGTACCTTTTGTCTTTGACTTGATCCTGATGTTGAAATATCTCCTTTTGAAAAAGCCTCGGAGATGTGCCAATGCGTCTGTGATGAAGCTCTATGCTCGTACATAGTGCTCACACAGTAGGATAAATACGGTACGGTTTTTGTTAACGGTTTGTTTTGTGCCGATAGTCCGTGAGGCCGTGGTCCACGTGAAATCTTTAAGGAACGGTTAACACGGGGAGTTTTAGTGAGTACTGTTATAGTGAGTTCTAGGCGGAAGCTGTCTTGCAGAGCAGTAAATGCGTTAATACGGGCTTTCTTGTCAGAGGAATCAGATGTGTTTGAGATACCTAGCCCGTATTCCAAGACTCTGAAGCCTAGAATTCAGGTATGTTTCTATATATGTAGTATTGATAGTTGCTTAGTTAAAGACGGCATGCTTTGGTAAGAGTAATTTGGTTGTGTAGTGTTGACCGGTTTTGGTTCAGTTATGTTGGTTTAGAATTCATTGAAGTAACCGGTGTTTTTGGTATACAGTTATTTACCGAGATGGATGACTAAAGGAATGTAAGGTGTGTATGCTTGAGTCGCTATGAAGGTAGTACGTGGATGGTTAAGCATAGTCTTTTCCAGTGTATAGAGTAGTGTATAGCAAGAGTGTTAGGCTATAGTCTGTTTCAAGATAGTGACAGAGATATGGGGGTGTTACGGAAGTAGACAGTTATGAAGCACGTGTGTGTGTGTGAATGAACGTGTGAGTTATTTGTATCAGCCAGGTTACGTGAACTTTTCTCATTGATCCAATATGTTGTATGTTTAGCAAGTGTTACGTTGGGACTTTTGTTGTCGTATTCAGAGTGCTTGTAAAGAGTGGAACGACGGACGCCGAGACGTCAGTCACAGGTGGGACCTAACGTGAGGTCATCCCTCCAGCTCTTCGCTCAGAGTGAGTCTGATCGGGACCAAGATACCCGGATCACAGCGAGAACTGCGCTACGGTGCGAGTACAAGGACGTCCGTGTTACAGACAGGACGACAGGAAAGAGCATACAACGGACTTGCACGCCTAGACGTGAGAAGGACCAACGTAACCAGGCAATAACATCAAACAGGTTGGAGACTGAGAACTAACACCTAGCCTGGCGAGATATTGTGAATTGTGTGTGTGTGATGTTCGGATGTTAGTAGAGAAGTGTATATAGTTTGATAATCTTTTTGAACCTTTTAGTGTATAAAAGTTACTTTAGAAAGTGAGCCCGTGTGTTGAGTTTTACCGCATGAATGCGCCCATCTGAGTCAGTGGCGGTGTATGCGTCTGTTGTGCGAGAGTCTTTGCGTACGACTGTGGGCAAGTCTGCGTGCGTTACAGCGTCATAGTGAACTCTAGAAGGGGCGCGCGCAGTGCACACGCGTCATTGGTTTGTCAAACGTCATTTGTCATAACGAACTTTATTGTTTTTACGTAATTTTATATTTAACGTGATACGAGATTCGCTTTCGCTTCAATATTTGGGGAAAATGGTGCCAAAACTAGAACTTCACGGTACAATTTCAGTCTTGCTATAATTTGTGTGAAATCAGGTTGATTTTACCTAGCTACATGCTATACTAAGTACACCCTGCATGCTCTTCTGAAAGCGCGTCGATGTGTGTGTATGCGTGTGCGTGTTTGCATGCGCACGCTCCAAACATCCCCAAAAGATATAGATGTTCATGCGCCCTCCGGGTACTTGAGGATCTATGTCTCTTGGATATGCACTCATGTGTCATTGGTTTGTCAAACGTCATTTGTCGTGACGTATTTTTTTGTTTTTACGTAATTAAGTCCCTTCTATTTATTTTTAGGACGGGTCGCGGTGGGGCGAATTTAATATGATGTCAAAGGCTGGTAGGCTAAACCTCTAAATATTGAAGTAACAAGATACAAATTATGTCGTGTCTAGTTACGCTAACCTCGCTGCTGAACGTACATTTGTCGCGAAGGGCCGTATGTGCGTATGTATGTGTGTGTGTGTGTGTGTGTGTGTGCGTGCGTATGTATATAAACAAGAGAATCTCCGAAATTTCTGTACACACAAGCTTGAAACTTGGCCAAATACTTTCTTAAGTGGGTGGCTAAGACAGCCTCCTTCATGCATCGAAAAATGGAAAATCAAATATAATCTAAAGTGGAAAGCTATTTTGTTGCACCCTATAACAGTCACACAAGACACCAAATTACGCTGGTTTCAGTACATTGTCCATAGAATAGTGACAGTGTTTACTTACGCTATAGACAGCTCAAGGATTCAAACCTTTGTACCTTTTGTTCACTCTCTAAGGAAACGATGCCGAGTTGTGCACGCTTTTTGGGACAAATTACTGAACAGGTTGAAGGAAAAATGTGTTCATTGTAAAAATTGTGAACTTGGTACAGAAATTCTTTTCGGGGTGAAAGAGGGGCTGCAGACGGACCTAATGCTCGATTTGGTCTTATTAATGGCAAGACATTTCATTTACCGTTGCCATTGTTTGAATCGGTAGTTAAACTTTCCAGTCTTTTTGGCAGATTTCAGAAACAGGCACTGTACAGAGAAATGTGTACCTACTGTGAAAAAAAATTAGCCGTTTAGCTGTGGTTGCCATATTTTGATTTTGTGTAAGATAGTTAACATTTGTTACCTTTTCTGTTAACTTCTGGTAATTTGTGTAGACTGCAGTTGGCCCCTTTTTATCCTGATACGGTCCATTGTCTCCGAGGTATCCCTACTCTTTTCCCCCCTGAAATTCTGACAACGATCTGTTACCGATACATGCATGCAGATATTCACAGTACACGCTAGAAGATTCTTTTTTTCTCTCTCTCTCTCTCTCTCTCTCTCTCTCTCTCTCTCTCTCTCTCTCTCTCTCTCTCTCTCTCTCTCTCTCTCTCTCTCTCTCCACAAACACACGTCACTTTAGTTTAATCGTGCTGAAATAGTTTATTGTTAATTTGTGTGTGTGTGTGTGTGTGTGTAAATAATAATAAATAATAATACATACTATTTATATGGCGCATTTCTCATATTTATAATATAACTCAATGCGCAGGACATAGCCGCGAACTGAACCCAACAAGCACGCTCACGTGAATCGCGCGCATTCCCTCACACACTGTACATAAACACAGAACATTGACGTGGTGCTAAGGGCAAGCTCGAGCGAGCTACTGAAATTTTGAAAATTTAAATCGTTTTTTTTTATATTTTTAAAAATTTGATTCAGTGGACTGAAATTAATACCGAATTCTTGGGGAAGGAAAGAGCCGGAGTACCCGGAGAAAGAACCCCCGACGGTCCGCCCGAATTAATGGCGACACTAGAGGAGAAAAGTCCGACGCCGGGTATCGAACCTCGCACCTCTTGCATTGGTGGCAGGCGCTTTTACCGCTGCGACACGGACCGCCCCAATGTATGTGTGTACATGTATTTGTACGGTATGCACTCTTTAGTTTTTCTTGTTACTATTTTGAAAAAAAAGCTTCTATAAAAAATATAATAAACAAAATAATAAAATAGAGGCTACATTTCAGATTAGTTCAAGTTTTAGTTCAAGGGTGTGTGTGTGTGTTGGGGGGGGGGGTGGGGGGGGGGTGTACAGACGTACAGATTAGTTCAAGTTTTAGTTCAAGGGTGTGTGTGTGTTAGGGGGGGGGGGTGGGGGGGTGGGGGGGGGGGGGTGTACAGACGTACAGATTAGTTCAAGTTTTAGTTCAAGGGTGTGTGTGTGTTGGGGGGGGGGGTGGGGGGGGGGTGTACAGACGTACAGATTAGTTCAAGTTTTAGTTCAAGGGTGTGTGTGTGTTGGGGGGGGGGTGGGGGGTGGGGGGGGTGTACAGACGTACAGATTAGTTCAAGTTTTAGTTCAAGGGTGTGTGTGTGTTGGGGGGTGGGGGTGGGGGGTGTACAGACGTACAGATTAGTTCAAGTTTTAGTTCAAGGGTGTGTGGGTGTTGGGGGGGGGGTGGGGGGGGTGGGGGTGGGGGGTGTACAGACGTACAGATTAGTTCAAGTTTTAGTTCAAGGGTGTGTGTGTGTTGGGGGGGGGGGGTGGGGGGTGGGGGGGGTGTACAGACGTACAGATTAGTTCAAGTTTTAGTTCAAGGGTGTGTGTGTGTTGGGGGGTGGGGGTGGGGGGTGTACAGACGTACAGATTAGTTCAAGTTTTAGTTCAAGGGTGTGTGGGTGTTGGGGGGGGGGTGGGGGGGTGGGGGTGGGGGGTGTACAGACGTACAGATTAGTTCAAGTTTTAGTTCAAGGGTGGTGCCAGAATAGCTTGGCGCCTGAGGCGCCAAGCTATTCTGGCACCACCCTTGAACTAACTCGCATTTAATTCAGGTCAAGCAATGGGTGTATCAGAATGATGAGGGTTAAGTGTAGGAGAGAACCGGGGGATCAGGTATCTGTGACCATGTTGGGATAAGGCTGACGGGTTGTTTTGGACACAAACATGAGCATTACGCATTGCACAGACGTCCAGCAATCTATTTCCCATGTCAAGGAAATACATCGCTGATTATTCGTAAGCTAATGACATAAACTCTTTCCGTGTCGGTAGTGGTTTTTGTCGCGATGATTCCTGTAGGAATCATCGCTATAAAACCGCTACCGACACGCAAAGGGTTAATATTACCGACTGGTCACTTGAAGGTCTACTGCCGCCTTTTGACTGCGGAGAGCCATCCCAATGTTCTAGGTACCCGCAGAGTCTCAACGCTTTTTTCGGCGCAGCAAAACCATTTTGATCAGGTACGTGAGTGTTTTGTTAAAAATCTTTTTATGACGTAAGTGAAAGGAAGGATTACAGAACATTGAATTAACCCATTCAGCCATGAAGCACACCAGCAGGAGATGGATCGACCATGATAATTCAAGAGTAGTGCCAGATTAGCTTGGCGCCGATAGGCGCCAAGCTAATCTGGCACTACCCTTGAATTATCATGGTCGATCCATCTTCTGCAACAGGTGCATAGTCGTTAGATGACGCCTCCAAAATTTGGGAAATACGTGCGCCGGGCTGAATGAGTTAAACTATGACTAACCGCTGCCGCTCTCATACAGTCTTATTTTCAGCATTTCAGTTACTAGAAAAAAACAACACACAATTGGACGCTACCAGTACCACTGTCTGTATCACACGCTTGTCTACCCTGCTGTAGTGGGTGTCTGCAGACACTTTCCATTTTCACAAGTCACACTTACTGTGTTCGTTTCACTTTGTTCCACAATATCCTTTCCATCTCTGTCCATGACCATCTGAGCCAGTCTGCGAATTGACCCATACAACACGACAAGAGACGCTCTGCACATGTTCAGCTGGTCACTTGCCAGTTTGGGGTCACACGATCTGTTGTGGTGCACGTGTACTAGGCCCGGGTCAAGGGCCCGCATGATGTGAAGACCTTTGGAGACACACCTAAAAAAGAGAAGCAGGTAAATGTTCACACAATCGTTCACGCTTGAAAGCATACGAACGAGGCTTTCAGATGTGCATGGCTCAAATTTGCACGCTCGCATCCCCCCTCCACCCCCCCCCCCCCCCCCGACACACCTCTCTATCTGTCACACACATACACACGTCATGCACTCACTTGGAGTATAGATCCACGTCTTCTTTGCCCCAACCCTTGATGCTAGTATCCATGCCACCCACCCGTCTCAGGTCCCCTGCCGTTAGCGCTGCTATCCCGTAACTGAAGTGTCTCCAAGTCCCAGCATCCCTCGCGAAGTCAAAAACTCCTGGTGTGCAATTGACCAGGCCGTAGCACACCGTTTCCGGGTAGTACTGCGCAAAGTACACGGGAAAATAGGCCCTTCCAAAACCAGCATTCCAGGCGACCCTGAAGAGGAAGCTGGAGGTCAGCACGAGGTCGACGTCAGTGAGCACTAACAGCGCGTGCTCGTCAAGTCTGGAAGCCAGCTCGTGCAGAGCAAGCGCGCGCGAAAAGGTCACGTTCAGGATGATTACGGTTATGTCTAGATTCATTGGTCTCTTTACTGTGGACGGCATGCGGTACTGATCAGTCAAAAGGAGAGACCGTTCATGGTTTCCCCAAGTGTCTGTAAAGAGAGCTACACGCAGATAGATTTTGCTTGGGTAGGACCTAGATGCCTCGGACAAATATTGAAGAAACCGGACGTAGGCTTTGTAACGATTGCACAATGACAGAAGAAGCCAAAGGTCTTGGCTATGGTCTAGTCTGTGCTTACTGGTTTGATGAAAATACTTGTCTCCTGTCGCTGTCGTGCCGTTTCTATCGTTTGAAGCTTGCTTATCCTTTGTTACTTGGTCATTTACATAGGTCCGGCGTTTTGTGAGTAGTTCACCAGAACCGTTCATGTCCACCCCCTTTGTACTAGGACCCTTTTCATTGTCGTCATAGATTTCTATCTCTCGCCATTGGAGGGGGTCGAATCTAGCTGTAAGCGATATACAGCACGTCCTATTATTCACAGACTTGATCAGTACATGTTGCAAACCTTTAGCCACTGAAACACTTCGATACCTCGCCACAATGCGTCCGAAACTCTCGTTGTTGTTCGGCCCTGCTTTGTGAAAGTCTGTCAAGTGCCACTGAGCATTCCTGGAGGCAGTCACCACAGTAGGGTGCACAAGTGGTGTGATGGAGTAGAACGTACAGTCCTGTCCGATGAAATCCCAAATTGTGTCCTCTTCCACAGCATACTCCAGTGTTTCTTTTACTGTAAGAGGCTTATAGTTATCTGCTGTGGTAGAAAGGTGTATGGCGGCCACCGGCTGATTTTTCAGGCGGGGCTTACTTTCAGTTGCAGTTATAACAGGTTCCATTGTTGTACCAGAGGGCAGATTTTGGACATGGGATCGTTTGTTTGTTCTGTTTTCTCGAGTATCATTTCGAGCCAGACGGGATCTGGTTAAAGCTGAAGGATTAACTGTGAACTGTTCCTTGGTGAACTGGGTCAGTTTGGATTTTGTTGTGTTTTTCTTTGGATCAAAATCTAATCTTGAGTTTTCAACGAAATTCTCATATTTTTTAGAAACAGCTGAATTTCTTCCAACTGAACGCTTTATCCTGTGTTTGCCACTTTCGTCACGAAGAACACCAACCCCACCGTCACCACCCAAGGCCGTGATTGCGTCCAGAGTGGTCCTGTATCTTTGCTGCCGATGTTGCAGAGACTGCAATCGACTCGTCTCCAGTAGCACGTGCAGACGATACATCTGTCGCGCGTCCTTGACCGGGTGAAGGGTCAAGGCCGAGAAGATCTTGGGGTCAAGTTCGCCTCTGAAAGACCCGTTTTTCTCAAAGTAGTTTTGGTAGAATAGATGGCTCATCTGATAAGACTGCAAAACAAAACTGATGTAGGGAAAGTGAAGATGATACCAAGTTGTCACGACAGGAAATGTACCTATTGATGTGTGTTAGTCTGTAATTATACTTCGAACATGCTCAGCAGTTTTGTACCCAATGTGCAAAGGCCCTCGGGGCCGATGTCAGCCGCCGTTGGCCCCGCGCACGGCCGTGCGCGAGCCAACGGCGACCGATGTCGGCCCGATGGCCTTTTGCGTAAAGGGTACCCCTCTCAGAGAGCTCTTATTGCAGGAGAACTTTTGTCTCCAGTGATCTCTCTCTCTCTCTCTCTCTCTCTCTCTCTCTCTCTCTCTCTCTCTCTCTCTCTCTCTCTCTCTCTCTCTCTCTCTCTCTCTCTCTCTCTCCGCTCTCTATTCTATGACATTCACATACGTTCTCGTATTGATTACGCGTCAACGGTGTGGGATGGCAGCAGTGAAGTCCCTTTGTAGAGACTCAGCTCCTTATACAGAAGGGCGGCGAAGTTAATCCTTCCCGACCCACGACTAAAGAATAAGTCGCCAAATTATTATTGTTGCTGCTTCAAGATCATTTCAAATACACAGAGAGCCGGGACGAACAGCAGGCTAGCGTAGACACTGTTTATGAAAAATCAGTCAGGAAGATTGACTTTGTCATCAAAATATTCAAAGACTGTCCACTGTTTTAAAATATTGTTGTTCACAGGCATCGCTAACGCACTGTAACTAAGAAAGATAAAGTGAAAAGAACCACAGTTTCCACACAGCATTAAGCAGGAGGGCTCAAAGTAAGGGATATTGAAGCTTTTTACAAAGAAGTTAAGGTCACTGGATTCAGAGTGTTGTCTTTGGGCACTAACTGGAACCTTTTAATTGCATCCAAATACGATAATATTAAACAGTGTTAATTTTTTGGGTGCATATTTTATGAAACGTTTGATACCTGATGGTAAAACCTTCATATGCATACTACTTCGGGTGACCCCTCGAAAAGAGGTCAGGAAATAAGTCTTAAATGGCCTTTATGTGACAATTGTTTTTTCTCAAGTACTATTTACAACTTCCAACCCAAACTTGGTACAAATATGGTAAGACCTTCCTATGCATGATAACTGGATGACTGTCCCCGCGGAAAGGTCAACATCACAAGAGATCGGCAAATGATGTGAAAAATATATATTTCTTGTAGAATTTTAGTTATTATTAGCATTTATTTTTTGCAAAACTTTTCAACCAAATTTGGCAAAAGGGTAGCTGATAAGACCTTTCGGTCCATACTAATTTTGTTCACTACTTGTACAGTTCAAGGGTCATGATTGACAAATGTACAAAAGCCAGCCTTTACTTATGTTAGAACATCTGCACACTTGCTTATTTCAGTGACCAGTCACAAAGGTCAGTCACAAAGGTGAGATTGAATTATTGGTCCTGCACGTGAGCCTTAAGGGCTTGTTGGGTTAGAAACGGGTTGCAGACAGATTCAGCGCTTAATTTGTGCTTATCAATGGCAAAATACTTCATTTACAGCTGCCGGTGCTTGACTGAATCGGCAGTTATATATTCCAATCGTTTGGGCAGAACAGGTACTGTACAGGGAAATGTGTATATATTGTAAGAGATAACTTGCGCCTTTTTACACGGCTGTGGTTGCCATACTTGGATTATTTGTCAAATAATTAACTTTTGATACACATTGTGGTCGTTTCTCTGTGGCCTGGTACAGTTCACTGTATCAGAGATCTCTCTACCTTTTTGCTGAGTGCTAGCAAATGCCCGTTAGACCCCACTTATAAAATAAAGTTAGATGAATAAACAATCTCTCTCTCTCTCTCTCTCTCTCTCTCTCTCTCTCTCTCTCTCTCTCTCTCTCTCTCTCTCTCTCTCTCTCCCTCTCCCCCCTCCTCCCCCCCTCCCCCGCCGTGAGATGGCCTTAGTCGCCTGCTCGGCGTTAAACCCAAATAACTAACTCACTCTCCCCCCCCCCCCTCTCCCAACAAAAACACACGTACGTCACTTTAGTCATGTCAAACAGGTTTATTGTTAGTCTTGTTGTGTTTGTGTGTTGTATCATTTCAGATTTATGTTTTATTTGTATTGAATCTGCATTATTTGCGGTTCTTTTGCGTCCTTGTCACTGTTTGAAAATCTTTAATCCAAAAACCTAAACGACTCACTCTATAAGCATGTGGTAATGTGCCCTGCCGAACTACAGGGATGTGTGCCCTCCCTGACCGCCACTGCAATCACTTAGTGTCAAGGTTCTCTTCGACATAAATTAACCCCTTAACTGCCGAGAAAAAAGTGAACACGATCCAAGAGACATAAATCCTCATGAGCCCCTGCGACTGCGGGGGTTCATGAGGATCAATGCCTCTTGCTGAGACCAGTTTGTATCCATGTTTCTTGGACGGTGTTGGCTTTTGGTCGTTGCCGAATGAACCAAGATCTCAGAAACAATAATAAATAATAAAATAATAAATCATCGCATTATATAGGCGCTTTATCCCAATTGAAAATCGGCTCAAAGCGCCGCCGCGACCTGAACTCAACAAGCACGCCGTACTTTGTCAATGATGAGTACTGTGATGACGTCTCCGACACAGCGCATGTGCTGCACGAGGGTTTTGCATTAAACTCTGTCACCCATCGATCTTTCAGCAAGGCGTAAGTCGCATCTACCGCCTGCTGGAAGAACCCCAATGACCAAGCAAGCATACATATGATGCTAAAGAACATAGATCATTACGGATTAAACAGCATGAATGATGTAAAACATCACGCAAGGTCATGCCCAATATGCTCGCTGCACACTCCGTGACGAGTTGTGACACAATATCGTCAGCCGGCAGCCTCCAACAAGCTTCAGTCCTTTGATGGCCGTGTTCTGGAAATAGATAGACAGAACTGCCACGAGGCAAGACGGAAATACTTATTATACAACCAGAAGCCCAGCACACACTTGGCTGAGTGTGAGAGAAAATGTCTCCATATGGGGAGACAGCAGGATGCAGAGTCCAGATTTGAAGCCCACTACTACGTGCTCACCATCACGTGTGTTTTCGAACGTGGCAAGCTCTCCATCTCCATACTAGCCATCAGTCCCAGTTTGAATGTGGATTTAAGATGCAAAAAGCCAAATGCATGTACAATGCAAAATCAGCAGGTTGCAGCCAATTCAGTTTTGAACCTAACTGCAAGACCAGTTCCAGCTCTGTAGTTACCTATACAAGGCATACAAGGTATATGGTGTATGCAAGGTATGTGGCGGGCTTTACCTGACCTGCACCAAGTTTTGCACGTGCAAATGGTGTGAAGCATGCAATAACCCTTTCATGTTCGTGATCCCTGACCAGGTGTGAAAGAATCCCGGCAGAGTGAAGTAAATGTGAATAATACACTGCACAGCAAAATCACTACTCACAACAGAAGACTGTAAGCGTTCACGATGAAAACATCGAAATAAAGCCACTTTTACACTTGCAGGGGCGGATACGTTTCCTCATGGGGTGGTGGTGGTGGGGGGGGGGGACGTTTTGTTTAGGATTTTATACAGAAAGCGCCCGAGGAGAAATAAGATTTTCCGAGCACTCAGAATCTCAAACAAAATACACGGACCGAAAAATACAAAAACGTACGGGTGGGAAGGGGGGGGGGGTAGGAAGGGGGTGGGGGGCGTGAGCAGCATCTCAAAATGGGGATGTCCACACTAGCAAGACAAGTGGCAAACTCTCTTACCTTAGAGTTTGTTTGTTTTTTCTAAGCCGAACGAGTCCGGAGGTCGGAACCTCTCCCCCCCCCCCCTGCGATCCGCCCTTGATTCGATGTAGAAAATTATATATTTACTAAATTGTTTTGGACATAGTCTAACAAAATAAGCCATTTCAAAAGAGTTTTCGTGTCTGAATTGTAATGACATGTGCCGGAATGAAAATTAGTATTTTTCCTGGCGGCCATCTTGGATTTTGCTTTATACAGAAAAACGCTCAATATTTACAGCGTGGCATACAACGGATTCGAATTCAGCACCCCAAAATCATTCAGGATTCATTAAAACATTTTGTACTTCCGACAATGCAAGGTAGGCCCTGCCGATAGACCGGACTACATCGGCTAATTAATTCTATGAGCTGACATTTTTCGCTTTGACAATGGCGCACGATTAGACTGGGTCATGAAGATGACCACGGAGCACAGACGAAGTGGAATACAGTGGACACTGTGGACACAGCTTGAGGACCTCGATTTTGCAGACGACTTGGCATTACTGTCCCACACTCATCAACAAATGCAGGACAAGACCACGAGGCTTGCTGACATCTCGTCCCAAGTGGGCCTCACCATTCACAAACAGAAAACAAAGACAATGAGGCTGAACACAACCAGGGAAGAACCAGTCTTGCTTGCTGGCACCCCGTTGGAGGAGGTGGAGTCCTTCACCTATCTCGGGAGCATCATAGACATTAAAGGCGGCACTGATGCAGATGTCAGAGCACGAATCGGTAAAGCTAGAGCAGCCTTTCTCCAGTTAAAAAAAGTGTGGAGTTCCAGAGAGCTGTCACAACACACCAAAGTCCGGATTTTCAACTCCAATGTAAAAGCAGTTCTCCTATATGGAGCAGAGACTTGGAGATTGACAAAAACCACAGTCAACAGAGTACAGACCTTCATGAACAGTTGCCTTAGAAGAATTTTGAAAATCCACTGGCCAGAGAAGATCAGCAACGTCAGACTCTGGGAGAGAACAGAGCAGATAACAGCAGACAATGAAATTGGGCGAAGAAGATGGGGATGGATCGGTCACAGCCTGAGAAAGCCAGCTTCCAGTATCACTAGGCAGGCATTGTCATGGAACCCCCAGGGAAAGAGGAAAAGAGGTAGGCCGAGAAACTCCTGGCGTCGAGACCTCCAAGCAGACATCAAGAGACTGGGAACCACCTGGAGTAGAAGCACAGGACAGGAGTTGCTGGAGGTCTCTCGTCGACGGCCTATACCCGGGTAAGGGTGACAGGCGTAAGTAAGTAAGTAATGGCGCACGATAGTGCGTAAACACGAATCAAGCTCCTCGGCAGTAGGACTAGGATGGTGTGACAGTGACTGAACAAGGTTAGTCTTGAAAGCTAGTCTGTCAATGGCTCGAACATTGCGCACTGTGGTAAGCATAGGCTCTGGAGGTGGGGCGATGGCCCTCAAGTGACTGATCACACAGTAATGTTCAGAATATATGGCAGGAAAGACCTGTGTTGAGCACAAGTAACCGTAAATTTATGAACATCGTGAACAAACTTTTGCGATCGTAGCAGGTACTGGCAGTAATGCTAACAGAAGGTGGTCGCCATATAAATGTTTCCATCTTTGGACAGGACAACACAAAAGAGGACATGTTCCAACTCTGTCTGCTTTTAAATCACCGCTCAAGACCTATCTGGGTTTTTTATGCGTATAGTTAGATGCATTTTCAGTGCGTTAGCAATCATTGGCAGTAAATGTTATTTTAACGGTGTGCGTGTATATGTATATATGTGTGTGTGTGTGTGTGTGTGTGTGTGTGTGTGTGTGTGTGTGTGTGTGTGTGTGTGTGTGTGTGAGCTTTTGATATGTGTCACTTTACTTTTTGTAACATTTGTTGTAGCTTTTATCTTCTTGTACTTTTTGTCCTGTGATTTTTGAGCTTGTAAAGTGCTTAGAGCATCATTCATTTGGAGGTTAAGCGCTATATACATGTACATTATTATTATTATTATTATTATTATTATTATTATTATTATATTATTATTATTATTATTATTATTATTATTATTATTATTCGATTTTTGACAAGGTAGTAACATTTTTCAGTTCATAACTTATCACTTACCTGGGCACTCCTGCTACAAGTGATGTTGACATAATGCTGCAGACATCTCCCCAGCTCCGTATCCTCATGTGACGTCACCGTCTGCTTCCCACACTTCTCCAGGTGAGGCACCAGCAGCCCTAAGGTGCGGGCAGACAGCAGTACCCCAGGGCCACCCATGCAGTATGGCGCCCCATCCCTCAGTCCCAGCTTCCCCCTCTCATTAGGGACCCCAGTGCCAGGCTGACCTAGGTACAAAAGTCGGGAGCTGTCTATGGAGCTTAGAAATGTGCTGAGAGGTTCAGGGCGCAACAGGACGTCGCTGTCCGCCCGCATGAACCAGTGGAATTCGTCCCCAAAGTTCACTTGCATGTGCCGAAGCATGGCGAAGCTTTTGGCTTGCGGGGGGTAGGCCTCGTCGCTTACACCTTGAAGTTCAACCACCGGTAGTTCGTCTATGAAACGGGCTTTTTCTGTCTTTTTTAATCTCATTTGAGACGTGTCGGTTTCGCGGGATACGCGGCTATTTGCCGCGTATCCATACGCGGCACGCTTCGAATAAGATAAGAATATTGCATTGTCTGGTATTTTTGGAATGTCTGTGCCTTTGAAATCGCGCCTGCCTGTCTCGTTCACACGATGTACGAGTCCCGCCATTGTTATAACTTGCCCTAAGTTACTTTTTTCAGTAAGATGAGCATCTGCTGTCTCTTTGGAAACACGTGCGTTGTCTTTTGTTTTAATACGCTTTTCTTCTTCAGGCGTTTGCTTCGGGCTGATTCCTTCCCCTTTCACTGTAGTTTTGCTGTGTCCAGGTTTGTTCCTCAATTCTCCGTCTTGTCCCTGTCCTTCAGTTTCACCAATGTAGAAGATAACTCTGCCCGGTACATCTTTCCCCCAGGTGTCCATTATCGCTCTTGTTCTCGTTGCCAGATCACGTCTCGTTGTCATGACGCCCACCAGGAGTAGCTCCTTTAACCCTGAACTTTGTTCTCTCGATGACCTCGAATAACCTTGATTGGCAACACTGCTAAAGTTCGCGTCACTCAGATTTCGTGTTTCTATCCAGAGATGCTTTCGACATCGAACACTCGAGTTTGGCAGAAATACCAGTTTTAGGAGTTGAACCGTCAAGCATCCGAACAGAACACCAATTAGCGATAACGCCGTTTGACGTGCACGTCGTACGGGTATCATGGTGTAAGAATTTATTCCAAAGGCTCACAAAACATTTACCGTTGACGGTTTCAAGCCGCTGATGTCAAAATATTGAACAACCTTTTACAAATTGTTTTGAATTAACTCCAGTTCAGATAATTTCACAGTGTCACATTACGGGACTGTGTTTTAAAACACTGATGCTTTTTCACACGTGTAGCAGAGGTTGACGTTGCACCCTGTCGGCCTTTGAGCTGTTTTGAGGATCGCTAAAATCGGTTGCAAGAAAGAAAAATGATATGAATGTAAGTTTTCAATTTACCTGAATTTTCAAATCACAAGCCGGCTTCTCATTCACTAATAACTCATTCAGTCCCGACACACCACAGCCAGATATGGCTCGACCATGATAGTTCAAGGGTGATGCCAGAATAGCTTGGCGCCTATAGGCGCTAAGCTATTCTGGCACCACCCTTGAACTATCATGGTCGATCTGTCTTCTAAATTGTAATGCAGTCCTCACAGGGCAACTCCAAAATGTGGGTATTTCTTACCTGGGACACAATGAGTTAACGACGCAGAATAATGGTCGTGTGTTGATCTACGATCTTGGACAGCAAGCTATAGGCAGTAATGTCCAAAGTCACGGACTAGTACGCATCTGATGCACTATATCCGCGTCACGTTGCCCAGACAGTCGCGAACCTTTGGCAAAAGTAAATGTTTATGAAACTACGCACAGCTAATCAGGACACCAACATGTCTTAAGTTATCCCGGACAATGTTTACTGTCTCACACTTTAGACGGTGTCCGCACTGGCTGTCTTCGCCCCTGTGAAGACACTGATCCATTATCAAATAACAGAGCGGACCTTTGTACTGCAGATTCTTTCACATAGTCACAGCACATAAAGTGACTCCTCGGCGTTTGCAATACTAATTGCATTGCTCAGAATCAGAGCTGCTGGTCGGAGTGCAAAGGCTGTGATCCACTTATCTGCACAGCCACGTGGTGTACATTCGTGTCAACATGGTGTCAATCAAATAATTCGTCACAGTCCGTAGACCGCTGCAGACTCTTTAGATGAATAGGAATGATCTCTCCCCCCCACCCACCCCCCCCCCCCCCCCTCCACCCCACTGCCCTGCTGACGCGCGGTGCGGCTGTCAGCATTCTCGACGACAGGTATTAGCTGTCCGGGTCTAAAGTCCTCGCGCTATACACTATGCTTCAAAAGAAACTTTAATAACTTCTGCAGACGACATTTTTTCTAATGCCTGAAGATTTTAAAATTCCGATTGTACCACCAAAAAGCGTCCGCATTTTGTCCTCAAGGTGAAGCAGACCGCATTCGTTTCCGTTGAGTTTCCTTCACATTACGAGCCTGTGAACGCGACACCGCCTAAAGTCAAAACTGGTTGCAATGCCATACTTTCATTTGAGATGTGTAGTTTTTTCGCGTACAACTCCAGGGTGCTCATGAGCTTCCTAACCCATTAGCTCCAATGCCGCCTTTTCCATATTTTAGAGGTGTCACTTAACTATGTATCCGTTCCAGGAGCTGGATCGACCATGATAATTCAAGGGTAGTGTCAGATTAGCTTGGCGCCTGGTGGCGCCAAGCTAATCTGGCACTACCCTTGAATTATCATGGTCGATCCATCACTTGCTGTAGGGTTAAATCGGATTTTGTCATTTAAAAGGGCGTCCATTTGTACTCAAAGGCTGCGTTTAGTTAAAATGAATATTTTTTTATTTACGAAAACATGATATTGCTGTTTTGGTGTGGGCGAGAGATGCATCCACAAAAAACATCACTTGCGTCGGCGTCAGACGCGGCTGTCACCTGTTCGTTGGCAATCGATCTCATTTTGCGCTAATATCACCATAGAAGAATCATTTACCTTTCAATTGCAAACTAAAATAATAATTCTGAGTAAGGAAAGTCGATGTTATTACAAGGAACGCTCACCAACTCCCGTAACCAACGAAGCAGAGTTAATTTGCTTGTCTCTCCTCAGAGGTGTCGCCAACAATTCTTCGTGGTGTATTCAAATTATGAAATGGTTCTGGAAGCATTTCGTGAAGCTTTTCAACTTGAGGAATGCTCTTTACACAACAATAGTACCTCAGGTATAGGTGGCCAAATGCACGTTAATCGGACTGTCATTATTAGGTTTATGATTCTGATTTATTTCATTTCCCATTTGCTGATAAGCAAGAAAATAGTATAAATTCCTCTCGCAGAAATGTTCAGTTGTTGTTTTTGTAAGAAGAGAGGAAGTGTTCTTCGTCTTCTCAAAATAATAGGGGGATGGGGGGGGGGGGGGGGTGATGATCATTCGCGTTCCTTGCAATACCATTAATGATTCTTGCTCAGAATTATCGTTTTAGTTTGCGGTTGAAAGGCAGATGGCTACTGTGCTATTAATGCGAATTGAGATCCCTTGCTAGCGAACAGGAGATACTCACTCACTACTGAACTCAAAGCAAGCGATGCTTTTCGGAGTGTATGTCTCGTCCAGACCACACCAACAATGATTTTCTGTCACACACACACACACACACACACACACACACACACACACACACACACACACACACACACACACATGAACACAAAACCCTCAGACTGGGTGACCTACCATTTTATGTGAAAATGGGTTCCCATATTTCTATTTATTCTAGGGCTCTGGAGTTGATGCCAATGTTTAGAACTCACCTTATAACTAAGCTCTACAACTTAAAATAAAATAGACATTTTCTAGAAACAGAGCCACTGGATGGAAAAAAAAATGGGTGTTTACCCCAAAAGTGGGTGCCTCTCACACAAAACTGGGATTACAGTGAAAATACCTCACTAAAGATACCTTTGGTTGATTTTACTATTATGATTGTTTGAGTGGGGTTGTAAGGGGGTTGGGGGGGGGGGGGGAGAAGTGTGTGTGTGTGTGGGGGGCGGGGCGGGGGGGGGGGAGGGGAGGGTGGGGGGGGGGGGGAGAGGGGGTCATCACTTTTGGTTTATAGAGCTGCTCAATGCACTCTTATGAATGAAAGAGTTTCATTATCAGTGGAATCAGTAGGTCATTTCAGAGGCGCACACTGAGTTGCACGTCAAACCACTCACAAATACTCATTTGGAGTGCACCAGATGGATCCAGTTGGCAAAGTCCCACATTCCACACTATAGGACAGCTAAGACTGAAAAGCAATCGTGGCGTTTATGGCGCGGGTACAAGGTTTAAAACTAAGAAAATGTTGTTTTTAGAAGCGTGTCGGGCAAAAGTTTTTATGAAAACTGTTTTAAAACCTCTTTTAACTCAACTTTTCTTAATGTTAAAAGTGTTTTATTGTACATTACTTAACGTCCCGACAGCAACAAGGCTTTCTCAGGACGTGCCTGCACTGCTTGTGAAAAAACAACAACTAAACAGAACATTGAATGTATATCGCCAGCCGGTCAAATACATTAAATAAACCTAACACATGGGGCCTACATAAAGCTAAGACCATTTAGCAACACACATCCAATATCAAGAGCTACAGGCAGTGCAGACAGTAGGGAGAGTTTTAAAAAGTCAAATACAGGTGAATGGACAAAGGGCCGACAGAGACACATGCCCCAGAATAGAGAGAAAAACCCACCCTGTGGGGCTGACCAGGGTGCCCCTGGGAAATAAAAAGTAGTTAACCCCACCCAAGTCCCCCAGGGCAGACCCGGGTGGGGTTAAAAGTGTTTTAATTTACAAGCATGTCGTAACTGATATGCATCTATTCCAACGTATAGTGCTGGATATTTTTCCCATCCTCGCCTTCTCTCGGGCTTCGCTCAACACTCGACTTTCCAGTCCTTCCCTGAAACACCCCCAACCGGTCTGCCCTCAACACTCGACTTTCCAGTCCTTCCTTCAAACACCCCCAACCGGGTCTGCCCTGGGGGACTTTTTAGTTCCCAGGGGCACCCTGGTCAGCCCCACAGGGTGGGTTTTTTCTCTATATTCCGGGGGCATGTGTTTCTGTCTACCCTTGGTCCATTCACCTGCATTTTCCTTTTTTAAACTCTCCCTACTGTCTGCGCTGCCTGTGGCTCTTGATATTCGATGTGTGTTGCTAAATGGTCTTAGCTTTATTTAGGCCCCATGTCGTAGGTTTTATTTAACGTATTGGACCGGCTGGCGACATACATTCAATATTCTGTTGAGTTTTTGTCACTAGCAGTGCAGGCACGTCCTGAGAAAGTCTTGTTGCTGTCGGGACGTTAAGCTATGTACAATCAATCAACCTTCCTTCAAACGGACAGCATTCACACAAATAATACTTTACTATTACATCAGAAAATGGCCCATCCAAGCCTGCACTCTTTTAACTGCACTAAACGACTGACTGGTGCAGACGACGCATGAAACGACGCTGACTCTGTGACGTCATTTCCATTCAATCAATTTGTGCATACAATCCAAAAGGAGATGCGGCATTGATAACATCGACAAACCTACAAAATAAAGCAACAGGTTCAACCAAAAGGTCGGGCAGGACAAAAGACAACAGCAGCCTCACCCAAAGTCTAAACGTCCTCTCTTACAATGCGCACTCATACAATCACTTCACTTCTTAGCAACCGGCGCACGAATATAATTATAGGCTAAGTCAAACTAAAACAGAAGATAGTGGCGAAAAACCCTTTAAAATAGAAACAAACAACGACGTTTCAGATCAAATATTCTTCATCTGACATGGAAACAAACGTAGAAAACGTATAGGCTAAGTCCCTGGTGAACGTATACATGAATCTCAAATCTGCCACTAGACATCACCTTTCTCCACATCACCCCGGAAGTACATTACAACTCAACACTTTTTTTTAACAAAACAACCACACCCTCAAATAACAAACCTAATTCTGTAGAAACATAAACAATTTACTCCCTAAAACAACAAAATATCCCCCCTGACCCATATCAGCTATGAAGTTATTTATAGCTAGCTGAGAAGGGTGATGTAATACATACACGCTCATTTTCAGGGTTCTGTGTCACAACACACACACACACATTGCTGGGAGGGACAAGTTTTCAAACACACTACCGGCGTGTCTGTTAAACACAAAAGTGCATGTGTTAACGCCAAAATGAGAAAAACGGATTTTTTTACTTTTTATGAATCTTTACCGCAAGACAATGCAGAAACAACCCTCAGAAAAAATGGGTGTCTGACTTGGAAACCCAGAATTATACACATACCCAGTTTCCATAAGGATGGTAAAGACAGTCACCCGTTTTAGGTCTTTCGTCTACACACACACACACACACACACACACACACACACACACACACACACACACACACACACACACACACACACACACACAAACAACAACAACAACAATAAAAAAAAAAAAACACGCACGCTCACACGCACGCACGCAATAACACATGAAAATGTTACCGTGTGCAAATTCGTTTTGGGGGTGTCCCGTTCCCAGATCTCCAAACGTGAAAGAAAATCAACGGCAAATAATGCAGTTTGATGCACTGTAACGACAAATGCGCAAGCTTTTTGGTGGTACAATCCGTTTTTCGTGATGTTCAGGCATTAGAAGAAATATCTTCGCAGAACTTAGTAACGCTTCTTCTTACGCTTAGTGTATATACAGTTACTACGGGCCCCAGGTATATTGCTCCTAACGTTTCGGACTCGTTACAGCAAACACCAGAAACCGGACACCCTCAGCGCAGAAACGCGGGGGCTAACCCATCGGAAAATTGTTGTACGTTGTTTGGATGGAGGCTCGCGGACACAATCTTCGCTCCTCATCTGATTTGACGTCTCTGCCGACGCTTACCCAATGCGAAAAGGATGGAGGCTCGCGGACACAATCTTCGCTTCTCATCTGATTTGACGCCTCTGCCGACGCTTACCCAATGCGAAAAGGCCATCGGGCCGACATCGGCCGCGGTTGGTCCTATGCACGGTCGTGCGCGGGTCAACGGCGGCCGTCGTCGGCCCGATGGCCTTTTCGCATTGGGTAGAAGCCCAAACATTATCTTCAGTTAATGTATCTCAGTCCTCTTTCATGAAAGAAAGCTGTAGTTGGAACAGCTTTTCGAGTGCCGTTATAACAGCTTTTCGAGTGCCGTTTGTTGGAAGTTTAAATCTCCAGTACAATGTAGTTTCAGCATGATGTTATATGCTGTGCAAGAGTGCTGTGTGATGTTCAACAGTGCTGAACGATATTCAAGTGTGTGTCAGGAGCCTATACGGAGTTCTTAAGGACGGCACGATATATCACATTGCCGCAGGAAGTGCGATGCCTGTGTGCCCCGTTGCATTTCAGAAGGCAGTCTGACAAGAACAATCCCTTCAGCACAAACCGTACCACGTGACATCGCTACACAAACTCTTGTAATGGCAGACTTTCATGTAGCTGCTCATTTGTGACCGCCTTGGATGCCAGTTTTGTTCCACAAAAGAACATCAGAATGTTCAAAAGTACGAAGTTACATAGGGCTGTTCAGTCGAAACAGTTTGCGACAAAATATTATATAATTACTGACAACTTATAAAATGGGTATTATGAGATCTTTGCGATGACATTGCTGGGGACTGAAATGCCATCTACACGACCAGCAGCATCATAGTGAGGTTATAGTGTTTATGCCGATCGACTCCCAACAACGAATAAGAACGACACCACGCTGATTAACCAGTGTGTGCCAGCTGGTTACTCAATATGCAAAAAGCCAATGGGCCTATGTCGGCCGCCGTTGGCCCGCGCACGACCGTGCGCGGGCCAACGGCGGCCAACATAGGCCCGCTGGCCTTTTGTACATCATTCTTAGCCGCTTTGACTTCGCTTTTGTTCGTTGTCGCCCGGCGATAGTCGTTCGTCGCTAACAAAACCTCACTATTGTCTACGAATTGCCAGGGGGATGCCGCAGCGGAGGAAGTGAGTGTTTTGGTAGTTAGAATTTCAACTGATCTTGCATAAAATAGTCGGCATTAGACGCTGATGTGCTTTCGATTCTACGAAGGTTCTTTCTTATTCTTCTGTTTGTTTTTGTTTTGTTTGACATTGCCGCACCGTTACAGGTGTTTGCTACAAACAACTCCAATGTGCGTATTGTTTCGAACGACACTAAGTATGACTTCGTACTTTGGCACGTTCTACTGATGCGATGACCAAAGCGTCAAAATGAGACAAAAAAAGATCAGTATATCCGTGAAGCTTCATCTAAACACCGTACTTCAGTTTTTTACCGGTGGGTTAGCCCCCGTGAGTTACTTTGTGATATATCTATCACGGAGGTTACAAAAGCCAGTGAACAAACAGTAGTAGACCGGGTACAGCGCGAGTACTCCTAAAGATTATGTCACGTACACGGACAGCGATCACCGGCAGAACACCGACAATGTCTAGCCCTAATTTGGGAATCGCCACCATGCGGCACTGAGTGACACTGAGTAGCATTCACTGAGCTAAGTTAGTCATTGGTCTTTTCGAACGAATCGCCGGAGGCGGGTCAACACATGTCACGTGTAGTGCCCGATTCGCTTGGCGCCTTTCCAGGCTCCAAACAAATTAAGTACCACTCTTGAGCTAGCTTGGTTGATACAAAGTTATCAAATCATTGTTACTAGCGGTGATCGAAACAGCTACACGATCCCTGTACGTAGGTAGGGTACATGTGCTTCATGAATGAAGTGGCCCTTGCAAAACTCCACCACAGGCAAACTGAGAGGTCAAGTGGGCACATCGGAAACCTTAACTCATTCAGCCCGACGGCCGTATTTCCCCAATTTTGGAGGTGTCATCTAATGACTATGCACCAGTTGCCCCGCTGAGATGGGTCGACTATGATAATTCAAGGGCAGTGCCAGATTAGCTTGGCGCTACCCTTGAACTATCATGGTCGACCCATCTCCTGCTGTTGTGAGTCAGGGCTGAATGGGTTAAAGGTTTGACACTTCGAATTTTGGGTGGGAAAAAAGAAGGAAAAAATACTAATGGTGACGGGGGCTAGACCGGCCACGGGGCAAGGCCGTCCACTTGGTTTTATTTTGGAGACTTTGAATTATTCAGCCATTTTGGTCACATAACCATTTAACTCCCTGAGGCCCTTCTTATGTGTTTTAATGGAACCTATCCTGGGTTTGCAATGCCCATAAACCACGTGCTTTTGTAAATATTTTTAAAATTGTGAAAATTCATTTAATCTTTTTATAATATTTTTTTTATTTTTTAATTTTTTTTTTAAAAGACGATCCTCAGGATTGTTGTGTGTTGTTGGTAGCGCGTTTTGCCGCGTGATTCCTGCATTGTGCAGGAATCAACGCGACAAAACGCGCTACCAACAGTTAACCCTTTTAGCGCCGAGTCTCTACAGCAGGAGATGGATTTACCATGGTAATTCAAGGGTAGTGCCAGATTAGCTTGGCGATCTGGCCGACTACCCTTGAATTAGCATGGTGAATCCATCTCCTGCAACTGGTACATAGTCATTAAGCAACACCTTCAAAATATGAGATATGGGACCTTGGGGCTAAAAGGGTTAAAAGAGTTAACAAAGATTATTTGCAAACGTCGACGAGTGTTGTTAAAGTCACACTTCGAAAAAACGCATGCGCACGCACGCACGCATGCACGCACGCGCACACACAAACACATACATGCATCGTGACATTTTCAACAAACATAATTATTTCTCATACAAATCTCAAATTGTTTTTGATTTGATCAACATATCGATGGTTTTGTGTTTGGCTGCTACTCTCGACGCACTAATTGGCACACTCTTAAAATTCGCAATACTTCAATTCTTGTACATCCAAGAAAAATAATATCAAACAAGATGGGATGAGCCATAACCCACAAAGTCCCTTCTATATGAGATCGGTCTTCGCTGTCAAGGTTCTCTATCTTTTGTCTTTGACGTCGTGCGTGTGCATGTTTGTATGCGCACTCTCGAAACATCCTTAAGAGGTAAAGATGTTCATGCGCCCTCCAGGTACTGGAGGATCTATACCTCTTGGAGATGCGCGCATATGTGTCATTCGTTTGTCAAACGTTATTTGTCATGACGTATTTTTGTTGTTGTTGTTGTTTTTACGTAATTAAGTCCCTTTTATTTATAGAAGAGACTTTTTAGGACGGGTCGCGGGAGGGGGGGGGGGGGGGGATTTAATAGTATGTCCATGATGTCAAAGACGGGAGGCTAAACCTCTAACAATTGAAGAAACAAGAAAAAAATTACGTCATCTCTAGTTACGCTAACCTCGCTGCTGAACGTACATTTGGCGCGAAGCGCAGTACGTGTGTATGTATGTATTTATGTATATGTGTGCGCAAGTATGTAAACAAGAGAATCTCCGATATTTCTGTACACACAAGCTTGAAACTTGGCCAAATACTTTCTTAAGTTGGTGGCTAAGAGAGCACTAAAAAAAACATTCACTTCTAGAGAAAGTCAGACCGTGCCGATGACGTAAAAGAAGCAATTCCGTCACCACGCAGACGCAGATACTATACTCTAAATATGACGTATTTCTCTCTCTCTCTCTCTCTCTCTCTCTCTCTCTCTCTCTCTCTCTCTCTCTCTCTCTCTCTCTCTCTCTCTCTCTCTCTCTCTCTCTCTCTCTCTCTCTCTCGGGACAAAGATTTTGTTGAGTTCCAAAGGTTACGTAACAGAGTCAAATACCTTATCCGGGAGGCACAAAAAAAGCACTGGTAGAGAAAACCATACGCGGCGGGAATCCGTCTTCAATATGGAAAGTTTTAAACTTAGTAACCAACAATAGTAAAAATTGTTCTGCAAATACGACTGCCAACCTTACAGCCGATGCATTTAACGACCACTTCATTTTAGCCCCGAAATCTTTACTACATGCTGAAGGTTTGGATCAGGTGGAACATGTCGCATCGCAGAAGCTTACTGACTTTTGTAAGCAAAGACTGTCCGCGGGCGATGCTTTTAATATTCCCTGCATCGCTGTACATGAAGTGGGCAGATTTATCTCCAATCTCAAGAACAAAAAGTCAGCTGGCATTGATGGTATCAATGGTTTTATCCTCGAACTTTCTCTTCCATACATTGTGGAAAGCTTAACCTATATTTACAACCTATGTATTCAAAATAATATTTTTCCGGCGGCTTTCAAAAAAATCTAAAGTGGTACCTATACCTAAAACAAAAGACACATCTGATCCAAATAATTTTCGGCCTATATCCATATTATCTATTCTATCGAAGCCTATTGAGAAGCATGTACACAAACATCTTCTCGAATTCCTGGAAGAAAAGTCTCTCCTGAATAAATATCAATCTGGTTTTCGCCCTAAACATTCGTGTCACACTGCCTTGGTTCATATGATTGACAGTTGGCTGCTCAACATCAACAGAAACAAAATGTCTGGTGCTGTCTTTCTAGACCTAAAAAAAGCGTTCGACCTTATAAACCACGAAATTATATTAGAGAAACTAGACTGCTACTTTAACAATAACAGCCCAGGGACACTCTCATTCTTTCGTTCATATATCATAGGGAGAATTCAAACTGTGTACATCAATGCTACCTTCTCTTCTGAAAAGCGTGTTGAGTATGGCGTGCCCCAGGGATCCATACTAGGACCGTTACTTTTCTGTTTGTTTATAAATGATCTTCAACTTCGTATATCCAATCCAAATACCGAATGTGACATGTTTGCCGATGATTCAACTCTTCACGCTGGCGGGAAAACTGTACCTGAAATATCAAGCAATCTTCAGCTTAGTCTTCAGGAGGTCTCACTGTGGTGCAAAAATAATCAAATGCTTGTAAATCCATCCAAAACGAAAAGCATGCTAATCACAACACGCCAAAAGCATCAGCTCTGCCCCCATTCACTTAACCTCTCTTTTGATTCAGTTCCCATTGAGCAAGTCAAGGAATATCGCCTCCTCGGGGTAATTGTTGATGACCAACTGTGCTGGTTGCCCCATCTAACACAACTAGGGAAAACATTATCAAAGGAGCTATTTTTACTGTCAAGATTAAAATCTATCATTGATACTAAGACACGAAAGCTATTTTACAACTCCTACATTAAACCTCACTACGCATCTACTATTTGGGACGGCTGTAGTAAGGCTAACCTTACGCGGATTAATTCTCTATACAATCGCGCAGTTAAACTGATCCTCCCAATCCCCTCTCTAACTTTGGAGGAAAAGCTTCAGGCAACAGGGCTCCTTCCTTTACATCAACACCTTACGTTTAATAAGTGCGTACTTATGCACAAAGCACTAAACGGGAAAGCCCCCCTCTACCTGGCTAAGCTTTTCATTGGGAGCGAAAGGGTTTACAGCACTTTGAGGAACAGTCTCGTCATTAAACGGCCCCGAATCGACTTGTTTAAATCCAGCCTTTCTTACGCGGATGCCTATTTATGGAACTCACTTCCTCCACATATACAGCAAACGAGACATCTTCCATTGTTTAGGACGAAAGCTTTTAAATACATCTATGAGCAAACATGTCCAAAAGAGTTATGTCTATGATTTCCTGTGGTCCTCCGTTTTGCACTTGTTAGCTTTTACATAATATCTCTCTTTATCGTGGTGTTTTGCCTGCTCACTAAATTCCTACACATGAGTAGCTGTATCATAAGTGTGCAGTCGCTTTCTATAAACACACTTTACATCGCACCCCCCCCCCCCCCCCCAAGACCTCACGCACACGCATATACACACATCGACGCGCTTTCAGAAGAGCATGCAGGTGTACTTAATATATCATGTAGCTAGGTAAGGCCAACCTGAGGCAATAGATTTCACTGTTCCCCATGGCCCGTCGGGGCCGTCCAAGATCACGTGACCTCGGTGCTGTGGACGTTAAACCCCGAACTAACCAACCAATCAACCTGATTTCACACAAATTATAGCAAGACTGAAATTGTACCGCGAAATTTTAGTTTTGTCACGACGCGCTTTCAGAAGAGCATGCAGGTGTACTTAGTATAGCACGTTAAATATAAAATTACGTAAAAACAAAAAATACGTCATGACAAACGACGTTTGACAAACCAATGACGCGTGTGCACTGCGCCGGCCCCTTCTAGGGTTCACTATGACGCATTGGCACATTTGCGAGGCTTTTTCAGAAGGAGATATTTCAACATCAGAATCAAGTCAAAGACAAAAGGTAGAGACCGTTGACAACGAAGACAATTCTCATACAGAAGGGACTTTGTGGGTTATGGTTCATCCCATCTTGTTTTATATTAAGCGTGATATGAGTTTCTTCGCTTTCGCTTCAAGACTTGCGAAAATGGTGACAAAACTAGAATTTCACGGTACAATTTCAGTCTTGCTATAATTTGTGTGAAATCAGGTTGACCTTACCTAGCTACATGCTATACTAAGTACACCTGCGTGCTCTTCTGAAAGCGCGTCGATGTGTGTGCTTGCGTGTGCGTGTGCGTGAGTGCATGTTCGCGCTTCAAACATCCTCAAGAGGCACAGATGTTCATGCGCCTCCGGGCACATGAGGATCTATGCCTCTTGGAAATGCGCGCATGTGTGTGTGTGTGTGTGTGTGTGTGTGTGTGTGTGTGTGTGTGTGTGTGTGTGAGTGAGTGAGAGAGAGAGAGAGAGAGAGAGAGAGAGAGAGAGAGAGAGAATTACGTCATATTTAGAGAATCAGTGTCTGCATGGTGACGGAGTTGCTTCTTTTACGTCTTCGGCACTGTCTGACTTTCTCTAGAAGTGAATGCTTTTTTTTTAGTGTTTTATTTCTTTTCTGAAAAGAATTAATTTTTACTAAAGAAGTTGAAAGGATACAAAGCTGGCTAAGGAACTCATCTAATGTCTTTCTCCAAACTAGCTATATGCAAAAGTTCAAGTAAATATGACAAAAATTACGGACTCTAATCTGGGTCAACCGACTTCCTATAAACGGTTGTTAATGTCTTCAATGAGACATTCAATTACAATATGCTCAAAGGCTCTCTTAGCCACCCACTTAAGAAAGTATTTGGCCAAGTTTCAAGCTTGTGTGTACATAAATATCGGAGATTCTCTTGTTTACATACAAACGCACACATATACATAAATACATACATACGCACATACTGCGCTTCGCGCCAAATGTACGTTCAGCAGCGAGGTTAGCGAAACTAGAGATGACGTAATTTTTTTCTTGTTACTTCAATTGTTAGAGGTTTAGCTTGCCCACCTTTGACATCATGGACATACTATTAAATTCGCCCCACCGCGACCCGTCCTAAAAAGTCCCTTCAATAAATAGAAGGGACTTAAAAATGTGGGTGAAAAAAGCCAAAATTAAGTCAAAATAATGTTTATTTCTAAAACCCCTTGCCAACACGCGCAGCAACCGGTAAACAGACTCGGTATCAGCACGCAAAGGTAATTAAGGGGCACTTGAACTGCGAAAAGTATTAGAACACAACATTACAGTGGCCCACATGTAAAGATGACTCGAGCACACGCCCCTATGTTTAAAAAAAGAAAGGAAGTATGTATTGTCGGACAAAAGCAAGCAAAACAATGATCATAATACCTGACGTCAAGAGTATGCGCACGCAACCACCATAATTCACCTGTTCGAGTCGTCTGCTACTTGGTCATCAGCCAGCCAGGCAGGCAAACAGCTAATACAGTATTTACCTTCGGCATTATTATTATTATTATTATTATTATTATTATTATTATTATTATTATTATTATTTCTTGATATTGAGCATGCGCTGACTGATCTTACAAAAAGAAGTCACACTCCGACTCATTTTCATGGGCGAACAGATAAAACCGACGCCGGTTGATTCGTCACAATACTTCATGCGCTGGTCAAATCAAACATGGCCAAGAAAAAAGAAGAGTGAAAGTTAACGCTACGATTGATCATGCCGACGAATGAAGAAGACTGTAGCCTCTGACCCTCTCCGCCTCCTCATCCCCCGCACCAAACTCAGCACTTTCGGCCCCCGCTCCTTCTCAGTATACGGTCCATCCACCTGGAACACTCTCCCACTCTCTCTCCGTCAGAAACACTCGCTCTCCTCCTTCCAGTCCGCCCTCAAAACTCATCTCTTTCAACAGTTCTAGCACTATATCACCACACTCCCCACCCCAAGCTGACCGTCGTAATGTATCTTCACTATTTGTGTTACGTGAGTCATTGTCTAAAGCGTGCGCATGCGTGTGCGAGTTGTGAGTGCGCGCTTAGAGTTATAATTATTATAAGATAAGCGCATTATAAATACCGTAATTATTATTATTTATTATTAGTCGGCAGCAGATAGACCTAGTCTTGTTGATGTATTCAAGGGACATCGGACACGTGTTGTCAGTCGAGTTGAAGAGACTGGCGCGGTCGCCCTCACCAAACGAGCGTTGGGTACCTGTGACCATTTTGGGATAAGACAGATAGGTTGTTTTGAACACAAATGTAAGCATTAAGCGTTACACAGACTTCCAACAATCTGTTTCCCCTGTCAAGGAAATGCATCGCTGGTAGGCTAATGACCCTTTCCGTGTCAGTAGCGGATTTTGTTGGAATCAACGCGATAAAAACCGTTACCGACACGTAAAAGGTTAATATTATCGACTGGTCCGCGGTGACCATACTGACAAACCTGTTACATTGATTTTCGGGTACAACTGCATACTTGACTCACAGACAGATTAATTAAAGACACCTGAATGTGATATAACCCCACAAAAGCCGTTATGTTAGATCGCCAGCTACTTTCTGTTTTGCTCAAGGTCCTGCAGTTGTGCTATAAATAGCTTTTATCTGAGCTCTGACGCTTGGTGGGTTGAACGGCACATACGTTTCATCGGTAAGTGGATAAAGTAATATTATCATGCAGTTATGAACGAAATAACAACTGTAGCCACTCGTTAGGAGGCATTTATATATCGGGTGTATTCGTGAAACAGTTTTATACAATGTTGAGACTGCTCGGGGAGCGCTTAGGGCCTTTAAAGGTCTACTGCCGCATTTTGACTGCGGAGAGCCATCCCAATGTTGTAGATGCTTGCAGATCCTCAACGCTTTGATACCACGCAGACTCAGATCTTTTCGACGCAGCAAAGCCAATGTGATCAGGTAAGTTAATGTTTTGTTCAAAATCTTTTTAAGACATAAACGTTATAGGAAAAAAATCACAGAGAATGGAATAAAAATACTAACTGCTGCCACTCTCATCACAGTATATTTTCAATATTTCAGTCAGTAGAAAAATCTAGGTGCTGCCAATGAAGTTGTATCACAGCCTTTTGTACCCTGCTGTAGTCGGTGTACGTGGACAATTTCGATTTTCATAAGTCACACTTACTGTCTGTTCACTGTGTACCACAATATTCATTCTAAATCTCGGCTCATGACCATCTGAGCCAGTCTGTGAACTGACCCATACAACGCGACACGAGACGATCTGCACATGCTCAGTTGATCACTTGCCAGCTTGGGGTCACATGATCTGTTGTGGAACATGTGCACTAGGCCCGGGTCAAACGCCCGCATGATGTGAAGACCTTTCGAGACACACCTGAAAAGAGAGAAGAAGAAAAAAGAGTAAATGTTCACACACGCGTTCACTCGTAAAAGTCTACGAACGAGGTTTTCATATTTGCCCGGCAACTGCAGGAGGGGGATCGACCGTTAAAGATCAAGGGTAGTTCTAGATAACTTCTTGGTGCCTTTCCAATCACCAAGCCAATCTGGCGGGCTAATTGAAACAATCTCTTGCTGTAGTGCGTCAGGCATGAACGTTTACAAAAGAAAACATTCAAACGAGAGCAGATGTATAGATAGAACGTACGAACAGACGCTTGCATTCTCTCTATATCGTCGTTCAGTTAAAATAATTATTCCAAACCCTACATCCACAGACGAAAAAATAAAATCCCTGGGTCTGCTTCCACTGAAAGAACAACTCAAATTTAACAAATGCGTCCTCCTGCACAAAATATTTCACTACCAAGCCCCCGAATATCTGTGCAGGCTATTTAACTTCAGCCATAGGCATCAGCTTTACACGAGGAATGGCTTGCTTCATTTACCCCGCCGCAGGATAGATATCTGCAAATCAAGCCTACTATTTTCAGGTAGTACTATCTGGAACTCATTGCCTCTGAACATCGAATCATTTTCAGGTTAAACCCATTTTAAACGTGATTTGCTCACTCACTTCCAATCAGCGTGACTTACAGTTCGACTGATAAACATAATACTTCTGATAACACGCAAACGTCAAACATTTTCTCTTTCTCTATACATTTGCTAACTGAACGTCTATTGTATTGTCGGTGTCGCTATAAGCTATTGATGCTGCTGATTCTATGGATGTGTATAAGATTAATGCTACGCACCAATTTATTTCACTTGCTTTTGCATCGGTGGCAGTTACAAACTCGCCAACGTCAGGTTGTTGTTGTTGTTTTTCAAAATAATTCACCTATTGTGTTCGTTATTTTTTCCATGATTTTTTCCTTTGTATTGCTGCGTTTCTTTTCCTGCTGTGTTCTGTTTTGTTTACAGGACAGCTTGTAAGACAGGCATTGAGTTGCCTAAAAGCGTTATCCTGCAATAAAAGATTCATCATTATCATCATCATCATCATCATCATCTCTCTCTCTCTCTCTCTCTCTCTCTCTCTCTGGGATTTTCTATGTTTATTTCTACTTTTTCAATGATTTCTTCTTCTTTTTTAAAACTTTATATTTCAATTTTTTGTTAGTTATATATTTAGTTTTTCCCAATTTAATGATAGTATTTTGTGATTTGTGCATTATATGTAAAGTAGATTAGCAACGGCAAGTTCAAAAAATGGTTTCACCAAAACTTTCACCGTTGTAAAATAAAGAATCATTGTCATTGTCATTGTCTCTCTCTCTCTCTCTCTCTCTCTCTCTCTCTCTCTCTCTCTCTCTCTCTCTCTCTCTCTCTCTCTCTCTCTCTCTCTCTCTCTCTCTCTCTCTCTCTCTCTCTCTCTCTCTCACGCACACACAACGCACGCTGACACACGCGCACACAAACACCTTCGCTCACCTGGAGTATAGATCCAAGTCTTCTTTGCCCCAGCCCTTGATGCTGGTATCCATTCCTCCCACCCGTCTCAGGTCCCCTGCTGTTAGCGCTGCTATCCCGTAGCTGAAGAATCTCCAAGTCCCAGCATCTCTCGCGAAGTCGGAAACTCCTGGTGTGCAATTAACCAGGCCGTAGCAAACCGTTACCGGGGAGTACTGCGAAAAGGGAACAGGAAAATAGGCCCTTACAGAACCAGCATTATTGGCGACCCGGAAGAGGAAGCTGGACGTCAGCACGAGGTCGACGTCCATGAGCACTAACAGCGCGTGCTTGTCAAGTCGGGAAGCCAGCTCGTGCAGAGCAAGCGCGCGCGAAAAGGTCACGTTCCTGTTGATGATGGTTATGTCTAGATTCATTGGTCTCTTTCCTGTGGACGGCATGCGGTACTGATCAGTCAAAAAGAGAGACCGTTCATGGTTTCCCCATATGTCTGTAAAGAGAGCTACACGCAGGTAGATTCTGCCCGGGTAGGACCTAGCAGCCTCGGACAAATGCTGAAGAAACCGGACGTATGCTTTGTAACGATTGCACAATGACAGAAGAAGCCATAGGTCTCGTCTGTGACGTGGTTCATGCTTACTGTCTTGGTGAACAACATTGTCTGCAATCGCTGTTGTGCCGTTTCTATCATTTGAAGTTGGTTTATCCCTTGTTTCGTATTCATTTACATCAGCCTGTCGTTTTGTGTGTAGTTCACCTGAACCATTCATGTCCACCCCCTTTGTACTCGGACCCTTTTCATTGTCGCCATACGTTTCTATCTCTCGCCATTGGAGGGGGTCGAATCTAGTTGTAAGCGACACAGAGCGTGTCATATTATTCACAGATTTGATCAGTACATGTTGCAAACCTTCAGCCACTGAAACACGTTGATACCTCGCCACGATGCGTCCGAAACTCTCGTTAGTGTTCGGCCCTGCTTTGTGAAAGTCTATGAAGTACCACTGAGCTTCCTTGGAGGCAGTCCTTAGAGCTGGGTGCAGATTAGGGTTGACGGTAAAGTACAGGTAGTTGTGTCCGATGAAATCCCAAATAGTGTCCCCTTCTACGGGATCCTCGAAAGTTTCTTTAGCTGTAACTGTAAGAGGCTTATTATTAACTGCTGTGGTAGAAAGGTATATATTTGTTATGGCTGCCATTGGCTGATTTTTTATAATGGGCTTACTTTCAGCTGAAGTTATAAAAGAGCCCATTGTTGTACCAAAGGGCAGATTCTGGACAAGGGATTGATCGTCTGTGCCTTCTTCTTGGGTATCATTTTGTGCCAAAGGGGATGAAGCTGAAGAATTAATTATAAACTGTTCTTTAGCGGACTGAGTCAGTTCGGATTTTGATGAGTTTTTCTTTGGATCTAATCCTGGATTTTCAATGAAACGTTCGTGTTTTCCAGAAACATCTGAGTTTCCACCAACTGAACGCTTTGCCCTGTGTTTGCCACTTTCGTCATGAAGAACACCACCTCCACTGTCACCACCCAAGGCCGCCGTGATTGCGTCCAGAGTGGTCCTGTATCTTTGCTGCCGATGTTGCACAGACTGCAATCGACTCTTCTCCAGCAGCACGTGCAGACGATACATCTGTCGCGCATCCTTGACCGGGTGAAGTGTCATGGCCGAGAAGACCTTCGGGTCAAGTTCTCCCGTGAACGACCCGTTCTTGTCTCTGTAGTTATGATAGAACAAACTGCTCATCTGACGCGACTGCAAAACAAAATTGATTTAGGGAAAGTCAGATGATACCAGATTGTGATGGCAACAAATGTAGCTAGTCACGTGTGCTGGTCTGTGATTATACCTCGAACATGTTCAGCTGTTAACCCTATCTCTGCCTGTTACGATTGTGGTTGTGTTGTTCTGTGAGAGCATGCATGTGTTAATCGAAGGAAACGATCCGATATTTATTTGAGCTATCATGGTTACGAATCACGTACCTTTTCAGTAAGATTTTCTATAGTTCGCGCAGATAGCGGAAGTGGTTTTGTTATGATACGCTAAGATTAGTCCGGAAGTTTCTAGTAAAGTCGGACGGAGAAGAGCGGTCGATTTTTGTTATGCGTAGATTTGCTGAAGGAAGTCGTCGGCGAGGTCGTCAGAGAAAGAGTTGGGTCGCAAACATAAAAGAATGGACTGAACTCGAGATGCCAGACTTGCTTGCCACCGCCCAAAATAGAACTCAGTGGAGAGCACTGTCTGTTGCTGCTGCCTTTCAGTCCCCCCAACGCCCAGTTCGGGCAAGGGACTGATGATGATGATGATGAGATTTGCTGAGAATAGATTAAAACGTTCGAGTGAAGTAGCGCTCTGTCGAGTGACCGTATATGTGACGTGAAAGAGTAAGTAACCTTTTGCAACACTAGTAGAGAAGGCGGGGAAGTGGCGCAGTGGTTAAGGCGTCTGCCTCCAATGCCAAAGGTGCGAGGTTCGATACCGGGTTCCGGCGTTGGATTTTTCTCCTCTGGTGTCACCGTCTGGGCAGTGGGCAGATGTTCACATCTGCACGGGACATAGACGACCCCGGCCCCCACGAGTCCCCTGCTGCCTTGCAGGCCTGGCCGCTTGGCTGCGGAAAGGCTAAGGGAGGAAACCCCTGACATCAAAGCCCCCGTGTCTCCGGGGAAGGCTTTTGAGCCAGAGACTAAGACAAGGACAGTCTGATATAAAACCCGCCTACGACCCGAGGACCTCGATGCCACCGTCCCAGCTTGCTAGGCCATGGCATTCGAACCAAGGGTTTAAAGGGTGGGGCCAGTACTGCGCACACTGCACTCCACCAAAAAGCTCCACCGCGCAGGCTTTAGGAAACGCCCACGGACTATGACACTGAACTTTCCAAGTCCTGTAGCGATGGGCAAGGGGCAAAACGGCAGGTGAAAGATGTCACTGGAAGCCGCAGTCTCAAACCTGCATGCAGGCGGTTCAGGATATTGGTCGCCTGATGTTGACCTGGGGATGACAACGTCACTCGGCACACCCTGAACGACCAAGCAGCCTTCTCTAGGGACAGCACTGCTTGCTCCACACGGAGAGGGGCCTAGAAAAGGTGGCCTAACCAAAGCTCATCCCCTCGTAACCCCAGTTGGCTAGCCGCGGTCAACGGGCATCTTCTCATGCGGTCAGAAAACAAGAAAAAACAATGGATCCACTCTCATGACGACCACGACCGGACTCAACGTAGCATGCTGGAACATCCGAACCATGCTCGACACAGCAGACAGCGGACGCCCTGAACGTCGCTCCGCCCTCATTGCCCATGAATTGCGGAGATTAAACATCGACATCGGCGCGCTCAGCGAAGTACGCCTCCCGGAGGAAGGCAGCCTCCAAGAACTTGGCGCTGGCTACACCCTCTACTGGTCAGGCAGGCCTGCATCAGAAAGACGGCTCTCAGGCGTGGGCTTCATGGTGAAGACCCCCATTGCGACTAAGTTGGAAAACCTACCAACGGGTCACTCCGACCGCATCATGTCCATGCGCCTCCCACTGAGACACCAGCAATACGTCACCCTTCTCAGTGTGTACTCCCCAACCCTCCTGGCAGAGCCTGCAGAAAAAGACAAGTTCTACTCTGACCTGCGCAGCCTCCTGCAGAGCACCCCTGCAGACGACAAAGTCATCATCCTTGGCGACTTCAACGCCAGAGTGGGCCAAGACTCTGAAACCTGGAAAGGAGTCCTCGGCAAGCATGGCGTTGGGAACTGCAATGACAATGGTCGCCTACTGTTGGAGCTCTGTGCAGAGCAGCAACTTGTCATCACCAACACTACTTTCCAGCAAAAGGACAGTCGAAAGACCATCTGGATGCATCCTCGCTCCAAGCACTGGCACCTTATCGACTATGTCCTAGTGCGTCAGAGGGACCGCAGTGACGTCCTCCTCACCAGAGTGATGCCCAGCGCAGAGTGCCACACTGACCACCGCCTTGTTCGCTGCAAACTCAGGCTCCGCCTCAAGCTGAAACCCAAGAAAGGGGGCCCTCCCAAGAAAAAGCTTGATGTTGCCAGCCTTCAGCGTGACGACAAGAAAGCTGCCCTTCAGGCCGATTTACAGCGCATGCTCAAAGACACAGTTGATCCAGCAGACTCCTCTCCTGAAACACTCTGGGAACAACTGAAAACTGCTATTGTAAAATCCTCTGTGGAAGTCTTGGGCTTTGCTAGAAAGAGGAACAAAGACTGTTTTGACGAAAACGACGTAGAGATCCAGGAACTTCTAGCAAAAAAAGGAGCCGCCCACCAGGCCCACCTAGCCCAGCCTTCCTGCCCTGTGAAGAAGTCTGCCTTCCGCCTCATCTGCAGCAGTCTCCAGCTCAAGCTTAGAGAGCTCCAGAACGAGTGGTGGTCCAGACTCGCACAGAGGACCCAGCTCTGCGCTGACAACGGTGACTACAGGGGCTTCTACGAAGCACTGAAAGCAGTGTATGGCCCTAGGCACCTGGTACAAAGTCCCCTGCGAAGCGCTGATGGACAGGCACTCCTCACAGATAATACCTCCATCTTGAACCGCTGGTCGGAATACTTTCAGGACCTCTTCGGCGCTGAACGCACTGTTCAAGAAACAGTCATCCTCCAAATCCCACACCTTCCACTAAAGGTTGAATTGGACGAACCGCCCACCGCCGAAGAGACCCTCACAGCCATCCACCAGCTCAAGAGTGGCAAAGCAGCAGACATTGACGGAATCCCGCCAGAGATCTGGAAACATGGAGGCCCAGCACTGCACAACAAGCTCCACGACCTCTTTCTCTGCTGCTGGGAAAAGGGAACACTACCAAAGGATCTCCGTGATGCAGTCATCATCACCCTGTACAAGAACAAAGGAGAGAAGTCTGCCTGCTCTAATTATCGTGGAATTACCCTGCTGTCCATTGCCGGGAAAATTCTCGCAAGGTTGCTCCTGAATCGGCTGGTACCTGCCATCGCTGAAGACCACCTCCCAGAGGGCCAGTGTGGCTTCAGAGCCAACATGAGTACCACCGACATGGTCTTTGTGCTGAGACAGCTTCAGGAGAAGTGCCGCGAGCAGAACAAAGGGCTGTACATAACGTTTGTCGACCTAACAAAAGCGTTTGACACTGTGAGCAGGCAAGGTATGTGGCAGATCCTGGAGCGACTAGGTTGTCCCCCAAAGTTCCTCAACATGATCGTCCAGCTCCACGAGGACCAGCAAGGCCAGGTCAGACTAAACAGTGACCTCTCAGAACCATTCCCCATTCGCAACGGCGTGAAGCAAGGCTGCGTGCTGGCACCGACCCTCTTCACCATCTTCTTCAGCATGATGTTGAAGCAGGCCACAGTGGACCTCGACGATGACGACGCAGTGTACATCAGGTATCGTCTTGATGGCAGCCTGTTCAACATCATACGACTGCATGCCCACACGAAAACCCTAGACCAACTGATTCGTGAGCTGCTCTTCGCTGATGACGCTGCCCTCGTTGCACACACAGAGAGAGCCTTGCAGCGCATTACGTCCTGCTTCGCAGATGCTGCCCAGCTCTTTGGACTTGAGGTCAGTCTGAAAAAGACAGAGGTCCTTCATCAGCCGGCACCCAAGGAAGAGCATCGCCCTCCCCACATCACCATCGGCGAGTCCGAACTGAAGTCTGTACACCAGTTTACCTACCTTGGCTGCATCATCACGTCAGACGCCAAGCTGGACAAGGAGCTGGACAACAGGCTGGCAAAAGCGAACAGTGCTTTCGGGCGACTATTCAAGCGGGTGTGGCACAATCAACAGCTGAAAAAAGGCACCAAGATCAGCGTGTACAGAGCTGTCGTCCTCACCACCCTGCTGTACGGTTCCGAGTCCTGGGCCCTCTACCGCAGCCAACTACGACTCCTCGAACGCTTTCACCAGCGCTGCCTGCGTACCATCCTCAGCATTCACTGGAGTGACTATGTCACCAACGTCGAGGTCCTTGAACAGGCGGAAACTGTGAGCATCGAGGCTTTGCTGCTGCGGACACAGCTTCGCTGGGCGGGGCACGTCTCCAGGATAGAGGATCATCACCTACCCAAGATCACTCTGTTCGGCGAGCTCGCCACTGGACACCGAGACAGAGGGGCACCAAAGAAGAGATACAAAGACGGTCTCAAGAAGTCGCTTAGTGCCTGCCAAATCGACCACCGCCAGTGGTCTTCGCTTGCTGCGGACCGTGACACCTGGCGCTCCACCATTCACAAGGCAGCCGTCTCCTTTGAGGACTCTCGCAGAGCTAACCTTAAGGACAAGCGGCTTAGAAGAAAAAACAGAGTTGTCGTAACTCAGAACCCTGACCAGACCTTCCCCTGCAGCCACTGCGGTCGAACCTGCCTGTCCCGGATTGGCCTCCGCAGCCACGAAAATGCCTGCAGACGACGTGGGCAAGCCCGATAGATCTTCGTTCGCGAAGTCAAGCCAAGAGAGAGAGAGAGAAGCTCTATTCTTAGTCCTATTTCATTTTTTGTGCGCGTGAATTTAGCAGCCAGTCGGTGTATTATTAAAGGTCGTGAACGGTCTGCCATACTTTTGTGTGACGTCATTATACATTGGGTAGACTATTGTAGTTATTCTAGAAAGTTCTTTTTTTTAAATTAATGTTTATGAGTTTCAGTAACGTGTTCCGTTTTGATTGGTTGCGTTGTGTGGATTCATTAGATTTTTCTGGAATGTTGTTTTACTATAAAAGATGGTGCTAGGAAGCACGTGTGTACAATGTCATACAGTGTCATACATTGTCATGCATTGTCAGTTGTAGGGACACACAGTTTATCGTAGGAACGCGTACTTTGTGAGAGACGCAGTGTAACGGTGGTGTACGTTGTGTGTGAAACGCACTGTGTCCAGTATTGACATTGTTTTTGAAGAGACATTGTATCAATGGTGGTACATTTGGGAATGCATAGTGTGGAGATCGCATCGCTGAAATAAAGTATTGTTGGAACTGTTACTCCAGTATTGTCTACAACCTTAAGCCACGTGTGACGGGTTGCAGCTGAATGAAGTTTCTTTAAAAAGAACCTTACGTGCGTGCGTCTGGTGTGATATCATACTACGACTACGACTCAACACGTAACATTTTGGCACCTCCGACGGGACTTCTTCAGTTGGCTCAGTGGAAAGGGTAGCAGGAGAAAACAGCCAGCAGTGAAACGCAGAGATGGCGACATCGGAAATGGAGACATTCCTGAAAATTGGAAAGGAATGTGGACTCGAAGGAGCTAAACTCCTCGAGTTCGTAAAGGAGAGAGAGGAGAAAGAAGAAAAGAAACGAGCGAGAGAAGAAAAGGAGAGACTGGAGAGAGAGGAGAAAGAATAAAAGAAACGAGGGCGAGGAGAAAAGGAGAGACTGGAGAGAGAAGAAAAGAAACGAGAGAGAGAAGAAAAGGAGAGACTGGAGAAAGAAAGAGAAAAGAGACTCGAAGAAGAAAAGAGACTGGAGAGAGAAGAAAGAGCTAAAGAACGTGAAATCAGGAAACTCGAAATTCAAGCAGAAGAGGCAGAGAAACAATGAGAAGAGGCGGAGAGGCAGCGACAACATGAAATTCATCTAAAGCAGATGGAGATAGAGGCACAGAGCCAGAGAGCTACTGAAGCAACAACCTGAGCCTGTAGAGAGCAAACAGCCCGTGCGCCAAAACCTCCACCTTTTGTTTAAAATTCAGATAAGATGGACTCTTATCTGGAGCGATTCGAGCTATTCGCAAGCAGCAATAACTGGAGACAAGAGACTTGGGCTATCAAGCTGAGTGCTAACTGGCAGAGCGCTTGAATTTTACACCCGTTTGCCAAGAGAAGAAGCCGAAGATTATACGCAGTTGAGAGCCGCCCTGCTGAGACAGTACGACTTCACTAAAGAGGGTTACAGGCGACGATTTCGGAACTGCAAGCCTGAAGAAGGAGAAACACCCGGCCTATTCATTGAGAGAATCAAGAGCTACCTGGAGAAATGGATAGAGCTGGCTGGTTTAAACAAAGAGTACCAGGACCTGTGTGACCTCGTCATCAAAGAAGAAGTCCTCAACGCATGTTTTAAGGACCTGGCCGCTCACCTCAGGGAGCAAAAAGACCAATCACTAAAGGCCCTGGCCGACTTCACTCAAAGATACCTTGACGCCCACAACATGAAGTTCGGGCCCAGTAAGCCGCAGCGTGTGTCTGCACCAGCAGAGGAAATCCACAATGTCAGAGACACCCCGAAATACAAGCCGGTGGAGAACCTGACATGTTTTCTCTGTGGAAAGAAAGGTCACAAGGCGATACGGTGTCCTTCTAAAGACGTTCCCCGAGGCGACAACATCAGAAGATCCAACCAAGATCGCGGGATAGCAGGCAGAAGCAGTACCACGTCTCAACACAGAGCCGCCGCTGTATTAGCCAATGATGTGACGTCATCCAGTGACTTTGAGTCTGGAGAAATGCGAGTGACACCGGAGCTGATTGAATCTTTCAGAAAGAATGGACGCATCCCAGTAGGAGATGGGGCTACATTTTTACCAGTTTCAAACATCGCGCTGCCTGAGAACGAAGTGCTGAACACGCCGATAGTGTCAGGATTCGTCGGGAACACACCAGTGAGAGTGTTGAGAGATACCGGTTGTAGTTGCATCATCGTGAGAGAGAACCTAGTAACTGAAGACCAGAAGCTACGGGAGTGGACAAGCCTCATCTTGGCCGACGGAACTGTGAAGATCATCTCCCTTGCCAAGGTCAGCGTCAACACCCCGTACCTGACAGGAGAGGTGAAGGCGTTATGCGTAAAGACCCCTGTCTACGGTCTTATCATCGGAAACATGGATGGTGCCAGAAACGCAGACGATCCAGATCCAGAGTGGAGACCTTAAACATGTGCTGTTACCACAAGAAGTCAAGACAAACCACAAACATCGGTGCGTCTTGCTGATGACGAAACAGTAGACGACGAGAACTTGTTTGACCTTAATGAACTCCGCCACAAGGAGGATGTAGAAGACATCCAGTTCGGTCAGAATCTGACCCAGACTCAACGAGAAGAACTGCGCGTCCTGACTCAAGAGTTTAAGCATCGGTTTACACCTGACCCGCACGACGCACGACAGTCCAGCACGAGGTTAATCTGACGTCAAATGAGCCAGTTCGCAGCAAACCTTATCGTCTTCCTCATAACACGAGGGAAGAACTGAAAAAGGATATCAAGGAAATGCTGAATCTGGGAGTCATCAGAGAGTCCAAGTCACCATATGCGTCCCCAATTGTCATTGTGAAGAAACCAGATGGATCCAACCGGGTGTGTGTGGACTACCGTAGACTCAATAAACTAACAGTCTTCGATCCAGAGCCTATGCCCACAGCGGAAGAACTGTTCCAAAAGGTCAGTGGAGACCGTTTTTTCTCCAAAATTGATCTAAGCAAAGGGTATTGGCAAATCAAGGTTGCAGAAAAAGATATCCCCAAGACAGCATTCGTCACACCCGACGGTCATTGGGAGTTCCTAAAGATGCCTTTTGGTATGGTGAACAGTGGTGCCACATTGAAGAGAGGACTGAAAAAGGTCCTAGAAGATATGCAGAATGTGGTTTTTTACTGGGACATTTTGATCCATACCAAAACTTGGGGGGGGGGGGGGGATCACCTCAAAACCCTCCGAGAACTGTTCCAAAGACTGTCAGATGCAAATTTCACCATCCGTCCAAGCAAGTGTATCCTTCTGGCCGACAACATAGATTTCATCGGACACAAATTGAGCGACGGTTTAAAGAGGTTACACGACAACAACGTGCAGAAGATCAGGGATGCCCCGAGACCTACGACCAAGACGCAAGTCCGCTCATTTATGGGCTTGGCGAACTACTACCGGGAGTTCATACCAAACTTTGCAGCATTCACAGGTCCTCTGACTGACTTGCTGAGGAAAGGACAACCTAACGTAGTGAAGTGGGAGGAGGCCCAAGAGCGAACATTCCAAGCAGTCCGAGACTTCCTAACCGAGAAGCCTGTTCTACACCTCCCTGACCCGTTGCAAACTTTCTTCCTGAGAACAGACGCCTCCAACGAAGGAGTAGGTGCAGTCTTAATGCAAGAAGATAATGAAAAACTCCACCCAGTGAGCTACGCCAGCAAAACGTTCACCAAAGCTGAGAGAAATTACTCGACCATCGAGAAGGAGTGCCTAGGAGAGTAAGGCGGTTCGAACTGTACCTTCTGGGTGTGCCATTTGTTCTCCAAGCGGACCATCAGCCCTTGAACTATCTACACTCTGCAAAGTTTACGAATTCTCGTATTATGAGATGGGCGATGTTCTTGCAGAATTTTGACGTTAAATTACTGTCTATCAAGGGTTCGCAGAACTTTGGAGCGGATTACCTGAGCAGAGCAGTTTAAATGCACATTTCTGTGTCCATAACAGTTTAAAGAAACATTTCCGTGTTCATGACAGTTTAAAGGGACATGTCTTCGCTCAGGACAATTTAAAGGAACCGTGAGACGATTATTTTAAATTGATTTGATTTCATTTTGATGTGAAATTCTTATTACTTATGGTTCTGTGTAGGTTAACACAGCCACAACCGTATTTTTGAGATTTGAGAAGAAATTTTTGTGAAATTTCTTTCTAAAAAGGGGGGTAATGTTACGATTGTGGTTGTGTTGTTCTGTGAGAGCATGCATGTATTAATCGTAGGAAACGATCCGGTATTTATTTGAGCTATCATGGTTGCGAATAACGTACCTTTTTAGTAAGATTTTCTATCGTTCGCGCAGATAGCGGAAGTGGTTTGTTATGATACGCTAAGATTAGTCCGGAAGTTTCTAGTAAAGTCGTACGGAGAAGAGGGTTCGATTTTTGTTATGCGTAGATTCGCTGAGAATAGATTAGAACGTTCGAGTGAAGTAGCGCTCTGTCGAGTGACCGTATATGTGACGTGAAAGAGTAAGTAAACTTTTGCAACACCAGTAGAGAAGCTCTATTCTTAGTCCTATTTCATTTTTTGTGCGCGTGAATTTAGCAGTCAGTCGGTGTATTATTAAAGGTCATGAACGGTCTACCATACTTTTGTGTGACGTCATTATACATTGGGATTTGGGGCTGAAATGAGCAGTTGAATTTTTGTAGACTATTGTAGTTATTCTAGAAATTTCTTTTTTTTAATTTTTATTAATGTTTATGAGTTTCAGTAACGTGTTCCGTTTTGATTGGTTGCGTTGTGTGGATTCATTAGATTTTTCTGGAAAGTTGTTTTACTATAAAAGATGGTGCTAGGAAGCACGTGTGTACATTGTCATACATTGTCATACATTGTCATACATTGTCATGCATTGTCAGTTGTAGGGACACACAGTTTATCGTAGGTACGTGGCCCGTATAGGGTGTACTTTGTGAGAGACGCAGCGTATCGGTGGTGTACGTTG
>BTPG01000001.1:221608773-221623773 GCA_036245525.1 Semisulcospira habei | reverse complement strand
CACACATCGACCCGCCGTCAGACGAGCATGCGAGTTTGTACAGTAAAATTGCCTGATAGCATGTAAAGTCAACCTCACTTCACACAAATACACAAAAGACTGAAAACCGTGAAATTCTAGTTTTGTCACCATTTATCTCAAGTCTAGAAGGCAATGTTGAACACATATCACGTAAAATATTAAATCACGTAAAAACTAAAATTACGTCATGACAAATGACGTGTTTCAAACCAATGACGCGTATGCATTGTGCCCATTTTAGAGCTGACTGACGCATTGGCAAATCTGCGAGGCTTTTTCAATAGGAGTCAGAATCAGGTCAAAGACAACAGGTGGAGACCCTTGACAGCGAAGACTGCTCGCATATAAAAGGGACTTTGTGGGTTATGGCTCTCATATAAAAGAGACTTTGTGGGTTGTGGTTCATCCCATTTATTTTCAGCTTATTTCTATTCTTTCACAATTTTCAGCGCAAAAGCGGACCTACTCATATCCGAGAGCCTGGACGACCAGCAAGCTCATGTAGACACAGTTTATGAAACATCAGTCAGGTATAAGAGGGACGATTGACATTGTCATAAAAAGAATCAAAGACATTTACTGTTTTAAAAACATTCGTAAGACAACGTGGTACACGGGTACTCCGAATGCACTATAATTAACTAACTCACTCTTCAAGCATGTGGCGATGTGACCTGCCGAACTACAGGGATTATCATTGCATGCCCTACCTGACTGCCAATAAGATTAATTTGAACCATTTAGTTGGTGACAAGGTTCTCTCCCACGCAAATTGAGTATAACAGTACCGAATAATATACTGACGAGAAAAGAAATGCGACATTTTTGGAATCAGTCATCGGAAACACTAAAGGGTTTCCGTTGATTCCAAAAATGTCGCATTTCTTTTGCTCGTCAGTATGGCTGTTCGCAATCCTCCAACCGCAACCTACGGAAGACAAGAGCTGTTTTCACGAAATGTATAGTTTTATATTCAGTATCAGTTTTCCTGTTTTACAAAGGATGATATTCAGAATATATCGTCTTTGGTTCTGCTATTAAATTATGACAGAGGAACAGAAACAGTTAAATGCCGTAAATCGATAAACATCGTAAACAGGTTTGGGTATCGTAGCTGACAGAGGGTCGGTCTAGAAGTGTTTCCGTCTTTTAACAAGACAACACAATAATTTTATTTTTGATATTGCAGAAATTGTATTTCAGTTCATAATTTATTGCTTACCTGGGCACTCCTGCTACAAGTGATGTTGACATAATGCTGCAGACATCTCCCCAGCTCCGTGTCCTCATGTGACGTCACCGTCTGCTTCCCACACATCTCCAGGTGAGGCACCAGCAGCTCCAGGGTGGGGGCAGACAGGATTACCCCCGGGCCACCCATGCAGTAGCGCGCTTCGCTTCTCAGTCCCAGCTTCCCCCTCTCATTAGGGACCCCAGTGCCAGGCTGACCCAGGTACAAAGGTCGGGAGCTGTCTATGGAGCTTAGAAATGTGCTGAGAGGTTCAGGGCGCAACAGGACGTCGCTGTCCGCCCGCATGAACCAGTGGAATTCGTCCCCAAAGTTCACTTGCATGTGTTTAAGCATGGCGAAGCTCTTGGCTTGTGGGGGGTAGGCCCCGTCTCTTACACCTTGAAGTTCAACCACCGGTAATACGTCTATGAAATGGACTTCTTCTGGTTTTCTTAATCGCATTTGAGACGTGACACTTGAGGATACGCGGCTGTTTGCTGCGAATCCATCGGCACCCCTCGAATAGGTTAAGAATATTGCATTGGCAGGTGTTTGTTTAACGCCTGTGCCTTTAAAATTGTGTCTGTTGTTTGTCTTGTCTACGCGATGCACGAGACCCGCCATTGTTATAACTTGCCCTAAGTTACTTTTTTCAGTAAGCTGAGCATCTGCTGTCTCTCTGGAAACACGTGCGTTGTCTTTTGTTTTAATACGCTTTTCTTCTTCAGGTGTTTGCTTCGGGCTGATTCCTTCCCCTTTCACTGTAGTTTTGCTGTCTCCAGGTTTGTTCCTCAATTCTCCGTCTTGTCCCTGTCCTTCAGTTTCACCAATGTAGAAGATAACTCTGCCCGGTACATCTTTCCCCCAGGTGTCCATTATCGCTCTTGTTCTCGTTGCCAGATCACGTCTCGTTGTCATGACGCCCACCAGCAGCAGCTTCTTTAGCTTTGAACTTTGCCCTCTCGATGACCTCGAGTGACCGTGAGTGTTAAAATCGACAATGTACGAGTCGCTCAGATAATTTGTTTTTGTCCAGGAACGCGTTCGACACCGAACACCGGAGTTTGTCAGAAATGCCAGTTTTAAGAGTTGAACCATCAAGCAGCCGATCAGAACACCTATTAGCAGTGGAACCATTTGACGACGTTTAAATTGTACAGGTAGCATGGTGTAAGAAATTATTTTAAAAGTCCATAAAACACGCCCTACCGGTGACAGTTTTAAGACACTGATAGCGATCTTTGGAACAACACTTGACAAAAATATTTTATTTTAAAAATACCACTTCAATCCTGTTCAGACTGTTTCATCCCTGTCGGCTTGTGGATTGTTTTCAGAATTATCCATCGTGAATATCACGTAAAAATTGGTCGCAAGGAAGGAAAGTGATATGATATGTAAGTTTTGAGTTCAGTGCTGTCGTTATTAGGCAAATGCTAGTACGTCCAGTGCATAACAATGAAAGTATCCCTTTTCTCAAAAATGGACATACTGCCCAATGTGTGCGCAAAAGGCCATCGGGCCATGAAATGACTCTTCTGCGTTGCGAGACGAACTGTAGTGCACTGAGTAAGCGCTGATGGAAGGAGTGCAAAAGTTTCACCCGCTTACTTGCACAGCCAAGTCAGTGGTGTACATTTGCGTCAGTCAAATGATTTGTTACGGTATATACCCAATGCGCAAATGGCCATCGGGCCGACGTCGGCCCGATGGCCTTTGCGCACTGGGTAGACGCTTTAGATGGATCGGAATGGTCTATGTGGCTGGATTTATCTTCCGGCTCTTGCTGCCGCGTGGTGTCTCAGGACTGCTCTATGTGCTGGTCAAATATTTCTCAGGCCGGGTCCCTACCATCATCGACCACCCCCGTTTGGTTTTGGAAGGTTTCTGTCACAGCACGCTACGGCAGTTCCTACACCATTGATTTAACGGATTAGAGACGTGCCGCCTCCGGATACGCGGCTTTAAGCCGCGTATCCGGAGGCGGCACGTCTCGAATGAGTTAAACAGTCAAAATGAACCGAACTAGTAGAGAAGCGCGGATTGCGCCTGCAAGTGCAGACTTGCGATCATTGCGTAATACACACGGTTCATACCTACCTCGAGAACCATTAACTTGACTTTGCAGGTAGGCCCTCAACGGCTCGTAAAACCAGGAACTCCGATTAGGGCCCTTGAAAATCATTAAAAATGAGCTCTGTGACTGTTACTTGAAAATACAGGCTGTGAAACAGGAGTTTATGAGCTACATTTTGCGATCAGTTGTCTGAACTCCCCGTCAGCGTTGGCGTCGGTCAAAAATGCCCCCTTTTAGACCCTCCCATCAAGGTGACTTTATTGTTGCTGTGATAGAAAATAATCATTCACTCACTCGCTCATTCCACAAATTACAATAACAGAGCTACACAATGGACAATGACTCGGGACGGGTGAAGCCCGTCGCCAAGGCATCTAATGGCCAGCGCCAGTGGCCTCATCCCGACCCGAACCTCCCTAACAAAACCAGAATACTAAGACAGCCCTATGTCTCCTAAACACACTAGTATATGCTCTTTAGTTAAATTCCTACTTGACTAAAGGCTAGTACATAAAAATACAAGTTAACAACAAAAACAAATTACCGTCGAAAGGAAAATAATCTCCGATCTAGGCAACATAAAACAACGGTCAAAGCTGCACCTGGAGCCCCGTCGCTATAGTAAAGCGCCGGTGTGTATGATCATTTATTCTATCACAGCAACAATAAAGTCATCATGCACTGAGAGTTTGTTCTGTCAAATGATTTACCCATGCGTTTATGGCTCTTGAAAATGTCTGTCTATACATGCCTTGTAAATCCTTTGAAGAGTACTAGAATGTGTTTCATTAATTTTTTGGGCTGTGAACCCTGTGGACAAAAGGTCATCGGGCCGACGGCGGCCGCAGTTGGCCCGCGCACTGTCGTGCGTGAGCCGACTTCGGCCGAAGCCGGCCCGATGACCTTTTGCTTATAGGGAGTCCTTCAAGAAGACGACGAAATGCATGAAGCAGCAGTTCCTGAATACATTTTTGATATTGTGTCAGTGTGCATTTGGACCTATGAATGATTGTGTTTTTTGTACGTTGTCGGTACTTTAGTTAGTTAATTTCAATTAGTTAGATTATCTAGATGTAAAGCCCTCTGAGCCTTTCTTTGTTGCGCTATAGAAGAGTTATATTATTATTATTATTATTATTATTATTATTATTATTATTATTATTATTATTATATACCAAGTTAGAATCGTAAACCATATTGGAATACATATGTATACCAAGTTGGAATCGTATACCATACTGGAATACATATGTATGCCAAGTTGGAATCGGGCAACTAAAAAAAAAAAAAAAAAAAAAAATCAGTGCGAACTTGACAGCACCGCGGGGCCGGAGAAAAGATTTGTTATATTAGTCCACAAGCTAGGAAGATCTACCGTGCACCCCCCCCCCCCCCCCCCAGTACTCAATAAGATGGGTTTCAAAGTGTTCCTTAGTATGTCCTGAGATGTTTAAGCCATGTTCCCCGACAATCCTTAGGAACACACCAGAGATATAGCCGATGGCGCAAGGGTACCCCCATTCACGCTCTTCGCAGGTGCTAAAATGAGGTTGAGAAACATTTTCCTCTAAATAAATCAGAATTCATTCCAGAAGCCCAAATCAGGCAATATTATGTCAAGGCACACCTTCTGCAGCCTCTCCGAAAAACAGAATGAAAAAATATTGAATCTCTGGCTCACAGTGAAGGTATTTGTGCACCCAGTAAACGACCATTTCCGTGAAATCGCAAAAAAAAAAAAGACAAGAATAATGTGTCGGAAGCCTTCAGACATTTTCTATAGCACTGACAGTCCATTTTCAGGCTTACGTCATTAAAACAGAATGTCACAATTATTATAAACTTGACTAGGTGATGCTGTGATCAATGTGAGTGCCACAGTGGTTGATTTTGTATCCCTACCCCCAAGTTGTAAAAATACACAAAATTAATTAGAAAAAATTACTAAAGTTATTCCATTTCATTTTGACCTCTCTTTACCTATTAAGTTTCAATAATGTGAAGCATAAAGAGCAAGAAAATAAGGAAAGTTGGCATCCTTTACGGTACATTCGTGGTGAATGATAGCTTTTTCCCATTTAAAATTGCCGAATTGGGAAACGTACGTTGTTTCCGGTGCCCTCAGAAATTTTGTATACAACCGATAGGTCTTTGTTAAGTTTTATTGGTTAGGATAGAGTACCACAGTTACTCCCAACCTGATTTTGTGATGCTATGATGCATTTAGGGGCCACAGTGGCTGAATCTGCTGCTCTACCCCCATATTACCAGTTCGCAAAGTAATGCAAAATAATCATAAAAATTGCTTACGTCATACTCCTCTGTTTAAATATTTTTGTTGCCATTTTTTTTTTAAAATATGCATATTGAGCATAAAAAGTTGTGATCATTTCATTAATTTCAATGTAACCCATCAATTTAATTGTAACTATTTTTAACTGGCTGGTCTTTTAGGTGATATTTTACCTAGCGTAAGGCGGGTCTAGTAAGGTCTCCCCTTTCCCTTTCATTTATTTTCATTTAGGAATGTGTAAATATGAATATGCGTAATAAAGTTTCATGGTTCCTAATAGCCAAAACAATGTTATCAAAAATACTTAGTTTCCACATGTCGACCACAAGATCTCCACTTCCACCTTCTGCAACATTCAATATTTTGATGGCCGTCTTTAAATCTTATATTGTTCTGGCTGCCAATAAGTAAGCTGTCAAGAGCTAGGCAGCATGTTTCCAGAGTTTGGTGTACAGGGGCGTGTCTTCTGGTCAGAACTGCCAGCAGACCGCTTCTCTGTATGGACATGTTTGGAGAATGTGCTAAGGAGACTGATTTTCTACGCCAAATTCGCATAGGGCTGTTTTCACATGACCCAGTCTCACGAGGTGAGTCCAGCAGGGTCCTTATGGTCTGTGAACATTTGTGAAAGTTGTTAAAAAATGACAAGGCTTTTTCAGGGCCCTGGAAAGTCTGTCAATTTCAGTCCTTTTCCTTAAAGTCTGTGAAAGTTTGTAAAAAATGACAACGTGCTGGCAAACTTGTGTCTACTTCTTTTTTTTTTCTCCCCCAGTTTGTGACTATTCCATTGTGAACGATCATGCTGACGCTTTTTTGCAAGTGATCTCTATTTAGCTCTGATCATAAAGTGACTGCATGGCCTTTCTGCCGAACATTCTGATTGGTTGTTTACGCTTCTACCGAAGTCCGCCATTCGCTAAGCGTTCTTTTATTTGGAATCTCTTCATGCATTAGGCACAGAAGCTTCAAATAATTGCTGATACAGAGTGATCTGATTAAAGTGTGTAAACCTTCAGGCTTCAGTTTGGGTTTGTGAAACGTTCCTGCTTTTCTGTATGGACCCAGTCCAGAGTAATCAGTGCGTAGATGAAAGATGGTGGCCTGGCTCTCCCTGTTCAGCTTGTTGATGTCATCTGCCCACGGGCTGCAGCCGCCATTCTGCTGTTGCCATTCACTTTATTGTTGTAGTGTCTCCATTCCCAGCTAGTCCAGAATGCACAGGAATCCACTGCAGCACTATTTTGTGGACAGGGCATCCAGTCTATCTTGAAGCTTCCTGGTGAGATCAGTGGATCAAGCTGCTGCCTTTCCCTAGCTGGTGCTCTGCTGCTGTGTTGAGCACCTGCAGATCTGTATGATAGTTGGAGCTGCTGCCGCCAGCTGGTAAGGAGAGGGAGGTAGTAGTGCGGTCTGCACAACAGATGTACACGCCACTTCCTTCATTGCGCATGGCATCTTGTGTGGTATCACAGCTGCTGTGAGGGTAGCGCTTGTGCACAACCTCCAGCAAGATGGCTTTGTGTAGTGCCGCGACCTTTGGCAAAGAGTCCTGGAACATTGTTTATGTTGTCTTGAAGGCTCTTTCGAGATACCCACGTATCTGAAGGGAGCTATTCACACATCTTTGGGCTTGGTTCCAGGACGTTAGTGTTAGCCCTTTGCAGGACCTTCAGTTGGCGGTTCAGATTTGGGCATTTCTGACGATTCTTGGTCTGCTCCTGTAGTCTCCCATGCTGTCGGTGTTTAGTAAGTCTCTTCATCATGTGTGCTGTTCTGCATTCCAGTGGCTCCAATGTCCTATATTTCCTAAATTGGGGTGCTCCAGATGGCTCTAAGAATGTCACTGCATCATGAGAATGACCCATGTTCTGCATCCTGTCAAGCCTGGCTTTTTGGGTTTTGCAGGCAGTGTTTCATGTTGTCGATGTATCTTGGTACCTCACAACTGGTCTGACCGAGCAGGTGTTTGCTTGTGCCAGGATGTTGTAATTTGCGCCAATGTGGTCCCCACCAGTTTCTTCATCAGAGACTTTTTTTTTATTTTTTTGCAGCTCTAGCTTCCATGGCTTCAATGCGAGGCCTCCACGTGAATCCAGTAATTTATTTGTTGCCAGTAACGTTGGCCTGTCTGTCTTTGGTACTGGAAGGCCTCCAGTTTTGAGGTGACCTTTTCCGTCTGATTGAAAGAGATGGTCTAGCTCAGTTTGAGTGGCCTCTTTTATTCCAGCTGCTGACTCTATTGGCAGCATCCTGGATTCTGGAGGATGCTATTTCTTTATGTTCTGCTGCACTCCACACTGCAAAGTCATCCGCATGGAGGATGTTCAAGACAAACCTTGGTACTGTTGTTGTTTTTTTTTGCTGCTTGGCTTGACTTCGCGAACGAAGATTTTATAGGAGTTGCCCACGACGTCTGCAGGCTTGTTCGTGGCTGCGGAGGCCAATCCGAGACAGGCAGGTTCGACCGCAGTGGCTGCAGGGGAAGGTATGGCCAGGGTTCTGAGCTGCGGCATCTCTGTTTTTTCTCCTGAGCCGCTTGTCCTTAAGGCTAGCTCTGTGAGAGTCCTCAAAGGAGACAGCTGCCTTGTAAATGGTGGAGCGCCAGGTGTCACGGTCCGCAGCAAGCGAAGACCACTGGTGGTGGTCGATTTGGCAGGCACTAAGTGACTTCTTGAGACAGTCTTTGTATCTCTTCTTTGGTGCCCCTCTGTCACGGTGTCCAGTAGCAAGCTCGCCGAACAGGGTGATCTTTGGTAGGCGATGATCCTCCATCCTGGAGACATGCCCCGCCCAGCGGAGCTGTGTCCGCAGCAGCAAAGCCTCGATGCTCACAGTTTCAGCCTGTTCAAGGACCTCGACGTTGGTGACATAGTCACTCCAGTGAATGCCCAGGATGGTACGCAGGCAGCGCTGGTGGAAGCGTTCGAGGAGTCGTAGTTGGCTGCGGTAGAGGGCCCAGGACTCGGAACCATACAGCAGGGTGGTGAGGACCACAGCTCTGTACACGCTGATCTTGGTGCCTGTTTTCAGCTGTTGATTGTGCCACACCCGCTTGAAAAGTCGCCCGAAAGCGCTGTTCGCTTTTGCCAGCCTGCTGTCAAGCTCCTTGTCCAGCTTGGCGTCCGACGTGATAACGCAGCCAAGGTAAGTAAACTGGTGCACTGACTTTAGTTCAGTACTGATGTCATTAATGTAGACCAAAAACAGCATCAGACACAACATCTCCCCGAGTTTGACAAGAGTGCTGAATGTGCAGACGGTAGAAGCTTCAGCGGCAGCCCCTGTTAAGCATGCCTTAAATAAAAAGAATTACACTTAAATTGATGAGTCACATTGAAATTAATGAAATGATCACAAATGTTTATGCTCAATATGCATATTTTGTTAAGAAAACTGGCAACAAAAATATTTAATCAGAGGAGCAATTGTTATGATCATTTTTTCGTTCCTTTGCGTACAGGTAAAATGGGGGTAGGGCAGCAGATTCAGCCACTGTGGCCCCTAAATGCATCACAGCATCATAAAATCAGGTTGGGAGTAACTGTGGTACTCTATCCTAAACAATAAAACATAAAAAAGACCTATCGGTTGTATACAAAATTTCTGAGGGCATCAGAAACAACGTATGTTTCCCAATTAGGCAATTTTAAATGGGAAAAAGCTATCATTCAACACGAACATACTGTAAAGGATGCCGACTTTCCTTATTTTCTTGCACTTTATGCTCACATTATTGAAACTTAATAGGTAAAGAGAGGTCAAAATAAAATGGAATAGCTTAAGCAATTTTTTCTAATTAATTTTGTGTATTTTTACAACTTGGGGGTAGGGATACAAAATCAACCACTGTGGCACTCACAGTAATCACAGCATCACCTAGTCAAGTTTATAATAATTGTGATATCCTGTTTTAATGATGTAAACTTGAAAATGGACTGTCAGTGCTATAGAAAATGTCTGAAGGCATCTGACACATTATTTTTGTCTTTTTTTGCGATTTCGCAGAAATGGTCGTTTACTGGGTGCACAAATACCTTCACTGTGAAGGTTACAAAGTAAAGTAGATTATAGCACTGTCAGGGGAGAGAAATGTGCATGATCGACCAGTGATCACTATGATCACTGGTCGATCATGCACATTTCTCTCCCTGACAGTGCTATAATCTACTTTAATTGTAACCTTCCTAAATATTAGCACTGGCAGTCTCCCCTTTTCTTTTCATTTACCTTCACTGTGAGCCAGAGATTCAATATTTTTTCATTCTGCTTTTTGCAGAGGCTGCAGAAGGTGTGCCTTGACAAAATATTGCCTGATTTGGGCTTCTGGAATGAATTCTGATTTATTTAGAGGAAAATGTTTCTCAACCTCATTTAAGCACCTGCGAAGAGCATGAAAGGGGGTACCCTTGCGCCATCGGCTATATCTCTGGTGTGTTCCTAAGGATTTTCGGGGAACATGGCTTAAACATCTCAGGACATACTAAGGAACACTTTGAAACCCATCTTATTGAGTACTGGGGGGGGGGGGGGGGGGGGGAGGGGGGGGTGCACGGTAGACTTTCCTAGCTTATGGACTATATCATACATTTTGCTACATCGGACCTTTTGTTTTACCCAATCTTTTAGTGTGTCCGATTATGTAATAAGCGGCTTAATTTTTCGAAGACAAAGAACAAGTTTGGGCGGGACCTTCCTGAAATCGTTATTAAATTTTGTTGTTGTTGTTGTTTCCGACCTTGTTAACCCTTTTGGTGTCGGTAGCGGTTTTAGTCGCGATGATTCCTACAGAAATAACAACAGCCTGACATCCTACAGAAACCATCGCGACTAAAACCGCTACCGACACCCAAAGGGTTATAAGCGAAGTTGGCTATAATTAGAAAATATTTTCTCATAATTTTTTTTAAAGAGTTGTAGTTGGTTAGTGGCGTTGTATGTATTGTCGTTTTAGCGTGTCGGAGACCAGGGTCAGACTGTGCTTAATGATCATTTCTGCAAAGGTAAAAGACAAGTCCGTTTTGTGAAAAGCAAGCTAGCTTTTCATTTTATTACAATGTAAATCCTGCTTTTCACAAAAATGGATTTTCTGTCTTTTTTTAAAAACTTTCACAGGGCAGGCCATTATCTCATTCGAGACGTGCCCCTCCGGATACGCGGCGTATCCGGATGCGGCACGTCTCGAATGAGTTATTCGGAATATTACTGTACTATGGTCACACCTACTGTAACCAAGCAAAATCACAATGATGCAGGTTGAACATGGAATACAAAACGTTCTTGTTTTCATATGAATTGTTGGGTTTTATTTATGCTGTTTGATTTTCTCTTTTTTCATATACGATTCATATACGCTTTCTACAGCAGAACTTCTTTGACTGACTACCATTACGAGCAAACACCTGCCATTAAAGACCATCATTTAGGGGGTGTCGGGTAGTCACCTAAATGATGGTCTCTAATGACAGGTGACAATTTAAGACCACTTTCTTCTTGCAAAAAAGCTGGTTGCTCTAAACAGGTTCTGCTGTAATAAACTTGTAAAAATGTGTGAAATAAACTAATCAAAAAGGGCAAGGAACGGAATGCCGTGTATGTTTCAGTGTGGGTTGTGTGAAAATGCGAACTTTTTCTTGTTATGACAGACCTGATCCTCGGCGATGTGTACATTGTTTCGCATTGTTTTGCTGGTCATTGGAACGGCATGTGTACGTCATGTATAGTTAAATAGACGAGAGGGATACTGCATGTGTATGTGTGCGTGAATGTAAAGGAGGGGGTATATCGTGTATAGTTAAATAGACGAGAGGGATACTGTGTATGTGTATGTGTGCGTGAATGTAAAGGAGGGGGTATATCGTGTATAGTTAAATAGACGAGAGGGATACTGTGTATGTGTCTGTGTGCGTGAATGTAAAGGAGGGGGTATATCGTGTATAGTTAAATAGACGAGAGGGATACTGCATGTGTATGTGTGCGTGAATGTAAAGGAGGGGGTATATCGTGTATCTATAGTTAAATAGACGAGAGGGATACTCTGTATGTGTGTGTGTGCGTGAATGTAAAGGAGGGGGTATATCGTGTATAGTTAAATAGACGAGAGGGATACTCTGTATGTGTGTGTGTGCGTGAATGTAAAGGAGGGGGGATATAGATGTCGTTGCACCAAATTAACTCCTTGATCCCTGCCATTGTACTTACATTTTTGTTTCTAAAAGCTTTGTTCTGAAATCTTTGTTCATTTCATGACCAAAAGCACAACCGTCTAAGAAACGTGGATAATAGTTGGTTTCAGCAAGAGGTATATAATAATTATATTCATGAGCCCCCGCGACTCGAGGGGCTGATGAGGATCTATGCCTCTTGCAGCCGATTCTGTTCACTTTTTCTTGGCAGTGAAGGGGCTAAAGGAACAAAACATCTCCGTATCTATCTCTCTGTCCGTCTGTCTGTCTGTCTGTGTCTCTGTCTCTCTCTCTCTCTCTCTCACACACACATACACACACACACGCACGCACGCACACACCCACACACTCAAAGGACCCTGTTATGTATATTAATCTGATAATGACCCTACTGTGTATATCAATATGATCAAATGCGACATTAAGTTTCTTTTAATGTTCTTTGTTAGTTCGCAGTAAATCATGAACCGTGCTTGTTAATCAGATCACCCATGGTTTTGTAAACTGTTTTGCTGTTCTTTCATCATTGCTTTTACCACTGAGCCATGCCCCAAACCTTTAAATCGTCAAATAGATTACAAAATCATTTACGCAGTACGCCTCTAAAAAAAAAAATCGAACACGTTGATCTGTCTACCACCCCACGTCACCCTCAACCTGCGGACTAGAGGTATAATGAAGGCGTTTGGCGTATTGGCTTCACAATGGTTTTAAACCCTTTCACTGCCGGTGGGCATGACAGAATTTTATCCCTGAGGCCAATATACGGCACAATCTGTTTTTAGCGTCCACCCTTTAGCGTCACCTGCCGCTTAAAAGATGGTTTTAACCCCTTCCCTGCCACTCACGGTAAGTACACTGTACGTACATTTCTCTTTCCGAAGCCTTCGTTCATTCAACGACCACGAGCAGACACCGTCCAAAGAACACGGATACAAATTGGTCTCAGCAAGAGGCATAGATCCTCATGAGCCCCCGCGATTGCGGGGGCTCATGAGGATCTATGTCGCTTGCAGTTGGATAGTTAGTGTTCACTTTTTGTCGGCAGTAAAGGGGTTCAAGGCAGGCGACAGTTTTTGTCCTTCAAGAGAACACGTACCCGTCTTAGAAGACCGCGTTCGTCAGTCGCAAAAGAAGTGGGACCAGTTGCATGAGCGAGCTTAGTCCTGCACCAGCCACTAAGCAAGGTGCGCCGCTATAGCGGCGCACCTTGCTTAGTGCGGGCTGGTGCAGGACTAAGCACGCTCATGAAACTGGTTCGTGATCGCTCAAAACAGGTCTGGCTGAGCAACTGGTTGCAAGCATATCTTTTACTAGCTTTTCCTTTTTACATCCTCTTCCAAATATGCTAAGCTAGAGTGACCCGGGGCCGATCTGGCGTACACGGAAGCGACCCTGGGTCCATCTGGCATACGCGATGCTGAGCCTAGGTCGATTCAGTGGTGTATACGAAACTGACCTCGGCTCAATCTGGCGTACATAAAGATGACCCTGCCTCGATCTCCCGTATACGAAGATGACCCCGGCTAAATCTGGCGTTCACGCAGATGACCTACCCCCCGTAAAATGGCCTTTGGCGCATACTCGGCGTCAAACCCAACTAACTAACTAACTAACTAACTAACTAACTAACTAACTAACTAACTAACTAACTAACTAACTAACTAACTAACTAACTCTGGCGTAGGCGAAACTGATCCCGAGTGTACTTTTCGTGTAAAAACTAAGTAACTTACTAACTAACTAACTAACTATCTAACTAACTAACTAACTAACTAACTAACTAATTCTGGCGTAGGCGAAGCTGATCCCGAGTGTACGTTTCGCGTAAAAACTAACTAACTAATTCTGGCGTATACGAAGCTGGTCCCGAGTGTACTTTTCGTGTAAAAACTAACTAACTAACTAACTGAAACTAACTGAAACTAACTAAAACTAACTAACTAACTATAACTAACTAAAACTAACTAAAACTAACTATAGTAAAACTAACTATCACTATCACTATCACTCACTCACTCACTCACTCACTCACTCACTCATTCTGGCGTAGGCGAAGCTGATCCCGAGTGTACTTTTCGTGGCGGTACATTCTCGCGTGATACACCGCAACTAAATGTGGGACATGTTCGTTCTGGTTTGTGGATGAGAGTCAGCGCACTCCTTTGGGTAAAATATTCAGATTTGCCCACTGATACAGTTAATAGCTGCTTTTTCCAAGTGTCTTTGAAATGTAGCTGGGTGTGGAAATAATACAAATGATCAATCATTTAACCTCCTTGTGAATGCAGCCACCGGCACTGTATACAGTAAGTGTGACTGCGTGCACAGCGGGTTAAGTATGGGAAAATCACCAAGAAAACATTTCGTCTGAAAGAAAAGATCTGAGTTTGCAGTTGGAAGACTACAGGCGGCAAAGTCTGCAGGTTAGTTCTTTCTGAAATTTCGTATTGGTTAAGTGTAGTTGTAGTTATTTTTTGTTTAATTGGTTGTTTTTTTCCTTCTACACAGCCTCGAAGTGAACACATTATTACCGTAGTCCTTTAACACATTAATAATAATAATAATAATAATAATAATAATAATAATAATAATAATATAATAATATAATAATAATAATAATAATAATACCGTTATTATATAGGCGCTTTTTCCTAATTTTAGTGCAAATCATTACACCCCAGAACCGAAATTCTCACATTTTGAAGTTGCCTCAAAATGACAGAAATACAATTCTAGAGACAGATCGAGCTTGATAGTTCAAGGGTGGTGCCAGAATAGCTTGGCGCCTATAGGCGCCAAGCTATTCTGGCACCACCCTTGAACTATCATGCTCGATCCATGTCTTGGTGTGGTGTGTCGGGGCTGAATGAGTTAAAAGAAATAAGAAAATAAAGTCAGCGATGGGTGTAGATATTCAGGAGCCTCCGCAACTTGCGTGGACTCGTGAATATCTATGCCGATTGCAGACGGGTTCTCGGTTCTGGCTTCTGGGCACGTAGTAGTAAAGTCAGCTATTTACGGAACATTCTACTGCGTGTGTTGCCAACTTCAATCAGTTGTGGATGAAATGTCATTTCATTTAACTCATTCAACCCCAAGACCGAAATCCTTAAATGTTGCCGTTGTCCTCTGAAGACTGCTTTGCAGTGCAGGACACAGATCGACCATCATAGTTCAAGGGTGATGCCAGAAT
>BTPG01000001.1:221518773-221603773 GCA_036245525.1 Semisulcospira habei | reverse complement strand
ATATATCTAAAAACTCTAATCTGGGTCAACCGACTTCCTATAAATGGTTGTTTATGTCTTAAATGAGACATTCATTTACAATATGCTCAGAGGCTCTCTTAGCCACCCCGTTAAGAAAGTATTTCACCAAGTTTCAAGCTTGTGTGTACAGAAATACCGGAGATTCTCTTGTTTACATGCATACGCACGCACGCACGCACACACACACACACACACACACACACACACACACACACACACACACACACACACGACGTTCAGCAGCGAGGCCCAGTTAGCGTAACTTACTAGACATGACGTAATTTTTATCTTGTTACTTCAACTCGAGCGACTTAGCTCACTGCTGCTGCCGCAAGGTAACGTAAACACAGTAGGGGCTACACTCGTCATTCTCAGTGTTTTAGTTGATCCCTGCCCGTGCACATTATCTTAGGTCCTCGAGATATACTGCATGCCACGGGTATGTCGAGGTCTGTTCACAGGCTTTCGTTTTCACCTGGTATATCGCACAGGAGGATAAGTTAATGTGGTTTAATGCGCTTAGCGTGTCCGGATCCAGTTGTTTTGTATGTCATCCAATCGGGTACCGAGTTTAGGAGCGATATACCTGAGGCCTGTAATGTAGCCCGAGTACTGAAGCCTATGCGAACAGCTATCACCTAAGACACCGAGAATAGTGACTTTTCCCCTTACGAGAGCAGCGACACAGCACGGCAGCAGGAGAAGACAATTTCAGCTAAGTCGACCATTGTGAGAGGTTTAGGCTTGCCCACCTTTGATATCATGTACATGCTATTGAATTCGCTCCACAGCGACCCGTCCTAAAAAGTCCCTTTTATAAATAGAAGGGACTTAAAAACAGGTAATAGTATTTTTAGAGACGGGTAATTTGTAATAATTTCATTAAGATTTCCACGTCAGCAGCGTTTTTGTTCATTGAATCTCCGAAAACGACGCAGACTAACGACCGGACAAGATTTGAAAATCTGTCCTCTTCAGGAACATTGATGAAATGACATTTGTTGCAAGATGCATAGATCCACAAGAGCCCACGCGGTCGCGTGGGCTCATGTGGATCTATGCCTCTTGCAGGAGGATGTTTGTTGTTGGTTTATTCGTGTTTGGACGGCGAGGGGGTTTAGACTAGTTTTTTTTTCAGGAAAATCCACTGGTGTAGTGACAACCGCCATGGTGACACACGCCACCCCTGCAGCTTCCTATGCCCACTCGCCCAACCGTCACTGGATGACCAACGTGCCTCGCGACCAAACACCGTGCAAGGATATTGGCTATCAACTGGTCCATCAAAACGACATAAATGTAAGGATCGTGATAATGATGATGATGATGATGATGATGATGATTGATGATGATGGTGATGATGATGATGACGACGACGACGATGATGACGGGGTTTGTCATATGCGACCTTGTTATACCCGAACTTGTTTTATGAGCTAAGTAGACTGTGTTGTGTAGGACAGATAGAGGGATGGAACAGACCGTCTTTTCGGTCAACCCCGCCAGTCAAACTGATCACGTGGAAGCCAACAGATCGCTGGAGACTGAGCAGTCAATTGCTTTTTATCTGCCAAGCGTGGTCTCGCAGTCATTCTACGCGTATATATGTCCTCTAAAACCTCCTGTTAAAATGGGTGCAGCTGAGTTTGGCTCGCTGACCCAGAAAAAAGCGTTCAATGTTTGGGTCAAAGATAACGCCAGTCATCTGGAAGATACGTACGTCCATGCTGCCGTTATCTAGAAAAAGCTAATATGTCCATTTTTGAGGAAAGCAAAATTTCCATTGTAATACAATGAAAATCTCGCTTTTCTGACATTAATGGACATACTAGCTTTTGCCAAATGACGGAAGCATGCTTTTGGCTCATGGGAATGTACGTTCTGTGTCTTTTGTACTGCAGGTGGTTCTGGGTGGAGGAAGAGAGTCTTTTCTGCCAGTCAACTCCGTGGATCCTGAATATGGGACTGCGTTGACAAGCGGACGTGAGGACAACCGAAATCTCCTTCAGGTAAGGCTCAGGACGCAAAGAACCCTCTCCCCCCTCCCCCCCCCCCCCCAAAAAAAAAAAAAAAAAAAAAAATCTTCTGGTCGACTTCGGCCCGAGGACCTTTATCTCCTTACTTGTTTGAAGCTTTGAACTTTTTTTTTGTTTTTTTTTAACTGTTTTTATAAACTGCCAACAAGGCAAGATCGAAATTTGCTTTTTAACAAAACCATAACCATTGTTAAATAAAGGTTACTTGATATTGTCTAGGCGACCGTCTGTATCAAGCAGCTACGTGTCCAAGACAGAGTTCGCTCACTAATTTTCGTGGAAACCTTTGTTTCTGACATTTTAAAATTTCCTTCAGTTTGTCTGTAATATGCTGAATATAATTTGCATATTAGTTACAGGACGAAACGTGAACTTGGACTTACGGTGTACAGTCGTAAGGTCCAAAATCATGGACCAGCACACAAATGTATGTCACAAGGGTCATTTGCATGAGTAAGCTTGGTCCTGCGCAAGCCTCTAATCAAGGTGCTCCACCGTAGCGGAGCACCTTGCTTAGTAGTTGGCGCAGAACTGAGCTTACTCATGCAACTGGCCCTCAGGAATGGATGGACAGGCAAGCCCAAGAAGGAAGACGATACAAATATGTTTGGAACCAGACGGAGTTCGACGCTGTTGATGCCAGCAACATTGACTACCTCCTAGGTGAGGCTCTTCTTTGCGTTCACACACGTACGAGACACGTTGACGGCTGATGTGATCAGACTGAGGCGCTCGTGTCCTGTTACCTTTTCTTCGCGCGAACCCGCGTTAAAAGCTCAAAGTAAGAGCTTACATAATATAACATAAATTATATCAACTTGTCAGGAGCGCCTTTGGATGTGATCGAGTTCTTTTAGCAAAACGTGAAACACGAGTGGATTGAAAGTAAAAGCCATGCGTATTTTAATGTAGCATGACCGTTCTTAATAATAATAATAATAATAATAATAATAATAATAATAATAATAATAATAATAATACCGGTTATTATATAGGCGCTTTACTCAATTCTGCGAATCGGCTCAAAGCGCCGCGAACTGAACCCAACACACACGCTCACGTGACACACACGCATTCACTCTGGAGACACCCACAGGACATTTACGTGGTGCGAAGGGTCAGCTGAGCTACTGAGGTTTCGGAAATATTTGATCGCTTGTATTTGAAATTTATAAAGTGGCCTGAAACCGGTACCATAGGGGAGGGGGAGGAAGAGCCAGAGTACCCGGAGAAAGAACCCCCGACGGTCCGCCCGGATTACGGTGACACTTACTAGAAGAGAAAAGTCCGACGCTGGAACCCCGGTATCGAACCTCGCACCTTTAGCATTGGTGGCAGGCGCCTTAACCACTGCGCCAAGGACCATCCCGTTCTTAACTATTTGGCTGTCGGTAGCAGGAATCATCGCGACTAAAACCGCTACCGACAGCCAAAAGGTTAAGGAGATCGCATTATTTTGATAATTTCAAATCTCTGCAGTTCAAATTGTGTGAATAGTGACTGACATTTTTTTGGCAACTTAAGACGACTCAAACCCGTGATACTAATTCCTGTGTTTTCAGTCTTACTGATTACGTTTATATCACGCGTTTTTCATTGTTTGCTTGTCTTTTCTGAGGGAATGTAATGAAAGGGTACACTTTCATTTATATATCGCTCATCCAACCATCCATCTCTTTATTTATTTGTTCGTTCGTTTATATATTTATTTATTTTGGGGGCAGGCCTTTTTGAACCAGCACATATGCAGTTCGATATACTGCGCCACACAGACAGAGCTGGGGAGCCGTCCCTTGCCGACATGACCAGGAAAGCAATCCAGATCCTCAGCAAGAGCCCTAACGGTTTCTTCCTGCTGGTGGAAGGTAACAGAATTAACCCATCTAAACCCAGCGCCCTACGGCAGGAGATGGATCGACCATGATAATTCAAGAATAGTGCCGGATTAGCATGGCGCCTTCAGGCGCCATGCTAATCCGGCACTATCCTTTAATTATCATGGTGAATCCATCTCCTGCAACTGGTGCATATCAACCTGCAGCTGCCGCTCATTCAGTTTCCGACAGTGAACTGTAACCATAACCCACGGCGCATTCACATTTTGGAGGCGTTCTCTATGCACCAGTTGTAGGATGATTCAGGCCATGCATCCGGCATATCCTTAATCATGGGATCCTCTCCACACTGGTGCATATAGAGAACGCCTCCAAAAATGTGGAAATGCGGCCGTGGGGTTAATGGTTTAACAAGTTCACTGTCGGGAAAACTGAAATGGAGCCGGCAGCTGCAAGAGGTTGTCCCGATTGTGTGGTCTTTCATCAATCAGCCAGCGCACCTTTGCGCTTTTTCTAACCAAACAGTAACACACCGCCTGGAATAGCCAATCATCAATGCTCTTTATGTTTTCTAACCAATTATCATACCGCTCTACAGTTTTCAGCCAATCATTACACCGCTATCGTCATATTTCCTAACTAATCAGCACACTGCTCTGTGGACAGGAGGCAAGATAGACATGGGACATCATTACGTGCATGCGCGAAAAGCTCTGACGGACACGGTAGCTTTTTCGGAGGCTGTGGGCGTGGCTGCTGAAATGCTGGACCCCCGGGACTCACTGATCATCGCCACTGCCGACCACTCCCACGGAATGACGTTCGCTGGTGTCAATAAGCGGGGAAACCCCATCTTAGGTCTGAGTCTTTCAATGGCCATTCTTAGGGTTGGAACTGTTCCTTTTAACTTATTGGCTGCCATTCTCTGCTTGGATGTACTAAATCGACGTTGGTTGGAAATCAGAAATAGTTGAAAGCTGATTGTGTTTGAACGAAAACAGTGGGTTAAAGCCTGGACAAATATGCGATTTCGCATGTTTGTCCTGGCTTTTAATCCACTGTTTGCGTCAGTTTTTTTTTTTGTTTGTTTTTGTTTACCTAATTCTGAAAAATTTGCACGATGCAATGAAATTTATTTTTAACACATTTTGCCACAGGACCGAAATCCCCAAATTTTGAAAGTGCCCTCTGAAAAACTGCTTTACAATTCTATAGACAGATCGAGCATGATAGTTCACAGGCGCCAAGTTATTCCGGTATCACCCCTGAACTATCATGCTCGATCCGTGTCTTGCTGTGGTGTGTCGGGGCTGAATGAGTTAATAACATAACTCACTTTCGCAACTTTAGGAGACACCTGTAAAGGTCAGTGTACCAGCTGTCTGCCATGATAGGCCAAGGATGGTGCCAGATCAGATTGATGCTGATCTGGCACTGCTGGAAAGGTGGCAAGCTGATCTGGTCAATCCATTACCACGTGTGGTGTCTTAACCCCTTGGCTTTCGGTAGCGCTTTTTGTTGAAGTGATTTCTGCAGGAATCATCTCCACGAAAAGCACTACCGGCAGCCACCGGAACTGCAACTAGTACCCAATGCGCAAATGGCCATCGGTCCGTCGTCGGCCCGATGGCCTTGCGCAATGGGTAGTAGTACCGTTGGGTGCGTGCACAAAGAGGATAAGTGTGAATGTGTTAAATGTTGGATAACATTTTTTTTTTTAAATTCAATCAATCAAGCAATCAATCAACCAAAATCAGAAACTGTGTATGTCATCCTAGCTCCATTTTGGTAAGTACATGTATATCACATCAATCTTTGGATTTTATGTGCAGGTCTGGCGTCTGCGGATAATGAGCCGTACAGTTTGGCAGACGACGGGAAACCATTTACTGCCGTAGTGTACGGTACAGGCCCCGGTTATCATTCGCCACGGCAAGACCTCACTAGTGTCGATACCAGTAAGTGTGTGTGTGTGTTTGTATGTGTGTGTGTGTGTGTGTGTGTGTGTGTGTGTGTGTGTGTGTGTGTGTGTGTGTGTGTGTGTGTGTGTGTGTGTGTGTGTGGTGAAGGGGTGGGTGGGGGTGCATGCGCGCGTGTGTGTGATGAAGTTTACATTTGACGTGACATTTTGGTTTGTTTCTGATACCTCCACCTCTCACCCCCACCTGTCCTTCTCCGTTGTTTACTTTTCCGAGGCGAAATTGACTTACTGTATCGCCGATGATCACGGCCCCCACCCCCACCCCCCCACCCTCGAGCTTGTTCGAATTTGAATGAAACCGACTTTATTTTGTCACGACCCTCCCTCTCGTCGTTTGATATTACTTGAATTATTTAGAGAATATTGGAAAGCACGACTTGATGATCTGCTCTGTGGGCACTCTATGTCTGGTGTAAAATGTACCTAACACACGAGTTGGGAACGCCCTACACAGGCTGTACTCTATGAAAATATATGAAGATAAAAGACACACTGGTTGTCTCCCTCGATTTGCTGCCGCTTATCAGCGGCAGCGAATCGAGGGAGACAACCAGTGTGTGCACAGCCCACGCCCCCCCCCCCCAAAAAAAAAAAAAAAAGAAATTAAAAAAAATAAAAAAATAAAATAAATAAATAAATAAATAAATAAATAAATAAATAAATAAATAAATAAAAATTAAAAAAATAATAAATAAGGAAACAAACGAAACAAAAACAAAAACAACAACATTTTGTTAAAATTGTATCACAAAAAATGGACTTAATGTCTTTTGTTTTCACAGATCAGATCTAACCCACTCTAACCCCGGCCGGAACCTCAGTCATTTTGGTTTAGTTGTTCGGTGGGGTAGGGGTGGGGGAGGGGAGTGGGGGGTGGGGTGGGGGGTGATGGGACTCTCAAAACAGGAGGAGGGGAGGGGGGGGCGGGCTCTAGGACTTGGTGTGCGCTTGGTCTGCGAGCTAAATCCATCCCTGCAATCCATCCATGAATAAATCCTGGTTTCCTTTCAGCTGATCCTGAGTATCGCTTCCAATCAGCAAGCCCTAATGGCCTCGAGACCCACGCCGGAGAGGATGTCGGGATATACGCGCGTGGCCCGATGGCTCATCTGTTCCACGGAGTTCACGAGGAGAGCTACATCGCACACGTCATGGCCTACGCTTCATGTGTCGGCGAGTTTGCCGATCTGCAAAAGTGTGCTGCCTCTCTGGGCGCTAATGGGAACGTCTGACAACTTTTTTGGTTTAGCACTGTTTCCTTTCCCTCATTTATTACCAGAGTGCTCAGGACGTAAGTAAAGAATAATAATAATAATATAAAAAACTTTTTTAAAAGTGCTGCCTTTATTGATGCTGATAACAACTTGTGAGTCTATATTTATTTTTTTTAATCATTTGGCTGTCGGTAAGGCGTTTTGTCGAGGTGCCAAAGAGTTAAGATGCACAAGATGATATCAAAATAGTTTTGACGTAATCATTTACATTTGTGACTCACATTATTATTTCTTTTGGAAACTGATCATATCACCGTTTTATTAGCTATAAGGGTCCGCCAGTAGCAAAACGACTTCGGGCCCACGATGGTCGCAGTGGGCCTGCGCACAGGCGTGCGCAGGCCTACTGCGGCCGTCGTGGGCCCGAGGTCCTTTGCCTACTGGCCTACTGTTGTATTTATTAACTAGTCTTACCTCATGTATTGAGTTCCTTAGTAAAGATTATTTGCAAAGTCGACTAGTGTTGTGAAAGTCATATTTCGCATGCATGCGCGCGCGCCCAAACACACACAAATGCACACACACGCATTTTCTGTGACATTGTCAGCACCCATAATTAGGCTGAGTTGGTATACCCCGCCTTGTGTCTAGGTGACATGCACCAGCGACGCCATTGTTGCTATTTTCGCAACTGACCGGTCGCTCGGACCGGTCCTGAGCACCAGGTCGGTTTACAGCGTGTGCTCTCTGCAATTGTAATAAGCAATCTCGAAGAAAAAATCACGTGACGTTTGACTGCTGCAAAATAATATGAATAAACCCTTTACCATATGCAGTCCGGCGCGGCAATAATGCATCCTTATGCCAGCACCACGAAACATTACACGATTTGGCATAATTTGAAAACTAACATTTTTCCTCAAGGTGGTGATTTCGGCGACTTCTGCGACGCTTTAGGCTGTGACCCGGAGTCACCTCGATGAGGTCTTTCCTCCACACACCCTTTTCCTTTCGAAGCAAGTTTACAGCATAAATCTTCTCAAAATACAAGATAGGTCGACTCTGCGGCACATAACCTGTCTCCTCCATCTCTACACAAAACTGGCGCGCAAAGGGAGGTAAGCATAAATCGGAAACGAACCGTTTTTAGGCTGCGATCACAATGTTTCGCGTGAACGTACGAAACCACACTACAAGTGCAGAAGCCTACCTGCGTGCGCAGTTCTGGTGCACAGAACCAGTCCGAGCGACCGGACAGATGCGAAAATCGCAGTAATGGCGCCACTGGTGCGTTTAACCAGGTACAGGACGATGTTTACCAACTCAGCCATAATTAGAATTTCTCAGACAATTTTGTGTTTGCCTATCCTCGATCCTCTGATTGGCACACGCCGGCTTACAACTCTCACTTTTCAATTCTTGTGTGTCGAAGGAAATTAATCTTTAAAAAAAATAAATAAATAAGGGGTCCGAGGGGGGGGGGGGGTGTAGGGGGGTGGGTGGGTGGGTGGGTTGGGGATGGGGGGTGGGGATGGCGGTGGGCAGCAAATCGAACCCAACACGATGTTAAAAGTCCGTTGTACTGTAAACTACCAGTGGCGGCATACGTAAAGGAATTATGCGACAATTGAACGGTGAAAAACTGTAACTTACTTAACTCGTTCAGCCCGACGGCCATATTTCCCAAATTTTGGAGGCGTCATCTAACGACTATGCACCAGTTGCAGGAGATGGATCGACCGTGATAATTCAAGTGCAGTGCCAGATCAAGCACTGCCCTTGGATTATCATTGTCGATCCATCTCCTGCTGTAGGGCGTCATGGCTGAATGGGTTAAAGAACAGAAATCAGCCACCCACAGCCTTTTTTTTTATCTACAGAAGCGTGTCTTCCAGCAATCTTCACTTGTGGCCTACAGTGTGGTCGATCCACAGTGTGGGCCACAAGTGAAGTGAAGTTGGCTGGAACACATGCCTCTGTGGAGAAAACAAGGAGACGTCTGCAGGAGGTGGGTGGCAAAGAAGCTGCAACTGGCGTGCTGGGTTTTGGTTGGGCAAAACAACAAGCCAACAGTGACAGTGACCATGTGACCTGACGCCACGAGTATGCACAAGCAACCACGATAATTCGCTTGCTCGAGTCGTCTGCTGCTTGATCTTAAAGACAGCCCAACATTAGTTACCTGTGCCGAATGTTATCATCGTCGTTCTTTTTTGGTATCCTTTCATGCGCCGATCTTCGTCACGAAGTTTTATGCGCCTGTCAAATCAAAATGGCCGAGTGAATGATAGTGTTACCGCGCAAAGAGCATACTGATCATACAGGTGGATGAGGAAGGCCTTAGGCATCAGCGGACAATAAGCAAAGGTCCTCGGGCCCACGACGGCCGCAGTGGGCCCGCGCATGTGCGCGGGCCCACTGCGGCCGTCGTGGGCCCGAAGACGTTGTGCTGCTGTGAATGTGCTCAAGTGAAACGGCCAGGTTAGAGATTCGTGTGCTCAAACGACTTGAAGAGACTGGAGTGGTCGTCCTCGCCAAACGAGCGTTGTTCACATGCTTTGATCCGCAAGAGTAAGAACAGAAGGATTGGCGGAGTATGTATGACTTTTTTTTCCCCCGCGGAAAGACAGCGAGGTTTTTTGGGACGAGCATATGATCAGTGAGCATCAGACAGATGTCCTGCAATGTCTGGTCATTCTTTCAAGATGGTGATGCGGCTGATGCCCCGTGCCGTGAGTCACCACACATATTTTGCATGGAATTGAATAAACCATAGAATAAAACGTTGGTATCGTCGTCAAACGCTTCTGACATTAACATTTTGCGTGTTGGTAGCATTTTAAGTCGCGATGATTCCTAAAGGAGGAATCATCGCGACTAAAACCGCTGCCGACAAGCAAAGAGATATCGAATGTTGGCTTATAAGAGACTGCTGTCTTTTTAATGCGGAGAGCCATCCCAATGTGATTCCACGTAGACCGTTATCCGGCATGTCGTCTCAACAAGTCATATCTAAAGCCGGCCAAAAACCATTTTGAGATAAAACCGTTTTGTTTAGAAAAGTGAAAGTATTTTGTTCAAATCTTTTTATGGCACACAAGTTTTCTAGGAAATGTGATGGCTTTAGATGCTTTGAACAATTTCACTTGTTTGAACAATCTGGCCTTATCTGAAATTGGCTTTAGACGGCTTTGAAAATGACTTGCTGAGACGAAAAGTCGAAAAGGTATGAAAAATCACAGATACTGGAAAACATATGATTCACTGCTGCCTCTCTACACAGTTATTTTAGCTTCGGTAGTTTAATTCAGTCACTGTGGACAAATCTAGGCGTCTCAGTGCCTCTGATATTATACGCACCTTTTCTGGCCTGCGGATGTAGCCGGTGTCCGTGGACATTTTCGATTCCCACCATAAGTCTGTTACTTATGATTGTGATGCCTGTATATTCACACTTTTGGTCTGTTTGTCTCACTTTGTACCACAATATTCATTTTGTCTCTGTCCATGACCATTTGAGCCAGCTTGTGAATTGACCCATATAAAGCGACAAGCGACGATCTGCACATGCGCAGCTGGTCACGTGCCAACTTGGGGTCACATGATCTGTTGTGGTGAACGTGCACTAAGCCTGGGTCAAGTGCCCGCATGATGTGAAGGCCTTTGGAAACGCACCTAATTGAGAACAAAGGAAATGTTCACAAATCGTTCATTTTTGAAAGACAACGAACGCGTTTTCCAAATTTACAGTTGCGGGAGAGTTGATACCATGATAGTTCAAGGGTAGTTGATAGCTTAAGGGTACTGCCACATTAGACTGGCGTCTTTATCACCAAGCTAAGCTGGTCCTACCTTTTACAAAACTTTCGCTGTAGTGCGTCAGAGACGAACGTTTCAACAAACAAAGAAAGCCTTAAAATCTAGACAAGAATACATGCATTGATGTACAGAAGCCGCCCCGTCAAGTTTCACCACTGTACACAACGTGATTCGGATTTTCAGACTGTGATTCTCTTGAGCCTTGTCAGTTAACGTCGCATATAGCAAATGTCAAGTAATATATTTTTTTTAAAAGAAGAAAAAAAAAAAGCGGAGTAGTTTAATTTACACACCGACGCAAGCTCGCATTTTCTCGATCTCTCTGCCTCACTCCCCAGTGCCGACGTCGGCCCGATGGCCTTTTGCACATTGGGTATCTCTCTCTCTCTCTCTCTCTCACACACACACACACACACACACACACACACACACACACACACACACACACACATACACGCCCGCCCGCCCGCCCGCACGCACGCACGCACGCACGCATGTACGCACGCACGCACGCACACACACACACACACACACACACACACACACACAGAGGCACGCACACAAACACCTTCGCTCACCTGGAGAATAGATCCACGTCTTCTTTACCCCAGCCCTTGATACTGGTATCCATGCCACCCACCCGTCTCAGGCCCCCTGCTGTTAGCGCTGCTACACCGTAACTGAAGTGTCTCCAAGTTCCAGCATCCCTAGCGAAGTCAAAAACTCCTGGTGTGCAATTAACCAGGCCGTAGCACACCGTTTCCGGGTAGTACTGCGCAAAGTTCACCGGAAAATAGGCCCTTCCGAAACCAGCGTTTCTGGCAACCCGGAAGAGGAAGCTAGAGGTCAACACGAGGTCGACGTCCATGAGCACTAAAAGCGCGTGCTCGTGAAGTCTCGAAGACAACTCGTGCAAAGCACGCGCACGCGAAAAGGTTACATTCATGTTGATGACGGTTATGTCTAGATTCATTGGTCTCTTTCCTGTGGACGGCATGCGGTACTGATCAGTCAAAAAGAGAGACCGTTCATGGTTTCCCCAAGTGTCAGGAAAGAGAGCTACACGCAGGTAGATTCTTCCCGGGTAGGATCTAGCAGCCTCGGACAAATACTGAAGAAACCGGACGTAGGCTTTGTAACGATTGCACAATGACAGAAGAAGCCAAAGGTCTCGTCTGTGACGCGGTTCATGCTTACTGTCTTGGTGAACAACATTGTCTCCAATCGCTGTTGCGCCGTTTCTATCATTTGAAGTTTGCTTATCCCATGTTTCGTGGTCATTTACACCAGTCAGTTTTGTGTGTAGTTCACCTGAACCATTCATGCCCACCACCTTTGTACTCGGATCCTTTTCATTGTCGCCACACGTTTCTATCTCTCGCCATTGGAGGGGGTCGAATCTAGTTGTAAGCGTCACAGAGCGCGTCCTGTTATTCACAGATTTGATCAGTACATGTTGCAAACCCTCAGCCACTGAAACACGTTGATACCTTGCCACAATGCGTCCGAAAGTCTCGTTAGTGTTCGGCCCTGCTTTGTGAAAGTCTGTAAAGTACCACTGAGCTTTCCTGGAGGCAGTCCTCGCAGTTGAGTGTACAAGTGGTGAGAGGGAGAAGAACGTATAGTCCTGTCCGACGAAATCCCAAATTGTGTCCTCTTCCACAGAATACTCCAGAGTTTCTTTAACTGTAAGAGGCTTACAGTTATCTGCTGTGGTAGAAAGGTGTATGGCGGCCACTGGCTGATTTATATTACGGGGCCTACTTACAGCTGAAGTTATAATAGGGTCCATTGTTGTATCAAAGGGCAGATTTTGGACAAGGGATTGATCGTTTGTACCTGCTCCTTCGGTATCATTTTTTGACAAAAGGGATCTGGCTGAAGCTGAAGAGTTAATTGTGAACTGTTTTTTAGTGAACTGAGTCAGTTCGGATTTTGATGAGTTTTCCTTTGGATCTAATCCTGGATTTTCAACGTTACGTTTGTGTTTTCCAGAAACTTTTGAATTTCCACCTACTGAACGCTTTGTCCTGTGTTTGCCACTTTCGTCACGAAGAACACCACCCCCACCTTCATCACCCAAGGCCGTGATTGCGTCCATAGTGGTCCTGTATCTTTGCTGGCGATGTTGCAGAGACTGCAATCGACTCGTCTCCAGCAGCACGTGCAGACGATACATGTGTCGCGCGTCTTTGACCGGGTGAAGGGTCAAGGCCGAGAAGATCTTGGGGTCAAGTTCGCCCGTGAACGACCCGTTCTTGTCGCGGTAGTTTTGGTAGAATAGCAGGCTCATCTGACAAGAAAGCAAAACAAAATTAAAAGTCAAGTTGATATCAAATTGTTTTGCCGATGTATCTAGTTTTGTATCTTGGTCTGTGGTTGTGCTTTGAACATTTTCAGCAGTTTAAATGGTATCCCTTGGTCCGTTCAGACTGCTCATCATTACAATACTGACCCTATGCGCAAAACTCTCTCTCTCTCTCTCTCTCTCTCTCTCTCTCTCTCTCTCTCTCTCTCTCTCTCTCTCTCTCTCTCCCCCCCCCTTTCTCTCTCTCTCTTTCCGCTGTTCAGTCTTCTAGTTCATTTCTGAGTCACTATAACTGATATTTGAACCTTCTGCAGAGTTATTGGAAATTGATCGGGACTGTTCAATCGACTGTGCCCTCGGACACAAAACTCACCAGGGATTACCGTATTCCGGCTGAAGTGGACTACCATAGCCTGTCCGTCTCCAGCATTTGGAACTGGGATAGAAAGAGATTGCCTGCATATTTATATGAGTACAGCTTTGTCGTTACGTGGCAAAATGCCAGTGTGTCAATTTTTGAGGAAAGAGATTTTTATTGTATAACAAAAATTTAAAATGAACATACGGCAGTACTGCTCTACGATTTTGAACTGTACGACTGTAGGTAATAAGGACCAGCGTCGGAGGCCGACACACATACGAACAGCAAGACTGTAGTTTCAGTTTCCGGTTAGTAAGACTGACAGGAGCAAACTATACATATGTATCGCATTGATTGCTATAGAAGTCGACGACTAAACCAAAATGACTGTCAGTATCAGTCAAGACTTAAATTGACGGAAAGTGGAACCGAATTGATGCGAGCAAGAGGCACAGATCCTCATAAGCCCCTGCATCCGCAGGGGCTTATGAGAATGTATGCCTCTTGCAGATGTTTGGGCTTGTCTGAAGGAGTTTTGAGTGGGCGCTTCCTGTCACGGAAACTAGGCCATGATGCATGACTGAGTATAATGTGAACTTATACAAGCATGTGACGATGTGAAATACCGAACTACAGAGATCTGTGCCTCAGCTGACCACAACACAGAAATAAATTTGGAATAGGGGTGGGTGGGAGGGTGGGAGAGGGTCAGCACCTTCACTGATTCACGACAATTTATTTTGCGATTCACATATCACATTTTCAAAATAATAAGCATTTACTTTCACAATGGAAGGAGACGCGTGGGAGGAAAGGTACCGCGTTATAAATCTGTTTTCACAGCCCGAAACTAAAAAAGACGGGGGGTTTGGGTGGGGGCGGGGATGGGGGTGAGGGTGGAGGGGGAGGGAGGAGGTTTCACAGTGGAGTTTAAGTGAGTCAAGAGACTCTCCATGTTTCACGAAATAACCAGGAATTTTTCATGCACCAGGAAGATCTTATTTTGGCTTTCACGTTCAACGACCAATACTTTTTTTTCACGACGAACTTACAATCATGATTCACGAGTCACGATTTTAGGACATAACTCCCCCCCCCCCCCCCCCCCCCCACACTCTTGATTGGTGACAGTCCTCTTCGGCGATAGTTTTAACAGTAGTGAATAACAGCTATTCTCAATGCCCTACCCGCAGGGTGCATAAGAGTTATTTTTCACAGTGTGTATCGCTTTATAAGTTTCCTCTGTTCTACTATCAAGATTATGAAAGATTAACGCCTTCACTGCCGAGAAAATGTGCATACAATCCAACTACAAGGGACATAGATTCTCATGAGCACCCTCGACTGTCGGGACCCATGAGAATCTATGTCTCTTGCGGAGACCAATGTAATCTGTGTTCCTTCGGCAGGTCACGTTGTGGCTTTTGGTTGTTGAATGAACGCAAAATTCAAAGTCCAGTGGTAGGGGAAAGCTTGCTGTAAATTGTTAAGCATCGTGAACGACCTTTTGGGATCGTTGCTTGTGCCAATAGTTCCAACAGAAGTTGGTCGCCCTAGAAATATGTCCGTCTTTCGACAATACAAAACAGTAACAATTAGATTTCTGTTGTTGTAGTAAAAGTGTGGTTTTTGTCAGGTCATAATTTATTGCTTACCTGGGCACTCCTGCTACAAGTGATGTTGACATAATGCTGCAGGCATCTCCCCAACTCCGTATCCTCATGTGACGTCACCGTCTGCTTCCCACACTTCTCCAGGTGAGGCACCAGCAGCTCCAGGGTGGGGGCAGACAGCAGTACCCCCGGGCCACCCATGCAGTAGGGCGCCCCACCCCTCAGTCCCAGCTTTCCCCTCTCATTAGGGACCCCAGTGCCAGGCTGACCTAAGTACAAAAATCGGGAACTGTCTATGGAGCTTAGAAATTTGCTGAGAGGTTCAGGGCGCACCAGGACGTCGCTGTCCGCCCGCATGAACCAGTGGAATTCGTCCCCAAAGTTCACTTGCATGTGCCGAAGCATGGCGAAGCTCTTGGCTTGCGGGGGGTAGGCCTCGTCGCTTACACCTTGAAGTTCAACCACCGGTAGTTCGTCTATGAAACGGACCTTTTCTGTCTTTTTTAATCTAATTCGAGACGTGCCGCTTTCGGATACGCGGCTGTGCGCCGCGTGTCCGAATTCGGCACGTCTCGAATGAGTTACAAATTTTGTAATGTCTGGTTTTTGTGGAACGTCTATGTCTTTGAAGTCGAGTCTGTTGTCCGTCTTGTTTACACGGTGCACGTCTCCTGCCTCCCTGGTAACTTGTCCAGTATTACTCCTTCCAGTAAGCTGAACACCTGCTGTCTCTCCGGAAACCAATGCGTTGTCCTTTGTTTTAATACGCCGCTTTTCAACTGCTGATGTTTGCTTCGAGCTGATTCCTTCCCCTTTCATTGCACTTTTGTTTCCTGTGTTCCCAAATTCTCCGTCTTGTCCCTGTCTTTCAGTTTCACCAATGTAGAAGATAACTCTGCCCGGTATACCTTTCCCCCAGGTGTCCCTTATCGCTGTTGCTCTCGTTGCCAGATCACGTCTCGTTGTCATGACGCCCACCAGCAGCAGCCCCTTTAACTTTGAACTTTGTTCTCTCGATGACCTCGGATGACCTTGAGTGTTAAAACCGCCAAAGTTCGTGTCACTCAGATATTTTCGACAGCGAACACCGGACTTTGGCAGAAACTCCAGTTGTAGGAGTTGAACCGTCAACCAGCCAATGAGAACACCTATGAGCAATAGAATAACGTCCGTTTGACGACGTTTAAGTCGTACAGGTAGCATGGTGTACAAATTCCACCGAGTTACAACACTCGACAAAATGTTTTAAAATAACAATCCAGTTGAGACAATTTCATTGCAGAGTGCCACAAAAACAAATCATGTGTACGTATAATACGGGTTGATTTGCAGCCGGTCGGCCCTTCAGTGGTACTGTTTACAGGATTAATCATCTCATCGCGTCAGTAAACATCGGGCTCTACAAAGGAAAATCATATTACTGTTTACCAGCCTTTTTAGCTCGCAGACTCTTCATTAACTCACGGTACCACATTTTGGAGTTGTCCTCTGAGGAGTGCATTACAATTCAGGAGATACATCTACCATGATAGTTCAAGGGTGGTGCCAGAATAGCTTGGCGCCTACAGGCGCCAGGCTATTCTAGCACCACCCTTGAACTACCATGGTTGATCCATATCTGGATGTGGTGTTTTGGAACTGAATGAGTTAACGATAATCGTGTGTTGATCTGTGACTAGGGCCGCAGGCTGTAAGGTCCAAAATCACAGATTAGCACACATATAATGCACTATATCAGCATCGCTTCGTCACCCAAATCTCTTCGTGAACCGGCCTTGAGCCAGAACAACTTTTGTGAAACTTGAACTACGCACAATCACAGACTGACGAAAAGTGGATACAAACATGCTCCATTATCTGTGATATTATTGACTGTGTCACCGACCACACAATGTCCGTCCTCGTCCACTAGTCGTCCCGTTACTGCAAAATAAAGACTCGAATATCGAATGATGGAATCAGTAGAGCTTTGTACTACACATTCCATCACATCACATCACATTAGTCAACATCAGTCAAGTAACTCGCCGCTGCCATACTAATTATATTGCTCTATAGCTGTGCTGCTGGTCGGAGTGCAAAGGCTGTGACCCTCGTATTTGCACAGCCAATTACTATGCATTCGCGTCAGCGTCATAGTCCAATATTTTGTTTCAGCCGAAGACCCTTGACATGACTATTAACTGATATTTTCGAACAAATCTCAGGGTCGACCAAGATAGCTGAAGGGTAGTGACTGATTCGCTTGGCGCCTGGTCGAAAGGCGCCAAGCGAATCAGGTACTACCCTTGTGCAGTCAGGGTGGATTCTTCGGCTATCAGTTGGTGCTGAACGCGAGACAACTACGCGACCCCACTAAGTAGGCTGATGTGGTTCGCGCAAGAAGTGGTCAATGCCCGTCACGTACCATCAGTGGCGTAGGATAACGTAGTGGTGCTAACTTTGAGAAAAGCATAACATTGATGTGTGCCTTCTGCGCCAGTGTATGCGGCGTGCATGTGTCGTGTGTGTGTGTGTGTGTGTGTGTGCGTATATGTGTTTCTTGTTGGGGGGAGGGGGAGGGGTTGAGGGGGGGGGGCGGGGGACTGGGGAGGGGGGGGGGGCGGGGGACTGGGGGAGGGGGTTATGCCTAAAATCGTGATGGGCGGTTTTTTTTCGGTTCTCATGATTGCAAACGTTCAGTCAGCTGGCGCAGGTTCAGTCAGTCAGTTGGGATAGCATGAGGCAGGATGGGCCTGATGCAGCTCTTTGTTCATCATTAGGAGGAAAAAAACAGAACTAAAAACTAAGGAACCGTCACACTGTTACACACCGATCCACCCCCAGTTACTACGCACTGCGTTTTAGTCATCATCCCCGACACTCTAAACCCACTGAAACCAACCTGGTTAAAAGTCTTATGTTTTAATCTGGCATATGAGTGTTAATTTCCTTTGACTCCCGTCAGGTGATTTTGGATGGTGTTAATGTAAACAGAATGTGTTCGTTGCGTGAAAGACTGTGGTTAGTATGCCTAACTGTTTTTGTTGTTGTTGTGGTTTATAGTTTATTGTGTGAGTTTATAATAATTTGTAAAGCGCGTTCCGAGCCAGCGTAAGTGAGGACGGACGCTATAGAAAAGCGCTGTATTATTATTATTATTATCATGTAATCAACGGCAATTAATCGAGCATGCCATGGAAATTTACGGTCATGCGTGTAAATAAATTGTGATATATTACACCATCAAACATTACAACACAACAAATAACAAGATGGGATGAACCATAACCCACAAGTCCCTTCTATATGAGAGCTGTTCTCGCTGTCAATGGTCTTTACCTTTTGTCTTTGACCTGATTCTGATGTTGAATTATCTCCTATTGAAAAAGTCTCGCAGATCTGCCAGTGCCTCAGTGAGTTCTTTAAGGGGCGCAGGACATACGCGTCATTGATTTGTCAAACGTCATTTGTCATGACGTAAGTTTTGTGTCCTGGAATCCACTTCTTCCAAAACCCTCTACGCCACCATGAACACACTCCTAGGCACTTCTGAAGACTCTCCTCTCCCCAACACACACAACAAAGAAGAACTCCCGTCCGCTTTTTCCACCTATTTTTCCTACAAAATCCAAACTCTGCGCAACACACTCGACACTCTGCCATCTCAGCCTTGCCCTCCCGACCCCTCTTTTTCCGGCACCCCCCTCTCGTCCTTCCGCCCCGTCTCTCAGGATGAAGTCCTCAAGACCATAAAGTCCATGCATTTCAAAACCTGCGAACTAGATCCCCTCCCAGCTTCTCTCTACCGGGACGGCATTCCAAAACTTCTGCCCTTCATTACCGACATCATCAACACATCTCTAGAGAACGGCTCCGTCCCCGATATCTTCAAGTCCGCCATCGTCCGTCCTCTCCTCAAAAACCACAACCTCGACCCAAACGAACTGAAAAACTATCGCCCAGTCTCCAGTCTCTCTTTCCTGTCCAAGCTTCTTGAGAAGGATGTTCTCAACCAGCTCAACCTCCACCTCACCGACAACAACCTCCTCAGTCCCTTCCAGTCCGCCTATCGCAAACATCACAGCGCTGAAACAGCCCTTCTACATATCCTAAACGACCTGCTTCTCTTCACCGACTCGGGCAACATCTCCCTTCTTACGCTACTCGACCTCTCTGCCGCCTTCGACACTATAGACCACTCTATCCTCCTCCACCGCCTTCACCACTCCTTTGGAATCACTGACTCTGCTCACTCCTTGTTTCTCTCCTACCTCTCCGACAGACAGCAGTCCGTCACCATCGACGGCGTCTCCTCCAACCCAGTCACGCTCTCCTGCGGAGTTCCACAAGGGTCCGTCCTGGGCCCGGTCCTTTTCACACTCTACACCTCTCCCCTGTCCAACATCATCCAGTCTCATCACATAAACCACCACCTCTACGCTGACGACTCACAACTACTAGACAAAGACAAACTCGACAACACTCAGTCACTACTGACTCGCACGGCTGACTGCTACGAAGACGTGAAAAACTGGATGACAGCAAACAAGCTTAAACTGAACGACGACAAAACGGAAGCCATGCTGGTAGGCACTCGCCAGAAACTTTCCCAGCTCCCTTCCTCTCTCCATTTTCAACTCGACAGCACCCCCATCTCCCTCTCTGACTCGGCCAAAAACCTCGGCGTTATCCTCGATTCCTCTCTTTCCATGACCAGCTTTGTCTCTGCCACGGCACAGGCATGCTATTTCCACCTCCGCCGCATCATTTAGATCAGAAAATACCTCACTAACGAAGCTACCACCAAACTTGCTGTTTCTCTCATCCTACTACTCGACTACTGCAACTCTCTCCTTTCCGGCCTCCCTCACTCCACCACTTTCACCCTCCAGCGTGTCCAGAACAGTGCTGACCGCCTCGTCCTCAGAAAGAAAAAATCCGACCACATCACTCCCCTGCTTAAACTCCTTCACTGGCTTCCCATCCCCCAACGCATCCAATACAAGATTATGTCTCTGCTACAAATCCCTGAACAACTGCGCTCCTGCCTATCTCTCCAACTTACTTCACCCCTACACTCCTCCCCGTCCCGCCTCCTCCCCTCTCCGCCTCCACATCCCCCGCACCAAACTCAGCACTTTCGGCCCCCGTTCCTTCTCTGTATACGGTCCATCCGCCTGGAACACTCTCCCACTCTCTCTCCGTCAGAAACACTCTCTCTCCTCCTTCCAGTCCGCCCTCAAAACTCACCTCTTTCAACAGTTCTAGCACTATATCACCACACTCCCCACCCCAAGTCGACTGTCGTAATGTATTTCACTTTTTGTGGTACGCGAGCCGTTGTCTATAAGCGTGCGCATGCGTGCGTGAGTTGTGAGTTATAATTATTATTCACGTCTTTTTAATTAGAAATGATGGGTGCGGCCATTTTGAACATGACCTTCGACCTACTGGGGACGACTTCCGGTTTTGCTTGCAAACATGGAAGCTGTGAATACAAAACCCTACACAAGTTCCCGATCTAGCGGCCGACATTGCGCAGTAAAAGGTTGCCACAACAACGAAAAAAAGCTGTATGACTTGTTGCAAATGCCATGTTTTGACCACAAACCTTTCATTCGCCGTTATTGTTCGTGTTTGAAACCTTTTTGTTTGTAAAAAAGTGTATCACATCGCACACTATCCGATGAAATGGCCTGTTTTTTATCGGCCGGCCGTACACACTCGAGCGACACAAGTCAGTCTGAATTTTTATGTCTAGTTCATGTGTGTTTCGAGGAAGTTTTGCTTTAAATTGCCGGTACTCCTCATCGTCAGCGGACCAAACCGTGGCGGAGATAGTTATTTTGCGCAGCGTTTTGTTGCACGTATCAAAATCTCCGTTGAAGTTATATCCCCATATTTTTGGTAGGGATTAGGACTACCGACTCTAAGGCCTACCTACTGATGCCAGCAGGTTGTTGTCTCACTCACGCCCTGATATTTTCATACGGTTTTTGTATCATGGGCGTGTGTGATCTTCAACTTTTGTGTAAATGTGTTTTTTTTTTTTTTTTTTTTTTTTTTTTTTTTTTTTTGTTTTTCCTCCAACTTTTTATGTTCTGTCAGTACAATAGTGAAACTTATTTTGTTCTGTTTTGTCGGTACAATAGTGAAACTTGTAGTAATGTACCCAGTAATTCATATTTATTGTCATGCTGATAAAATTAAAGAGTTTGTTGGCAGATTGTCAATTTGTTGTGTTTGTGTCATGAATTATCATTAGAATGCATTACTCGCAATTCTTTCATTGTTTTCAGTATTATTATATTAATGTATACATGTATGGTGCAGCAATACAAGTTTTGTTGTCTCAAACATTTCATAAATAACATGAGAATATTTTGCCACCCAAAAGTAGAGACCAAACAAAGTGTAGAAATAGTGTTATTAGCTTGAGATACACTTGAAAACAGAACACTTAAATAACTACATGGCTACACAAAATATCTATGCATATACACGAAAACTTCGCAAAAAACTTTCCAACGCGCACACGTAAACACTTCTCTGAAAGGCCAAACCGGAAATGCTAAACAGCCGAGCAACCTGTTAACCGACCCATTTGAGAATATTACCGTTTGGTAAAAAAGAGGTGAATAATTGTGTGAATGCAGGTTGACTTTACCTACATGATATACTAAGTACACGGGTCACCTGCATGTTCTTCTAAAAGTGCGTCGATGTGTGTGCGTGTGTTAGTGCATGCGCTCCAAACATCTCCAAGAGGCATAGATCCTGGAGGGTGCATGAGGATCTATTTCTCCTGGAGATGCGCGCATGTTTGTGTGAGAGAGAGCCTCGAGCAGACGCGCGCGAGAGCGAATGACGTCATATTTAGAGTATTATGTCAGTGCCTGCGTGGTGACGGAGTTGCCTCTTTTACGTCACCGCCACTGTCTGACTTTCTCTAGAAGTCAAGTTTTTTTTACTGTTTTAATTCTTTTCTGAAAAGAAATAATTTTTACTAACAAAAGTTGAATGGATACAAAGCTGGCTAACGAACTCATCCTATGTCTTTTTCCAAACTAGCTATATGCAAACGTTCAAGTAAATAATTATGACAAAAATTACGGACTCTAATCTGGGTCAACCGACTTCCTATAAACGGTTGTTTTAGTAGGTCTTCAATGAGATATTCAATTACAATATGCTCGTAGGCTCTCCTGGTCACCCACTTAAGAAAGTATTTCGCCAAGTTTCAAGCTTGTGTGTACATAAATTTCGGAGATTCTCTTGTTTACATACATACGCACACACATACATACCAGGGACGTAGCGGGCATGACAAAAGTAGTCCGGCGGTTACAAGGGAAAGTCGGAAAGTTTTAAAACTATTCAAAGGACGATGGCGACCAGAAGCTTATTAATTTTATTGATTCTAAAATGTTAACTCTATTTTAAAGAAACAACATTCACAAGTCCAAAGACGGATTTACCTATGATATGCTAGCTTGGAATCAAGAATTGGGAAATGTCACAATTGTTTAAATCCTTCAAGTGGTCATGGGTAAACCAATCAATTAGTAAACAAACTCGCCTTTCTGTAGTTAGAAGATCACAACATGTCAGAGTTGAAGATCGATTGTTGTAGACGAGACTTGCGAAACAAAATGAAAGAAGAGATATAATCCATGAAGAAAATGTTCATCACAAACGCTTTGCATCACCTGGTCAACTTTGACAGCAACGTTTGTGTTGCACGGGATTTTTGAAGCACATTGGTTCTTGACACATCCAGCTGATGCTCAGAAAATGTCGCAAAAACTGTTTGCCTGCGTGCTGCAGAAGCCACAAAGTTGTTGGCAACACGAATCAAGTTGAGTGAGTCAGTTTTAGACTTGTGGACGTTGTCGTGTTACCGCTTCTATGTGGGCTGGATGGACTTGGATTTAAACCATAGATGCACTCACGAAATACAGGAAAGCCAATTCTTAACTTGGCGGCTAACACGCTATTTATTCACTGGGCATGCGCATTCTCTAAGGGACATAATCACCAGAGAGAGACAACCACTATACAGGAGTTGTCTCCCATATACCAATATGCTTTATTATACCACAGACGTGAAGCGCCATTAAATCGAGCCTCGTGCATGCGTGATTTTTTATTTTGGTAAAAAGGTATCTGTACATCGCACACCACTATGTGATGCCTTGATGTGACCAGCCGTATCCCTTATGACAATTCACAAATCAGTCACTTTTGTGTTAGCTGTCAGGTGTATTTCGGGCATGTTTAAGCCTTTATTCACGAGGCTTGCTGACATCTCGTCCCAAGTGGGCCTCACCATTCACAAACAGAAAACAAAGACAATGAGGCTGAACGCAACCAGGGAAGAACCAGTCTTGCTTGCTGGCACCCCGTTGGAGGAGGTGGAGTCCTTCACCTATCTCGGGAGCATCATAGACAAAAAAGGCGGCACTGATGCAGATGTCAGAGCACGAATCGGTAAAGCCAGAGCAGCCTTTCTCCAGTTGAAAAAAGTGTGGAGTTCCAGAGAGCTGTCACAACACACCAAAGTCCGGATTTTCAACTCCAATGTAAAAGCAGTTCTCCTATATGGAGCAGAAACTTGGAGATTGACAAAAACCACAGTCAACAGAGTACAGACCTTCATGAACAGTTGCCTTAGAAGAATTTTGAAAATCCACTGGCCAGAGAAGATCAGCAACATCAGACTCTGGGAGAGAACAGAGCAGATAACAGCAGAGAATGAAATTGGGCGAAGAAGATGGGGATGGATCGGTCACAGTCTGAGAAAGCCAACTTCCAGTAGCACTAGGCAGGCATTGTCATGGAACCCCCAGGGAAAGAGGAAAAGAGGTAGGCCAAGAAACTCCTGGCGTCGAGACCTCCAAGCAGACATCAAGAGACTGGGAACCACCTGGAGTAGAATCGAAGGAGAAGCACAGGACAGGAGTTGCTGAAGGTCTCTCGTCGACGGCCTATACCCGGGTAGGGGTGACAGGCGTAAGTAAGTAAGTTAAGCCTTTATTGGCTAGGGCTGCCTTCATCAGCGTGCTGACCCTTTTGTTTTTGTTGAGTAAACCTTTGTTGTTAGGTTTTTATGGTAGTTTGTTTTGTGGTTCATTTTTTATTGTTCAAGAGGATGTACTCTCGCTCACACTATCACTTGGAAAGGCTAGTGGAGAGTGGTGGTGTGTTCTTTTCATGTCGTGTCAACATGACTCCTTAAAGTTTTGCGGCGATTTTAGTAAGTGATAGTGGGGCCGGCAATTCCGTGGCGGTTGTCTGTGGTGTTTCGGGGTTCAGTCTAAGTATTCGTAGTGCCCGTTGATCATGTCGTAGGCGTACAAAGCTTTGCTGTATCTGCTCTCTTTAAAGTATGTGAAGACTGACGGTATTCTAATTACCGTTTCCTTGCTCCGCCCTTGTCTCTGCAAAAGCCCATGAAGTCGACCCATTCAAAGAATATCGCCGTAGGGGTTCAGTCCATTGGAGAAGATGAATGCGGCTAGTAGGTTCTTTGAAAGTGTGGGAGGTTTTTCGTTCACGTGTATTTTCTTATTTTTTCGGGCCATTTGTGTGCTGGTCATATCATTTCTTGGATGTCGCTCCGCCATAGTTCCGGCAAAGGCCGGTCTGGCGGTCACGGCAGCGGTTTCTGTTTCAGTCTGTTTCATTCCATTTTCTTTTCCCCGCCGATTTCACTGACAGTAGGCGCGTACTTTGTATTGGTTGCGGTGTGCCAGTTGGTTTCTTATTGGGAGGTCGTCATTTCAGTTCTGCTTCGCTAATATGTCATGTCTGAGCTAGTGGTGCCTCAGTCCTTCCTTTTCACTGAGTTACCACTGCGGCTACTGAACTTCACTTAAATCAGTTGCCAGTGGAGCTCTAAGTGGTGCAGAAGTCTGTTGTGTTGATGCACTTCGGCCAGTAGCTTTCGTACTTGGGCCTGCGATTTTGACACTCGTTTTCTGTTTACCAGCCACTCAGTGCACTACCGGTGGTGCACTGATCGAGCTAGTAGTGATGCCACAAACACAGTGTTGCCCGCATCCCTATGCCGCGTGGTAAACTGGCATACACTTAAAGTTTTGACACCACGACAGGTTTCTCTCTCTCTCTCTTTGGTCCAAAATGTACTCCGGCGGTCGCCGGAGCACCGGAGTGGCCCGCTACACCCCTGAATTACATACATACGCACATGCAGTTAGTCGCACATGGCGGCACTTCGCGCCAAACTGATGTACGTTCAGCAGCGAGGTTAGCGTAACTGGACATGACGCAATTTTTATCTTGTTACTTCAATTGTTAGAGGTTTAGCCTGCCCGCCTTTGACATCGTGGACATGCTATTAAATTCACCCCACCGTGACCCGTCTTAAAAACATTTTTCAATAAATAGAAGGGACTTAAGAAATCGGACCAGAAAGTTAGTGTTGATATGGGAGACAATTCAATATCGCTTAAGTGTTAATGCGAGTCGCTTCCCCTTGGTCTCGCGTGGCGTGATTTGCTTTTTGTCAGTCTGTGTCCGAGTATTTTGGCTGTACACAAACCACAAAGCGACAAGCGTTGCGAGGATTCGGCGCCAGGAGTCAACCATTCGGTGAGTCATAATCGATTATAATTTCCTCTTTCGTTCCTTTTGGATATATTTTGGCCCAGACGTATCTGGTTCTATATAAATTTTTCTCTCCAAACAGAAATCAGCTGGCAGTCATTCAAGAGGGGTTCATTTTTCGCAGCTCACAAACTGTGCTTTCCGTAAGAAACCTAGAGCTGAGAAGGTTTCATCCTGTCTGCAGTACAGTAGAAGGTCGATCGTTGGCTCGCAGATCGGACCATCCAGGGCATAATTGCTGTTCCGAGTCGGTCCAAGGAGGAAAGGTTAATGTTTTCATGGCCCTCTTCACCGGACCTTGCTAATCAGCTGACAGCTTGCATGCAGACCATATAGACAAGCAGTACGAATTAAGCAGGCAAAGCAGTACGAATTAAGCAGGCAAAGCAATATGTTTCGTGCCTTGTCATTGGTATCACCATCAAAGTGGCTGAAGTCGCAAACAACTGGACCAAAACCCCCTCCTTTGCATATGATCTTCGTTTTCTAGTCAGATATAACGGGAGATAAGGGTGCGGCTGGAACCAAAGAAAGGTATAGTGTGCCGTGTCGTTTCTGCTAGCAATCTCTTGCATTGTTAGCATGTCACCCATAGACTCATTTGACCTCGTCCGCATGAGAAAAACCAAGAGGTTCATGTAATGTCTGCAGGCATGAGGCATAGGTTCTCATGTGCCCCTGCAGCCTCCAGGGCTCTTGAGAATCTATGCCTCTAGTAAAAGATGGTAGATAGTTGAAAGACCCATAGTTCAAAATTTTTGCTCACTGGAACAAAAAAGTGGCTCGGTGTCAGATGAATCAGTGCGATGCTACACTTGTTACACTTTGCTATATTAAAGGATAAAAATTCTGCAAGTGTGTGTCTTCACTGTCTTGGCCTGTGGGAGGGCTCATGTATTCTGGATAAAAGAAAAGAAAGTCCACAGCTTTTGGTAGTTTTGGTTTTAAGTGTACCTACTACAGTGCTAGTGAAGCATAGGTACAAGTATGTAGAATATAAATTATACACTGAACGCTAAGTTTTGAATGCCTTTACCGTTTTAGTTCAGTGCAACTGCAAATCATTCAGTATGAGTGAAGCACTCCTATTGTGGTATAACAACTACAGTTATGAAACTAATTAGATGATTCATTCTTCATCATTCTGTTTTGTGCTATACTTCTATCAATACATGCCCATGGTGCACAGCATGCGGAGTATGCACAGTTGCATAGCTCTCTGAGTCATAATTCATGACATGACTTCTCACTGTCTGGGCATAATTGCATGCAGACTACAATATTTGGAACCCAGAAAGTGTCTGGTTTGAATCACTGATCCAATTAATGACACTGCAGTACACTCAAACTCAAAACAAAAATTTCCTCACCTGCACTTGATAAAAATGTGTACAAAGTAAGTATATCAAAATGGTTTATTTATTTTTAGGCTCTTAACCCTTGCCGTGCCACTGAATGAATATATCATACCTGAAATCTTTGTTCATTCAATGACAAAAAGCCACAGCTGTCTGCAGATCATGGAAACAAATTGGTCTCAGCAGGAGACATAGATCCTCATGAGCCCTCACAGTCGTAGGGGCTCATGGGGATATATATCTATATCTCTTGCAAGTTGCGTTAACTTTTTTTTACGGCATTGAAAGGGTTATTTCAGACTGGTTAGCGATTTGAGATAGAATGCACCAATTTAAGCAATACTGAAATCCGCAAAGTGTCTGGCATGATGCACTTGAAGTTGCAGGTTTGCTGTTTAACTTTTTGCAGCCTTTTAAAAACAATCTCCCTGTGTCAGTGGGTCATGTGCCTGATAGGGCGATGATAATAGAAGTCTATGTATTATCATTCAAAGTTTCTGCATTATCAGGGTCCCAAATTTATACTTTGTGAGTAGGTATTATCTGATCATGAGCAGGCATTATTTTCATTTTCCTATAAATCTGTTTAAAATGTAATTATCCCAACTTCAAGTGAAAGTGACCTAATGGCAAGATGATACATTATACCAGCACATTTTTTATTTTTTTGTCTGATTCATTGTCTGAATACCACAAGCAAGGCATTCTCCTTTTTTTGTGTCTCTGTCAGCATTTTTGTAAAGTTATGTGACCTCCAGACGGCTATGAATTGGCCTTTCCGAAAAAGTGCTCGTTGTGAGGACTTGACAAAAATTGACAAAAGATGGGCACGAGCCAAGTGATTTTTGTCATTCCTTGGCAGACAGGACAAAAGCGTCCAGTGCGCGTTTGACTTTATCTGAGGTGCACAGATTGCAAGGACTACAGTAAATGGAGCCTGCCCCTTCCAGGAGAAGACACCAATTCTTATGGGTCCCTGCAGCTTATGTAGTAAGATTGTTGTGTTTTTTAGGTTTAATGCCTTCACTGCCAGTGGATGCAAAATTGTTTTTAAAAATATGGCAAATCCAACACCCAATAACCCCCATCAATCTGAGGAACACAGATCATGGGAGTCAGCAAGAGGCAAAGAACCTTATGAGCACCCGCATCTGTGGGTGCTCATGGGGTTCTTTGCCTCTTTACCCCCCACCGGGTCTGCCCTAGGGGACCTTGGTGGGGTTGTCTACTTTTTAGTTCCTAGGGTCACCTTGTCTAACCCCTGCAAGGTGGGTTCTACTCTTTTGGGGGTTTGTATTTCTGTCTTTCTGGTCCATTCATCTGTATTATTATTTTGAAATTCTCCCTCCTGTCTGTGCTTCTTGCAGTTCTTTTCTTCATTTAGCGCAGGAACGTCCTGAGAAGGCCTTTGTCGCTTGCGGGACGTAAAGCAATCTATACTCACTCACTCTTTGCCTCTTTAATTTTGTGGTGTTCACACTTTTCTTGTAGTGAAGGGGTTAATGCTGTCAAATTTGAGGGAAAATCACGTTTTGATGTGGAAACGTCTAAAAAAGAGAATCTGTGTTGGAACATTCTGAATGGGAGACTGAACTGGACAGTGCCGTTGATGCTGTGACTGTGAGCCCAACCCAGCAACTCATGGAATTGTTTTAGATCTTTTCCAATGTTGTTTTCGAGAGCCAAGCCAAAATTCTTTGCAAATCTTTGACAAAGTTGTCATTGCAAGCGAGCCAAGCTAAAATTGTGATTTTGGCTCTTTCGGCTTGTACAGCAATAGGGTCCAAAATCCTAGACCAGCAGCTACGAGGTCCGAAATCACAGTCCAGTCCTGAATTCTTTAGTAAATCACCGGCAAGGTTGTCATGGCGAGCAAACAGCCAAAATCGTGCGCTGGTCTTTGATTTTGTCTTACGGGCGCGGGTGTGAGAACCATAAGGTCCAAAATTACAGACCAGCAGACAACTTGAACATTAAGGTACAAAATCACAGACCGGCGTGCATAAATTCTTTGTAATTGTTGGCAGTGCCGTCATTGCCAGCGAGTCCGAAATTCTTTCTAAATCTTCGGCCAATGTTGGCCTAGCGGTATCTCCGTGTCGATGACGCATGGTCGGCATGGTGGGATCGTCAAACATGGTGGGAGTTACAGTCACAGTGACATTGTAGGGGCCACAGTTTGTACAGCTTTACTGCGTTGATCGTGTCAGCTGTGATTCGTGGGTGTTTCATTGCTTGTCTTCTGTGGTCAGTTTGCTGCAGTCCTCCTTCCTTCTTTATTTATTCATTTTTTTTTTTTTTTTTTTTAATTTTGTGGTGAGGGGAGGTTTTGGGGAGGGGCATTTTTGTTTCGGCACTTGGTGTGTTTCAGGTCGCAAGGTGTACAAAGTTTCATTTAACCCATTCAGCCCTGACGCACTACAGCAGGACTGAGATGGGTCGACCATGATAATTCAAGGGTAGTGCCAGATTAGCTTGGCGCCTGTCGGCGCCAAGCTAATCTGGCACTACCCTTGAATTATCATGGTCGATCCATCTCCTGCAAGCGGTGCATAGTCGTTAGATGACGCCTACAAAATTTGGGAAATACGTGCGTCGGGCTGAATGGGTTAACCCCATCACTGCTGAGACAAGGTGAACAAGATCCAACTGCAAGAGACTGACGGACCCTCATGAACACGACTCTTGCTGACACAACTTTGTATCCACGTTCCCTTGGAGTAGTTGGAGTTGAGATTTTGAAAAGCCCAATTTGCGTCCACAGGCAGTGAAAGGGTTACATAATCTTACATCGCTGTTTCCTTCACACAAAGTTCGTTTAACTTAACCCCTTCCCTGCCACTGTGCGCGCATTTATTTTTTCTGAAACATGATATGTGTTTATTCAACGACCGAAAGCAGCAATCGTCCAAGAAACATCTCTCTTGGCTTGACTTCGCGAACGAAGATTTTATAGGAGTTGCCCACGACGTCTGCAGGCTTGTTCGTGGCTGCGGAGGCCAATCCGAGACAGGCAGGTTCGACCGCAGTGGCTGCAGGGGAAGGTATGGCCAGGGTTCTGAGCTGCGGCATCTCTGTTTTTTCTCCTGAGCCGCTTGTCCTTAAGGCTAGCTCTGTGAGAGTCCTCAAAGGAGACAGCTGCCTTGTAAATGGTGGAGCGTCCAAGAAACATACAAACGTACCAATTGGTCTCAGCAAGAGGCATAGATCCTCATGAGCCCCCGCAGTTGCTGGGGCTCACGAGGAACTGCCTCTTGCAGTTGGACCGTGTTCAATTTTTCTGCTGTAGTGAAGGGGTTAACCCTCTCCCTTTCCTTCGCGTCCTACCCCCTCCCCCCCCCCCTCCTCCCCCCACACACACACTCACATTGACACAGACGTGGAAACATGAGACGTCGGTTGACAAGACAAAAGGAAGTCGGGATAGCGCGAGCATGCAGACCGAGACAACACACACCGGTATCTCACCTCTCTCTTTGATCAACGGCCAAAGGATGCCGAGCGTTTGAAATCAACGGGCGAGTTTGACGCCTGGCAATCATGAGAGGGAAAGTAACTAACAGACAGGCATTTTCGTTGCCCTTGGACCACCCTTGATTGACTTTGCACATCCCGGCACTTGTTCTGACTCAAGAGTGTGCGATTGTGTGGTGGTTTGTGATTTTGACACCTTACGGCCTAAGGCCGTAAGAACCCAAATCACACACCAGCACACCTGATAAAAGAGAGTCGCGAAATGCGTTGGTTACGGTATCAGGCGGCCCCTCAGGCATTGCTGTGGTCGATGAAGGTTTGTTTCTTTGTCAGATGGCCTGGTATTTGCTGGCAGTCTCGCTTGCCCGTTGACCATCGAACACTGCTCTCGATACTGCCTCCTAACTTGTAACTCAAGATCGGCAGGTGTTGTAGATCCTCATGTGCCTTTGCACAGAGCTGGGGAGACCAGCAAGAGACTTGGGTCTATATGACCCCCACAACCCTACCTCGCACCCCCTCCCTACACTGCTGGAGATTAGGGTCTGCTTTTCTTGCGGATGTGTGGCATTCCCTGAACGTCACCAATGCTTGGGTTTGACTTTAGAATCAGTGCTCGGATGGGCTTCTTAACTCATTCGAGACGTGCCGCGTATCCGGAGGCGTCACGTCTCGAATGAGTTAACTCTTAACCAAGGTGTTGGAACGTGGGTGTATGTACACATTGTGGGAGTGATAGCAGGGAGGCGCAAAGCTAAACCATGGTCTTTGATTAGCAGTCGCTGAACCTGCCATAGACTTCTGCAAGAGGCATAGATTCTCATGAGTCCCTGCAGGCTGCAAGGACTCATGAAAATCTATGCCTCTGGCTGACGCTAGCTGTTCCTCAAAAAGGTGAGGCTGTTTAACTGTTGTTCGGAGCTTAGCCTACTCCTGTTGACAGAGTCCGATGTTTGATGCTGGACACACAGGAAGTGTCCTCTCTGTTGACTTCAATGCTGTTTGTCTAGTGGAAATGCTTAGAATTATCTGCTACATGAATATATTTCCAAGTATTTGATCTAAACTCGTTCACACTTTGACAGATTAGTATATTTTAAACAAAGACCAAACAGACGGAAATGTCCCAAGGTCCCATTTCTAAAATTTTGGATGTGTTGCCTAACGACTATGTACCATTTGCAGGGATGGATTGACCATGATAATTCAAGGGTGGTGCCAGTTTAGGTTGGCGCCTTAAAGGCGCCAAGCTAATCTGGCACTACCTTGAATTATCATGGTCAATCCATCTCCTGATGTAGGGACTCGGGGCTAAATGGGTTAATGGTTAATTGAGATATCTTACGCTGTGATGCATGCCCAGAAATGAACTTCCATTCGTGTATCATCGTTCAATAAACCTTTAAAAAATGTTTATTCTAGGATTCTATAAAATAATAATGTTTGGCCTGTCTTGTTTTGGGGATAATTCACGTGCTTAATTTAACTTCACATAGCCCTGTTCTGACAAAAGCTGGTTAATTGATTGTTTTTTCCTGGATGGACAATGTTTTGCAGAAAAGAGCTTTTGCTGGAATTAAGAATTAAGTGGAAAAGATGTCGACCCGTGGGGTGTAATGGGGTTGTAAACCAGTATGCCACATTCAGCTGTTATGATAATGATCTTTTGTGGGTGCATGTGTGTCTAGATGAAATACATCAGCATTGTAGGCTTATGCCTTGTGTTTACGAAACATAGGTGTAGATGGAGGACAAGGGTCGTGACGCTAGCAAGAGGCATATATCCTCATGAGCCCCCACAGATGCAGATGCGGGGGTTCATGTAGATCCATGCCTCCTGCAGATAAATTCCGATCATCGAAAAAGTGTCAAGGTCTTGTGGAAGTTTCCATGTTTGTATCCCGTAACCGAGTTTATCTCGTCAGAACCGAACTGAACCGGGTGGATGTGTCTATGAGATTCCCGTTTCACGAATATAATAATAATTTTAAAAAAAGCTCTTTACCTGCATTTGAAGTTATGACTAAAATATAGGTATAATGTGTATGCATACATTTATCCCGACACTGGGTGAAAGTCCTACCCGACTCCCAGCACAGATGTAAATAGACGTTTGTAAATTGGATCATCCAAAACAGCAGATCCCCCAAAGCGCCCGTGCCCAACAAAGGCCGAGGTTCTACATGTTTATGATCTACATTTTGCCAGTCGCTCGTTCAGTCCCGTCCATAAATGCCATAGACATAGAATTACACACGCGACTGTAGCTTCAGGTGACCATAAGAATCTGCACCTGTTGCTGGCCGAGAAAGGCTCCATATATATTTCTCGAATCGAGGGAGTTAGTTTTGGGGTTAACTCTTTGGAGAGGGGGTGCATCCGGATATGCCTCGAATAAGCTAAAGCCGCTGTTCTTCGTGTCACACATTCCAAGGTTGTTTACAAGAGGTGATGCTGATAGTGTCATGCGTGCATTTGTCTTTAACTCATTCGAGACGTGCCGCCTCCGGATACGCGGCGTATCCAGAGGGGGCACGTCTCGAATGAGTTAAAAGATCTAGTACGGGTTTCAGGCACTTTACACATGTTAAGTACAAGCAATCACAATTTCCGAAACATCAACAGCAGAGCATATCCTTAACACCAGGTGAAAGTCCTATCCTTGTCTTGTACTGTCTGTCTTCAGAGTGAATGTGTGTGTTCACGTGAGCATGTGTGCCAGGTTTTCACCGCTCTTCGACCCAGGCGCCTGTATACTGATGTTATTTTTCAGTTATATATATATATATATATATATATATATATATATATATATATATATATATATATATATATATATATATATATATATATATATATATATATGGGGTTAACTACTTCTTAGTTCCCATGGTCACCCTGGTCACTCCCACAGGGTGGGTTTTCCCCTCGATTCTGGGGCATGTGTTTCTGTCTACCCTTGGTCCATTCGATGTGTGTTGCTAAATGGTCTTGGGTTTATTTCACGTATTGGACCGGCTGGCGACATACATTCAATATTCTGTTTAGTTGGGTTCTTTTTTCACAAGCAGTGCAGGCACGTCCTGAGAAAGTCTTGTTGCTATCGGGAAGTTTAGCAATGTACAACTAACCCTCCCCCCCCAAAAAAAAAAAAATAAATAAATAAATAAATTTTAAAAAAATCTTATCGACACACAAACTGTGTGCTTGGTTTGACACTGAATGGTCTCTCGGTGGGATGCCCTTCGTATTGATCACTGATAAAAATTGTAGTTCTCTATTTATGAACCTTGGGGAATGTAGCTTTAAACATATGTGTCTGTTGTGGATAGGTATATTTTCGCTGCTGGCATACAAGCTCTCGTTTCTCTTTTTTATTTTCTTTCTCTCTCTGTTTTGACTGTTTGGGTGTGCAAATGTCACGTAATCTATGCTTGAGTGCCTCCAATCTGCGGTGCAAGCACTTTCACATCGAGAACAAAGTGACACATTTTTGTATCGTCAAGACGTCTAGAGTTGTTGGCTAAGATAGGTCAAGGGCAGTGCTTGATTAACTTGGCACCTTGACATGCGCCAAGCTAATCAAGCTCTGCCCATGAACATGACGTATTTAGCGGGTAGGTCAAAGGCAGTGCTTTATTAGCTTGGTGCCTGTTAAGGCGCCAAGCTAATCAGGCACTACGCTTGAGCACGACGTACTTAGCGGGTGTAGCGATCACAGTCTATCCCTCTCGCATTCGTAGTTCTGAGATTGAAAGAATGGGAGAAACTGCGTCGTTCGTTTACCGGAATATATTAAGTGATTAATGTTGCACACTGTACCTGGATTTGGAGCCCTACAACACAACACAGCAGGTGATATCCCGAAATGACAACTTGAGAAGATGTTAATGTTTAAATTGGATATGTGATATTGTCAGAAAGTTTACCAGCGGGAGAATGGGAGTTGGGGTGGGTGCGTTTATAAGTGGAAGGGAAGGAGTTAGGTCAATGGGATCGCTTTGGCTTAAAACTGGTGTTACGTTTGTGGCTGTGTTGTTCTTTTGAGAGCATGAGTGTGTTAATCATAGGAAAGATCCGATATTCATTTGAGTTATTTTGGATAAAATTACGTACCTTTTTAGTATTATTCATTTTCTTTTGCTTGGAGAATCGCTTGCGATTTCTGTTGTGTAGCTGCCCACTGACGTCAGCAGATATGTTGTTCAGTCTTTTTCACTGGTCCGGATTTTTAAGGAGCTGTTCTAACCCAGGTCTTACCATGTTGGATTTGTCTTTAAAAATACTCAATAGTTTTTGGTTCTTTGGATCCCAAGTGTTTGCCGTGCTTGGAGACCGGTGTCGGGGGAGAAGAAGATCCTGGTGGCTGAAACACTCCTTGACTTCTGCATAAATGGGAGGCTAGGAGTGACTTCTACATAAAATTAAATGGGAGGCTAGTCCTACCGGCCTAGTCAATCGGCTCTTGTCACGTTGAGCCCTATCCCACTGTTGACATGCAGGTTGATAAACGGAGCACCATGCTATAGCCTCTGCTGCTGATTAGATGCTTTACGCCAGTATTCCCCTGCATTCAACAGTGTGATAGAAGGCGGTGGCTCAGACGGTACAATCGGGTTTAACCCCCCGAGTATATCTTTCGGGCAGTCTCCATCGTGCGTCGGCTGGAGACCCGCCGACAGATGCACTTTCCCTTGTTGGGCTCGGTGGTGGGCGGGGACTCCCGGGGGATGAATATATCTACTACTATAATATGGAAACCACAACAACAACAACAACAACAACAAATGTCACAAAAGCGGCACATAGCCACCGACATGATAGTGACTCGGACTGTGAGGAAGCGACGCCTCAAGCGTCGGCCGTCTGGCCTCGCTTCCTCATTGTCCATAGCAAAGTGAAAAAGAAGCCTGTTTCCAAGCTGCATCCTTTCCTGCTGGGGGAGACCCTCAGGAGCCGTGTTGGCAGGCCTGATGCCCAGCGCCTTAGGTCTGGTGACTTGCTGGTAGAGTGCCGTACCCGGGCACACTCCAACGGGCTACTGAGGCTCTCTTCCATCGGAGACACTCAAGTGGATGTCACACCCCACAAAACGATGAACTCTTCTAGAGGCGTGATACAAGATCAAGCATTGGCAAGACTGTCTGAAGATGAACTTGTACGGAAGCTTAAGTCGCAGGGGGTGACTTACGTCAGGCGCTTCGCTTCCAAGCGAGGTGGTAGGGAGGCACCCCCACCCCTCCTACCATCTGGGGAGGTTATTACTCCTTGAAAGTGAAGAAGTACGTCCCTCTCCTCCTCCGGTGCTTTGTGCCAAAAGTATGGCCATGGGCAGAAGACATGCCGCCAGGCAGAGGCCCCATGCGCCCTTTGCACTAAACCCGGACACTCTCTGAGTCCTGCACAGCCACCCCCCCCCCCCCCCCCCCCCCCCCCCGTGTGTGAATTGCCAGGGGGCGCATATGGTTTCGGATAATGAATGCCCTCGTTGGATATCCGAGTGCAACATTCAGCAGGTGCGTGTGGATAAGGGGTTGTCCTTTGCAGACGAAAAAAAAAAAAAAAAAAATGCATGGGTGGGACTTTTCCGGCTACAACCGGATTTCCGGATTTAATTTTTTTAAATTATTTTTTCACTTAAAAAGTGCCCCAAGACCCTCGCTTTAGGATTCAACTTTTTTTTCGGTCCCACCCATGAAACTGGTTGAAGGCCCTGGTGCAGCTGAGGCCGCTGCCACAAACAGTAGTAGCACCCTCTGTTTTTACTTCAATGCTGCGGTGGCAGCAAGCGCCCCACCAAAGACTTCTCCTGTCAAACCCCAACTTCTTGGTTGGGGGCGGAGCCTCGGCTCCTCTCGCCCCCGGAGAGCAACCCTCCTCCAGTGGTGACGATGAACCAGGGAACGCAGAAGGCGGACACTACCGGTCCGGTAGCGCCACCTTCTGTTACCCCTAAGCCTCAGCCCCACCCACACCTGTCAAGTCTGTCTACTACAAAGGCTTCTGGCTCTGGTCAGCCATCTAAGGCCGCTAACTCTAGCGGCAGGAACGCTGCTCAAAGCCAAGCTACGGGACCGCTGTGCGCACGGGTCCAGAAGGGGGACACTGATGTCCCCCATCAAAATAAGTATGCTGTATTGGAGGAGCAGTGGAAGGGAGTGGAAGTTGTAATAGCTGGTGCTGCGGCAGCACCACTTCCCTCATCTCCGAAGAACCAGAGAAGGCCCGGGATCTCCCCCCCCCCCCCCCTTCTGTTTCTTCGACTCCTTCCAAAGGAAAGGGGGGGGGGGCGGAGTCGCTCCTCTCCTCCACAAAAGACCTAATCATGTACTCTCTGCTTCAGTGGAGTTGTCTGGTTTTCACGCTAACTTTGAGGAATTACGTCTTTTAGTCAAGTCCTATAACCCTTCAGTAATATCCCTTCAGGAGATTTACCTGGAGACTGTTGACACTGTGTCTTTTAATGGTTTTTACGCTGTCCATAAAGGCTTTGATTCGGAGAGGCGCTCGGGTGGAGTGGCTCTTCTCATCAGTAGCCAAATTTTATGTAGCCCCGTTAGTATCGACAGCTGTCTTCAGGCTGTCGCAGCTCGGGTTACCTAAAAAAAGACCATTATCATATGCAGTGTTTACCTGCGACCATTCCTGCGGGTCTGTAGTAATGATATTTTTAATTTAGTAGGTCAGCTGCCCCGTCCCTTTATTCTCATGGGAGATTTTAACGGTCAGGCTCACCTTTGGGGTAGTGACCACTATGATGGCAGAGGTCAGATGCTAGAAGATGTTTTTTTTCTCAACTTAAATTATGTGTCTTTAACGATGGCTCACCTACCTATTCTAACCCAGGTTCAGAATCTAGTTCTGTTCTATACCTCAATGTGTGATCCTTCTCTCATGCTGGACGTTGACTGGAAGGTTCTCGACGACCTGTGTGGTAGTGACCACTTCGCAGTAGTCCTGACATCGGTCAGCTGTGAGGAGGATCCACCAGTGGGGCGCTGGAATCTCAAGAAATCTAATTGGCCTCTGTTCGCCTCCCTTTGTCAGTCTCGTATTGCAGATGAGGTGGTCATGTCATCTGAAGAACCTGTTTCTTGTTTTATTTCAATATTGTTGAATGTAGCAGGTGAAACCATCCCTAAAACTTCCACATCAGTCCCTCGGAAGCCTACAGTACCATGGTTCAATGAAGAGTGCCGCAAGGCCCCCAAAACGCGCAAATCTGCTCAGTGAAGTGCTTTTCGTAATCCGTCGCAAGAGAATATTTTAACCTTTAAAAGACGAGAGGGCGAAAGTCCGTTACATTTTAAAACGTGAACGCCGTGCTTCCTGGAGACGTTTCATCTCATCTTTATCTTCTAGGACTCCATCCCAGAAAGTCTGGAAGGCTGTTCGAAGAATTACGGGCAGGGGTCGCTCGGCTTCTGTCGGCCTTCTTAGAGATGGTGCCAGTTTGGTCACAGATAAAATGGCTGTGGCCAATTTGCTTGCCTCCACCATTGCCCATAATTCTTCAGCAGAGCATTATTCACCCTTCTTCCAGAGAGGGAAGGAGAAGCGAGAGTCTTGTATGTGTGATTTAAAATCGGATAACTCAGAAGACTATAATACCCCTTTTACATTATCAGAGTTGCAGCAAGCACTGCAAAAGTGTAATGACTCTGCTACTGGACTAGATACCATCCACTTTCAGCTCCTAACGCATCTGCCTGAAAAGTCACTCCTCGTACTTATCAAGGTCTTTGACTATATCTGGATAACTGGCCAGGTTTTCGCCATCTTGGCGCCAGGCTGTGGTTGTGCCATATACCCAAGCCGGCTAAGAATCCTTCCGACCCGGGCAACTACCGGTTAATCGCTTTGACATCATGTTTATGTAAAACTATGGAACGCCTGGTCAAGGTAGACTGGTGTGGTATCTTGAGTCACAGGGTCTCATCACAGGCAGTTTCCGGCGCTTCCGTAGTACAACTGACCATCTAGTCCGCTTTGAGTCGTTTATTTGAGATGCTTTTGTCAACAAGCAATGCAATTTCTTCGATCTTAAGAAGGCATATGACACTACTTGGAAGTATGGTATAATGTCTGACTTGTTGGACATGGGTTTTAAAGGGCACCTGCCCGTTTTTATTGTGTTGGTTTTTTTTTGGTCTAACCGGGCGTTCCATGTCCGTGTGGGCTCCACCCTCTCCGACTCTTTTGAACAGCCCCCACCGGGTCTGCCCTAGGGGACCTTGGTGGGGTTGTCTACTTTTTAGTTCCTAGGGTCACCTTGTCTAACCCCTGCAAGGTGGGTTCTACTCTTTTGGGGGTTTGTATTTCTGTCTTTCTGGTCCATTCATCTGTATTTTTCTTTTGAAATTCTCCCTCCTGTCTGCGCTTCTTGCAGTTCTTTTATTCATTTAGCGCAGGCACGTCCTGAGAAGGCCTTTGTCGCTTGCGGGACGTAAAGCAATCTATACTCACTCACGCACTCTTTTGAACAGAAGATGGGTGTCCCGCAGGGCAGCATTCTATCTCCTGTTTCATTTAGTATTAAAATTAATGACATTGTAAAGGCCGCCAAGGATGAGTCTGAATGCTCTTTGTTTGTTGACGACTTTGCTTTGTGCGCATGAGGTCGAGGAATTGCGTCCCTTGAGAGGCGCTTGCAACTGTGCAGAACATAGCGTGAGCATTGCTGGAGTGCCAATTAAGGTGTCCAAGGAGGCAAAGTTTCTGTGAGTCATCTTTGACAAAAGACTGACCTTCCGCAACCATATTAATTACCTTAGAACCTCTTGTCATAAGGCTCTCGGCGTTCTTTGTGTTGTTGGTCGTACTGTCTGGGGTGCAGACTGCACTGTCTTACTTCGACTGTACCGGGCCCTTGTTCGGTCCAAACTAGAGTACGGTTCTGTGGTATATGGCTTGGCTTCCAAGTCTGTTCTACAGCGTCTGAACACAATTCACCATCAAGGTCTGCGGATATGTCTGGGCGCCTCCAGGACATCTCCAGTTCCTAGTCTGTATGCCGAGGCAGGGGAGCCTTCTCTCAAGCTTCGCCGAATCCGCCTCATGCTCAGCTACGTTCTGAAACTGAAGGCCCATTCAGACAATCCTGCCTGTGATTGTGTTTTTAAACCGCCGTTTGCAGAGATTTACGATACCCATCCGGGAGCTGTCCGTCCACTTTCCTTCCGTGTCCGACCTCATCTGCAGGCGGCCGGAGTTTACCTGGACAACGTTTCGGAATCTCTGCAACACATCACTCCACCCTGGCTATTACCAGTTCCTGACATCTTGCTGGACATGACCACCCACAAGAAGGACTCTACTCCACCAGCCATATACCAACAGAGCCTCAGTGAACTCCTTTCAAGTTTTCCAGGGAATTGTATTTATACGGATGGGTCAAAATCAGAGGATCGGAGAGTGGCTGCGGCCGCAGTGTCTTCTCACCATCCTAGACGCCCCTATAAGCACCGCCTCCCAGACCACTCATCTGTATTTAGTGCAGAACTGCAGGCGGTTCTGCTGGCACTCAAGCATGCATATCGGTTTAGGGAAAGGAACTTCCTGATTCTGTCTGACTCTCTTTCTGCCCTGCAGGCCCTTCAGGGCGCAGGAATAGACCACCCACTGCTGGTGCAGATTAGAGAGCTCTACGCAGACTTGATGAAGGTATATTATGACATCATTTTTATTTGGGTCCCAGGGCATGTCCCCCCACCCGGGACTGCCCTGGGGGATTTGGGTGGGGTTAACGACCTTTTAGTTCCCAGGGTCTACTGGTCAGCCCCGCAGGGTGGGGTTTCCTCTCTATTCTGGGGCATGTGTTTCTGTCCACCCTTGGTCCATTCACCTGTATTTTTCTGTTTTAAACTCTCCCTACTGTCTGCGCCGCCTGTAGCTCTTGATATTGGATGTGTGTTGCTGACTGGTCTTAGACCGGCTGGCGACATACATTCAATATTCTGTTAAATTTTTTTTTTTCACAAGCAGTGCAGGCACGTCCTGAAAAAGTCTTGTTGCTGTCGGAACGTTTCTTTTCTGATTGGTTGTGTTGTGTTAATTTGCTGGATTGTTCTGGAAATATGTAATAGTATAAAAGACGGTGTTAGGAAATATGTGCGTACATTGTATGAAAGTGTTGATGCATTGTAGAGAGACAGTGTACCAAAGTGTAGATGCAGTTGTGGATGCATTGTGCGGAGATTACATCGTGAGAACAAAGTACCGTTGGAACTGTTACTCCAGTGTAGTCTACAACCTTGTGCCACGTGTGACGAGTTGCAGCTGAGTGAAGTTTCGTTACAAAAACCCTATGTGCGTGTGTCTGGTGTGATTGTGTCATACCACAACTACGACTACCATGTAACAACTGGATTTTGATATTTACATCCATGCACATACTTATAATGCCAGTGTTGTTTGTGTGGTCACCAGGTTACGCCTACATCTAATTTTCATTTCATTGGTCGGCGGTTGCAGCGTGCTTACCAAATCTTATTGCACTTGTAAGGAATCTGTTGTATCAGAGCGAGATCAAGAAGTTAAGTTAATTTCCACTAGATGGTTATCCCCAGATTATTATCGAATGTTTGTTTTTGGATTTAACACATACGAGACGTGCTGCATCCGGATACGCGGCTTTTTGCCGCATGTCCGGATGCAGCATGTCTGGAATGAGTTAAGATCATGCACATAATTTATTATCGACTCGGTCCCCATCAGCTGTAGTAAGTATAAGGACTTATGTATTCACATTCAAATTCGGTGGGAAAAACCTTGGCTTAGTTGTGGTGATCATGGATGGTCTGAGGCTAAAAATAGAGATAGCAAATACCCGTGGCTTGGCACGAGTGACGGAAAAATACCGTCCAGGTGACCGTGTCGTTATACCTTGCTCTAGATACAGACCTCAAACACTGTAAAGATCTAGTGTGCATTTCAGATTGAAATAAATTCTCGCATGTGAGCATGCCTTAGAGTAGCAGGATTTAGGGTAGGGGGGTGAGTGGCATAGGGGGTAGGGGGGTGGGTGGGGGAGCCTCAAGAAGTCACGGTTCAAATCTCCGTGAAGTAACGACGTATTCTGCATAACCTAACCAAACATAGAGGTAACTAGAGCCAGCAAGAGACAGAACCCCCACCTCCTGTACCTACTTTCTGCAGGGGCTCATGAGTATATATGACTCTTGCAGATGTTGGGCGTTTGCCTGTGCTTTTAATGTGTACTTGCTGTTTTCAATGTCTATTGCCTTTTTGTGGTGAAATACTCTACTTTCGGCAGCACAGGTTTTGGCGTCATCGTCATTTCGTCGGATTTTTCTGTGTGTCATATCAGACCTATAAGGAAGAGTACTCTTCAACACATTGCACTGCGCAATAACGTAACACGAGTGTAGGCTTTTGTTGCAGGAGAATAAATCAAAGTGTTGTGTGTCTGTCACATGCTGGGCCTTCCAGGTCGACACACAATAGTCCATGTTGACATTTCTCATATATCAATATAGATGTTTTTTCTGGTCTGTGATTTTGAGCCTTATGGCCGTTAGGTCCAGAATTAGAGACCAGCACACATATGTCTTTCACATCCAGCTCCAACCGCGGGAGATCGATGGAAAACTGATGACTTCGTTTTTGCGGTATCAATATGTAGAATTGGTTACAATGTAAAGTAGATAATAGCACTGTCAGGGGAGAGAATTGTGCAGTCTCCCCTTTTCTTTTCAATATGTAGAATTGTTTCACTCCAGTGCTAACTGTTGCAGATGTTCACCGTTAGGGATCAAGCGAAGCGCGGTGCATAGTGTCACGGTGAAGGGTAGTGCTAGATTAGCATGGCGCCTTTCCAGGCACCAGGGTAATCAGGCACTACCCTCAGCTTGTTATAGATTTCAGCTTACACCATTTGCAGAAAAAAAGAAAATCCCCGTTGAAGAAAGACGCACGCTTATGTAGGACAATTGCAACACAGCTGAAATTGTACAATTTAACTCATTCAGCCCTGACGCACTGCAGCTAGAGATAGGTCGACCATGATAATTCAAGGGCAGTGCCAGATAAGCTTGGCGCCGATAGGCGCCAAGCTCATCTGGCACTACCCTTGAATCGATCCATTTCTTGCAGCTGGTGCATAGTCGTTAGATGACGCTTCCAAAATTTGGGAAATACGGCCGTCGGGCTGAATGAGTTAAATTGTACAATTTAAGTTGTGTTTCAGTGTCTTTTCTAGAGGTGTTTCCTTCTGTTGGGGGAATATTCTTTGCATTTTATTTTTACACGCTTGGCGGCTGTTTGGTCGGATTATTTAAGAAAAAAATGCCGTTTGGTTTATGAATGAGAGGGATATCATTTGTTGACAGTTTGCATTTAGATCAGTAATACGCCTCAAGACAAGCAGTTATTACACACACACACGCGCGCACACACACACAAACACACACACACACGTGTGTGTGTTTGTGTGACACACAAAAAGAGAGAGAGAGAGATAGGGGTCATGGACCGGACATCTAAGTGCAGAAACATTTTCCGTACCTGGTATCAGTAATATTACCAGCAAGAGATTTGCTTTTGCAGAATGAACGAGCTAAAGTGTATAATTTGAGGTGAACTATGCAATTCCGGCAATCATAAACGAATCACATGACACTTGAATAACTGTGTAGTTACTCATTTATACCCGATAGTGACTTTCGCAACTCTTGGAGCAGGTGTCTGAGAGAACAAAAAATGTACAGGACTTCTTCGTGCGTGTGAACTACTTGTATGCTGTGGAGTTGCGTAACTAAAACTTGTTGAGAACTGTTGAAAGTAAATGCGTGCACACGTGACCTTGACCCGGGTTTACTGGAAGGGGGGGGGGGGGGGGGGAGGGGGCGCGAGGTACCTCTGACGGAAAGTTTTCAATCATAAAAAAATAAGTAAAAAATATGTTTATAAAATAATCCCTGTGTTGGATGCTTTCGGTAGTACGGTAATTTCGAACCTATAATGTTTACGTTGTCGCAGTTTCAGTATTAATTCTACAGTCGAAAAGAGCGTTGAACCCCCATGTAGATGAAGCCACCTGCACTGTTTACATTGCCGGGGGCCGCATGCACAAGGAGGTTAATCTCAGTGCAACTGACATGAAAGATGCACCGACTGCTTTAAATGTTTTAAACTCTTCAAGTAAAGCGGAAGTAATTTTGCATTGACACCATCTTCAAAAAAACCTCTCAAGCTTTCAAGAGACACAAATTCTCATGAGCCCCTGAAACCGCAGGGGCTCATGAGGATCTGTGACTTGCTGGCTCGACTCTTGGAGTTATACTTTAATTTGCTCCTGGCACTGGCGAGTCATTGGGCTCACGGCTTGCTGGTATAAAATGAGCGCTTGCTTTGAAGTTTCACGTTGTGATCATCTTCGGTTTTCCAAATTGCCTGTCATAGTAAATTTTCTTTGATGGGTTTCGTGCGTGGGAGATACACCAAAAATGTGATGCTGGGAGGGAGTCCTTTGTCTTGTTATCATCTGTGTGCTGGTCTGTGTTTGTGCACCTTACGGCTGAAAGCCGTAAGGTCTAAAATCACAGAGCCGCGTAGATATGAAAAACCGTTAGCACTCGCAATAAAAATGATTAACTTTTCGAAATTGTGAAGGTCATGCGGATGCCTGTGGTTGGAAATTAAAAGCGCCAGGTAAAATGAAATGCAAAATGGTTTAAATGTAGCAGTGTAACGTGTTTTTTAACTGTTGAGGCCTGTTACGTTTCCTGCACCACAGATCACAGCGAAAGCTGACGTGATGCGTTATGACAGACATTACCGTTAGCGCGTTCGGTCTCTTCTGTAATCTTTTCGTGAAATGCCAGAACAAAGGTCTTCCGTGTAATGCCAGGTTAAATGGTATTATTCTCATGCTTATATCCTGAAAGGGGTTTACATTCTGGTGCAGGTTTCTGTGCCCCCCACCCCCCTCCTCCCCTGCCCTCATCACAGCCGCAATCCTATAATGGAGAGGATGTCGAGTGGTGTTTGCGGAAACGCTATAATAACTCGTGTGACTAAAGTAACTCATTCTGCAGGGTTATGAAGTGTAATCGGCTGATCTCCTACCTCGAGCTTCATTTTCACCTGTCATTTCTTATCATACATTTCTCGGTAAGCCCTGTGTTATCCGTCGCTTTACGTACAGTAACAGTTGCATGAGGTGAACAGTGTATTGACTGATTGTCATACATTTTCAGTGCTTTTCGGAACCCTTCCAGAGGTACACAGGGTGGGTTTTCCCCTCTATTCTGGGGCATGTGTTTCTGTCTACCCTTGGTCCATTCACCTGTATTTTCCTTTTGTAAACTCTCTCTCTCTCTTTACTGTCTGCGCTGCCTATAGCTCTTGATATTGGATGTGTGTTGCCAAATGGTCTTGTTTATTTAGCGTATTAGACCGGCTGGCGACATACATTCAATATTCTGTTTAGTTTTTTTTTTCACAAGCCAGTGCAGGCACGTCCTGAGAAAGTCGTGTTGCTGTCGGGACGTTAAGCAATGTACAACCAACCAACCAACCTTCCCGAGGTATAGATTCTCATGAGACCCTGCGGATGCAGGGGCTCATGAGAATCTATACCACTTGCACGCAGACTTCGGCTCCAGTTAACATGCTCTCCTCTGCTGGCGGAAGTGACGTGGTATTTGACACCTACCGACAAGCTCCCCATAATTTCGCAACTGTCAGATGTGATGAGATCAGAGGTGGTCGTTCTCGGCGTCATCATCATCATCAGTCCCTTGCCCGAACTGGGCGTTGGGGGGACTGAAAGGCAGCAGCAACAGACAGTGCTCTCCACTGAGTTCTATTTTGGGCGGTTGCAAGCAAGTCTGGCATCTCGAGTTCGGTCCATTCTTTTATGTTTGCGACCCAACTCTTTCTCTGACGACCTCGCCGACGACTTCCTTCGAGAGTGCCTTGGAGGATAGTCTTGGACAAGGTGTTGTGTCGGGTCACGTGGCCAAACCAAGCAAGCTTGCGCCGTTTCACGGTTGCCAGAAGGGGTTCATGTGGGCCCACCAGGGAAGTGACGATGCTCCGTACATATTCGTTGGTTTTGTGCTCGCGGTACGAGATGCGGAGCAACTTCCTCAGGCACTTGTTCTCAAAGGCCTGGATTTTCTTTTCTGAGTCTGCAAGCAGTGTCCAAGTCTCACAGCCGTAGAGTAGAATAGACACTACGAGGGACTTGTAAAGCCTGTACTTGATGGTGAAGCTGATGGAGTTACTTCGCCATATCCTGTCCAGCCTGGCCATTGCGGATGTTGCTGTACCTATCCTGATACGGATCTCTGCTACGCAACTACCGTCTTTGGACAGGGTGGCTCCCAAGTACTTGAAGCTATTGACCTCTTCTAGCTTCTGGCCGTTCATGTGAATGTTGCTGCTGCTGTCGCTTGTGGTGTTGATCATCACTTTGCTTTTATCCGTACTGATCTCCATGCCATAAGACCCTGCGCTACTTGAAAGTTTGTCTGTCAGGTTTTGGAGCTCACTATTGCTGCCTGCCATGAGGTCAATATCGTCTGCGAATCGAAGATTGCACAGGGATCTGCCACCAATAGAGATTGAAGTATGGTGGTCGTGGAGGGTTTCCTGCATGATCTTCTCCAGGAATATGTTGAAAAGGACAGGAGAGAGCAGGCATCCTTGACGGACACCGATCGTCGTCCTGAAGAACTCGCCTGACTGATTGTTAAGTAGAACCGCGCTGCAGGCGTTCTTGTAAAGCGCTTCTATCATTTGGATCGGTCAGTCCCTCCTCTATATTGAACGATCTCATGACTTGCCAGAGTCCGTCGTGCCAGACGCGATCAAATGCTTTCCTGAAATCAATGAAGTTGTGGTAGAGTTCGCGCTGATGCTGCAGATGTTTCTCGATCAGGACGCGGCAGTTGAAAATCTGCTCTACAGTGCTTCTTCCAACTCTGAAGCCAGCCTGTTCTTCTGCCAGCAGTTCCTCGGCGAAAGTTTTGAGGCGGTTGAGAATGATTCTAAGCATTACTTTGCTAGGGTGACTTATCAGACTGATAGTTCTGTAGTTCTGGCACTGTTTCATGTTTCCTTTCTTGGGGAGCGGGATCACTAGAGACTGTGTCCATTCTACTGGCCATTTCTTTTGCTCCCAGATCTTTTGACAGAGTGTAGTGAGGACCTTCGTTGTTACTTCTCCTCCATGTTTCAACAGTTCAGCAGGTATGTTGTCTACACCTGGAGACTTTCCTCCCTTCAGGCCGCGTACGGCTGCTTCCACCTCTTCAGCTAACACTGGCAGGTCTTCAGCCTTCCTGGCCCCAGCCTGGTTGTTTTGGAGGATGCTGGTGTCTGGCTCAGCCTTGTAGTTATACAAGTCTCGGCAGTACTCAGTCCATCTGTTTAGTACAGCAGTGTTTTCCGTAAGGAGTTGGCCGCTGCTGTCTTCGATGACTGTGGCTGTTCGCTGTTGAGTCTTGGTGAGGGTCCTTAGCGTTTCATAAGCCGTTCTCGGCGTAACCAGCATTTATAACAACCACGCGCAAAGGTAGCGTGCAGAGGTTAGGAGTTTGCTTCTGTTTATAATTCGGTTGTCAGAGTGCATTAACTGCGTCCAGTCGTAAACAATTTGGGATTTGTTCTAGAAAATATGAGTTTATTTAACTCATTCGAGGGGTGCCGCAACCGGATACGCGGCATGAAGCAGCGTATCCGATTGCAGCACGTCTCGACTGTGTTAACTGTGATAGTCAATTGATAGACACGCCCACGCCGACACAGTACGCAATGAGAGGGGGGAGCTGTAGAAAGAAGGGGTGGGGTGAGGTTGGGGGCTTTAACATTATAAATTTCACTTATACATTATAAACTTCACTTATGACAAAGTCGGATATAACAGAACTTTCTCTGAGGTCCTGACCACCCTATCTCTATGTAATTTACTTTGCTGATAGCAAACTACGGATATATAATTATGACAATAATAAAGATTGTGTCCGCAAGCGATTTGTTGTTTTCTGTAATGTGCTTCATTTGCACTTAGGAGGATATACATGCGTTGATGTAGTTTCAGTTGAGCCACCAGTTTGATTAACCCCTTCGTAGTCGGTGTTTACGAATTGAGCGTCCGAAACGACTGCACATGGCCGACATTTCCGTGAAGAACACAGATGTAAGTAGAACCAAAGATAGGCACAAACAACGTAGGAGTAACAAGGAACGAACTCACCTTCCATGTCCGCCACAGTGTTTCGAAACTCAAACGTTTTTAAATCTGCGCTAAAAACACCTTTTCCAACTCCATTACCCCACTGATTAACATTGACTGCTGAGGATTCTGTTGTAGTCTTGTTGTGGTGCCTGGAATGTGTGTGTAATACTGTGTAGACTTTTTGTAATTGTATTTTTTAAATTTGTAAGGCGCCTAGAGCTCTACCGGAGGTTAGGCGCAAGAGAAATCATCATTAGCATTATTATTATTAAGAGACAAAATCCTCATGAGCCCCCGCCAATGCGGGGGCTCACGAGGGTTTATGTCTCTTGCAGCTGGGCAGAGTTCTCCTTGCCCCGGCAGTCAAGGGGTTTATAGCAGACTAAATGACGTACAATGATATAATTGAGAGATTCGTGGTAAACCAGGCAAAGGTTGAAACAGTAGGGTATCAAAAGCAGACTTTTGAGAGATAGCTTGGAGCGAGTATGGGCCCTTTCGAGCACATAGTTACCACCCAGAACAAAACGGACTTACTGAACTTGATACCGTTTGCCGGTCATCACGATCAATTTAATCTTAATACCCCAAGCCTTTGTGACACCGTGTTGTTACTGTGCCTTAGTTTGTTTACCAACTCTGCACGGCTGACTGATTTCCCACTGTTTACCTCGGAGCTTAAACGTTGATAGTCATGCGGGGCAAGTGGGCCTCACCATTCACAAACATAAAACAAAGACAATGAGGCTGAACACAACCAGGGAAGAACCAATCTTGCTTGCTGGCACCCCGTTGGAGGAGGTGGAGTCCTTCACCTATCTCGGGAGCATCATAGACAAAAAAGGCGGCACTGATGCAGATGTCAGAGCACGAATCGGTAAAGCCAGAGCAGCCTTTCTCCAGTTAAAAAAAGTGTGGAGTTCCAGAGAGCTGTCACAACACACCAAAGTCCGGATTTTCAACTCCAATGTAAAAGCAGTTCTCCTATATGGAGCAGAGACTTGGAGATTGACAAAAACCACAGTCAACAGAGTACAGACCTTCATGAACAGTTGCCTTAGAAGAATTTTGAAAATCCACTGGCCAGAGAAGATCAGCAACGTCAGACTCTGGGAGAGAACAGAGCAGATAACAGCAGAGAATGAAATTGGGCGAAGAAGATGGGGATGGATCGGTCACAGCCTGAGAAAGCCAGCTTCCAGTATCACTAGGCAGGCATTGTCATGGAACCCCCAGGGAAAGAGGAAAAGAGGTAGGCCGAGAAACTCCTGGCGTCGAGACCTCCAAGCAGACATCAAGAGACTGGGAACCACCTGGAGTAGAATCGAAGGAGAAGCACAGGACAGGAGTTGCTGGAGGTCTCTCGTCGACGGCCTATACCCGGGTAGGGGTGACAGGCGTAAGTAAGTAAGTCATGCGGGGCGGCACAGAACCAGTCGGAACGCTTCTCGGGTAAAATTGAAACTATACTTGCATATTGGGTGTAAGGTTTTGTTGGAGGACATTCGTTGATATTCTGACCGATGAGCAGCTACGTTTTATCAGTGTTCGTTTTGGAGTCACTCGAAACTGTAAGCGTTTAAATTTGACGTCTTTTAATTCTTTTTTTTTTTTTTTTTTAACCTTTTAAATGTATTTCTGTATGGGTGCAGCCCAGAACTGTGCAACAGTTTTTTCTTTTCTTGGAGTTGTAGTTCGAATTTTATCACTGTATCTGCACTATTTACGTTGTAGAATGAAACGCCCTTTGACCCTCAACACTTCAAGAATAATGTACATAAGAGCAGCACGAATTATACGCATAGATTCTTGTTAACCCTTTTAGTCTCAGATCCCAACAGCAGGAGATGGCTTGACCATGACAATTCAAGGGTAGTGCCAGATTAGCTTGGCGCCTGAAGGCGCCAAGCTAATCTGGCACTACCCTTGAATTATCATGGTCAAGCCATCTCCTGCAACTGGTACATAGTCGTTAGGCAACACCTCCAAAATTTGAGAAATGGGACTTTGGGGATAAAAGGGTTAACCACCAAAGCCGATATGTTCAGTTTGAAACGTGAATAAGCTTTTAACCTTCGACTGCTATTGGCTATACCCCTCGGCGGAAAACTGAGACGGGTAACCAGGCGTCTTTCCCGCCCATCGGTATCGTCAGAGTAACGGTCAGGGGGTTACCGACGCATTGCCTAAATCGTAAAATTTGTTGAAATGGGTCTGTTTTACAAACTCCAGCGTGTTGACTCTTGTCCATTGACGTACAGAGGATATCCACGCATGTGCGCGCTGGTCTCTGATTTTGGACCTTACGGATGGGAGCTGTAAGGCCCAAAATCACAGACCGACACATTTTCATGATCAGTTCTGCATCTGCCATTAACTGTGCTAGGATAAGCACTTTCAGTTGGGTTGTTTTTAGGATCCGGAGGAACGAGCCTAGTCCTGCGTCATCCACTAAAGTAGGCTGCTCCGCTATAGCGGAGCACCTTTCTTAGTGGCTGGCGCAGGACTAAGCACTCATGTAACTGACCCCTGGAAATTTAGATTTGCGTGTGCTGCAAGGCGGTCCTGCAGTTTATGGCCGGCATTACTTAACTCCTTCTACCCCAGACACACCACAGCAAGATATGGATCGACCATGATAGTTCAAGGGTGATGCCAGAATAGCTTGGCGCCTATGGGCGCCAAGCTATTCTGGCATCACCCTTGAACTATCATGGTCAATCTGTGTCTTGCACTGCAATGCAGTCTTCAGATGACAACGGCAAAAATTGGGATTTCGGTGTTGGGGTAGAATGAGTTAAATGAGCCACTTTGACGATGACTGTATTTTTTTGAGTTTAGTTTTCTGAGGGATCATTAGCCCTTTTAGCCCCAAGGTCCCATTTCTCAAATTTTGGAGGTGTTGCCTAACGACTATGTACCAGTTGCATTAGATGGCTTGACCATGATAATTCAAGGGTAGTGACAGATTCGCTTGGCACCTTCAGGAGCCAAATTAATCTGGCACTACCCTTGAATTATCATGGTCAAACCATCTCCTGGTGTAGGGGCTAAAAGGGTTAAGTCCTGAATTCTCTTCCATCTCTGCTACATTTTTTTTTTTTGGAGGGATTATTAATCAGAGTCGTAGCAGTCGTTAAATTCATTTCCATTTTAGCTGCCTTACTCTAGCTTTTTTTTCTCCCTGTCTCTCTCCCTTCCCATCCCCCTCCTCTTTTTGTTACATACACGCATGCACGTACGCACGCACACACTTATGCACGCACTCAGGCGCTGTTTGGCTTTTTAAAGGGGTAATGACCCAAAGTCGTAAAATTCTCTTCCATTTTAGCTAAGCCGTGCCTTCTTCTGATGCCTCTGGCCCTCCTAATCCTCATCTCGTAATCGCCTGAGTCTGTTTCACGATTGTGGCCAACGATCACGAAAAGGGGATTAAAACAACTGCCTTCGGCTGCCCCCCCCCCCCCTTTTTTTTTTTTGGTTGGGGGGGGGGGGGGGGGCAGCCGAAGTTCCTCAGCCTTCAATCTGAGAGACTTTCATGAAGCTTTAGGACCCTTCCATTCACCTTTTCATCAGTGTTAGCCCCAAGGTCCCATTTATCAAATTTTGGAGGTGTTTCCTAACGACTGTGTACTAGTCGCAGGAAATTGCTTGAATGCGCCAAGCTAATCTGGCACTACCCTTGAATTATCATGGTCAAGCCATCTCCTGCTGTAGGGATCCGAGGCTAAACCGGTCAACACGCGTCCGGGGTCGTCTCTAGCTTTACACTTGTGCTGTGGTACACTGTTTCTGAAAGTCAAACGGAAATTCGGTCGGTCGGGGGCAGTTCTTTCTCCAGACTTCGCCGGGAGACCTGCCCCCAATCTGGAACACAGAACGGTATGGACTCAGCCAAGGCTGCAATAGACATAGTCTCGTGAGCTCCTGCAGGCTGCAGAACATTTTATATATATATATATATATATATATATATATATATATATATATATATATATATATATATATATATATATATATATATATATATATATATATATATGTATATATATATATATATATATATATATATATATATATATATATATATATATATATATAATATGTGTGTGTGCCTCGAGATGTATAGAGGGGTTTCGATCGCTTACGCAGTGTGAAGTGAAGTAAGAGTATGCAGCAAGCTGAATTTTTATTTTTTAATGTCACCCAGACCATCCATCCGTTAGCAAGAGGCAAAGATTCTCATGAGCCTGTGCGGCTGCAGGGGCTCGTGAGAAACTAAGCCACATTCTGGGTTCATTCACTTCGTCTCATTTTTTTTTTTTTTTTTTCCCTCTCTGACGTAGGGAATGACAGAGGTTTCATCTTGCAACTAATCCTGGGACTTTTTTTAGAAGCGCTTGTAAGAATTGATTTATCGGGTATGGGTGACGTGGTCCCCTGGGATAGCATGAAGAAAAAAGCTAGAAGGCTTCCATGCTCGTTACTCATCAATTCAGAAAGGGGAGGGGGGCTTTGGTGATTGTAATTATAAAGTGGGGTGGGAGGTTGGGGGGGGGGGGGTGAAGGTACTGATAATTGTGTTGTGGCGTGTCTTGTGAAGGCTGAATTCTTGAGGGGATACCTTTTTAAACAAATATTTTCGTGGTCGTGGCGGTTGTGAGAGGAGGTGAAGGGCGGGGTGGAAGTGGGGGAGGGGGGGGGGGGGGGAGGTGCCAGTTTGGATGACGGAGGCGGTGGACGATTATGCTTTTGCAGAAGGAGTCTGCGGGATAACGAGACATTTTTGGTTTTGGTTTATCAGTGCTTCACAGCGTCAATCCCATCAGAAGTTTGATTTATAACAATGCTTCCTGTTCCATATGTGGGAGAAAGATCTGTCCATTGCCTTGGCTCAAACCCGCAGTTTAAAAAAAACAAACAAACACTTTTAACCCGTTTGTGGAAGACTATTAATGTTATAGCATTTCAGAAACAAGGTATCCCAGACACACTTGAATGTCTTGTGTGCTTGTCTGTGATTTGGGGCCTTACGGCTGGTCCAAAATCACAGACCAGCACGCCAAACCAGATAGAACGTTAGCATGCAGTGTACATTTTTTTAGAGCTGTGTATCATCTTTAGCATTTGCATCATGAATGACGTATGTCAATCTCGCAGACATTCTCCTCCGATCGATTGAGCCAACCAGAAAGGAGCAACTGATGAATAAGTCACACTCGTGTGCGTGTGTATGTGTGTGTGCGCGCGCGCACACACACACACACACACACACACACACACACACATTCTAACTCTTTCACACAGTCACGCACGTGCGCGTGTGACTGTGTGAAAGAAGATTGAATTTGTTTTAAATAAAATTATGGATGCTGTCCGACTTTCTATGTGTGCGTGCGCTTGCGCTCAGTGTGAGTATGTGAAAGTGCTGGGTTACAATTTTGACGGCTTCTGTCCGAATTCAGTTGTTCGTCCCTCCGAAACGACGTCACAAGTATAGATATCGCTGGGATATCGATTAGGGCTGTGCAATGTGCCCTTGGCTAACTCTGAGTCATCATAACGTTTTCTGTGACAATGGAAGAAGGTCAAGGACAAAATTAAACATATACCCGCAGGCTTCCGTGTGCTGGCGTACGATCTCAGAGTTTTACTTAGGATCGCCCCCCCCCCCCCCCCCCCCCCTCCTTTCATCCCCCTTGGCCTGCTGATGTAGTTGAAGATGTTGTTGTGTTCGGAATATTTATAGAGTTCAAACACAACAACTGCGCAGAATCCTGCGAACTGTCATGCAAAGTTGCAATTTGACCACTGTGCCGTAATGCCCCCTTTTCAATCTACCCACGCTGTCCCACCCAGTCTAATACAAATTGATTTTATTGGCTTACGTGCGAAGCAAAAGTGAGTCAATGTTTTGGGCAGTGGTCGACCGTCCGTCGTCCGTCCGCCGTCGTTCGTGGTTAACTTTAACGTTGGCATTTTGTCGGAGACTATTCAAGCCACAGTCTTGAAACTTGGCCCAAGGTTACTTTGTGGCAAGACCTTTCTATACATACCAATTTGGATGACCTCTCACAAAGGTCAAGATCAGAGGGGATCAGGAAATATGTCAAAAATATCTATATTTTGACATAATTTATTTTTTCGCAAATACTATTCACAGCTTCAAACCCAAACTTGGTATGAAGGTACCTGATGGCAAGACCTTTCTATGCATATTAATTTGGTTGATCCCTCAGAAAGGTCAAGGGTCACAAGAGCTCAGGAAATAGGTGAAAAATAGCCATATTTTGACAAAAGATGTTTTTTCTCAAATACTGTTAACAACTTTTAACCCAATCTTGGTACAGAGATGGTAAGACCTATCTATGCATACTAATTTTGATTACCCCTCGGAAAGGTCAAGGGTCACAAGAGCTTAGGAAATAGGTCCGAAATAGCCATATTTTGACAAAGATATTTTTTTCTCAAATACTATTCACAACTTTAAACCCAAACTTGCTACAGAGATACCTGATGGTTAGACCTTTCTATGCAAACTAATTTGGTTGATCCCTCAGAAAGGTCAAGGGTTATGAGAGCTCAGGAAATCGGAAAAATAGCCTTTTTTTGACAAAAGATGTTTTTTCTCAAATACTATTCACAACTTCAAACCCAAATTTGGTACAGAGATATCTGATGGTAAGATCTATACTAATTTGGATGACTCCTCGAAAAGGTCAAGGGTCCCAAGAAGCTGGCAAATGTGTGTAAAATCCCAATTTTGGATAAAATTGTAGGTATTATCAACATTTTTGCAAGGTTTTCAACCAAATTTGGCACAAAGATAGCTGATGATAAGACCTTCCTATGCATACTAGTTTAGTCATCTTAGTCATCACAAAGGTCAAGGGTCACGGGAGGTTGACAGATGTGTGAAAAATGCTTACATTTTCAGAAAACATGGATTTAGCTGCTGCAGAAGCTTGTCACAAAGGCCACACATAATTATGTAAATCAGTCGTACATGTGAGCTATAATGGCTTTGCCGTTCTTGTTTTGTATTACGTTGAATTGTTTGGGAAATGTATGACGTGTCTCGCCAACTTTCATGCGGAATTGCAATAGGGGCGCTGTACCACACAATTTACCCGTCCCGATCGAAGTAAACCCAAGCTTTTATTCAATTGACGTCACGCATTTTGGATGCACAATCACAGGATTGAAACCTCGTCTGGGACCAGGTGCCAGTTGCATGACTGAGCTTAATCTTTCGCTACCTACTAAGCAAGGTGCTTCTCAATAGCGGAGCACCTTGCTTATTGGCTGGCGCAGGACTAAGCTCACTTATGCAACTGATCCCTGAGATGTAAGTGGGCGTTCCGGTGTGTCATCATGGGACACATATTCTTATGAACCACTGTGGCTGCAATGGCCCATGATAATATATGGCTCTTGGAGATGTAAAGACGTATTTGGGACCAACCGCAGTAAGCAAAGTGGGCATTTGAAACCCTGCTTTGGAGCACAGATGTAAATGAGGCGGGCCGATGTGTCTGCGAGAGGCACAGGCGACTGCAGGGGCTCATGAGAATGTGTGCCTCTTGCAGATGGACAAAATCTGGTTAAATAACTGTCCGCTATCCCATGATGAACAAAAATTAACCAGATCATTCGCCAGCGACGTTTCGTGCGTAACGCCTATAGACTGGAAGCGTTGCTAGGTACTCTGTAATTTGAGCACAGAGGGGCAGACTGTGCTGTTTGTGGGAAGAGCCTGAAATCGACTTTGAGGTACCGCGGTATGGTTTAATAAAGGCGTTGCTATGTACTTCATATGAAGTTTATTAGAGTCAGACTGCAAGCTTTCGCATTAAAAACCATGCTTTGAAAATGCGTGTTGTTTTCAACGTCACTAGAAGCATTACCGTGAATTCTCTTTGTTTCTGTTCAAGAGAATAGTTCTGTGTTTCTTGTTGTTTGTGCTTGAGAAGACTGTGCGTTTTACTTTAAACCTTGATTTTTTTTTTGATTTTTTTTATTTTGGGGGGTGGGGGGTGTTTGACTGAATCAAACGCCATTGATGTAGTTTTATTTGTAATCTTAAAATCTCAGTACTGGGGCTTTTTACTTTTTACTGTCTGATGTGTGCGTTCATCATGTCTTTTATCTTTGCTTCAATGACGTAGATAGATCAGACGATGCTTGGTTCGAGTGGTCTGGCCTTTACATCATTCATTGCTAGGGTTCGATACGGTGTCAGGTTCTAAGACTGTAGACATAGCATCAGATTTTTTGTGCTCCCAGAGGTCAGTCGGACCTGGGATCACACGAGAGCTGTCTTTCGCCCTTGGATCACAGAACCATGCAGTCTTGTTTATGCATCCACCAGTACTGTTCACCGGTAACTTCAGAAGAAGCACGAAGTTGACGCATTCCGTGCACTGTGCATCGGTCGTACGTGTGCGTGCCATGAGGCCATAAGGGACGCTGTGTGCGATCAAGCTTGCACGGCGCTTGCTTTTAGCTGACGTACACTTGCGTTCTTGTTTTAACTCATTCAGCCCGACGGCCGTATTTCCCAAATTTTGGAGGCGTCATCTAATGACTATGCACCAGTTGCAGGAGATGGATCGACCATGATACTTCAACGACAGTGCCAGATTAGCTTTGGCACTACCCTTAAATTATCATGCTCGATCCATCTCCTGCTCTAGGGCGTCAGGGCTGAATGGGTAAACAATGCCGATGGAACCGACTTCTGCCAGTAAGAGGCATAGATTCTCATGAGCCCCTTCGGGGCTCATGAGAATCTTTGCCTCTTGCTGGTTGAAATCGGACAGGATAGGACTGAATCTGATGAGGGACACTGCCTGTTTATCGTGTCGTCTCTGGTTTATGAATTTTCATATCAGTTGTGCCAGCAAGAGCGATGGATTATGTTTGGTCTTCTAAGACAGATGCACTGCTTCTGTTTCCAGTGTTTTGTTGTCGCGCAGTTTTGTCCGGACAGCCATCGTTCAGCAATCCGTGAGTGAAGAAGGTCGCACCATGCACCAGTTGTACCTCACCAGCTGTTCTGTTCTATCAAAGGAGGCGCCACACCGGCCAGCGAGTGTCATCGATCTGCACTGAACGAGAGACAGCGAAAGAGATCACATACAGTACCGCCTCGTTAACACATTTATCTACAGGACCCTGAGTGGCAGATGGATCGGCCACGCTATTTCAAGGATAGTGCCAGATTAACTTGGCGCATGGAAAGCGCCAAGCTAACCTGGTACTACCCTTGAACTATCATGGCGGCTCCGTCAGCCACAGTCTGTATTGGCGACTTTCAGCATAGCAGAATTCGTTATTAAATGTGATTAAGTTAATGGCATTGTATATTTTATTACACGAGTGCCAACTGCCTTGTTGGTAATAGTCGTGTATTTCAATGTGACAATTAAGTTTCGTGCATTTTCATCAGACCTTGCAGGTTGCGGGGCCCGGGGGCTCATGCGGATCTGTGCATATTGCGAATCTACTTTAGAAAAGATCCCCTTGGATCGTGCACTTTATCTGTAGCACGAGTGCGCTTGTCCTCCCCATACTCCCCTCCCCTTCTTTGGCTTATTCCTGTGGCCGTCTACTGTATTTCACATCTGTGGGATCCCCCGTAGCTCATCAAATTAACCCAGTCAGCCCGGGTACTGCGGATGGACCATGCTAGTTAAAAGGTGGTGCAAAAATAAATAGCATTACGCTTCTTGGCGCTAATCTACCCTTAAGCTAGATTGCCTGACGGTCAGCATATGCCTAGGCGTGAACTTGCGTCACTCAAGAGGCAGTAACTTGAATAAGCATAGAGTTTCATTGTGCAGTCGGAGGAGTACATGAGGATCTGTAGATGTGCCCTTCCGACTGCACAACGAAACCGCGAGCTGGCAGAGATCAGCCGCGTTTATATCTGTGACTGAGGAGTTACTCCGGGTTAGAGCCGAAATGGATTTCTTGTTAGATCAAGTGTGTGTCTAGCTGACATTTTCTGGAAACCATTTACAAGAGAAGTAATAAAGTAAATGTAAGGCAACGAAACACAATAATACTTAACTCGTGCAGTGCCGAGAAACATGAACACCACCTAACCTCTAGAGGCATAGATGCTCGTGAACTCCAGCAGTTGCGGGGGCTCATTAGTATCTATGCCTCTTGCTGACACACTTTAAATCCACATTCCTTGGACAGCTAGTTTTAATTTTTTTTTTAAATTTTATTATTATTTGTGTGCGTACGTGTGTGTGTTGAATTAACGAAGATTGCAGAAATACATTCTGCGTCCACTGGCACTGAACGGGTTAAACCTCTGGATGTCGGCAGCGGGTTTTGTCGCGATGATTCCTGCAGGAATCATCGCGACAAAAACCGCTGCCGACAGCCAAAGTGTTCATTGTTTGCAACTCGTGAAAAGGACAGATATTTGGAGCTAGAGGTGAAAGGGGTAAGACGTAGGAATGGTCTCGGCATCCAAAGAACTGCCTCTCGTTCGCGTATCGATGGCTGCTGACGTCAGCATGCACGTGCCGCTTGATCATGGCGTATTTTTTTAATTTCCCGCCCCTTCTAGGCTTAGCAGCGGCGAATCCAGATGGCTTTGACGTTGACCGTTCTCGATGTTTCTATGAACTTACGCATTTCCACCATTAAAAAAAAAAAAAAACCGGCTACCTTTATGTTTATTTTCGCCATCGCGTCTACATTCAGTGAAAAGGACGAGCCAGTTTTCCAATACATCATTGAACCAAAGATCCAAAATAGTAATTCTATGTAGGATCTTTGATTGAACCAAGCGTGGTACAGTTGCATTGTGACTGCATCGTTACACTTCGATCAGAGTTTGCACTTCTCTTTTGTGTCAGTGAGGGACGAATGGACGTTTTCTGTTTGTCTACAGAAGCTTGCGTTTCATTTAGATATTTAGCTTCTTGAGTGAATTGATCTGCGTTCCACATCAACGTCGATGATATGCATGCTTTCTGAAAGAGATTACATGGGTTTCACTCAGTCGAGATGTGCCCCATACAAATACACAAAGGGGTGGGGGGGGGGGGTGGTGGAGGGGGGGGGGGGGGGGAATGAAGGTAGCTTTCAGAGTATGTCGCGTAAAATCTCTTGATGGCTTAAGTTTACTTGCAAAATGCTCATGCCTGTATTCACATTCGATGAGAATGTTTCATGTGCCAAGTAGGCCTAATATGTTTTGAAAGAGATTTATTAACCCATTTAACCCCAGGCCGCATTCAGAGGTCTCACCTAAGAAGTGTACCAGTTGCAGGAGATGGATCGACCAGGATAATTCAAGGGTGGTGCCAGATTAGCTTGGCGCCAAAAGTGATTCAGGGATAAATGGGTTTAAGGCATTCTAGACGTGCCGCATACCGATTCGCGGCAAATGAAATAATATGCATCGCTACTGTACTGTTAACTTCATTTGTTACTTATCCTTTATGCCACACGTCTTTAGTAAAGTTACCCATAACATACCGTAGAAGGTAACTGGACGAGGGAAAGTTTTGCAAACTGCGGCGCAAAGATGCATTCGCGCAGCTGTCAACAGTGTCTTTCCTTACAGTTGCACTGTTATCCGATCGGAGTCTGATTTGGGAAGCGCCGCACGTTTCTGCACATTTTAACCGTATCTCTCTTCCAACCACTATTGCAGAATCAATGAAACTTTATTTTACAACGGTTAAGGCATTGGCATCGTCATCGACACAGCCATTTTACAAACCTGCCGTTGCTAACAACTACAAGACTAACTACAAATGTAAACACAAATGCAGAAGACGATCAAGCATGGTAGCGCAAGCACTGTGCTGCGCTAGGAAGGCAAAAGGCGGTAACTGAGCAAGCCAGCTTCTTGTTAAAAGCGAGATGTTTATTGTATTACATTTCGCTTAAAAAAACACATCAGTAGAGTTACTGTCTTTTGCTTTCCCAGTTCCTAATTAGCTTGGCACATGTAGGCGCTATGGAGCAGCTGTGATAGTTCAAGGGTGGTGCCAGAATAGCTTGGCGCCTCGGGGCGCCAAGCTATTCTGGCACCACCCTTATACTGTCAGGTTATTCTTCTCATGATCTTTAATGTTGTCTCCAGGGGACAGATCCCCAAATTAGGAATTTCCACCCCAGGGCTCAACGACTTAATTAGCTCGCTATACATTGGGTAGGTGTGTGGATGGATAGACGGACGGATGTATCTCTAGATGGACGGATGTTTGGTGGGCAAATGGACCGGCGGACGGATGCAAACACGCGCAGACGGATAGAATTCGATACCGTTGGATAGACGGGGACACACAGACTCAGAAATGGCACACTCCCAGCTTTGCGGGTTCGAACTGAGAGCTTGATGTGTTAAATGGGTGTTGTGCAGCTGTAAAACGTCAATGTGGCGTACATCTGCCTGTGTTTAACTTGCCAGCTGGCGCGCTGGTGCATACATGTGGTGCGTGTTTACGTAACACTCGCGGCTGTAGTGCGCTGTTGCCAAGATCAATGCGAGAGAGAGAGAGAGAGGGTCTATTTCGTAATCCGGATGAGAGGGTATTGGGGAATAACTGACCCAAACTCAGCTGAAGGGACCTATCTTGAGAGCAAGAGACATAGATTCACATGAGCCCCTGCGACTGCAGGGGCTCATGTAAATGTATGTCTCTTGCAGATGGGAGAAGGTGCTATTCTTAATCAGGATTAGATGGCTTTGGGTGATGGCTGACCTTTACGCTTAACCCGGAAGAATACGTTCAGTTTGAGGAACAGTTGCAAACGACCTTGAATCAGTTTCGCGTGTAGATGTAAGGGGTTTGGTTCGGGTTCGGGTAATTGAAAGGAATGGGGTAAGGGTTGTTTTCTTAATATTACTGTCCAGCACATGCAGTTGCATAGAAAACGATGTAGCAAGGTAGTGCCGGCCCTACCTCTGTTTCGCGTGATGGTTAACTCATTCGAGACGTGCCGCCTCCGGATACGCGGCATAAACCGCGCATCCGGAGGCGCCACGTCTCGAATGAGTTAAGAAGCCCCTAGCCCCCCACCCCCCCCCCCCCTCCCGCACACACACACACCCTCCCAAGCGTTGATAATATTTGCAGGGACATGTAGAGCTCTGTTGGTTAGTTAACTACGTGGGATGCCCCTTTAATTCCTACGAAAACTCTTGACATTGTGTGACCCTGAAAACGCTATGTAATTTACGTTCCCCGATGTGATTTATCTCCCTTGTGTTCATGCAGCCAGTCTCCATGAACTGTAACGGTGGCTGCATGCACAAGGGGGTTAAACTGATAGCAGCGGGGGATATATAAACCGTGGAGTGAGTGTGGTGGATTTTGATGTCGGAATGCCCGTGGTGGAGTTTGATGCATGAATGCCTGTGGCGGAGTTCGATATTGTAATATGGCCTCTCGGTGTCTGGGCAGCAGCCCCCGCATAGTGTCCCAGATCGATACTTTTTACAGCATGTAAGTGCTCAGCATACAGACATAGATCGAGCGGCCTGTCAGTGTAATGGGGCGGTCCGTGGCGCAGTGGTTAAGGCGCCTGCCACCAATGCTAAGGGTGCGAGGTTCGATTACGGGTTCCGGCGTCGGATGTTTCTCCTCTAGTAAGTGTCACCGTTAATTCGGGCGGACCGTCGGGGGTTCTTTCTCCGGGTACTCCGGCTCTTCCTCCCCCACGACTTTGGTATCAGTTTCAGCCCACTTAATCAAATTTCAAAATACAAACGATTTTGAATTTCCAAAAACTACAGTAGCTCGCTTGAGCTTGCCCTTAGCACCACGTGAATGTTCTGTGTATATGTACAGTGTGTGATTGAATGCGTGTGATTCACGTGAGCGTGCTTGTTGGGTTCAGTTCGCGGCGGCGCTTTGAGCCGATTTTAAATTGGGATAATGCGCCTATTTAATGCGCTTATTATTAATGGACTTCTTTGAGTTACACCCGATCTTGTTCTGTTGCCCCCTCCTTCCGACTGTGTGGCTCCCCCACCTTCCCGCCGTGAGATGGCCTTAGTTGCCTGCTCGGCGGAATAACTAACTAACTAACTCCCCCACCTTCTTTCTTCCAGAAAAGGGTTCCAGTCAGCCGGGTCAGTATCTTATTGTGAGTTACAACCTACAGAGAGGCAGACGTAGTTATTTTTCTCGTAACCCTGCGGGAGGTTGGTGTCAGATTAGCTTGGCGCCATAATTGGCGCCAAGCTGATCTGCCACTACTGTTAAAGTACTCAGGCTTGTTTTAACCCTGTAGCTGTCGGTAGCTGTTTTTGCCACGAGGTGATTCCTGCAGGAATCGCCTCGACAAAACTCTCTGCCGACCTAGCCTTTCGCTGCCGGTGATCAGGGATTTCGCGTCTGAAGCCAGTGCCACCGACCGACATACGCGTAAAGAAACATATGTAAATGGGGCCAAACATAGGCATAAAGAACTTTGAACTAACAAGAGTCATAAACCCTCATGAGCCTCCGCGACTGCGGGGGCTCATGAGGGTTTATGTCTCTTGCAGCGGGTAGCGTTCTCCTCAAGGTTTAAACATCTTTCTTTCTTTGTTGGTCATTCCCTTGCTACTTTGAGGCCTGTCTCGTTTTATTATCCTGTCTGTTAGATCGTTGGATAGCGATAGCCTGTACCTCAGACACACCACAGCAAGATATGGATCGACCATGATAGTTCAAGGGTGATGCCAGAATAGCTTGGCGCCTATGGACAACGGCAATATTTGGGGATTTCGGTCTTGGTGTACAATGAGTTAATCAGAAATAGGCCAAAAGCAGCGCGTCCTTTGACGCTGTCAGTGGTTTAAAAATTCTGACAAACATGCGAAACACTGTTTTTCCGCGAAACACGTGCAATTTTTAGACCTATTATCTGGTTTCCGCACAACGTCTATTCGTATCAGCATGGGAGACTGCTGATGGGATTGTATATTCTTTGAGTGACACTCGCAGCGGATATTGTTCAGACAGGTTTTTGGACGGCGGCCAGCAGAGCATCTTATTGCCGGGTGACGTACAACCTTCACGAACGCTGATGTAGTGACTTTTTAAGTCCCTTCTATTTATAGAAGGGACTTTTTAGGACGGGTCGCGGTGGGGCGAATTTAATAGCATGTCCATGATGTCAAAGGCGGGCAGGCTAAACCTCAACAACGTAAGTAACAAGATATATATTACGTCATGTCTAGTTACGCTATCCTCGCTGCTGAACGTACATTTGGCGCGAAGCAAGAAACAAGAGAATCTCCGATATTTCTGTACACACAGGCTTGAAACTTGGCGAAATACTTTAAGTGGGTGGCTAAGAGAGCCTCCGTCCGAGCATATTGTAATTGAATGTCTCATTGAAGACATAACTTGAACAACTTGACAGGAAGTCGGTTGACCCAGATTAGAGTCCGTAATTTTTCTCAAATTTACTTGAACATTTGCATAAATTATAGCTAGTTTGGAGTTCGTTAGCCAGCTTTGTATCGGCCTTTCAACTTCTTTAGTAAAAATTAATTCTTTTCAGAAAATAATTAAAACACTAAAAAAAAACTTTCTTGAGAAAGTCAGACATTGGCGGTGACGTAAAAGAGGCAACTCCGTGTCCACGCAGACACTGACATAATACTCTAAATATGACGTCATTCTCTCTCTCGCGCGCGCGTCTCTCTCTCTCTCTCTCTCTCTCTCTCTCTCTCTCTCTCTCTCTCTCTCTCTCTCTCTCTCTCTCTCTCTCTCTCTCTCTCTCTCAGACACACACACACAAATATGCGCGCATTTCAAGGAAAAATATATCCTCATGCGCCCTCCAGGCGCACGAGGATCTATGCCTCTTGGAGATGTTTGGAGCGCGCGCGCACGCACGCACGCACTAATACGCACACACACATCGACGCTTTCAGAAGAGCATGCAGGTGACCCGTGTGCTTAGTATATCATGTAGCTAGCATAAAGTCAACCTGCTTTCACACAAATTATAGCAAGACTGAAATTGTACCGTGAAGTCCTAGTTTTGTCACCATTTTCTCCAGCCTATGAAGCGAAAGTGAAACTCATATCGCGTAAAATATAAAATTACGTAAAACTGACGTCATGACAAATGACGTTTGACAAATCAATGACACGTATGACATGCGCCCCTTATAGAACTCACTGACGCATTGGCAGATCTGCGAGACATTTTAAATAGGAGATAATTCAACATTAGAATCAGGTCAAAGACAAATGGTAGAGACCATTGACAGCAAGTACAGCGCTCATATAGAAGGGATTTTGTGGGTTAAGGTTCATCCCATCTTGTTGTTTATACAGTAGACTTCTGACACAGCAAATCGCCAGGGGACCAGTGTTTTCTTGTAATGTATGCCAAGGGTTTTATTTTCAGTTGTAAGCGAAATTATTTACATAGGAAGAGTGTAGTCTGTACCTCTGAAAAAGTGTTTTTATGTCTGACTTTCGTTAAATCCGACCTTGATATAAGCGAAGTACACTGTCTGTATCTGAATGAGCATTCATGGGTCGTCCTTAACCCTATAACTGACAGCGGTCGCGGACTGTGCTTTTGAAATCTTTGTTTATTCAGCACCAAAGAGTTTATTCAGCCGTCCAAGGAACGTGGATACAAAGAGGTGTCAACTTGTCAAGAGACAGCTCCTCACGAGCCCCCGCAAATGCTTAGACTCATGAGGATCTATGGCTCTTGCAGTTGGATCATGTTTGCCTTTTCTCGACAGTGAGGGGGTTAAGATGAATCAGTCCGGGTTATTACACCCTTGCAGCATTATTACTGTGTCTGCCCTCTAAATGTTGTTCCATTGGTTTCCGAGTCCCTGTCCCCCTCTCCCAGAAGAGGTCTTTGGATAGCTGACAGCATCTTATGGATGAGGTGCAGCTTGCAAAAATGCTGACGAAGTGATTGTTTTCTCCTGACGTAGCCTACGGGATTCGTTCTTGAGATGATTCAAAACGGGTTATGAAAAGAAGTGCTACCTCATTTTTTGTCCGTATGTTTTCTCTGGCGATTGTTTTCTTGTTGGCTTAGTCCGCCAGTGCAATCCCTGAGCCAGATTATTCCATAAATCAGCAATAGGCGTAGATTTTCATAAGCCCCTGTACCTACAGGGGCTGATAAAAAGAATCTGTGCCTCTTGATATGCCGCACAATTTATATCCGCATTTGATGTAGTCATGTGGGTTTTTAGTCTGTGACTTTAAGTCTGATTGATGTAATGGTTCCTAAACCTTTATGTCCTTCGACGACCTCGTTTGTCATCATTTTCCGGAACAGTCTGAGCCGAGGATGGCCTTACGTGCAAGTTGTCGCGGGATGGCCCTGTGTACCGTCGTGGTGTTGTTTCAATAGTTTGTTTAGTTTCATTTGTATTTGTCATGAGGATCAAAGCAGGAAAGCAGATGCAGCAGCAGCAACAAGACCATTCCAAGCGTTACTGTGTTTACTCTCATTGATTTCTCATTACAGTGTTGCATATGCTTGAGCTGCAGTTTTTCAAATAAATTATGTGTATGACTGCATGAGATGTTTATAGATATTTTCTGTTTATTTGTTTTCAGAGCAGAATTTGTAAATATTTGTTGTGAATTTCAGAATGCAGTACTCTCAGTATGCTTTTTATTATGTAATATTTCATATGCAGTCAATGTTTGCTTTATTGCTCTTTTCTGAAAAGGCAGCAGCAGATCAGAATTGTAGTTTGCTGTGTATTGCCTCTCAGATTATAATTCTGTTATGCCTGTCAGCATTTCATCACTTTTGCCAGTTGCTTCAATTTCATTACGGCTGCAAGATTTTTTTTGTTTGATTTGCTTCTTATTTTTTCTTTTTTTGTATCTGCTTGCTATTTCAGTGTTTCTGCTTCTACCAGTATCATGGACAACCAAATCTGACCAGTAACTGAGCAGCTGTGAAGACTTTGAGAGTGGATTGGAGGACACAACTGACCAGTGTGAGCTTGTGACACAGACGTTTGTCATTGGTTAGTCTGAACAATAACTGACTAATCAGTGAATCCCCTGATGGCAACAACATTGTTATTGGACGAGCTTGAGAGTACCGACCAATGAATGAGGGTCTTCCTGCAGCAGAGATTGCGATTGGATGTGATTACTGCCGAGTACCGGCTGGGCCATGTAAGCAATGCTGTTGGTGTTGTGACCTGCATGAATGAATCTAGTAGCCACAGGTTAGTTGTAGTTCCTTCACTTTCTCATTTGTCTTGTGTGTGTGCTATTTCCTTTACCGTCTCGTCTTCTTTCACTGACAAAACTGATTAACTCATTCGAGACGTGCTGCATCCGGATACGCGGCTACAGCTCATTCACAGCGCTCCGCATATATAGCTGCGGAAGTGTCGTATAGCGTTGCCGCTGGCAACGCTATACGACTTGATGCGGGCCTCTTGTATGAGTTAACCCTTTTGTGCATGCGACCACTAGTATTGTTTACAGTACCAGTGGTTGCATGTACAGGTGGGTTACATTTGCCGCAGAATTATCCAATTTGACCTAAACGTTTACAGATTTATAGTTTATCTACCAAGGACAAGCTGTAATGACGTTTGTACAGTGATGGCCAAAGAGCGGACCCTCATGTAATGGTGGTAAGACAGAAAGAAGAAGTAATCGTTTGCTGAGTTGAACATTTCTGTTTGTATTTTGAATCTCGTGCTTTCGACACTAGCTGCACTTTTTTTCCTGTTAGATAGTGATATGTATGTTGGTCTATAGTTTTGCACCTTACGGCTCTAGGCAGTAAGGTCGAAAATCACCAACCAGCGCACTTATTTATTTGTTGTAGTTGACACAGTGACACTGTGAGTTGAGTCATGCAGTGAGTTGACTTGAGTCACACATAGGCATGAACACTTTCCAGTTTGCAGACAATGCCTGTTCTGTGTCTTTGCCCTTTGTGTTGATGACTGTTAATTGTTTCCTAATTGATATCATGGTATCAAATAATGTTTGTCATGCCATTTACAGTGTGTTTGCTTGCCTGTGATTTTGGACATTATGGTTTACGGATGTAAGGGGCAAAATCACAAGACTAGCACACATGAAACTATGGTGTTTTGTGTACTTTCAGTGACGTCACTTTGCTGCTACCATAAAACTTGTTCACTATCGTGAATGTTCTTCAACGGCAAGGACAGGGCAACCTCAGTGTATTTCGTACCCGGGAAGCATAAAGTCGGGTCGCGTTATTTGCGATTGCCTTATTGTAGCACTGAATTGACACACAAATGAATGAATAAATAAATGAATTTAATTTAATGTCTTGGATCTTCTTATCTTGGTGATTTTAGACACACACAACTTGAAAATCTGTAAACTTTAAACTTAATGATCTAAACCATATATGCATTACAAAAGCTTACCTATAGGAGTCTGACATAACTATATTTGTTGCTGTACTGTTAAGTAAATTGACACAGACTTGTGAAGAAGGTCCTTGAGCCGACGTCAGCCTTATTGCGCGGGCCAGCTAAGGCTGACGTCGGCCCGATGACCTTTTGCTCACCAGGCATCCCCGTGGGAGCCAGAGACCTAGGCGCTTTGCATCCAATACCGCTGTATACTGGAGCGCGTTATGCGGAGGCCTATCTGTGATACCGTAGTGCATAATTAGGCAGTAGCACTTTCTTTCCTCGTAGTTTACTTGAGAGACAATGGAGCGTGCACAACGTAGATAAATCGTATGAATGCGGCGTAGTTGAGACCAGCAGTACACGTAGCTCCGCATGAGCCCCCTGAAAGCTGTGGGGGACTATGAAGCTTTGTGCCTACTGAGTGCAGATGATTCGGTCTTGCTTTGTTGCGTTACTTAATTGACGCCACTCTGCATTCGCAACATAGATGGAAATCGGACGGGCAAAAGACGCAGATCCTCATGGGCCACCGCTGTCTGCAGGGGCCTGTGAGGATCAGTGCCGCTCGCAGGGTGGGAATGTTGTTTTCGCGTTGGTTTTCCTTCAGCGGAGGTCATGTAAACTTGTCGTCAGGTCATTTATCGTGTATTTACTCAGCGTGGAGGTCAGTGAACCCTCATTATTATAAGAAGTTATTCTAGCGCTCCAGACATTAATGTTTTCAGACGCGGGATAAGTGCTGCTTTTGTTGGGAAAAGAATGGTCCCCCGCAGGTGTGAATATCGTTGTTAACCCCTTCACTGCCGGGGGCCATGAGACCTCCGCGGATTAAGAGCCTAGTGACTGCTCCTCATAACGGGACGCAGATCTGTATAAATATGGCAGGCGCGAGGCACAGGCCTTCACGAGTCCACGTCATTGGGTGGGCTCATGAACGTGTATGTCTCTTACAGTTTGGTGGTTGTGCCGTGAAGGGGTTAACCCGTGTGTTAAGAGAGAGAGGTGGGGGGGGATGGGGGGGGGGGTGGGGAGAGAGAGAGAGATGATGATGGATTATTAATTTATTAGGATAAACGTTTATTAGGATAAAGTTTTAGGCATTGAAATACCTTTCTTCCAAACTGTCCTTTGTTCACTATAAAACATTATTAAAAAAAATCACTATAACAAGACATCAGTAACTAACTTAATGTACTTAAATCATGCAAAACTACTACAAAGTACTATTAATTAAGAAAAAATACTAAACAACTAAATTTACATGGAAAAAAAAAAAAAAGAAAGAAAAAGGGGCGGTTAAAGATTTAACATAATACTAGACAAGACTAGTCATGTATAGTAGGGGAATTTCTGTGAGATACATGTTCGCTGTACGCTGTGCAGGAGCAACATACTAAGCAGCAAGATTGACATTCACAACGACAGCAGATATTTATGGACGCGAGCTCTGAAGATAGATAACTTTGAAATAGACTTTAAATGAGAGGGCAAGTTATTCCATGACTTGGCACCGGAAAATGATATGCTAGCTTTGAAGATGTCGATTCTTGGTTTTGAGGGATGGAGTAAGCTGCTCCTCGTGTTCTCTCTATTCGTGTGGGAAAACAGCTTACGGAGATAGGGAGGGGCGGCATCGTTTAGAATTTTTTTGCACAAGTAAGCATCTATTAAGTTCCAATTGTTTACTAAGTGATAAGATATTAAGGGCCTCCAGTCTTTGATCAGTAGGGGACGAACCAGGAAGAATAAGCTTAATACCTCGCCGGTAAAGGGAATTAATTTTTTTTTTTCAAATGAATATCTCCACAGCCGTCCCAGATATTGGAAGCATAATTACAATGTGTCTTAATGTGTGCGTTAAAGAATAGTTTTCGAGCATCAATGTCAACTATACGACTTAATTTGGATAATAGAAAAGATTCTTCGAAATAGTTTTACAGGCAGTTTCTATGTGAGGCTCCCAGCTGAGCTGTTCGTCGACTGTCACTCCTAACAAACGATGTTTTGACACTTGCTCTATGGGCTGAGAGTGAAGGGACAGCTCAAGGGGTTGCAAATCACGTTGATGGTTTTGGCGTGTCGTCACCAACATACTTTTCGTTTTAGGAATACTAATAATCATATGATTTTCTTCACACCAAGTTGACACTTCATCTAAACTATGTTGGAGGACAGCGCTCATGGTTGAAACATCATCAGCAAATAGTTCACAGTTTGTGTCGGGGTGTGATATTGACAGTGAAAGGTCATTTATAAAGATGTTGAATAATAAAGGTCCTAGGGTGGATCCCTGAGGAACACCATGGGTCACCAGTCCTTCTGCTGAGTATTTACCATTCAAGAACACTTTCTGCGTTCTGTCTAAGAGATAGGATGAGAGAAGAGCAACTTCATTTGATTGTTTGATTGTACATTGATTAACGTCCCGACAGCAACAAGGCTTTCTCAGGACGTGCCTGCACTGCTTGTGAAAAAAAAACAAAAAAAAAAAAAAAAAAAAAACAGAACATTGAATGTATGTCGCCAGCCGGTCAAATACATTAAATAAACCTAACACATGGGGCCTAAATAAATCTAAGACCATTTAGCAACACACATCCAATATCAAGAGCTACAGGCAGTGCAGACAGTAGGGAGAGTTTTTAAAAGGCAAATACAGGTGAATGGACAAAGGGTAGACAGAAACACATGCCCCAGAATAGAGAGAAAAACCCACCCTGCGGGGCTGACCAGGGTGACCCTGGGAACTAAAAAATACCTAACCCCACCCAAGTCCCCCAGGGCAGACCCGGGTGGGGGTAACTTCATTTGAATCAATTTGATATAATGGTAACTTCTTTAGTAAGATTGAGTGGTTAATGAGATCGAAGGCTTTTTTTTTTTTTTAAAGATCTAGAAATACTACACCTGAAAAATTTGGACTCATTTATGGCAGTAAGCCATTTGTGGGTTATGAGAGTTAAGGCTGTCTGACACGCATGTTTAGGCCGAAAAGCTGATTGTGCTGTACTAATAAGGCGGTTTTCCTCCAGGAATTGAAGTAAATGATTATGTATATGCTTTTCAAGTGGTTTGGACACTGCTGATAAGATTGAAATAGGTCTGTACTCACTTGGGTCGCTCAAATCTTTGCATTTTGGTAGAGGAGTAACTTTTGATTTTGATATTTTAAATTTATAAATTTATCGGGAAACATGCTCTTTTGAATCGAAAGGTTATATATATATATACACCCATACACATGATACATTATTTGTCAACGGTAACATTTTTGTTAGAAAACAATCGTCAATTTGCAAAATTGCCGTTCCTACAAACTACAGTAATGGACATAAATGGGGAAAAAGGAATATTTACTTAGCTTACAACTATGTACAATAGTACATAGAGAGGGGGGGGGGGGGGCGCACAACAATGATACTTGATACAAAGGGCTTTCCAGCGACATCAGTAACTACATGTCTGAAAGCAACTATTTAAGACTGTTACTTTTCCTCTCTTTGAATATGGCTGAACACCTCCCAGCCACCGGTAATGTTTACACTGCTGGTGGCTGCATGCACAAGTTGGTTAGGATTAGACTGCATGCCGCGCGCTCAATTGGAATAAGGGACATGACTATAAGTCTGAGACAGACTGCTCTTAATTACAGTCATCAGGAAGTCCGACTCCGGGGGACGGCTTCTCCCCAGTAAGCGAAGGTCCTCGGGCCCACGACGGCCGCAGTGGGCCCGCGCAAGACTGTGCGCCGCCGTTAGCCCGAAGACGTTTAGCTACTGGGGTCGTCGTCTTTCACGCCTTCCCTGCCACTGTATTTTTCTGAAATCTGTGTTCACTGAACGACTAAAAGCCACAACTGTCCAAAGAACACGGACATGGTCTGAGCAAGAGGCATAGACCCTCATGAGCCCCCGCAGTCGCGGGGGCACATAAGGATCTTTGCCTCTTGCAATTGGATCATGTTAACTTTTCTCGGCAGTGAAAGGGTTAAGAGAGGAAAAGAAAGAATGAACAAAAAGCCCACTAATTTGGTGGCATTCGAGGGTGGGAGTGGTTGGTGGGGATATTGTGAGCTCGAGTCAATGATGTACTTTTAGTGTAAATGGTGAGGGTGTATTGCACGCGATGGTGCTGAGCTAATTAGGCACTGCAACACTTACAGGCTCAATACATTGATTGTACATTGCTTAACGTCCCGACAGCAACAAGGCTTTCTCAGGACGTGCCTGCACTGCTTGTGAAAAAAAATAAACAGAACATTGAATGTATGTCGCCAGCCGGTCAAATACATTAAATAAACCTAACACATGGGGCCTAAATAAAGCTAAGACCATTTAGCAACACACATCCAATATCAAGAGCTACAGGCAGTGCAGACAGTAGGGAGAGTTTTAAAAAGGCAAATACAGGTGAATGGACAAAGGGTAGACAGAAACACATGCCCCAGAATAGAGAGAAAAACCCACCTGTGGGCTGACCAGGGTGACCCTGGGAACTAAAAAATACCTAACCCCACCCAAGTCCCCCAAGGCAGACCCGGGTGGGGATAGGCTCAATACAAGTTTCATTAGTATTTATGAACACTTGTAGAAGTATTGGGTGTTTCGATCGATCTCAGATTAGCGAATACTGCACCACTGACGTCGGTTCACCTACACGAACACATGGCCGTAAGGTCCAAAGTCACACTTGTTTTGGTCGACCTTAGCAAAATACGAAACACGGTTTGGGTGCTGTATGATGGTTCAAGCATAATCGTACTGAGTTTTTCCCCTTCTCGACCGAAACAAGAAATTGCACTTGTGTTTTTGCTGATGAAACCGTATGCTAGGTACTGGTAACGTAACTGGTCTACGGCTCCAGGGGATATACTGGTATACTTGGAGGGGGAGGGGAGGATGAACTGATTAGTTTGAGAGCACATCCGCGCCCGGCTGACAGATGATCGGCATCTGCAGCTTCGAACTCAGACTCCCAAGGGTTAATCCTTTCACTTCCAAGACCAGGTGTCTTGTATCATACCATTCCTACTGATCTCTTAGACGAGAGAGGGATGGATCATGGCCGATCCATCTCCCACTGCGGTGTCGTAACCCCTTGCACTGCCAGTAGTCGCAAGTTGTTTCTGAAGTCTTTGTAATTTCACTGAAAAGAAAAAACGTTCTTGAAACACAAGCTATAGGGTCAAAACAAGGCATAGATGCTCACGGGCCCTCGCGGAGTCAGATAAAGATCTGTTTTTCTTGGAGTTGGGTAATGTTAACCCTTTGGGTGTTGGTAACGATTTTGGTCGAGGTGATTCCTGCAGGAATTACCTCGACGAAAATCGCTACCAACACCCAAAGGGTTAACCTTTCTAGGTAGTGAAGAGGTTACGGGTGTACGTGCCACTGATGTGACCAGTTTGGCACTGGGATAAAATGGCGTAAACGGTGTAGACTCTCCAGGGTGTAATCACACAGGTTTTCTTCCTCGATTCGCTGCGCTGACCAGTGTTGAAGTGTTTCCAAGTGCGAAGATCATTTTTTTAAAAAAAAGCCTTACACTGAAACCGCTAAAGCACTCTTTACGAGAAAGAAAGATTGTAACGCACGCAGACTTGCGCACAGTCGCACGTATAGACTCTCACGCAACAGACGCATACACCGCCACTGACTCGGACGGGCGCATTCATGCGGTAAAACACAACACACGGGCTCCCTTTTCTAAAGTGACTTTTATACAATAAGAAAAGAAACGCTTAAAAGATTATCAGACTATATACACTCCACCTTCCCCACTGCATCCAAATCACATACACACAAATCACAATATCTTTGCCAGGCTAGGTTTTGGTTTCACACTGTCTCCAACCTGTTTGATGTTATTGCCTGGTTACGTTGGTCCTTCTCACGTCTAGGCGTGAAAGTCCTTCGTCGTACGCTGCTTCTTGCCGTCCTGTCTCTTTGGCCCGGACGTCCTCGTTCTCGTACGGTAGCGGTAGCGCAGTTCTCGCTTTGACTCGGGTGTCTTGGTCCCGGTCAGACTCACTCTCAGTGAAGAGCTGGAGGGATGACCTCACGTTAGGTCCCACCTGTGACTCGACGTCTCGGCGTCCGTCGTTCCACTCTTTACAAGAACTCTGAATAAACAAAAGTCCCAACGTAACACTTGCTAAACACACAACATATTGGATCAATGAGAAACGCCACGTAACCTGGCCGATACAAATAACTCACACGTTCGTTCACACACACACACACACACGTGCTTCATAAACTACTTCCGTAACACCCCCATATCTGTCACTATCTTGACACAGACTATAGCCCAACACTCTTGCTCTACATTACTCTATACACTGGAAAAGACTGTGCTTAACCAACCACGTACTATCTTCATAGCGGCTTAGACATACACACCTCACATTGCTTTAGTCATCTAACTCGGTAAACAACTGTATACAAAAACACCGGTTACTTCACTGAATTCTAAGCCAACATAACGAAACCAAACCGGTCAACACTATACAAGCACATTACTCTTATCAGCGCATACTGTCTTTAACTAAGCAACTATCATTACTACATATATAGAAACATACCTGAAATCTAGGTCTCAGAGTCTTGGAATACGGGCTAGGTATCTCAAACCACATCCGATTCCTACAACAAGGAAGCCCGTACTACCGATTTAGACCTCTGACAGACACAGCTTTTGCCTAGAACTCACTAAACAGAACTCACCAAAACTCCGTGCTAACCGTTCCTTAGAAATTCCACGTGCGTCTAGTGCCACACGGACTATCGGCACAAACAAACCGTCAACAAAACCCGTACCGTACTAATCCTACTGTGTGAGCACTATGCACAAGCATAGAGCTTCATCACAAAGATTTCCATGAGGCGTAGATCCTCATGCGTCCCTGCATCCTTCAGGTGCTCATGAAGATCTGTTACTCTTGCGGATATGGATTGGAACTGATGTCTGAAAATACAGTGAGCGATAGACGCAGGCATTTCTATTTCGAGTTTAGAGCCGGAACGATATAAATGAGGATGAAGTTTGGCTCACGTGCAAAGCAAAAGTGAGTATGTTTTGGGCCAGTGGTCGTCGTCCGCCATCGTCCGTCGTCTGTGGTAAACTTTAACGTTGGCATTTTCTCGGAGACTATTCAAGCCACATTCTTCAAACTTGGCCCAAAGATACTTTGTGGTAAGACTTTTCTAAACATACCAATTTGAGTGACCTCTCTCAAAGGTCAAGGTCACAGGCGATCAGGAAATAGGTAATAAAATAGCAATATTTTGACATAATTTATTTTTTCTCAAATATTGTTCACAACTTCAAACCCAAACTTGGTACAAAGATACCTGATGGTAAGACCTTTCTATACGTACTAATTTGTTTGATCCCTCGGAAAGGTCAAGGTAAAACAGATCAAGAAATAGGTGAAAAATAGCCATATTTTGACAAAGATGTTTTTTCTCTAATACTATTTACAACTTCAAACCCAAACTTGGTTACTTAATGGTAAGACCTATCTATGCAAACTAATTTGGATGACCCCTCAGAAAGGTCAAGGGTCACAAGGGCTCCGAAGGTCCGAAATAGCCATATTTTGACAAAAGATGTTTTTTTTCAAATACTATCCACAACTTTAAACCCAAACTTGCTACAGAGATACCTGATGGTAATACCTTTCTATGCACACTAATTTGGTTGATCTCTCGTAAGGGTCAAGGGTCACGAGAGCTCAGGAAATCGGTCTAAAATAGCCATATTTTGACAAAAGATGTTTTTCTAAAATACTATTCACAACTTGAAACCCAAATTTGGTACAGAGATATCTGATGGTAAGACCTATCTATGCATACTAATTTGGATGACCCCTTGGAAAGTTCAAGGGTCACAGGAGGCTGGCAAATGTGTGTAAATTGCTGATTTTTGAAAAAAAAAAATTGTAGGTATTCCCAAATTTTTGCTAATTCTTCAACCAAATTTGGTACAAAGATAGATGATGATAAGACCTTCCTATGCATACTAATTTAGTCGACTCGTCAGAAAGGTCAAGGGTCACGGGGGGGGGGGGGGGGGGGGGGGGGGGGAAGGGAGGGGGGGGGGAGGGGAGGGGGGGGTTGACAGATGTGTGAAAAATGCTTACATTTTCAGAAAACATGGATTTTGCTGCTGCAGAAGCCAGCCCTTGTCACAAAGGTCACACATATGTAAATTTGTCATATACGTGAGCCATAATGGCTTTGCCTTTTTGTTAACTTATCGTGGGCCTCAGCAGACGTGTGTCTCGTGGGGCTGGAGGGTATCACTGGGGTGACAATGAGTGACGGAAGCAGTTCTCCCTACTTCGTTATTATCTGTCGCTAATCTGTTGCTTCACCTTTTCCAGACTCTCCAAGGCTGGGATGGGGTAGGGAAAAGGTCTTCGGAGGCGCAGGGACATGTGGCCACACAGGGCAATTAGGTTACGCCCCCTTTTCGCACACTGTTATCTGTTAGCCTCTTGCAGCATAAAACTATGAACGAAGAACCTTTCTGCCAAAACAAAAAATCCACGCGAAGCACATCACAGGAGAAACATTTTCAGCAATTCTTAAAAAAATTAAGAGTTAGCATTTTTCACAACACTCGAATGCACTAAGTACCCCATGACAAAACTGTCGTCTGCAAGCCTGCATACAACCGTGCACATGCCCCCATTAGGCTCCCATGAACACACTAGGTCGACTAAAATTACCCAGATTTTGCTCTTTTTCACACCACCTGTCATGCCTTTTGTTGCTCAAAACGCCAAAAAAGGCAAACATTTGAAGTTTTACCTCCTAAAACGATGGCAAAAAGGGAGGAAATTTTTTTAACTATTTCTTGCGGAAAAGTTACTACATGCACCGGAAGCAATTGCCCTGTGTGGCCTGTAATGAAACCAAAAAAGTTGCCAGCTGCAATCAAAACTTTATCACTGATAACCGGACCCTATAAGAAGATACACTGCCAAGTTTCAGACATAAATGGCTGATGGTTTTAAAGCTGCACCAAAATTACTACCTGCACCCCTTGGTGCCCGGAGCACCATTCACTCCTGCGGCTGAATGTCAGCACCACACATGTAAAGATCCAAAAAGAAAGACTTATGTTCAAGCTAACAACCCTATATTTTGCAGACAAGCAGACACACATGTTACGCATTCAAAACAACCAGCAACAACAATTTTTAACGGTTGGTTATTTTTTGGCCATTTATTTGCTATACTACCCCCCCACCCCCCCCCCCCCCCCCCCAAGCAGGAACCATTTTGACAGTTTTTTCAACTTTGAACCCAACTGGACAACATAGAAAAGCCCTTGCACTGTTTAAAAAAATTCAGCAAACTGCCTAACCACAACTAGTCTGCATGAGGTGTCATTTCTTTTATTCCTTCCTTCCAGCTTTAAACAAGGCTTAAGATACTGAAGGCAACTGAAGCCATGTTCCGCACTTTTTCTGAAAATGAATCACCAGCCAACATGCTTTTTCTTGCAAACGGCTACAAATCCTTGTACCAGTCAACTCAAGGGACCAAGGTGCTTCTCTGACTTTGACTACTTTGCATGGCAAAGCAGCAGAATGCTTTAAATAGTGTAAAATGCTTGAAAAAGTAGCAAAAATTTGACATGAACACCCGCGTGCATTGGTGGGGGGGGGGAGGGCGGGGTGGGGGTGGGGGGGTGGGGGGGGGGTGTTAATGCTTTGGGTTAGTATTATTAGGGCAAGCATAGTAGAGTTAGGATTAACATAGTAGTTTTAGGATCTGGGTTAGCATAGTAAGGTTATGCTTACCATGACTGAGGGTTGGGGGTGAGGGATATTAGGGGGGGGGGGGGGGGGGGGGGCACGGGAGCAAGAAGGTGGTGTTGGGGGTGGGTGGTTGGAAATGTGTGGAATCGATTTTTAGGCATAATAGATATGCTCAGGATACAGCAGGATGATTTGTGTTTGAAAAAGGTCAAGAGATTTCTCACACACTAACTTCTCGATAGTATTTATGACAATCGTGCCATTTCACCGCACAACACCATCTAAACCGACTTCAGAAACCAGTCAAAACAACATGTTTTGGTGTCACCACACTGAGGTTTGCAATTTACAACATGTTTTCACTAAGATGAATCTCACAAAGCCTCAAATACACTGTGCAGGATAAACGGGTATGTTTGAATGCAGTCAAAACAAAAGCAAAAAATAGGCCACCCGACAACCATCAAATTTAACTAAATTTTATCTAGATCACACCGTAATGACTGTTGCCTTGTCAGAAGTGTTTTGGAATAACACTATGACAGAAAATGTGACCTGGGATTGTTCCTGTATGTTTTTTAGCCTTTTCTTTCCATTTCGCACAAATATGCACCATTTTTGCCACTATAATCCTTATACAGCTAAATAAAGCTATCTGTATGGCATCAAAAGTGCCAACATGGCCTAAAAACACCTGATATCGGCATAAAAAGCAAAAAATGTCGATTTTTTGGCACAATCTCCTTCCAAACGCCAATAGTAGAAAAATTCACTCTGCCTTTACAGGCCACACAGGGCAATTAGGTTACGCCCCCTTTTCGCACACTGTTATCTGTTAGCCTCTTGCAGCATAAAACTATGAACGAAGAACTTTTCTGCCAAAACAAAAAATCCACGCGAAGCACATCACAGGAGAAGCTTTTTCAGCAATTCTTTAAAAAATTAAGAGTTAGCATTTTTCACAACACTCGAATGCACTAAGTACCCCATGACAAAACTGTCGTCTGCAAGCCTGCATACAACCGTGCACATGCCCCCATTAGGCTCCCATAAACACACTAGGTCGACTAAAATTACCCAGATTTTGCTCTTTTTCACACCACCTGTCATGCCTTTTGTTGCTCAAAACGCCAAAAAAGGCAAACATTTGAAGTTTTACCTCCTAAAACGATGGCAAAAAGGGAGGAAATTTTTTTAACTATTTCTTGCGGAAAAGTTACTACATGCACCGGAAGCAATTGCCCTGTGTGGCCTGTCAGTCTGCACACACGGCTCCCCCCCCCCCCCCTCCCTTTTCCAAACAAACAAAAAACAAAATATACACAGAACCCTCACAATCACCCCTGCTCCCTCCCCCTTCCTATCCCAAACAAGCAGGCAGACAGACAGTCCTGCAAACAGATACAGGCAATGTTTTCGCATCATACGGACACACACACACACACACACACACACACACACACACACACACACACACACACACACACACATGAACACAAAACCCTCAGACTGGGTGACCTACCATTTTATGTGAAAATGGGTTCCCATATTTCTATTTATTCTAGGGCTCTGGAGTTGATGCCAATGTTTAGAACTCACCTTATAACTAAGCTCTACAACTTAAAATAAAATAGACATTTTCTAGAAACAGAGCCACTGGATGGAAAAAAAATGGGTGTTTACCCCAAAAGTGGGTGCCTCTCACACAAAACTGGGATTACAGTGAAAATACCTCACTAAAGATACCTTTGGTTGATTTTACTATTATGATTGTTTGAGTGGGGTTGTAAGGGGGTTGGGGGGGGGGGGAGAAGTGTGTGTGTGTGGGGGGCGGGGCGGGGGGGGGGGGGGGGGGGGAGGGGAGGGTGGGGGGGGTGGGGGAGAGGGGGTCATCACTTTTGGTTTATAGAGCTGCTCAATGCACTCTTATGAATGAAAGAGTTTCATTATCAGTGGAATCAGTAGGTCATTTCAGAGGCGCACACTGAGTTGCACGTCAAACCACTCACAAATACTCATTTGGAGTGCACCAGATGGATCCAGTTGGCAAAGTCCCACATTCCACACTATAGGACAGCTAAGACTGAAAAGCAATCGTGGCGTTTATGGCGCGGTACAAGGTTTAAAACTAAGAAAATGTTGTTTTTAGAAGCGTGTCGGGCAAAAGTTTTTATGAAAACTGTTTTAAAAACCTCTTTTAAACTCAACTTTTCTTAATGTTAAAAGTGTTTTATTGTACATTACTTAACGTCCCGACAGCAACAAGGCTTTCTCAGGACGTGCCTGCACTGCTTGTGAAAAAACAACAACTAAACAGAACATTGAATGTATATCGCCAGCCGGTCAAATACATTAAATAAACCTAACACATGGGGCCTACATAAAGCTAAGACCATTTAGCAACACACATCCAATATCAAGAGCTACAGGCAGTGCAGACAGTAGGGAGAGTTTTAAAAAGTCAAATACAGGTGAATGGACAAAGGGCCGACAGAGACACATGCCCCAGAATAGAGAGAAAAACCCACCCTGTGGGGCTGACCAGGGTGCCCCTGGGAAATAAAAAGTAGTTAACCCCACCCAAGTCCCCCAGGGCAGACCCGGGTGGGGTTAAAAGTGTTTTAATTTACAAGCATGTCGTAACTGATATGCATCTATTCCAACGTATAGTGCTGGATATTTTTCCCATCCTCGCCTTCTCTCGGGCTTCGCTCAACACTCGACTTTCCAGTCCTTTCCTGAAACACCCCCAACCGGTCTGCCCTCAACACTCGACTTTCCAGTCCTTGCCCTGGGGGACTTTTTAGTTCCCAGGGGCACCCTGGTCAGCCCCACAGGGTGGGTTTTTTCTCTATATTCCGGGGGCATGTGTTTCTGTCTACCCTTGGTCCATTCACCTGCATTTTCCTTTTTTAAACTCTCCCTACTGTCTGCGCTGCCTGTGGCTCTTGATATTCGATGTGTGTTGCTAAATGGTCTTAGCTTTATTTAGGCCCCATGTCGTAGGTTTTATTTAACGTATTGGACCGGCTGGCGACATACATTCAATATTCTGTTGAGTTTTTGTCACTAGCAGTGCAGGCACGTCCTGAGAAAGTCTTGTTGCTGTCGGGACGTTAAGCTATGTACAATCAATCAACCTTCCTTCAAACGGACAGCATTCACACAAATAATACTTTACTATTACATCAGAAAATGGCCCATCCAAGCCTGCACTCTTTTAACTGCACTAAACGACTGACTGGTGCAGACGACGCATGAAACGACGCTGACTCTGTGACGTCATTTCCATTCAATCAATTTGTGCATACAATCCAAAAGGAGATGCGGCATTGATAACATCGACAAACCTACAAAATAAAGCAACAGGTTCAACCAAAAGGTCGGGCAGGACAAAAGACAACAGCAGCCTCACCCAAAGTCTAAACGTCCTCTCTTACAATGCGCACTCATACAATCACTTCACTTCTTAGCAACCGGCGCACGAATATAATTATAGGCTAAGTCAAACTAAAACAGAAGATAGTGGCGAAAAACCCTTTAAAATAGAAACAAAGAACGACGTTTCAGATCAAATATTCTTCATCTGACATGGAAACAAACGTAGAAAACGTATAGGCTAAGTCCCTGGTGAACGTATACATGAATCTCAAATCTGCCACTAGACATGACCTTTCTCCACATCACCCCGGAAGTACATTACAACTCAACACTTTTTTTTAACAAAACAACCACACCCTCAAATAACAAACCTAATTCTGTAGAAACATAAACAATTTACTCCCTAAAACAACAAAATATCCCCCCTGACCCATATCAGCTATGAAGTTATTTATAGCTAGCTGAGAAGGGTGATGTAATACATACACGCTCATTTTCAGGGTTCTGTGTCACAACACACACACACACATTGCTGGGAGGGACAAGTTTTCAAACACACACTACCGGCGTGTCTGTTAAACACAAAAGTGCATGTGTTAACGCCAAAATGAGAAAAACGGATTTTTTTACTTTTTATGAATCTTTACCGCAAGACAATGCAGAAACAACCCTCAGAAAAAATGGGTGTCTGACTTGGAAACCCAGAATTATACACATACCCAGTTTCCATAAGGATGGTAAAGACAGTCACCCGTTTTAGGTCTTTCGTCTACACACACACAGACACGCACACACACACATACACACACACACACACAGTCACATGCTTTGACACAGCTGTCAAACACCCGTGACCCTTGACCTTTATGATATCATAGAGTTGACTGAACTAGTATAATATACATTATTACTTAGGAAGGTCTTATCATCAGCTACCTTTGTGCCAAATTTGATTGAAAATTTTGCAAAACTGTTGATGATACATGCAACTACAATTCTTTCCACAAGAAAGGCCAAGCCATTATGGCTCACGTGGACAACCGATATATACTTTTGTGTGACCTTTGTGACCATAAGTAAAGGACTGGCTTTCGCACCAGCAAAGTCTATGTTTTCTCAAAATGTAAGTTTTTTTCACACATATGTACACCCCCACCCTTGACATTTGCAACATGAGTTAAGTAAATTAGTATGCACATGATGGTCTTACTCTTATCATCAGCAACCTTTGTGCCAAATTTAATTGAACATTTTTGTGAAAATGTTGATACCTACAATGTTATCAAAAATCGGCATTTTACACACATTTGCAAGCCTATGACCCTATCCGAAGGGTTATCCAATTCCAAATCAGTATGCATAGATAGATTTTACCATCAGGTATCTCTGTACTGTAGCAAGTTTGGGTTTGAAGACTTTGTGAGCAGTATTTGAGAAAAAAAAACCCTCCTCCTTTCCCAACCAGGCTTGGGACTGGCTATGGCGGAGTTGTATTCCTTTGCAGATATTATAATCCAAACGCACATAAGACTGAAATTTAACCCTTTCGCCGCCACAGGTGTTAAAATGTTGCATTTCCCAGTTCATTACTTCATTTAAAAAACAACATGGAGATGAGAAAACAAAATTTGTACACTGACACCTTTTTTTCTTCATATGACTCACTCAATCAAAGTTTTATATCTGGCCTGATGCAAGAAGAATAGACAAAATCTGTGTTCTCAACACACACAACAGACAGTTTACACACAAGGCAGTCACCAACACAGTAACAAACACATGATAACATGTCAAGAAATATATTAAGAAAATGTTCAACTCACAACTGAAGCATAGTCGGTTGTTCAGAGCTCTACAGATAATCCACTGCCGGGCGAACACACTAACTCACAAGCATAGTCGTCCATGAAGAATACACAACACTCTTCTACATGAAATCTGCTTGCGAGAGTGCTCGCACTAGGATCGTTATCAGAGCTATCTTGCAAATTTCCACACACAAAAAAACTCATGGTCAACTTTGGAGGCTCCTCGTTCGAATCAACATCAGTTTGTGATCGTAGGAGGTTCAAACGACGCAAAACTTCCTCCGTAGAATAGTCTCTTGTGCCGCTCACTTTGCCCTATCGAAGTTTCAGCCATCACGAAAAAGCACCGCTCCAAAAAAGTCAGAAAAACTCGCAATTTCTTCGCTCAAAAGCACTCAAAGTTGGCGCTGGAATCTATGTAAGAGGGGATTTCCCTGTCCCATGATGCACTCTTATTGACCAAACCTACCTCATACATTAGAGTCACGATCAAGTGCAGGCCACGGAACACAGTGCCGTTTTTGTACTGCCCAGTCTCTTAGCCATAGTCAGTCCCAGGCATCCCCTAATATTTCAAACCCCTAAAGAGCAGCGCCCACCAGCTGCACATTTGCCATGCACAAAATAACCAAAAGAACAGCACATTGACAGTCTCATTTCTTGGCTCTGAACCTGATTCCTTACCAACCCCACACCCAATCACCGCTGAAATCAGCGTGCCCCTCAAATCACTACGTCAACGGCAACTCAACATAGGCCCACAATTGTCCACTGTATAAGCTCAGGATGGTATGAATCAAAGCACCGAACATGTCTCCTCTCAGCTAACCAGAAATTTCCAGCAAATTCCAACATTCAGCCCTACTACAAATTTTCAAACAAGACAAAAATTATTTTTAAAAACACCGGTCCTCTTACTGCCTGACCTGAAAGACAGACTCTCCCACCTGAACACCATTCAATCTGCCATCAGTGCAACCCTTAGACACTAGCTAAGTCAAACCCAAAGCGACACCATTGAATGTTGCTGCATCTTTATGTTATGGCCCATTATGTGAAGCGCGTTCTTGTGGCGTTCACAATGCTGTTGATGCCATGAAAAACAGACTATATATGGTCAGAATGCCTCCAAAATTGGCATGTACATCAAGTAATATATCTGATCTTTAGAAATGTTGGATTTGAGACACAGACACATGAAAGGTTTTTTTTTTTTCCATATTTTTCCACTACCCCCCCCCCCCCCCCCCTACCCCCCCTACTTTTTCTGTTTTTTCCAAGTTTACACACACATGCAATAGAATCAAACTGACTTCTGGTGGGCTGGACAACTGAAAAAGGTTACCATGACACTGACATTGATGAAAAATGAGCTTTCAGACCCAAGGCCATTTCCTTGTGTATCTCAGGGCAGCCAAAAAGACAATGCTCAGGCATCCTCGTTGACCCTGTTGTCAACAAGCAGGAAGAGAGAGGCCTGTAACCAGCTGCCATGCCCTATATGCTGCTTGCAATCTTTTCCACAGTCAACAGGGGTCATGAAACAGCTGTGGCAATTTAAACATTAAGTCTACTGAACTAACCCACAGACAAAAGACTACACAAAACAGCCAAAACTATGCTACGCGGGACACACTGCATACCCAAACAAGTGTCTGGAGTGCTTATTTAGGAGGTAGCAGGGAAAAATGGTTATGTACAGTTCATTTTTATATAAAACACACGTGTCAGAGTCTCAGAAGACCTCAACTCATGTTGCAAATGCAGCAGGCATGTGTGTGCCAAACCTGTCAACACTCCTGTAAAAGCCTGTACTGGTAGCCACGACTGCCGGTCCCATTACAATGCACTCAAATGAGCTTTACGCAGTGTAAAAGTGGTTGTGTTTGGCTCAGAATAGACACCAGAGACATCCTTAATGACAATTACAGCAGAATGCCACCTCAGATGCAGCCAGTGTAGCTGGATCATGCAAAATAACACTGAAGGCACCAAGCTAATCTGACAGTACCCTTGAATTATCATGGTCAGTCCATCTCCTGCTTCAGGGACCCGGGCGAAATGGGTTAAGACACAATCAGAAATACTGCCGAAATGTTCTAAGAACACATCACAGGGTCGGATCACACCTTACTCCAGGGGAGGGGGGGGGGGGGGGGCAAACTTCTTGTTTGGGAACATGAATTGCTTCCAGGGTTTAGGAAAACGGGGGGTAGGCATCAGGCTCTTGCTTCCAGGGGCTGATAGATCAGACAACAGGGGGGTGGGTGGTACTAGTGGTCGTCAGACCTTGATTCCATTGGCCGCAAAATCAAATGGGGTGGGGTGGGGTGGGTGGGGGTGTTGTCAGACATTGTAATCAAACAATAATGTGGGGGGCGTCACACCTTGCTTCCAGGGGCAGAAGAATCAAACAAAGGGGAGGAGGGGGGGGGGGGGGGTTATTTGACCATCCTTGCTTCCAGGGACCGCAAAATTCAAACAACCCGATAAGGGGGGGGGGGGGGGGGGGGGGGGCGGGGACAGACCTTACTTCCAGAGGCCAAATAATATAACAACGGAGAGGGGGGGGGGTGGGGGGGGGGGGGGGGGCAGACAGACCTTACTTCCAGAGGTCAAATAATATAACAACAGGGAGAGGGGGGGGGGGGGGGTAGTCGACAGACCTTGCTTCCAGGGGGCCGCAAAATTCAAATCTGGGGCAGGGGCTGGGGGGGGGGGGGGGGGGGGGGGAGGAAAGAGGGGGGGGAGCGACAGACCTTGCTTTCTGGGGTTGAAAAATCAAACAGCGGGGAGTGCAGGGGGTGAGGGG